>JANEHU010000142.1:0-712663 GCA_027563435.1 Nasonovia ribisnigri | reverse complement strand
TGATTTTCTTCAATAGTACCTTTTCTGATAGGAAAGTGAATCTAGTTGGTACTTTGGGGGTCAAAAGTAAACATTTTCCAGTAGTTTTCAAAAGTACCGTGAAAAACAAATGGAAAATTAAGGAAAAAACGGGAATTTTTACGCAACATTGATTTTCGATTAAATCGATTTTGGTTTTTGGTGTAAGTCTAAAAAAAATGACGGTAAATACATGAAATTTTTACTGAATGTTTATATAAGCGGTTTCTATATACCATACCGTTTTCAAAATATTTTGACTTATTTTGAGCTGTTTACAGACATTTTAAATTTCCAATCTTTTTGGTTTTTTTTTTTTTAAAAATCAATAACATTTTATTTATTCGTTAAAAATTCTTGAAAATTTAATAGAATGCTCCTAATATATTGTTTCAAAGGCACATGAAAAATATTAAAAATCTGTAGTCACAATTTTTTTTTTTAAGCATTTAAAGTTGAAATTTTGACAAATTACGTAAAAATGACGAAAATTTGCAAATTATTTGGAGTTAGAAATTCATAAAAATTTTTCTTTTTAAATCTAAGGTTTTAAATTTTAACACAAGATTTAACGTAAGTTTTTCTACTTTTATCAAAAATAAAATATCTAAAAGCAATTAAAAATAAATTTTTATGAGTGTTTTAAGTTCATAATTTTACAACATAGGATATTCACTCGATTTCTCATGTAGCGTTTTTCTTATTTGGTTGTAATTCAAAACGAATAATTGTAGATGCATGAAAATTTCACTAAATGTTTATATTCTCATTTCTATACACCATTCAATTTTGAAAATATTTTGATTTGTTTTGAGCTGTTTACAGACATTTTTAGTTTTCAATTTTTTTAGTTTTTTTTTTTATAATTGTCAATAAAATTTTATTTTGTGGGCCAAAAAGTCTGAAAATTTAATACAAGCTTTTTTATATATTGTTACAATATCAGTTGAAAAATTTTAAAAATACATAGGCACGATTTTTTTTTATAAGCATTTAAAGTTCGAATTTTGACAAAATTTGTCAAAATCTCGAAAATTATAAATCATTGTAATTAAAAATTATAAAATGTTCAGTTTTTATAACTAAGTGTTGAAAATTTAAAACAAAAATTCTCATAAATAAATCATACTGTAACCAAAAAATCTAAAAAATATATCAACACATTTATTTTTTACAGACATTTTAATTTCAAATTTAGACAAAATTTCATATTTAAACCAAGAATAATGATTTTAGTTATTTTGATATAATTTAAAATATTATTTGTTGGTATATGAAACTTTTAGAATATATTGTTATATTTTATATACACGCAATGGCATTTTAAAATATAATTTTTTTGAGAAAAATGATAAATACTAATGCCTATAATACTAAAATTAATTAGTTTATTCACAATAATATCATCAAATACATTTAGACTTAGTAAGATATTATAGACTGACTGACCGTCTTCCCTCAGAATCGTTTTTCTTATTCAATGATATTATATCATTGGATTAAATTATTAAAATCTAACACAATCCATTACAGTGACTCACTTGTAACCTACTGTACAGCAGAGCGACATACACTTACCCGCCCTTTTTACTTATTAACCTAAAATTATCAGTGATGCTATAAAAATATTATAATATATACTTTTACTCGTTAAAATTGATTTTAATATGAAATTTCGTCCAAATTTGAACTTAACCCTACAATGCATGGTGTTGCTCCTCGGCAACAACCGATTAAAAAGGTTATAATCAGATATTTATCTATGTTAGTTAGTGTATATTAGCTTTAATCAAAACCAAATATTATAATATAATATTACGTAATTTACTTTCAAACCGATAGATTGCAGTATGTGATAGGAAAAATCAAACTATTTATCGACGGACCGGTACATATGAATGTGACAAAATAAATAAAAAAATTTAAAAAAATTAAAAAAAAAATTAAAGAAACTAAAAAAAAAACACACATCATTCACTCATCATTGTAAAATTAATACATTCGTCGCTCCGCTCAGAATCTAAAAGGGGGTCAGGTGGATGTCACTCTGCTGTACAGTAGGTTACAAGTATAGATCACTGTATAATGGGTGGTATTCAATTTAAATTCAATGATATAATATCATTGTATACGAAAAACGATTCTGAGCTTATATAAACATTCAGTGAGATTTTCATGCATCTATAGTTATTAGTTTTTGAATTGAAACAAAATAAGAAAATCGCTACATGAGAAATGGAATGAATATCTTATCTTGCAAAAGGTAAGACTTAAAATGCTCATAAAATTTATTTTGACTTGCTTATAAACATTTTTTTATTGATAAAATTAGGCAAACTTATGAGGAATCTTGTATTACATTTTCAAACCTTAGATTTAAAAAGAAAAATTTTCATGAATATCTAACTCAAAATAAATTGCACATTTTCGTCATTTTTACGTATTTTGTCAAAATTTGAACTTTAAATGCTTATAAAAAAAATTTGTGGCTATGGATTTTTAATATTTTTCATTTGCCTTTGAAACTATATATTAGAAGCCTACTATTAAATTTTCAAGATTTTTTACTCAATAAATAAAATTTTATTGACATTTATAGAAAAAAATCTAAAAAAATTGGAAACTGAAAATGTCTGTTAACAGCTTAAAATAAGTCATATTTGATAATGCTAGGGTGTGTAGAAAATGCGTATATAAACATTCGGTCAAAATTTCATGTATCTACAGTCATTTCTTTTAGAGTTATACCAAAAACCAAAATCGATTTTGTCGAAAATTGGTTTACCGTAAAAATTCCCGTTTTTCCCTTAATTTTTCATTTGTTTTTCACGGCGTTTTTGAAAACTACTAGGAAATTTCAACTTTTGTCTCCCTAAAGTACCAACTAGATTCACTTTCCTATCAGAAAAGGTACTATTGAAGAAAATCAAAGCATTTTTACTGTCCTAAAAGGTGATGAAGACACAAAAATTAAAAAAAAAAAAAACACACATCATTGTAAAATCAATACATTTATTGCTCCGCTCAGAATCTAAAAAACTAAAATATTGAAAACTCAATATGTCCATAAAAAGTTCAAAACAAATAAAAATATTTTGAAAATTGTACAGTGTATAGAAAATGCTAATTTAAATAATAACCAATGAAAATCTCATGAGTTATTTGGAGATCGCTCATTCAAGGCTTTTAAGAAATTTAGCATACAGGTTATTCTGATTAGAAACATATAGATAGTAGAATGCATTAATAATTACTTACAACCTATTAGCAGGGGCGGATCTAGAGATAAATGTTGTGGGTGGTTGCGTGTTCCATGCAATAATTTTCTCTATATATAAGAGTTATGAATTTGTAAAACTTAAGTACCACTGGATTACTTTGTAACATGCATTAAAAGTTATAATTACGCCACTATACTCGTCTATCTTCTAAGTGAGTACTACTACCTATATGTATATAAGCACGTTCTTGAAGGTTGTCCCGCGAAAACCTACAGGATTACTGATTGAACCGTTAAATGAATAATTAAAAATTGTATATTACTTATATATTGCTAAAATATATTATAGTTTATGGTTTATCAATCAGGGAAATAAGATTTAAAATCATATTTTGCTGTTGATTGTTTTTTGAATTTCATTTTAACTATAGTAACTATAATTTTAACTGTTAAAATCAGTTTTGACAAAAGGGAGTTATGAAAACTAGTGTGGACTAGTTAAAACTAGTCTTTACGAATTTCGGGTTTTAACTGTAGGTAGGTAGGTTGCAAACTAGTTGCCTCAGCTGCTGTTTTCGGTATTTAAAAAATGTACCATAGTTTCCTTCAACCAAATGTACCACTTACCCAGCTACTCAGTATCACAAAAGATTAAATATAATAATCATAATTACATTGTATATGTCACTTATAATTACAGTAAAAATTCCGTTAACGGTCACCTCTATAGGACGGTCACCTCTATGTAACGGTACATTTTTTTGGCCCCGTCGTGTTCTAGAGTTATCCTACCTCTGTAGAACGGGCACCTCTAAAAAGTGGTCATTATTTACAGTCCCTTCGGTGACCGTTATATGGAAGTTCTACTGTATAATATATTTATTCTTTTATTATATGCCTTTTTTTAAATTTCCTTTTATTTTCATTTTTATCTCACTATTATTCGACATTGGGTAGGTATTGTAATCGTGTATATCAGCTGTCTTAAACCTTTTTGTATCCGCATACCAACTTAGGTCCTTCACAGTTTGAAAATGTTCATGTACCACTCGATCAAATAACTTTTTTTTTACATGACAATAAAATTTAAATTTATTAAATACATAGTATTAACAAATATAACATACTAATAATTCTACCAAAGATATTCATATATTATGTATATATTTTATATAAATAATAAATATACCTTACTCTGATAAACAAAATCATGATTTTTTTAAGAATAATTGTTTTTTAAAAGAATCCTCTAAATTATCAGAGCTTTACATTAAACTATATTATAATTATATTATTATAAGCATATAAAAATATCATTAATTATAATAAATAAATATGACATAATTCAAACACTTAACCGTATTTCGGTTTAATATGCAGTAGAATATTGTCATCTGATAACTTGACAAATCATTTTAGCACTAGCATACAGCAGTGTTGTCTATCAGTAATATTATTATTAAACTAATTGCTTTGCTCAGTAATCACCTATCATCATTGTTATTATAGTAATACTATTATATAATAGCCTTGTATTAACTGTGTCAGATGTGTATAGACACTAGATGTGTAGTTGTATTATTTTACAGGTTTAGTAAACAATGTAATGTAATATTGAGAATTGTATTATTGGTGTCTTTGTAGTGTCCCCACTACTACACCAAGTTACCTGATGACATCTGTAACATACAATAGAATAAACTAAGCTTATTTAATTTTATATTTAAAATGCCGGATACCAGTCATATATGACAGTTTTTTCATACATAGCAAATTCGTAGTGAAATAACCATACAGAACAAATGTTGTCAAATAAATGTATTTACCTATTATATTATAATATTATATAAGACCTTAATTTTAAACTGAAACTAATACATTTTTGTACATTGTATTATTAAAATATTCTTAGAAGGTAAATGATCAAATTTTATTTCAAGGAATTATGAACACCTACTTTAGTTAAGTATCTATAAGTATCTGTATCATCAAAAGCAATTCAATTTAGTTTTTATTGAAATATCTCTGATTAATAGGGTTATCTGGCGATTTCATCCATTCTTTGTTCATTAGTTGTTTTACTTGAGACAGACGCATAGATGGATTTTCAAGACGTAATCTTGGTAAATTGTCTGCTTCAAAAGCAGTATATGCTGCTTTTAGCCTTTTTTCAGGATGTTTATCCAACAACTTTTGAGTAGGGCTGTAACAATATTATAATAAGTAAAAATGTAAAATAAAAACAAATAACTATTGTACTTCAGTTGAAATCAGTTACTATGATCTTAAAGTACTAATAAGAATATTATCCATTACAAACGATGGTTTAAATTAAATTGAGGCCAGTTGATTTTAGGGTACTCGTTTATTATTGCTCGGACATTGCTATACAATGTACTGATTTGCCTCTGTTGTACTTGACATTTTTTGAATAAAAGTAAATTATATAATATAAATCGTTTACATAATTACATTTAGTAATAGTACAGTTGATAATTAACACAAAAAACCTGGGAAGTCAAGCGACAGCACGTCTTCTGTATAGTGAGTATCAATTGTACCTCGCATTAAGTAGGTCACAGTAAATGATATTAAATACAATTTAAATTCAATGATTGAATGATTTCATATAAAAAACAACTCAAAAAACAGTTCTAAATGGGGACAGTGTATGAACCTCTATTTTTTTAGTGTATTTTATAAATTATACATTATTATTTATTACAATTTGTAATAATTAATTTTTATAATTAGTATTGTAGGTTAAACTAATTGTTGCCAAAAACATTGTGTAGGTAAATTATATTATTAATTTTTATTACATATATTACATCATGTATTATTTTTATTAATAGGAAGAGGATTTCAATGCAAAATGCATTTTTTTCTGCATGTTCTATAAACTGCGTTTTTTATAAACTAATGAACAGCGCTTAGAGAGAGAAGTGAGGGGTACGATATAGAGTGAGCGAGAAAAAAAACAAGGTAGTAAAATGTATACAGTTCCTTATGCAAGCTTCTTCACTACTTTATGTTCTTCCTCTCTTCTTTCCTTCTCAGTTATATGGTTATATAATCACCTAGCATTGAGGGCAGGGCAAAGTGGAATATGCTGTCCATTAGTTTATAAGTCTATGGTTTCCAGTAACAACATGGTTGACGGCAGATACCGTGTGACCAACTTAAGGCGGAGTTGCATAGCAAGTCGAGGAATATTTTTGTTTTTTTATGTCCGAGAGCAGCACATCCTTTTAATAAAATTTGCAATCTTGGAAGTAAACCAGGCATGTCAAGCACGTGGCCCTCCGCTCGTTTTTTTATAGCCCGTAGATAGCAGTATTAATGAACAATTAATTGAAAAAAAAATAATGATAACATTGAAAGGTAAAATTATTATCTAGGGCATCTCATAGGTGTTTTATTATATTTTAATTTTAAAGCGAGTTAAAAGTATTTTAGGATGTACAAATAATCGACAATTTTAAAATACTCTTAACTTGTTTTAAAATTAAAATATAATAAAACCCCTATGAAATGCCCTAGATCAGGGGTCTCCAACCTACGGCCTGCGGGCCGGATCCGGCCCGCCAAGCTAATTAATGTTTTGAAAATAATATATTAATTTTCATTGTTTTTAATTTATTTTTTACTATACATATTAAAATATATTTTTCCAACATGCAACAAATTCAAACTTGAAAATGATGAAGAATTCCCTACCGATTTTGCTGTTGGAGTTCTCACCTACTTGAATGAGCAGTTCCAGACGCGGTTTACAGATTTTGAAAGTGCAGAAAACCGTATTCGAATTTTTGAAAATCCTTTTGCCATAGAAATAGAAACTTTACCGACAGAGCTCCAGCTTGAAGTTATCAAGCTCATATCAAATAACAATTTCAAAGACTATTTCAAGGAATCCAGTCTCCAAAAATTTTACGCCATGTTGCCAGAGGAATCATTTCCAAATCTCAAAAAACATACGAGTGAAATTATGTCAATATTTAGCTCAACATATTTATGTAAGCAGACATTTTCAAAAATGAAATACGTCAAATCTAAGTGACGAACATTTACAAGCTACGCTGCTAATTGGAAAACCACAAAGTTTGATGCAAACTATCAAGAAATTTTAAAAAACAAGCAGTTCCAAACGTCTCACTAAGTAACTTACTCTTATCATAATAAAACAAATTTTGAATTATAAAATAAAAAAAATATATAAATAAACATACATTTTTTTAAATAAATCTCATCTATTCTTATTTATTTCTCAATTTCATAACTTATCAGCTATTCCTAGAATCCTAGATAGACTACAATTTTTTTTTTTTTTAGACAACACATTTCTAAAAATGTTGATGTTGGCCCGCGATGCCAAAGCGTATATCAAATTTGGCCCGCCGTAAAAAAGGTTGGAGAGTGGAGACCCCTGCCTAGATAATAATCTTACCTTTAAATTTTATAAAGGGTACATTATAAGTTGTGAAAGATAGATTATAAACATTTTTATAAATTATAGATATAGTCAGGACCAAGAGACAATATCTACTATTATATACAATGTGTGCCATGAAGAAGTAACTGGCTATCAACTAACATACACAATCAAACCAAAAATTAAAAAAAAGTAAAAAAGTAAATAAAAATTTGGGACATTTACATTTTTTAATAGAAATTGCATACAATTCCAAATAACGCCATATTTACCACAGTTTTAATTTTTATTGTATAGTTCTACAGAATAATACCTAGAATACCTTAAACATTTTGTTTTCCTAAATGTTACCCTGTTAGTACATGCCTCATCCAAGCTAGTTATCCATTGTTATCCATTGTCAAATTGTTTTCTATATTTTTTACTTTTTTTAATTTAATAAAAATAATTTGTACGTTTTTGGTTTGAATGTGTTCATTGATGGCACAATAAAATAGCTTTAGAATAAAAAATAGAAAAGTTTTGAAGAAACGTCATAAAACGTGTGGAGGGTTCATTTTTTTTAAAAAAAAGCTGAATTTCCTAAATCTAAAAAAATAAAAAAGTTAGACCCACCCTTAAAAGTTTTTTTTTTCATAACTTAAAGTATACTATCATATAACGCCGGCCAGTCATTTTTTTCACGGAACACATTGTTTATATTTATAACAGTCATCATTAAATATGTTCTCTATAAATAAACTACATATTTACTTTAGCATATTAAGAGCCTCATCAACTGTTCGTGCTTCTTCATCATGCATAGTCAAACGGTTCAAGTTTTCTTCAATTGTACTTTCTTCTTCTTCTTCTTCCAATGTCAGTTGAGGCTTATGATTTGATGAAGTATCGAGTTCTTTCTAAAATATTTGAACTATAAAGCAAACGCACATAATATTTAATGATGGTTTAAATATACCATAAGTTGATGCCTAGTGATTTTTTGATTGATTTGTGTTGTCTTAATTTCACTGAGTTCAGTTTCTAGTAATAATTGAGCTTCTCGTTTCTTTTCTAGATGATTAATTTTTTTCTTCTCTTTTTCCTCCTAATATTTCATATATTAATTAATTATAAACTTAGTTAAAAAGTATACTAAAAGTATAATAATACAACTTTCCTTTCTCTTATGTTTTTTGGCAGAGTTCTTGTCATCATCTTTCCAATATTCATCTTCAATCGCCTTTTTTTTTTGAGCATCTGCTTCTTGCTTAATAGCATCTCGTCGAGCTTTGGCTTCAGAAGCTTTCGAATTCATGCCAACAAACTTCTTAGGCATTTTGAAATTTGAATACAACTAATAATAATCAGAAAAATATATATACAAAATAAACTAATAGGTACCTATTGTAATATTTTTTTTTATAATAATATAATGTATCTATATAATATATTTTAGTATTGAAATAACTTACATTTTTGTGATTCAAGTACAAACAATGAGTTCCTCAAACTCGGTTTATTAACTAATTAATTAGTTATAAATATAAATAACAATATGAGAATCTTACAGTTCAACAATTATATCCTTTTTTTGGTATTGAGAACCTTGCACAGTATAATATAATATTATTATAAATATTAAATAATAGCTACTATTATACCTAAATTATAAGAAGAAAATCTCCTCACGTCTGTTAAACATATAACTTGATTTCTTATAGCTAATTTTAAACTTTAGTACAACAAACTAGGTAAAGCCGAAATAAATACAACACTTATTTGTGATTACTGAACACCACAACTAATGATAATAATATCTTCAATCGTGCTGAACAGTGTTGATCGTCTGAACCTCCGATCATTATTTGGTAAGAAATAAAAAATAATAATGAAATTAATAATAACTATTAATAGTTAACATTAATATTTTATTAATTCAATTGATATTAATTTTAGGGTACCGCGGTGGATGATAATTGTAATTGTAAATTGTAATCCAGCTTTCGTATTATAGTTGAGTGCCTACTTTGAAACCCGCTGACATGATAACGCAATACCAAAGGTGGATTCGATCCACCTTGGCAATACCATTTGATCGGATAAATGATAATTGATAAATGATAATACTATGATATATGATATTGTTATTTTTTACATACGTGAATACGTGATGCTGACCAAGTGACCAATGAATTCTAAAGAGTGAACATTGTTCATTTGTACCATTCGTCCATTCCGCATACGGCACTCGTCCACATTGCCAACAAGTCCGTACTCCGTAACGTTTCCTATTTTGATAGCTGATAGATAGGTCGTAGAAAATAGGTAATCCATTTCCTGGTCTTACCATTTTTGTGTGGCCGTCGAAGTCTCAATTTATTTCACAGTAATTTAAATTATTTTAAAATGATTTTGAGTAACATCTTAAGATACTCAAAGAATGTTGGCTCTAAGGTAATCAATTAAAAAATCGTTGTCTACTTAAACTAATTTTTTACTGGCGATTTTAAGGTCAACGGACATAGGTTACAAAGCACATTAATAATTGCTGAACATGACAACGAGAAACTTGCAGCCGTAACACGTAATGCCTTAACAGCTGCAAAGAAACTCGGTGGAGAAGTATCTGTACTTGTAGCTGGCACCAAAATTGGATCGGTATGCTTAAATATTATATTATTATGTTTTACCATTTGAATCATTTTTAATAATTCCTATTTTTTGGTTAAAACAAAAATAAATGATATACTTATTTGCATTGGATCCTAATAAAAATATTTATGTAGATTTTTATATTTAAATATAATAATGTAGCAACAAGTAATTACTCATTTGTCAAGGTTAAATCCATAGTATTGTTATTTTATTAAGTAGGTACTTATTTCATAGATAAATATTTGTTAATAAGTTAGAATATAAATTAATTATGGATTCTTAACAAAATTGTTCTGAATAATATTCCAAAAATATTAAATTATTTGAATAAAAAGATATTGTTGGGGACAAAGCAGTAGAGGATCCAGAAGTCACTTAAGAGAGTGGTGAAATTTCAAAAACTAATAAATTTGTTTTAGCCCAATATAATAATAAAATATAACGCAAAAAAATAAGTCCAAGGGGGATCGTTCCTCCACCTCCCCCATCGTAACTGCCATTAGGACAAAAACTATTTCAGTTACACTTGGTTTATATATCTGGTTTTATTAAATCTATTGGCTTATAATTATTCATACTCTAAAATTTACGTATAGTTTGTATTTATAGATTTCACACATTTAATATGCTGTAAATAAGTACTTCACTAATTTATAGTAGTTACCTAAGTATCCATTATAATCTTAATATAGATTTGTGATACTTTTATTCAATACCCTGATAATAAGACCTAGTTTATAACATCATATTTTTATTTTTTTCGTATCAATTTCAATGAGTAGGTTTTTGTTAATAATATGTAATGGATTATCAAAGTTCTCATTTTATGGCATATGTAGTGAATTTATAATTGTGATACACCTACAAATATTTAAAATATTTTATTATGTTGTACAATAATAAAAAAATGTTTATGGGAATTAGGAGTGATAAAGAAATGGTTAAAATGTATTTACTATTTAGTATCAATTAGACTCATTAAGTAGGTATCAAATTAAAAATTGTTGACATCAAACACTTTAAATTTTAATAACAATTAACTTCAAAATAAATGTTTGACATAAAATACCTAATACCAAAGTATACTAATATCTTTACCTAATATATTTGTTAAACTTACAAATAATTAAATATTACTGCCAAAAAACAAAAACAAAATAATATTAAATTTAAAATTTAATAAAAAAAAAATATTTAATAATTTATATATAAAATATTGTTATTTAATAATTATATTATGTACTACTTCTCATTGAATATTTTACCATTCAAAATTTGACAGTGAGTAATTTAATACTTATTATTTAAACCAACAGGTGGTAGAAGAAGTTACCAAAGTATCTGGCGTGACTAAAGTACTTAAAGCGGAAGGTGAAGAATTCAAAGGATTTCTGCCAGAAGTTCTTGCTCCATTGGTGTTGGCTACACAAAAAAGAATTAATGCTACCCATGTATTAGCTGGCTCCAGTGCTCAGAGCAAATCACTTTTACCCAGAGTGGCTGCATTATTAGATGTATCTCCAGTTACTGATGTTATTGACATCAAATCTCCTGATACTTTCGTACGAACCATTTATGCAGGTGCAAATTGTATTTCATATAATTTTTTGTTCATCTAACTTTTTTAGTGCTGTAATATAAACAATTGATTCATTACATATTTTTCAATCAATTAATTTATACATTTAATGATTTTTAAGGAAATGCTATATTGACCTTGAAGTCACTAGATGCTGTCAAAGTACTCACCATACGGAGTACTAGTTTTGAAGCTGCTGCTGATGGGGGTTCTGGTTCTATTGAAGATGCAGTTCCTGCAGGTAGTTATGAAAAAGGATCAGGTTCAGAATGGATTAGTCAAGAACTGACCAAAAACGATCGACCCGATTTGGCTTCTGCAAAAATAGTTGTGTCTGGAGGTATAATAAATATAATTCATAAGATATAATATTATTTTAGTATTAATTTTTATTTTTTCCGTGGTTATTAAGGACGAGGTGTCAAGTCTGCTGAAAATTTCAAAATGATTTATGATCTTGCTGACAAAATGGGGGCAGGTGTTGGAGCTTCACGAGCAGCCGTAGATGCTGGTTTTGTTCCAAATGACATGCAAATTGGACAAACAGGAAAAATTGTTGCTCCGGTTAGTACAATACTCTTAAAAGAGTTGAAAGTAGAAACTAAGATTAAAAAATAAATTTTATTACAGGAATTATATTTGGCTATTGGTATTTCTGGTGCCATTCAACATTTAGCTGGCATGAAAGACTCTAAAACAATTGCTGCCATAAACAAAGATCCCGATGCACCAATTTTCCAAGTTGCAGATTTTGGTCTAGTTGCTGATTTGTTCAAGGCTGTTCCCGAAATGATTGAAAAAATAAAATAGGAGGGATTTGGACAAATATTTTTATTTTTTATTATTATAATGTGTTTGTTACAATATAAGTTATATATGTTTGATATATAATTATGTATTTTTTTTTATGGTTACATGAGAACATAATATTGGTAGTTTTACATTTTTGTTGAATATACATTGTATAACCATTATCATTGCTTATAAATAAATACATTTATTTTTTTAGTATATATATTTATAAACATTTAAATAAATAAAAAAAATGTTACTTATTTAAATGTTAATATTTACTACCTAATCTGTAATCATTATTTGTTTACTTTAATCTAATTATTGACACAACTTCATTAAATTATTCAAGAATTGAGGACAAATTCCAAAATAAATATTGTGTTACACATTTAATTTATATTGCTGCAGACCACATTTGCCCCAGTGGCCAATGCTGAAAAAAATTTAAATCTTGAATAGGTGACAATATTTTATCTTACAACATATAAATATATTTGTTGCTGTGAACATTTGAACTTTGAAGCCTTAATTATTAGTGTGAGTGTCAAGCGAGCAATATAATTTTAGTACTTAATACTTTCTTATGTTAGAATATAACTACTGCAAATTGTCATTTTCAAACTTCGTAGTAATAACAATACTACAATAGTAATTTCTAATTTAACTTCAGAATGTCTCAGATGGACTGTGGTAAGATGCAGTCTTTTTCAACACGAATTAAGATTTAAAATTATAATTCATATAATTTCTTGGATCTTTAATAATACCTAATTAGTAATTACATTTATATTTTATGACTATTTTTATTAAATTTCGAATGCAGCTGCAGTGTTTCAATCTAAATTTTTAACAGTTGGCGACACTGATAATAGATAACATTCGTGATACTAGTTCAAGATGATATGCTACTATAGCAGACGCACTGCCGAAGAATTTTAAATTTCCTTAGTCATTGCTCGTTGTTGTTTATCGTGAGAATTGAAAATCGAATATTTTAGTTCATCTTCGTTCGTTATTTTTTTCTTTGAGCTCTAAAAATCTCCAAAAACAACTCAGAACTATGTCTGGAGGCTATGACAGAGCGATCACGGTATTCTCACCGGATGGTCATCTCTTGCAAGTGGAGTACGCTCAAGAAGCGGTACGCAAGGGATGTACAGCCATCGGTGTGCTGGGCAAGGACTGCGTTGTACTCGGGGTTGAAAAGAAGTCCATAGCCATGCTTCAGGAAGAACGTACCGTGCGCAAGATTTGCCCGCTCGATTCACACATAGTTATGGCATTTGCTGGACTGACGGCCGACGCGCGTGTAATCATCAACCGGGCACAGATGGAATGTCAGTCACAGTACCTTACTCTCGGTGAAACTGTAACGACCGAATATATCACACGCTTCGTGGCCTCCATCAAGCAGAAATACACACAGAGCAATGGTCGCCGTCCATTTGGCATATCGTGTTTGATCGCTGGCTTCAACAACAACGGCACACCACATCTGTTCCAGACCGAACCGTCTGGCATCTACTACGAATGGAAGGCGAATGCCACTGGAAGAAATTCGAAGTTGGTCAAAGAATTCTTACAGGTAATATAAACAACCAGTTGTTGAGGGCTGATTTATTACGAAACATTCCTACAACTGATATTTTACCATGTTGGATGGACTTGAGTTTGAAATTTAATTGAGATACTTTTATTTGTCTTAAAATATTTCATATATATATATATATTTTGTTATAGGATAACTATAATGATGAAGCTGTAAGTACGGAACAAGGAACTATCAAATTGGCAGTCAGAGCATTACTGGAAGTAGTTCAATCTGGTCAAAAAAACATTGAATTGGTAGTGTTAAAAAATAATGAAAAGATGAAGATGTTAGACCCAGCATCTCTTGAAGAAATGGTAAATGTTATAGAAGCAGAAAAAGAAGCTTTGGAGAAAGAAAAAAACAAACAAAAAGATAAACAATAACATTTTTTAAATTATTATGTCCAGGGAATATGAATAAAATCTAATTTGAATATAATTAATGATATATTTTTTTTTTATATATATACCTATATTATTTATATTAATAATTTAATAAAGTAAAAGGCTATGTACATTAGTTAGTTTTTTTTTTTAATAGAAGGATAGGTACATTGTATTTATATTTCGGTTTTACCTTTACATGGTTTTATTGGCATCTTTACTTTGTAAAGGATTGTCATCAGTCTTATATTTCCATTTTGTTATTTTATAAATCTTGAATGTACTTACTTCTATCCATCGTTGCCACACACAAGCCAAACAAAACAATTGGGAGTTTAATTCATGAAGTTTTCAGTATTCCATTATTTATTTTAGATATTATTATATTATTTACTACTGCTGTGTATTCTTGAAGCAGCATTAATTTAAACCCATCTCTTTTTTCTTTTAATGAATCGTCAATCTTAACAAATCATTTGGTCTGACCATGGGTAAATGGTTTCCAACTTATTTAAATAAATTGTTTATTAGTGAGTAAAAGAAATTTAAACATTTAGTACAAGACCCCACAAAAGTTATCCTTATATCAATCAAATAATATAAGGAAATCACAATTTATTTTTTAGTTCGTTTAAAAATGCATTAAGTTTTAAAAATAGGCTTGAAAATATAATACAAGATTCATCATAAGTTTTTCTTACTGGAATTAATAAAAAGTAGTATAAAGCCATAATAAATGTTTTATGGACGTTTGAGGACTACATTTTGACGACATTGGATAACCAAACATATAATAACAATTGCTATCTTGACTTATTCATAAAATATTAACTGTAGAAACTTGAAACATTACACATATCTATCTCTTAAATATTATTGTTTTCTGTACACAATGATATTTTCAAAATATTTAATTGTATTATAACAATTTATGATACAAATCTATCTGTACCATTCTACAGTATTTTTTTAATAAGTTAATAAAGACTAGTTTATTTTTTGGTTTAAACCATTATAAATCAAAGAACCAGTCTTAGACTATCACATTTACAAAATTTTAAAGGTAATGTCATTTATTTTTGATTTTTGAAAAATGGTTGCCCAATGAAGTAGGGCTTAATGTCAATGAATACAATACAGAATATATTATATAGTTAGCTGGGCAAATCGTAATCAGGTTCAAGGAAAATACATTGGTGTGTTTAAGAGAATCGATTACTTTAAATATTTTGGATTGATCATCAATGATCACTTAAGTTAATGTCATGAAGACAGAAATATGATTGAGATTTAAATTAGCATATAATTGGATATACATTTTTTAAGAGCCTAGGAGACATTCTTTGTTCATAAGACATTCCTAAGAATCTAAAATTAAAATATAACTAATTATTGACCGTAATATGGGCAATCGATCTGTATATGAAATGTGGCCTGCTGGTGGCCTCTAAGAAAAATGGAAGATAGAAAAAAGTTCTCCAGAAACATAAAAAATATATACTTTGATAGTTTGATTGTCGCCCAAGTGAATTGTGAAACAACATAATTATGAACTTCAATAGAATATCGCAAGTAGCTTATGTAGGCAATGTATTTTGGATTAGTGTCACAAAATATCTAAATAATCATTGATTAAATATACGCAATGTAAATATTCCTAATACCTTTTTAATCAATGGTATAAATAAAATAAAAATTACACAATTTAATTATTAAAAAAAACCTCTAAATATATTTCATTCAATTATACAATACTTCTATTAAACTGTTATAATATAATGTACAATAATAAAAATTATGTATATAACTTAAAACAAAGTGTTGTATTTACAATGTATATTCTTTTAAATGAACTGCGCAAAAGAGAAAAAGGAAAAAATTCGTAGCAGTGGTATAAGTGAAAATGGTGGTTAATTAAAAGAATATAATGGCATCACCACTAACTCTTTATACGTATATTTATATAGAATTTCATATAATATGTAAATATGTATATACACATTTAAATTTGTATAAAATAGTATTTTTTTTTTTTTTTTTTTTAGACAATAAAATAACAAATTATTTAGAAATATTCATATTTAAATTATAAAAATGTCACACACTTACATCAGTATAAAGTAAATAATACTATTATAAGCTTACAATATTATATACAATTTTGTATACATATGGTATGGACGAAAGAAAATAAACTTTCAATGGACTGACATTTGAAGTTGACCACTGGTATTTGGCTCAAAGTTATTCTTATTATGATATTCGTATGTATGTATGTATGTATAATGCAGTCAACTACAAATTGAATTGAGAACATCCCAAAAGAAAGTTCATTTAGTTATCCAGTTTTCAAAAAAAAAATAAACAAAATACAATCAAAAATAAATTTACAATTACGGAAGGATTTGATATATATTTGAAAAATGATATGTGTCTAAATGAAGAAATATATATATATATAATTTTTGAACTTCTGTTCATAGAGATTTAAGGGCAAAGAAAGTAAAGTTTCCAATAAATTTAAAATCATCTAATTATTTATTTTTTATGGCACTGAGCTAACCTAAGTACTTACTTTATTGAGATGAGTAAGACAGAGGTAGCATGGAGGTTGTAACTGAAGTAATTATCAGTGATAAAAGAAAATAAACTATATAAAAATTATAATTTGGTGTAATGTAAAAAGCAGCGTGGTTTAGATTGTAAAAAAACCTATGTTTAAAATAATACCAATAAATTATGTTTTTAAAAATGTTTTTTTTGTTTATAATAATCTAAGTAAACTTAGTAAGACTTACTACGTTATTAATAAACTTGATATGAGATTTGTATAGACTACAGAAATCAAAGAATCCATAATATTAAACATACAACAACAGATATCCAGTATATCATGTAAATCATGATAATAGTTTCTAATATACATCAAAACCATATAATACTACCACAGATGGTGTTGAAAATACCTTACAGGTAGATATTAAACAAATGTAGTTAATAGCATACATTAAGGTAATTTGTGACGGTTGCATTCATTTAATCCCTAATAAATTTGTTTAACATATAATAAAACAATTATTAACTCATTCAAAATTTGTGTTGAACATGTTAAGATCTTCAAACGAAGCAGCTGCTGCACTTTGATCAAGCATCTGCATCATCATATCAGACAGCTCTTGTGGATGGCCACTATGCGGATGTGGTGGTACATTGTTTGCCACAGCTGTGGCCCCAGTTGCTCCAGCTTGCCAACCCCACATACCTTTACAAAATCAATTAAATTAATATATTATTCTATTTTAATTAAAAGTATTGTAAACCATAATTTAATGTTTTAAGTAGAAAAATTAGATGATTAATAGTATTTTAATTTTATACAAGAGTAATAAAATAATAATTCAAAACCATTTAACAATATATCAACTATTATATTTTAAACTTTTTACCTGGAGACGCAGTTGCTGGTGATGGATTGTGATATGTTGTTTGTCTGGCACCACCACTCAATTGTGTGTATGTTGGACCTGATGGTGAACGAGATGGACTCATTTCTTGATTATATTGGTAACCTTCAGTGACCGGCTAAATTAATAAATAGGTATTAAAATATTGAAACACAAATATTATTACATATTTTTTTTATATTCTTATATTTTTACTTGGCGCAATGTCCATGCTGTTTGTGCAGGTGTTGGACTTGACTTAGTAAGGCGATTTATTAATGGGGATTGAACTTGACTTTGAGTACCTTGATTCGGCGAATGATAGCTAATGGGTGATGGATTTGTTTCATATGTATTAAATACATTTTGAGCGCTATTTGGTCTTTGCGCTGTATTATTGGCTATTAAAAAAAATTTAAATGTTAAAGTAGTTTTAGAGAAATCCCAATTAAAACACTTACGTATCATATGTTGACTGGCTGTTGGAGCAGCAGCAATCATTGCATGAGCTTGATATGGTGGTGCTGCTACATGGTCCCTTCTTTGAACTGTATAATCTAATCCAGGTGCTTGTTGTTGATAAACAGGTTCAGTAGACGGATTACTGATATTAACTCCACTTTCAGATGGCGAGTGCATTGAGGACCTAATGTAAAATAAATATACAAAATGGAGACAATGATATGTAGTTTAATAAAGTAAGAACTTACTTAGCTGTTGAATTGTTGCACACAATATACTCAATATCATCAGTATATGGATTTAAAAATGCAAATGCATTTGTTCTTAGCCAAATCCAGTCATGATTTTTACCTCGAAACCGATACATCACAGACATCATTTGGCCTTTCATTTTCAGAACTGAAAAGTAATCAAACAATTAATATACAAGTATATTTGTCAAGGTCGTGGAATAGAAATGTACCTTGTTCAAAACTTTCTTTCATATGAGTTTGGTCTTCAGGGTGAAAGAACTCATAACATGTTTTGCTTAAAAGGTCTTGTGGTTTATAACCAAGTATATGTGTAACACGCTGATCAACAAATGTAAATTTACCATCCATAGAATGTCTAGATATGAATTCTAAAAAAAAATTTATGATAAAAATGTAGTAGATTTTAAAAATACTTTAAATTAATTTTAGTTTTTACCAGCATTACTATTAGACCCAGCTAAATCGGTAGTGTTTGGAGTGGAAGTAACTTGCAACCGACCAATAGCAACCAAACAACAATGAGTACCATCTTCTTCGACAGCTCTCTCAATTTGAACACCTACATACATGACATTTTATATAAAAATGTATTCATGAGAATTTCTAGTGGAGGGATTTTCGACTATTATTGGTAAGTGTCATCGAGGTGATTAGACGACAGATCGACATCATACCAGATAATGGATGATCAAACTGACCAGATGGAGGCCAGTTCTTTATGTAGCCAGTGCAGTGGATGACGGCAAATTCGTTACCATCACGAGTTGGTCCTAATGTATTACGCTGTTTAAGACGTTGATGTAGATTATGTCCCGATATACTGGACATCATACCACCACTATTACCGATTTTCATTCGACAAATGAACCCACGTCGAGAACCCATACACAGTCTCATTGAAGCTACAATACGTCAAATTGTAATTGTGATTTTAAAAATAAAATATTAATAATGGCTAAGGTTATTTATATTTGACTTACATTGATGACCCTCTTTTTTCACTGTACCAGTTTTCAAATCTAATATACGCCCTGAATTTTGTGGTTCCTGTGTGGATAGTTGTTCGCGTACTTTTTCTACGTCTTCAGGATGTAAATGATCAAACATACTTGTCCCTAACCAGTCATTCTAAAATAATAACAATAATAATAATTGCTTAACTAGTTTTAAGGTTTTATAAGTAAATTCATACTTGTGAGTAATTTAATACTGGTGCAACAGAGTCAGAAACGTATATAACTCTACCAGTATCACATGTAACGACGAATAGAAAACCATCAGCTGCTTCCAATATTAAATGTTTAAGCTCTTGATCCGTTAGAAAGCTAGGTTTGTAGGTACCATCATTGTTTGTGTTACCTGTACCTGTAATTTACATGACAATTTTATAGAATACCATCATGAAAACCCACCTTTACGTTCTTGGTACACATTTTTGAGTGTCAAGAGTTAACAATAAATACATAATATTATGCCTAAAAGAAAAACTACACTAGTCAAAAGACACGAGATTATTTTAAAAACAATCGTAAAATCATAAATGATTAATAGGCGAAAATCAAAAAGCGTGATATTTTAAAAATAAAAAATATAAATTTATTTAAGTATTAAAGTAGGTATATATTATAATTGTATAATGTTCAATATAGAATTACTTGATATGTCACAATATTGTACTTCACACGGTTATAGTAGTCATTACACATGTAATAATTAAATAATTTACATTTGAAACCTTATGTAAATAACTTAATTTAATTTTGATTAATTTATGTAACATTTAAGTTTTTAGTTTAATAAATTATAAGTTTTATATTTTAAATCAGACATAAAATTGGCAATGCGCAATAGAAAAAAACATTGTCATTCACATCTCGCCCGTAAAATAAAATAAAAGTACGTCAAAAACCGAAGGGTGAAACAGGAAATTGACAATGGACGTGACAATAAACAATAGAGCCATGCCGCCAGCGGGCAGACATAACGCTTAACCTGGTGAATATTAAATATTATTATTATTATTATTATACATTATTTCTAGCATAATAATAATAATAATAATATATAACTGGCTTTGACTTGACCGGGTTCCAAACAAACGTATATGCCACCTATAATGCGACAATACTCATTCTCGTCATCCGCATACCGTCCATTTGAATACAATCGGTTTTGTACTCTGTATAAGAAATAACCGTTATTATGACAAAAACGATGGTATAAAGAGAAAAGAAAAATATCTATGTACCTACCTAAGGTATTGAGTGAAAAATAATCATTGACCACTAAAAAGCTATAAACACGGTCATAAAACTGTTTTATTGTAACTACTTATATGATTGTTACTTCCCCACTCCTAAATTCTATACATTATTGGCGAAAGAAATAAAATATAAATTCAAATCATATAACACGGGCAATGTTTATGTAAGGAGTTGTTGCATACAATTAATAATAATAGCAGTTCAATATGAAGGATGAAGTCAATCAGCAAGTTTTGTTGTAGTTTTTACAAGTATTTTCTAAAGCAAAAATATAATATGTGTACATAAAATTTATATGTATCGGTGAAAACATATTGTAGGTAGTTAGTTTGACATCTTTCTAAGTCGTAAACTATATAAGCACTTGTAATAATACCAGTAGATTTGCCGGAGACCAAATAATACATTAGGTAGGTACTTAGTAAGTAGCCTTAAGTTAGCAAATTCAACATTTTATTTTATTATTTGTATGCTATTACACCGTGACGATTAACGCTGATGAAAAATAAAAACTGCAAACAGAGCATATATACGCATAAACTATAATTATAGTTGTACTTATAACTTATCGGATACCTATAGAGTAAAAAATTGTTTTCACTATACACGGCGAAAATAATTTCCTAATACCTACACCGTGTACAATATTAACATACAGTTAATGCAGCGTATGAATAATAAATAAATGCAATAGAAAAATTAAAAAAATCACGCACAGAGAACAGGAAAAAGAAGATGTTGTAATTGAATTCATGGCGGTCTCGTTCGTAATTCGGGGTATTAGATAAAGTACGATAGAGCACACACACACATTGTCCTATGCGGAAGGAAATAAATGAAAAGGGAAAAAGGAAACACGCATCCTGTGACAAAGCATTTTTGCTGTCCGAGATGAGTTTGTAAGTTCTCACGCGCCCTTTCAGCGAGGTTATTATCTAGAAGGATGGTAGTGGATAGACGACGTGTATATGCGAGTGTTATTTGATACTTCCTATTGAGGTGTTGAGGATTAAACTACTCTGGGAATTAAATAAACGTAAATGAAAATATAAATAATAATGATATATTATAAATTATAACAGAATTTTGGAACAGTAAAAATGTTTATTGGAAGAATTAGCAACGGGTTGTTACTTGTTGCATACAGAAAAGGCTAATAAAATCAATTTGTTAAAATAAAATAATTAATTCGATTCAAAATTTAACGAGAAGTAAAAGGCAAATAATAATAAAGAAGTCACTAAATCTATTTTTATTCATCATTAGTAAAATAGTATTTTATAAAACAACAAGTATTAAGTTCATCATCTATATAAATATATTTTGGTCTATTTGATTTTAATTAAGGACATTTAAGGTTAAAATGAAGTTACATGAATACAATTATCAGTAATTATAGGTAACTATAAGGAAAAGTAATAATTTATCTTCGGTTATAGTATATACCAACGGTTCCCCACTACGATCTGCAAATTTTGTGGGACCCGGAATAACCTAAAATTGTGCAATTTAAAGTGTGGAAAAATAAGGAAAGGAAAACGTTTTAAGAGGATTTCAGCGCACTATTTGTTTCCTCTCTGACCCACGCGCAACATAGACAAAACGGATTTACGCAGAATCATTTTTTCTTATGTTTTTAAGTAATATTAGAGTAAAATTACACATTACAAAAAAGATGGAGGATAATATTTCTGAATAATGACATATCGATTTGTCTAAATATTGTCTCAAAACAATTAAAACATAATATTTTAAATGTACAATATTTGTTGTTTATTTTGAAAGCCGAACACAAAGTCAACTAACAATGAAATATAAAATCGATAAGTCATTCCCACAAAAATATTATTCTCTATCTTTTTTTGTAATAGGTAATTGTACTATAAAATTACTTACAAACATAGAAAAAATTATTCTGCGTAAATGCGGTTTGTCCATGCCGTGCGTGGGCCAGAGAGAAAAAACAAATAGTGCGCTGACATCCTCTAAAAAACAACGTTATTAAACGAAGAAAACAAAAACCGAAAATAAATAATAAAATGAAAACATAAAACAACGGTAAAACGATAAAGAAAAATCCTAATAACCGAAAATATATAATAACGAAATAAAAAACGAAAATAAAATATAGTATTATATACTCTTATAACTACCACGAAAAAAATTAATATATATTTTTCTGTTATCAAAAAACTGATAATTCTGATAATTAATAATTTTTTTACAGTAAATATTAATAGTATAAATAGCATAGAACAATTATTATGGTCCACACACACATTTACTGCAGTGGTGGCGGTAATCAAAAAAGTTATTTGGAAACAATATAGAAAAATAACGTTTTTAAAAATGTTAATCGAAAATGTAATTGTATTGGTTTTTATTTAACTTTTTTTTAAAACGCTATTTAAAAACAATATAGAAAAAAAACGTTTTTAAAAACCGTTAAACAAAAACGATAATTTTAAAATAAATAATCAAAAACGAAAACGAAAAAATAAAAAAGTTTTTCATCCCTGTAAAAATTAAAATTACTATTTGTTGTGGTTCTATATTGGATGCAATATCTTTGGCAAGAAACAGAAAGGTTCCGTCCGTCAACGTCAAAATAACATCAAATAATAAATTATAATTTGTCAGATTGTATAATATTTTTTTAATGATTATTGTTATTGTCAATTAATATCTTGAGTAAAAATGTATGTGGCCTTGAAACAATTTTTAAAATTGATATTTAGACCTTTTTGAAATTCTAGCAGAACCACTGGTATTTACTATATACCAGGTATATTATACCTAGATGATGAACAATCATTAGAAAATAGTAGGTAAATACCGATATATATAAGACATTGCGTGTTGACTACGTATAATTTTTGATTTACATGACATATCGAACTCGTACGAAAATGTAACTTGGTTATCCAATCTAATTAAGATATTTATTATCTAAAAAATATAACTGGTATTTTTTGACTAGATGGTTTTTATGAATGTTCAAAAACATTTGTTTCATTAACATTTATATTTTAAATATACATACCCCTAAGACTTTTCATATGGTTAACAGCCATTCGGAGTATGGTGAGTTTGTCCGGTTTCCGAGCTAGTGATTGACATGCCGGTACCATGTCCGAAAGTTCCGTGATGTACGCTGTCATCTTGTTCCGCCGCCGCCTCTCAATTTCGCAATGATTCTCCCTACAGTGATTTCACATGGAAAAGGAAAAGAAAATTCGCAAGATATACATAAATCGTCATAAAACCACATTCTATAAATACAATCATCTATGAAAAAAAAATGTTGTGAATAGTTAAATAATATTTAGGTAATTATTGGTTTTATTAAGAATATAAGAAACTTGAAAACATATTAATCTATGGAAATTATTCAATTTTAAAATAAATTACACATCGCTTGTTCAAATTTATAGTTTGACCAGAAACATAATATTTTTTCTCTATTCTCAATGGTTTTATTTACTGTCGACAAAATTGTTTTAATTAATTGCATTTGGGGGAGTTAAACTATGTTGTAAGTCATGCAATGATGAACCTAAATATATAAATATATATTATATAAGATCAGTTTCAGTTTAACTACAAGTGTTTGGTATAAACTAGAATTAGCATACGGTTTTTGCAACTTTTATTGTATATCTACCTATTAGTGCTAATTATCTAGAATAGATTAAACTATAGTGAATTGTATAAAGTATATACAATAAATGTATTACTATAGTACCTATGATATTACGATATCTTACATACCTCCTAATAAGACCCGAATTGCGTTTTTATATAATCATAACAATCTTGCATAGATATGATATTATAATATTAGAAAGCGATAACTTAGGTATTTTTTAAGATAATCATAAAATATTAAACAGTATATTATAAAATACCACGATTTATTAAAACACAAATTATTGTTTAAAATTTGTTTACTAATAAATTTGTCTTATTGAATTAATGAAAGATGAAAAATTAAATTAAAATTAAATATTTGAACATACTAACATCGTGTTTATAATGTTTGTATAGAACTGAAAAATATCAAAATAATGAATACAATAAGGATCCACATCTACATGCAAACATTAAACTACACAATATACATTAAACAAACCTCTGTGCATTTATCTTTCATTAATTTTATTAATATATAATATACTTTATTTTCCATAAACTAAAAATTGTTTTGCCAAATACTTAAAGTTATGACATTTTCCAAAAATATTTCAAAACTACACGTTTCAAATTATATTTAAATTTTTAAGTATCCAAATCAGAAATATTATGATGTGTTGGAATTACGTTATTAAGCTACTGGTAACCTTCTAACGTAACCATACCAAAACAAAACAATAAAAATAAGTGTACTCAAAAAAGGAAATAAAAAAAAATCATGCAATATAAAAGGTGGATACCTTCATAGTTGGTAGTATAGCTTTATGTAGTGAGAGTAGGCAGGGACCACTTATCGTATGTAATACATTGCATATTAGTATACATATACATACTTATCTTAAAAGACTTTTTAATAATGTAAGTGTATTGACTAATCATTAATTACATTGATAAAAAATGTAACATTTAAAGCCCAGTTAAAAATATTCAAACACTAATAATTAATATTTGAATACACAACGTTTTATTTGTAATAGAATAAAAAGTAAAAATGTATGAAAAACCTAACCTATTAGATTATATACATTTTTTATTATCTTTAATACAATGCAATAAAAAAACATTTAACATGATAAACGTGATAATAATGTTAATACTAAGTAGAAATATAATACCACAAAGAATTTTATGACAGCGTAATTTGCTGATTCAAAATGTAACAATAAAAATTAAGAGGATGGTCACCCACATGTATGTCTCTGTCTTATAAACGTAAAATATATCAAATTTGCATTCAGCAGAACCAACTGTATGTTGTTAGCTTAAAAATTATAGAGCATTTAACTATAACCAAAATTAATGATATAGCATTAGCTGTATTTGGTACATTAATTTTTTACGATTTTTGAATTTTCAATCAAGTTTTAAGCATTTTTAAAAGTTACATAATATTCTATAACTTGCTTAAAATTTTTAACATCGTTAAAAATCTAAACACAACACAGACAATGTTCCAGCGGTGTAATTACAGAGGGGGAGGTTGTATACTCGTATCTCCCCATGACTTTTTTTTTCGAAAACTGGCAAAACATATTTAAATACTTATTTGTAGGTATTAGACACTAAAGTATATTTTATAGAATTAATATATAAAAACCCGAGTGCTAGCACATAACTAAGATAATATAATTACTTCAAAAAATAATAAATAAACTAATAAAAACTAATCATTATTGCACAAATATGTATATTGAAATACGGCACAACAATGATGTTTAGCTCCAAGCGATATTTGGAATATTTTTCGAAAACCTGTGTATTTAATTTAGTTAAGAACAATGATGCAATCAGAATTTATCGGTTGGACTTAGTTTCAAAGTTATATCCTTTTGAAGGTAAAGTACGCAGAAGTACATTTCTGTTACCTTATATCTTTCAAGCATTATTTCTATTGACTTTATTTCAACTAAAAATGTATATTGTCTATTGTATGTATACCCTTCAGCTGCAGTATTGTTAATTTTTAGTATACTTTTAGTTGTTTTTATCATATTTTTATTATATATAATGTAGTGTTCCATCTTGTTTAATTTATCAAATTTAGGTTAGCCACTGTTTATCAGCTTAATATCGGCGACCAATTATAATTATTATATTTACATAATATATTAAATTGTTTTGATACACAACTTCTGTTAAAATGCTATTACATAGGTACTTAAAAATGATATGGTATCATAATTAATAATACAATTAGGTATGTCTTCATATATTGTTTTATTTTATTCTTTTGTAAACTATAAAATATAAACTGTTTTGCAACTTTTATTGAGAATACCTATAATATAATGTTATACAGACTTTACGTTACACAGTGAAGTTGTCTTATTCTTGTATAAATGTGTTGTATTTTTATTTATTTATTGTTATTTTAAGATATGTTTATCATTGGTGACGCATTTGAACATTTTGCTATTTTATCCTTGAGATACACTAATCATGCAGGTATGCAAACATTGTAATACCTCTATACAAATAATTATTTCTTTCAAAATGAATAGTAAAAAGAAAAATTACGAAATGTTTTGAAAATATAAATAATTGTATATGATATTAATGTGTTTAAATAGTTAAATTAATTAATTAAATTAATTTGTGTGATACAGCAATTTTACCGGCCGTTTAAAATGAATAATTTTTCTTTGGAATTAAAACTAAATAACAAGCCGTTTTGATAGTTCTCGAAAGAATAAATGTAATAGTAAAATATAATCATAATAAATGAATTCACTCATTTTCGATTAATATTATATGATATTGTTATTTAAAAAATATCATTATAAGAAATGTATACGTGCAAAATCTACAATAAGAACATTTTAATCTATTCTGAAAAAAGATAATATAACATTAAGTTGGAGTATGTAAACATGCATTTATTAACTCGTAAAAATGACTATTGAAAGAGCTACCTTATACTCGTATTTTTCAAAAAATGCTTATACTCAGCCAGAAAATACTGTACAAATTTCAATCTACCATTGATACTGAGATAATATAATATTCATTGCTTTTAATTAAGCTATCTGCCGAAAACATATTCAGCTCAACAGAGACGCAAAGAAAAATTTTGAGAGCATATGCAGTTAACAAAAGTATACTCCACATCAGCTCACCCTTTTTTATACGTAAAAAAAAATTATCGCTTAGCTCGATAGTAAATTATGCTCACAAAACATTTATTTGTAAATACATTTTTAATTAAATACTTCAGAATAGCTTATTGTCTCAGTATTTAAATATTTAAATAAATTAGGAAATCACTTTAATCCACAGAAATTAATTATTTTAATGCATGGTTTATCCCAGTGGTACCAGTAATTTTTATCCAACCATCCTTTGGATGCACATGCAGTCGCAGTACTTGGTAACCCGTCTGGGCGCCTGTGTAGCTGAATAATTAAGAATAAAATATAGAAAACAATATTGAATTATCAATTTCAATAAGATGCATTTGTGAAAAAACATATTAAATATGAAGTCGATATCATATAGGTAGATACTAACAACTAGGTATAAGAACACTTCGATTCGATATTATTACAAAAATATGTATCTTATTTTTAACCAAAATTATAAAACTTTTTTATTAGACAATTATTTTAAATAGTTACAATAAGTAGGTATGAAATAAGAAGTAGCGTTTTTTACTATTAAGTTTTTGTTCAGATTCGAATATGTAATATTATAACTATAATCATAATTATGAATAAGATAGTATTCTACAAATCTATTGTATTCGTTTATCTAATTATTACTGAATAATATAAATGTATAGGTACAAATGTCAATAATACTTAACATATTAACAAACTGTTTTTAATATAATATAAGATTAAACATCTAGGTATTAAAAAATATATCTGTTTATTTTTAATAATATTTTATAGTACAGTTATTAGTTTGTGTTCCGGTGTACTAAATTAAAGAAACATGCGGTTGCTGTATACACTTCGGTAATCATTAATATGTTAATTATACAATAGATTAAGTGACGTGTGTGATTAATGATTATATATATATATATTCTCTCTTATCACACTTAAAATCTGAATTTTATAATTCTTAGAAATAATATCCAATTATACCGCTTGTTATTCTACATAAAATACATGGTACATATTTAATAACACCTATACGTCTATAGGTACCCATGTATTATAAAATATTGTACTTAACCTACATTGTACGTTTAAATATATAATTTATGATTAGATTTTCAAATTCTTGATGATATATTATATACTTTTTAAATTGTTACTTTCTCAGGTATATAAGGGAAACAACAATGACACACACACACGATTGCTGTCTGCGTATATTACCTATATATTATCTACCCTGCGTGCGCCGTTTATTACGGTTTTCGCATATACCCCGCGAGACGGTCCGTGCGCGCGCGCGCGTGTGTGTGTGTGTGTGTGTGTGTGTGTATCACGGTGAAAGGTTATTTATATAATAATATCATATCGTTGCGGCGGGGGCCACCAGCCTAGGTCGCGGCGGACGCGGGGGTGGGGTGGCTGTTGCGCGATGATCTCGCCCAGGAAAATCGTGACAAGCATCCGGTAGGCGGCGTGCGGCGGGCGGGATGCGCGCCTTCTTCTCACGGCTATATGCACAAGCAGCTTATATTCACTATGTGTATGTGTATAGGCATGTGCCTTGTTGTTGTATAGTTCGCCACGGGGGTCACTCAACTCTCCTCTCTAAACTGTACTCTTGATTTGGCGCTCCGGTTTTTCTCGTTCCAATGTGTGGTGGTGTTTCGGTTAAAAATATTGAAAACATATACAATACATTATAGAGGTATTGAGTATGTATATAGTATTTATATAATATACATAAATGTGTACTGCAGAAGACATACACGCGTGTAGGTATAAATTATTATAATTATATTATTATATTATATACATGCATAATCTTTGTGTCAAAGACGACGATGGGAGGGGAAATAGAAAATTGTTAATGATTGCGAAATTATTATACGAAAGTTGAATAATAATTTCGGGCAAGAGATAATATTATATACTTTCACAAACCAAGCACCCCTCTCCCCGCGACCCTGAAGTAACGGCGCTTATTTTCACATACATAGTGTAAATATACACACACACACACACACACACACACACACTCAGTTGAAGTTCAACAAATAAACTTGGGGCGGTTTTTAATGAATACTATATGCGGATACGGGTAGCGATGAAGAAAAGTTTCGGGAGCGCGCGCACGCTCGTGTACAATCACGTCTTTATTAGCAGTCTCCGTGCTCGAATAATATAACGAATTAACCTTCTCGGCGAAGTTTTGCTCAAAAGTGTCTTAAAAGACTACAGCATATACAAGTGTAAATACATCTATATAATATACAAGATTTTAGAGCCAAGAATATTGTTTGACATTTATAAACATAATAAATATAGTATCATATGATACTAAAATTAAGTATTAAGTATTAGAATTTGTAAACAAATGCAATAAAATTAAACGTCATTATAGAAACAACAGTTAATTAATTATTGAATTACCAAGTATTGTGCTTGTTAAACACTTAAAATCAGAGTTGAATTTAAGGAAAAACCCTATAGACTGTGCCACTATATATAGCATAACCAAATCGCGTGCAGCTAATTCACTACACTACTACACTGACATATAGCTATCACAAATATTAAAAATAATAGTATAATTTATGAATAGTTCATAATATTGAGCATATTTTGCTTTTGAAATACAGATAAATTTTTGAAAAACTTTTGAACAGCATTCATCAGTTGGAGATCATAAATGGATTAAATATTTTGGTTTTGGGTTGAGTAAAAAAAAAAAATCAACAAAAATGTCTAAAAGGTGCCACTACTTAATAAATATAATAGTTTTATATTAGTATATTATTGTTAAGTACTTGTAAGCTTTAATATTAAGTGAGTGAATTGACATATTAATTATTATAAAACTTTATAACTTATTGTTTATACTTTATTTTTTGAGATAATTTAATTTTAAAGCGAGTCATGAGTATTTTTAAATATTAATATGAACAATAATGCGAGGTAGGTATTGATTTTTATAAATATTAAATTGTAGTAACCAATAATTACAATAACCAGAACCCAATGCGTATAAATTATAAAATATTATAACCTATTGAACATACAGATGGTTAACATATTATACCTACACTTATTAGGTACCTAATAAACCTAACCGTTGTTTATATAATATGCTAAATGGAAATAGGTGCATACTATAATAAATTAGTTATTGAATAATTGTGAATGTAATGTACCTATAACACAGATAGAATGATAAATTTAGATAAAGAAAAAATAAATAATAGCACTTAGAATTTAATTTTTCATCATGCTATTTTTAATCAAGAATTGTGTAATAGTGATGGCAATTATGTCAAAATTAGTAAAAAAATTTAAATAATATATTTAGGTAAAACAATTACATTTTTAAATTAATTTGGTTAATTATGAACGTAGTAATTCACAAACAATATTTAATTTCTACTACCTATAATATGTTTCTTTTATAATACCTAACAATGTAGATTGAATTTATTTATTTATTTCAAAAACAGAACGCAAATAATATTATCTAATATTAGGTAGGAGTCGATAGCAGCATAGATAGCTTAAAGATAATCTTAATATTTTAAAAATTAAAATAGGGTTTAAAAAATGATAATTTAAGTAAATGTGGAATATTTCAATTTTTCATGATTAATTTTTTTTGAAATTACAAAAATCATTTAACTGTCTTTTTTAAATAAAAAGGATAATCTTATCGGATAGATGCCGTCAAGAATGGAAACTTCACACTCACATACAATTTAAGTTTCTGTCCTTTTTTAAATCGAGGTAAAATACTTATGGCGGTACTTGTATTGACTTTTCCAGTCTTGGTGTTTAAATTAAAAATACATTCATTTTTAATAACAAAATAATTTACATATTTTCGTAATATGGACGAATTTCGTAAAAATTTTAACTTTAAAATATGCTTGAAAAAAAAATTGTGGCTAGGTATGTATTATCGATATTTCATAATTATTTTATGAATGCATTGAAAAAACATTAAATTTTCAAGCTTTTTAATAAAAATAATAATAATAAAAATCATTTTGCTATAAGTAATCATAGTTCTTATAGATAGATCGAAAAAAACTGCACAAAAATAAGAGGCAAATTATTAAGAAAATTAAATCAAGTATAGGAAGTGTAAATAAATGAATACAATAAATGAATAAATTATAAATATAATTTAAAAGGACTCGTACCCGCATATTATGTTATCTCCGGCTTACGTACGACATATCAAATTTTCGTTCACCTGCAGTTTCAGTGTGTTGCGTTATATAGTTGATAATATTAGAGTGAATTTACCTATTATCAAACTTTTAGGTAAGAACATTATCTGTGTTATCTGGGTCGGGGTTTTACAATATTTTAAATTCTAAGCGAATTATGATCATTTTAAAATATTAATATTTTACTTTTTATATCTCACTTAAAAATTTAAAAATCGTAAAATACTGATTGAGAGAACACAGGTAATGTCCTTACAATGTCACTTACAAGTTTGATGATACACAATATTATTCATTTTAATATCAAAACTCATAGGACACTTTAAAACTGGTGAACCAAAATTTGGTATGTCGTACATTTATGTGTACGGAGATGGAGACAACATAATATGCGAGTACAACTTTTTAAGATGTATCTACCTACAAATAATTTACAATTTTTAAATAGTCATAACTCACATTAAAATAAAATTATACTAAATAAGCCTAAGAGATGCCCTAGATAATAATAATCTTATACCTTTAAATTGTATATAAGAGGTAATTTCACTATAATTTTAGAAATTATCATGATTATAATCATTATTGTGAACGTAAAATGTGTTGTATACTTATGTTATACGTGGGTCAAAGAAAGAAAACATAAGTATGCTGACATCATCCTAAGTTTCCCAATTTTTGTTTGGAATTCCAATTATTATGAAAAGTATTGGTAATTGTCTACCTTTTACCTTCCTATGTGTACTAGTTTCAAATTTACTACCAGAAACCACCCTCAAGGATGAGAATTGAAACAATTTTATTACAGAAAAAGGTGAAGACAAAATAAAATAAAATAAATACACATTCATTATCAAGCCAATACATTCATTATTACGATCCAAATCTAAAATACCAGAGTTAAATTGATTATTCAGAATGAACAATTGATAAGTTGTGAGTCTGTACAATATTGTACGACATAAGATATTATAATATAATGCGGGCATGACAATGTATAGTGCAATAATTACTTTTTAAGTTTGATGAGGTAAGAGAGCACAAGATATACTAAACTTAAACAAACAATTTTTTTAACAATAACAAGCATTATTAATTTTCTCGTATATTTAAAAAGTAATTTAATTTGATAATTTATTATTCTAATGTATAATTACTTAAGCATAACCATTGATAAAACAAATGAATAATTGTATAACAGACACAGTTGGAATGCAAATTAAACAATAGAACATTTTTACGAAAACTTACTTCTATTTAGGTAAGTGTTATATAAATGTTTATTAGAAAATAAAAATAAAATATAATAAATGTAGGTATATTGTATAAACTATATTTTTTTATTAACTGTGATTTATGACTTAAGAGACAAGGGTATCATACATATTATGCGTAAAAAACTTTTGTAAGATACTGAGAAATAAAGGTCATTGCACCAAAAGACGAAAAACATCACCAAATTAAAATAAATATTCAGTTATTGACAAAAATTATATATACTAAGAATAACGGCATTATATACAGTAGGTACTTTTAGTTGTTGGGTGATATGTTAATTAGAAAATGTAAATATAACTTTTACATAATAAAATATATTTTTATTAATACTATACAGGTAAATAGTATTACTTTAATAAATTGGAAATAATTATCAAAAATTGTATGTAAATGTTAAAATTATATAATTAATTGTGAAAACTTTTTATTAGCCTTAGATTTTTTTAAAGACTAATTGTTGATTTTAGTCAACGCCCATTAGAATTTGCGTAAAATAAGTGTGTTGTTTGCTCTGTTTAATTGGATAATTTACATTGCAAATCATGAGACAAGAGACTTAACATTTAACCGTAGGAACAGACATTGTTCGGATGTCATAATATTTTCATTATTTAGAGTCATAAACATAAATATTATTGATATTTGACTAACTTTAAAAAACATATAATAATTTATAATACACTTATTCTATTCTCTTTGAATAACATTATTTATGTTCATAAATAATAAGAATGGAAAAAAAACAGAAATCAAAACGTTATTTTCAAAAATATTGTGTGAATATGAAAACGTTCATATTTTATTACAAGTTAAGCAAGATATCTTCAATCAACATATTTTGATTTTTAATTTCATACATTTAATCATTGAAAGTACCTACTTTGAAAAAATCTGAGCAATACTAGATTGTAAGCCAATGAAAATATTTTGATATTATAGAAAGGATTAGGTAAGCATAAACAATTTGGCGTACTCGACTTTTGATAGAAGCTTACCATTGGGATGTTAAAAGTGGGCGATTACATAATATTTCACAGTAATATAAATAATTCCGAAAGTTATATTATATTGAATCTTACTATTTGTTTCACTTTAATAATAATTAATTTATGGGAAATTGAGTCTAGAACAATGAAGTACTTTGGAGAGGTAATTTTTATAATTTGATCAGTACCTATGTATAAGAAAAATACTGAGGACCAAAAGAAATAATTCAAAAAAATGGTTTCAAAAGTTTAAGAAAAACACTAACTATCGAAATCGATTAAAGAAATGTATTTAATAGCAACTTTAATGGAGCTCCACCCTTGCTCCACATATTATATACAATTTAGAAATATATAAATGGTAATATAATAATACTTAGGTATTGAATGAGAAATTAGTTTATCAAATAAATAATTAATATAGGTATTTAAAAATACACCTTGTACCTACTAATAATATAATTATGATAGGGAGTATAATTTGTAAATCAGATTTAAAAGTGTACCTATTTTAATACAAAATCTGGAAAACAGTATTGAACGGATGAGGAATGTAGATAAGAAAGGCTGCAGGTTCATTCTTTTTACAAAGTAATAATTTTATTTTCTTCTTTTACTTTAATTTTTTACTGTTTTAATTTTTAAGCCTTTGTTTTATTATTTTATTATTCTTTTGTAATAGGTACAACAAAATTAAATTCTACCCCCTACCATAATGCCATAAAATGCAACACAACTGGCTGGAAAATCTTAAACTACATTAACTCAAGGGATGCGATAACAATCCTTTTTACTTTAAACAAGGTAAGAGATAACATGCTAAGTTCACTAAAGTTAATTATTTGTTAGACTAGTTTTAAATTTAAAGTACAGAAACTGATATATTGGCATACATTTTTTATTTACAATTACAAGAAATAACTTAAAACCGTAATATTAACTGATTTTATACTGATAAATACAATAAATTTAAATTTGAATCGATTGTTACATTTGTAATACTAAGTAACTTTCATAAAATATCTGAATAATTAATATTGTATATAGTATTTTACAGTATACTCCAATACTATTATATATTATCATTAAATACCTATATATTGTATGTACGAGTATATTAATATTATGCCTGATAAATAATTTACAGCTATACCTAACAAAAAAACAAGTTTTAATTTTTTTTTTCCCAATTTTGTTAAACACTCACCTGGCAAATCTTTCTTTGTCTTGGATATTATCATCTTCCATTCTAGAATATTTCTGACTAGAATCCTCTTCATCGGATCTAAAACAAAATAATTAGTAATATTAAATAAGTATAATATCTAATTAGTTATTACTTATAACAATATTACATACGTATATATACATATACAAGTACTGATAATATTATGTAATTGTCATATAATAACTATACTAATTATCATAAAATGATTCAATAATAAATAAATTAAATTAAAATTAAAAAATATTTTTTAAAGACAACTTTAGGGATGACCATCATTCCTTGTTTCAACTTTCAAGCAAACACCTTAATATTTAATTAACTATAAATTTTAAAAATCTACGACATTCTTGTAGTGTCGGTTATGGGACGTTTGAACATACATTATGAAAATCAAATGTTTTCATAAAAACAAAAACGAATCATGAAATCAAAATTTTAAATTAATAAAACACAAAGTACCAATTTTAAATAAATAACCTATGATTGGTAGGTACCATTTTGTATTATATTATTTAAATTTGGTTATCGTAAATATTATATTCCATATTATTACCGAGCTTAGTATTATTATACGTTCTTTGGATCTTTTTTTTTCTAGTATTCTTTTTAATTCAACGATGAAAACATTGTGTTATATATTATACTAAATTCAAAGAATTTTTCACCATTCTGAGAATGTGAAACAACATTAATCATATGATACAAAGAAAATAATGAATTGTATAACATTACAAACAAATTATGAAGGATCATTTTATTTTATTTGGTTTATTGAAAAATTATTATTATCCTCATGGTATACTACATTGTCATGCTAATTACAAAGAAGAACCTCCAAGTTCCGAGACACCTTTAAACTATTTCCATTTAACAATCGTTTCCTTTCGGTACATTACTTCTTATTGTAGTATTATTGGAATGTCAAAAGCGATTTCATTTTTAGGTCAATACTATAAAAAAAATGTCCGAGGCCCGATTGTTTGCGAGGGTAAGGGACACCTGTAGTAGAGAACACCTGGCTATCAGACCTCATGCCGAGGAAATGGTTACTTTGATATATGGACGAAGGTCAAATCAAATCCTACTATGTATTTTTATAAAGGATTTTTTCAAGAAACTGATTTTTCTGAAATTTATAATTTTGCAATATATTTGTAACAATATTATTTGATTTCTGAAGATGATATAGAATTCTGTGACACTAACACATGTGTGATGTGAGGAAAACTATTGGCTAATGCGGTGCAGAGGATACAGCGGAACTAATGTGCTTTATATGCTAGTGTTCGTTGTCCTCTCCGGTCTCCGCACGTCACAACCAGCACTAGGCCCGCGCGCTCGAAGGCGTGTCAAATGCGGTACATCAATCTGAGTGTCGATAAATTATTGTGGTTCAATGTTCAATAAAATAGATCTATTATGGGTGTATTATAGTACATTTTTCTTTATTTTTTTAACGAATTTTTTACTGTAGCTATAAAAAAGTTTCAAGTACCTATGTCCTATACTTATATTTCTATAACCGATTAAAAAAAAATTGTTATAATACTATTTAAATTCAGGATAATATTTCTTAACCATATTTATAAGAATTACGTTGATTTAAAGTATTGTAAATTTGACAATATATTATAACATGTAGGTATATAGTGTACGATGTTGTAATTAATAATTTAATCGAATGAGAAACATGGCTCAATAACATCAATATTTTGATTAAAATAGTTAGGTAAATATAATTTTTTATTATTTATTTTTACTATTTACTATCTAGTAATATACATTATTTATCAGTTGTCTGATTAGTGTACTCGTCTCAAAAGTCAAAATATTATTTTTAAATCAATAATTTAACTATCCTTGTATTAAAAATTATAATAATGCATTCCAACTTTGTTAACATTATGTCGTTATTTATACATAATATACATTATCTATATACTAATTTCCAATAACTATAAAAAAAAATAATTTACTCATACAAGAAATTACTAGAATCTAGAAGGGTCAAATGTTTTTTTTATACTTGTACTACTGATCAATATAATTGCAACGGGTTAAAAGTTGTACTTACAGTTAATTCAGGTAGTAAGCTAGTTTTTATAATAATAATAAAACTGAAAATATACAACCTAAGTATAGGTATATTTTTATTTTTGCATAACTTAAAATATTAAACATAATTACCTATCGTTACAATACAATATTTTTTCTAACAATGCACTCTATAAAAATATTCAAACTAGTTATAGTATCATTTATTTGTTGATGTTATCGATTAATTACAAAACTATATTAGTGATACACGTGTGTCCGGTACGTGTTTGTTTGATAAAGGTCAATTAAGCTCTGATTTTCCTACCATTAATCTAGACGAGAACTGTATTGTTTTTGGATTATGTAGGTAGTTACTGGTTTACAACATTCCACACGTGAAAGGTATTATAATAGTCTATACAGACAATTATTTGTATTTTATTATTTTTATATTACCTTCGAAAAAACTGATATTTGAACAAGTTAAGGAGGAATTTAACACATGCAAATAATAAAAAGGGGTTTTCATGTTTAAAGTTGTTTTTTTATAAATGCAATTCTTAAGTTTTATTTTATTTTGTTGTCTAAAAAACAAAACATGATAAATCAATTATATTTATTAAATATCAAACTGTATTATCTAAACCAATTGTAAGCAAATAGTGACCATGAAAATGTAGGTACATCTAATAATCAAATAAACAATTAAAATTATTCCTCAGTATTATAAAGTTTGTTAAATAGGACATAAGTACTTTATATTATGTAGAAGGTATAACCTTTAATTATTACTCGATCGAAATTAAATTGCTTTTTAATATTTATATTAAACGATTTATTTTTGTTATTTCTAAATAATTTATTTGAAATTCTATTCTGTGTGTATTGTGTGTCCCACATCGCCTAAAGTAACTATAGGTAGGTACATATTGTAAATCAGTATATATAAATGTTGTTTTTTCAACAGAAATCTAAAAAAAAATTACCTAGGAGATATTTAGGGCGATGCTTTACTTTTGATCTAAATTGCGTGTAACAAAAATGGTGGGGATCGCATAAGAACCCACACAATCCCAACCCCATTTTTGTTACACAGAATTTGGAAGACCTTGTAAATATTTATAATTTATATAAGTTTCGATGATTAAATAATACCACGCAAACAAATGACTAAACAATATAATAAATATATTTTTTTTATTGTTATAAGTATTACACGATGGTAGTACTCTATTATACCTACTAATTATTTTCCAAACATCTACAACTACAAAAAAAAATATAAATATTTAGAACTTAAAAAAAATACATAACTACATTATCATCATACAAACTATTAACTACAGCTGTAAGTAAAATTGCTTAAGATCAAGCAATTACTTAAAAATATTTATGTTCATTGTTTATACATTGAAAGTAATTTAAACAGTAGGTAAAGCGTATTATCAACAAACAAACAAAAAGGTTATTTGAGTAATAATTAATATTTATTGAATATTAATCGAAATTGACAAAAATACATACATAAATACATTAATAATAAATACATTCATCCAGTATTTATGCGAATTATTAAATTTGAAATTACAAAATTGATTTAAAATTTTAATTGTGAATCTCGAAATAATGTTAATTAAACATAATATCATAGTGATAAAATAGTATTGTATGTATAATGTATATTAAATGTTTAAGACTACATTTTCAATTCTTTTGCGCAAAATTAGTATACCTATTTTAATATTGAGTGACACAAATAGAAGTATTAGTTTAGGAAAAATCGGGAAATTGGACTTTAATTTGTAATAACAATTGTTTTTAAATATAAGTTGATATTTACAAGAAATTTAATGTTTAAATGTTTTATTAGTATTTGCGGCAGGGACTACCACCCGAATAACAGGAACCCGAGAATCCTAAATAATTCTAGTACCTTTATATTATACAAATTTGATAACGTGATATGTATTTTTTTGCTGTTTGTTCGATTTTGATATTATAGTTGTATATAATAATAATTATTAAATGGAATAATGTAAAATTATTTTACATTTTTACAATCAATCGATATTAATTATTAAATGTCTACATTATTAATACCAACACATTTTAACATTTATAGACTTAGGGATAGCACGGCATAGGAATATCATCTTTTAGTAAATTGTATGAGTTAAATTAAAATTTCTACGGAACATCCCACAATTTAAAATAAAATATAAGGCAGACACGTTATATGTTTTTAAATAATTGGTCAGATAAGAAATATGGAAATAGGACTAATTTTAAACTGAACAATTTTTAATTATCTAATTATATTTCGTTAAAATGTATTATAATTTCAAATATTATACATATGGTTGTAAAATACAGTCTATGCTCTGTAATTTTATAAAACAAAAATAAGTCATCTAGAATAATTGATATGAATAAATAATAAATAGATATACTTGTAGATATATTTAAATATATTCTCATTCCAGTAATAAATAGTAGTTTATATAGAAATTATTAAAAATGTATCATTTTTAACAGAAATTTTGAAACATTAAAATTAAAAAATGTTTAAAATCCATAAAAACAACGTGAATGATTATTATTCGCATGGATCTCTAATCAATACTGCTAGACATCTTAATATCTAATATATTTGTTATCTGTTGCAATGTTACGAAAGTGAAACGTGAAAACATCCTCCAACAAGATTTGTCGATATACTTTTTTGAAAGTAATTATATTAACGTAACAATATATTTTACATCTCAGAAAAGTTGTAAATATTTGAACTTTTTGATTTTTAATTATATTTTTTACGCTTATAGTTAGTATTTTTTATTAAATTCATAAAATTATTGTTAAAAACTTTAAGTGCTCGTTTAAATAAAATCAATGAGGTAAAAACAATTACTAGACCACCGACCGATAACATTCTAATTCATTAACCTTATACAATACATACACACTCGGGCACGCATATTTAACTACCGTAAATATACAAGTCAGAACAAAACGCATGCAATAAATTAGTGAGTCAAAAATACTCATTAGTTAAACAAAATCAACTGATTAAAATATTTATTTTTTTACAAGCTGTTAACATCAAACAGTTTGTTAAAATATTTATATCGGTTACAATGTTTATAATTTAGTCTAAGCCTTAAGGCAGTAAGGCATTAAAACAATATTCTTATTTTGGTAACTGAAACCGGAAAAATACATTGTTGTTTTAGGTAAATAAAATTATATTTTTACTACCATACTATAAGGTGCAAATACACTTACCTAATATATTTATTTATATTTTTATAAATTTATAACAATATTTATATTTGTTTTATTCGGTACAAGGTAGATATTATATAATTTATTTTCAAACTAAAATTAACCCGATATAATGTAAAATGTTGTGGTATAAACTGTATTAATTATGATTAAAGTTAACTTGTAAATTAATTAGAACATAAGAATCTTATATCAACATACATGCATATGTAATCTGCATAATATGTAATATTATCATTTGTCAGATTTGCAAATTTGAATATATACCTACCGGTATTAGTATGATGTTTATTAGTATTGATATTTATAATATATATAAAAATGTATAAAATGCAAATGCATAATTTGTAAAAAATGATAATTTATGTAATAATTAATGTAGTATACAAAAAAGTAATTTATAATATTATAGTATATGCAATATAATCATAGACCTCATGCTATGAATATAATACGTCACTAACCTATTATTCATTGTAGCATATAGATTTGGTACACGTGTTGTCGACCAAAATCAATATACAAAATACCAAACTCATTTATTTGGAAACTCAAGTTATGTTATTATTAGTTTATTTATTAATGTAGATAATTAATAATATTTTATTAAATAGTTTAACAAATAAGATGGAGTTAAAAGGTAATATAGATATAATTTGGCACGTCAAGATTTTAATAATAGCCACATTATAATATAAATTATATATTAATATACCTAACACCATAATAGCAAGTATGTTTTCTATGTTTTCTAATCGTCACCGTTTCTACCACAATAATAACGGTCTATTGTAATAAGTAATAACTCTTAAGGTATCTCGTTGTTTTTTACATAAAAATAGGCAGTGGTTTCGTCATACTATATCAGACCTCAGGTTTGCCGACCACATCGACCAATTGTAGAACATAATATAATATTATTAAAACATATATTTATATATAATATAGCGATAAACCTTGTGCGACCCAACGTGACGTTGTTGTTTACATAAAAAACAATTATATTAAACAAACTGGTCGTGTATATATATTTGTATAATACAAATTGTATTATTATTATATAATATTGTAATTGAGAGTATATTTTGTAAATAGTAATTACACGCGCTACAGTCAATGAAGGATTTGAATAGGGAAGAGGGGGCGTCGTCGTCTGGGCAATGATAACCACCGGATCGACATGTGTAAAATCACATTCTAAAATAATATATACCTATTTATATCGACCACTATCGTTATGAAATATTTATATATTTGAATTCGTTATTATAATATATTGTATTTGATATCACTTTATAAGGTAATATTATATAAGTATCAAAATATACCTCCGCCGTTTCTGTATCGCCTCGTCGGGAATTTGAAGCGGCGGCGGTGGTGGTGGTTCACAGACGGCCGGCATGGGCATGACCATGGCCATGGGTATGGGACCGGGCTGCAGATAGCCGCTCGGGTCTCCCGCGGAGGACTCGATGGCCCCGTAATGGGGCGGACCCGCGTATCCGTACATCCGGCTGCTGCTACAGCGGTAGTCGTAGCCGCCAACCGTTGCTCATAACACCACCGCGGTCGCGACGTCTTCGCGTCCGGAAGTCGTCGCCGAGACGACATATATGTCGCGAGACACCATAAAAAACCAACCAACGGAATAATAGAGACAAACGACCCCGAAAAAAATATTATATATTTATATATAATTAAAAAACGAAAGCTGAAAAAAAAATGATTTTCCTATTTCACTAAACCCGAACTGCGAGTAGTGATGATATGTTAACACACACACACACACACACGAACACTACAAAATAATATTATCATAAACACGCACGTGGACTGACTCCGGTACGCAGAATCGAGATACGCGAACGACGCGAGTACGCTGAAGACTGAACAGAGAACCGGACGACCACGGTCGCCGCCGCCGCCGCCATCGCCACAGGTACACACGCATTACACGGTCTGTTGTGTGGCGTCGGCGGTAGTAGTGGGGATCGCGGAGAGGGGACTGGGGAGAGGCAATCCCCACCACCTCGCCGCAAGAGTTCGGTCGTGGGGAAATGCTTAAAGAAAAAACAAGATTCCGACAAGCATTGCTAGGTAACGCCGATAGCGCGCGCGGTTAATGTGCTGTGTGTCGAGTTTATCGTATATTATGATGAATAGGAAGAGGAGGGAAGTAAAAAAAAAATGAACCGTTTATTAGGGCGAGCGGTACTTTGCATTTAAGGTATATAATACGCAACTGCACTAGGGGAGAACAGGTCGACGACTCCCGAAAGTATATAGTAAGACGTATTTTTGTGCTATGCTCGATTGGTGAAAATATCAAAGTTGGACATCCATGAAGTTCAACTAAATAATAGTATACCTGCTATTGTTCTTGCAGTTCCATCGAAATAATACGGACGTACAATTTCGACAGAAATCGAGCGAGGGTGAAACCAACAGCGTGATAACGCCCTACATCATCGATTACCGATATTATAATATTATGTAATAATTAATAACCAATACTCATAATATTATAATAATACAATACCGGATTTATATGGGTACTAAGATTATTCTACGGAATTTTTCTGACGTGTTGCAAAACAAATAAATTTTTTTATTATTTTTTTAAAAAAATATATTAATATACTTTTTGTAAAATTATTATAATATATATTGTGTTCATATATGAATACAATAAAATAATGAGTGATAATAATAAGATAATATTAATGTATTAATTTAATACACATAATATATTATGCTATGCACACTACTAAGTAGTCACAAGTCTTGTAATCCTTACTTATTTATTGGAAGTGTAAATGATTGCACACTAGAAAAATAGAAAACACATTATCTGGAATGAATAAAAAATAATATATGGTATAAATGGTATAATTCAACTAAAGGACTAAAAATTGATACTATTTTCCCCTAATTGTCGTTAGGTAGTAGGTACAATATGACACATTGACACATAAGTAGATTAGATCCTTGTCAGGACATCATGTCTGAACCCCAAATGATAGATAGTTTCCTTTTGGGGACTAGTTTCTTTTTTTTATCCCCATTTATATAACGAAAATGAGAACTAAACATATGTTACACATATATAATTTTTAACGGTTATTATTTCGATGAGTGAAAGACAGGACGTTAAAAATTTAAACAGTTTGTATAGTATAATATATGATTATTGATTTAATCATTTATCTATAGAAATAACTATGGATACTCGCTTTATATTTAAGGCTCGGTATACAACTCAACAATTGTGATTTGATACTTTTTTTAATACATCTACCTTTAATCAAATTAAAAAATACGTCACATTATTCAATTCTAAACTGTCTAAACAACAACTTATCAAATTTAACATATTTTAAGCATGTTATTCGTGTGCAACTCTATAAAAAAAGTAGGTATATATAACAAACTGAAAAATGAAATTAATGAAATAATCTTAGAAATTATAGTATTGTACATAGATAATAGTCAAAATAATTATAATACATAAATGTTTCATGATACCTATACTAAGCAAATAATTTAATATATATAGGTATATTTGAATGACCTTGTAATATAATAATATTAGCTAGACCAGTCTTTCAACGACATTCTTATGAGTCATAAATAATAAGCATTAAATAATACGATTGAATTAAAGATAGGTTAGGCAAGGCAACCAATTTCTTTTTAGTCATTGGGGGATGGGGAATTGTAAATAAAGATTTTTTTATTATGTTAATTAGCTAGGTACCTATTTAAATGTTTAGATTTTTATGAAGTGAAAATTCAAGTAGAAAATACACCTACAATGATTGTTTGGTAGGTAGGTACCTATATATTATTTTATTTGTTAGGTAATTTTCTGGATGATAATCTGTATGAATTTGATAGGTATACTACTGTATTTCTGATACACATATTATATTGATATATATATATAAATTATGGATGATCATAATAGATTTAATCTTTTTTACCCGAATTTCTCTAGCTTATTTTTTGTTTACCCACAATATTTACGAAATGTACGATATTATTTTCTATTCGTGAGAACCTAATTCTAATATATCTAATATGTTTCTAATAATACAATAAACTTAATAAATTAATATTTTTTATAAATAATTCAATTCAATTCGATTTCGTATTAAATGTATATTTTTTCTCCAAAAAAATGAAACCATGTAGCGTGGTATTATATCGATTTAGCTCACCGTTAAAAAACAATCGAAATCCATATATTTTTCACGTAAATACTTATATAATAAAACATTCTTACATTATTTTATACTATTAACGATTCAAACTTTTGATTCGTCGGATCAGTCAACAAATGTAGAGAACAATAACTATGTATAAATGGTATTAAAGAATTTATTAATAATTCCAGTACAATATACCAACCCCTTTTTTTATTACATTTTTTGTATTTCATTATTAATATTTACCTGGTGACATGTTTTGTATTTTAACATCTTGTACATTTATTAAAAACATCAAAAGATTCTTACTGGGTAGCTATAAATAACCAAATAGATCTTATCATTGGCCCTGTACATCACGTTCATCAGATATTCGTCAAGCGTAGAAAAACTATGTAGGTACCTACACTTTGAACAGACGATTATCCTTTGCTTTACATAATAAATAAATAACAAAAATACAAAATATACATTATACATGTACTAACAAACCAACTTTATTTTAGTACAATAAAAACTCAAAAATACAAAACATATTATGTAAAAAATTTAAGATCTATTATGTTCAAAATAAAAACCACAAAAAAGTAATAAATTACTAATTCTTACTATAGGTACCTATAATAAATTGTCCACCATTGATGCACAACACACACAATTTGTACTTATTTAAATCAAAACTTTTATTAATTTCAGTTTAAATTTAAGTAAAGACATATTATAGTGATATGTTTTTGTGAAGGACACAGCGTATTGATGGAACTCTTTATCATATATTTAGTAAACCAAGCCGGTACCTATGTCGATGAACAGAGAGAAGAAAAAAATAAATATTGTCGAATCGGTTTTACAGTCTAATTTTAGATTCCGAGATGATGATTTTTAAATTGTTATTTTATAATAAAATTGTCATTACCTTTCAGAGAAGTAAAAATGCTTCAATAATCAGCTTTGACATTTTTGTCTGGTAGAATATTGGATCTAGATTGTTCTTTTTGGGGAATTTAATCCCCGATAATTTTTTAATTAATTGGTCAAAACAAATAAAAAATTGTAGACAAGAGAGTATCACTGCAGTGCTGTATAGTAGGTGTGAAATGGCCAATGGGACACTTTTATGGATGTGATGTATTAAAATTCAATGATTTATATCTCGAGCATTACAGTCTATGTTGATTTAATTTTTGAAGAAAATCATTGTATTTATTATACTAATCAATATTTAATTATTATAATAGTATATAGGTACCAATAATATTTCTATCATAATATTATAATACTAGCTGATCCGGTATGTCTTTGCTTGTAACAAATTAAATACCCGTGGATTTACCTCTTCTTAAACTCTGTTAAATGTAAGAAAATACTGTAGATTAGAATACAGAAAGCGTTGTTGAAAATGACTGACGACATGGTATAATATATTACTGAATTTGCCTATCCAGCCCCTTACTAGTAATCTGCTGAAAACTAATATTAATTATCTAGCGCCAAAATACACAGACTTCTATACTACACTAGATAAGGAACTCCTATATAATTTACATTGTTACAAGTGAAGCTCAGCTGTAGATTTCTGCCATTTTGTAGGTTGGCAAAATATTTCATTCATTACACAAAATGTATTAGGAATAACATATTTTTAATGGTAAAATAAAATAGTAAATGTATAATGATTTATATAAAATATTTTTTTTTTTTTATACAACAGTTTTAGAAATAATAAAATGCAATACAAAATAAATCATAATTAATCTTATTTACTATATAAAATACAGGGTAAAATACCATGCAATTGCCAACCGAACTTGAGGCTTCAATTCATGGCGGGAGTTTGTTGTCTAGTATTATACAGAAATCTGTGGCAAAATATGAATTGAATTTCCACCATATAGATATTCAAAAAAATATGCTAAGAAGTATAGAACTGCACAAAATATCTAAATGATTTGATCTATGATGTGTTTAGAATTTTTCTGTAACCATAGTATTTGAAAATTACTTGATAAATTGTATTTTCAAAGTAAATATATGTCAAAACAATATTATAATAACTTATAAATTTCACGAGTGATACACTTGATATACTTTTGTGAATTGTAATAAAAGTAACAAAAAAAATAATATGTCAATTTAATATTGAAATTTTGAATTTATATTATAATAGTTAATAGTTATTGTATATTATCTTTATTATCGGATAATAAAATTAATTGATTAATAATCTAAAATCAAAATAAATAAAACAAAATAAGGGAATTGAATAGGCAACCCATACTGTAATTGAGTGCTATTACGTCCCCAGAAATCCCATAAGCTTATTCTAGTCCATGGTATTTGATGTAAACTACACAGACTCAGTACTAAAATACAAAGAAGTGCCACTGCGCTAACAGGCGTATCAGTTTTATAATAATAATAATTATTAAAATCAATATCAACTATTTACAAACATAAATTTCCATCGTAAATCTCAAAATATGTTTGCGCACCGGGTTTTAATTTAACCTTTTTTAAATTAGCCTGTTACTCAGGGATAATGCAGTTTTCTAATGGTAAATACATTCTTGAAATCGGTACAGTAGTTTTTGAGTTTATTTGTTACAAACATCCAAATTTTCCCACTTTATAATATTAGTATAGATATACATATAAATATAGAGAGATTAGTGTAGATTATTATCAACTTATGAGTCAATACACTTTGGAGTGTAATTTTTGAATTACAACGAAATAACTTATATTAACTTATATATCGCTATTCTTCTATTTTCGTCAACATTTGAACTTAAAATGTCTATAAAAAAACTATAATTTTAAGATTTGTTCGTTACTTTACTGCAACTTATGAGAAACCTTGCATTAAATTATACAGTTTTTTTTACCTAAAGAAAATTTTTTTTATCGATATTAAAGAAAATAAAATTAAAAATCGAAAATTGAATATGTCTATTAAATAATAAGTACCTACCTCAAAAAGAGTTAAAATATTTTTAAATGTTATTATGTATGTAGTACATAATAAAATTAAAGCTCGATGAAAATTTGATGTCGTAAACATATTTACTTAAATAATAAAAATAATAAACGAATAAGACTTTCCGGTAAACTTTTTATTTTTCATAATGATAAAGGTAAAAAACCCTATGAAGAACTTAGCTATTACATTTTCAAAATATCATATATATAAAAAGAACACTTTTTATGAATTTCTAACACAAAATGATTTGCTAATTTTCGGGATTTTGTCACAATTTTACCTTCAGACGCTCATAAAAAAATATTATCCATATTGGTTTACGCTCAACTTTTTTTTTGATTACAATTAATGCAGAAAAAACTTGTATTTATCTATCTTTAAGTTTTTTATCTAAATAGCATAGTTATTTATCAATAATAGTTAACAATAACTTTTTTAATTCGAAAATTAATAACGCTAGGTATAGGTACTTGACATTTTCATCAGTAATTTTATATAATATATTTAAATTTGTTATAACGTTCAAAACAATTTAGGTTATCGAATAATATTCTCGATTTGCCACATGACATTTAACCTCAATCTTTTTTCATAATGCATATCATTCTTACTATTCAGATTTACAACTAAATATTTTAAATTGTATAAGTACTTGTTCAAATGTTTATTCATCTATTGATAAATTTTGCAAAATTCTTGGGTGTCACATAGTTCCTGATATATTGTAACAATAGTAGTTGAAAAATATTTAAAATACAATTTTTTTATAAGCATTTAAAGTTCGATTTTAACAACAATTTAAAAATTATTTTGTAAAATTGATAAAATGTTTAACTTTGATAGCTAAGGATTGAAAATTGAAAACAAGGTTCCATACGTAAGTAGGGTATTTTGTAACCAAAAAATCTCAAAAATATGAAGATTTTTTATAGGTTTTTTTTGATCAAATTTGGACGAAACTACATAATATTAAATAACCATGAATTACGATTTAGGTTATTTAATAATATTAATTCAACCCACCGCCTACCGTATTAATAATAAGTAATTTCAATATAAATATAATATTAAAAAATATCCACACAGACAAACCGTCTCAGCTTAGAATCGTTCGTATACAATGATATTATATCATTTAATTCAAATTGAATACCATCCATGAAACAGTGACGCACTGAACGGCAATGCGACATCCATTTACCCACCTACTGTACAGCAGAGAGACATCCACCATCCACTTACCCACGCTTTTTTTTTTTGTTAAAGATGGACAAGCTTATGAGAAATCTTATATGTAAAAAAAAACAATTTTTATGGATTTCTAACAAAAATATGCAAATTATTGTAATTTTGTAATTTTCTATGTCAATAGGCTATAAATAGCTCAAAATTAGTCATATTTCAAAAATTGTATGGTGTACAGAAAATGCTCATATCTACATTCAGTGAAAATGTGTTGTTATGTTGTATCATTTTTTTAGAGTTATACCTAAAACCAAAATTGATTTTGAGTAAAAATTCTAGTTTTTCATTAATTTTTTATTTTTCCCGGCGCTTTAAAAACTACTAGGAAATGGGGAAAAAAATGTAGACATCTCGATTTTACCAACTAAATTCACTTTTCTATTAAAAAAGAACTATATTGAAAATCAAAGCATTGTTTCGATTACTTATATCGGGTACCTACGGATCATAAAACAAAACAAAAATCGCTCCACTCAGAATCGAGAACTACCCTTGAAATTTAGAAAAGAAAATCGTATTTTAAGTAATTTAAATGGGGAAAAAATTGTTTTTGTAATAGGTGTTGGCTCTAAATTATCAAAAAAGATTTCATAATAAATTAAAAAAGGGTTTTCAAAATTGTGACCGCGGAGTAAAACTCAGGTATGTTAGAACGTGTATTTATAGGTATATTTTGCTCTGTTCACAATTGTTTTATAGAAGCGATGAATGATATAATATCACTTATTTAAAATGTAATACAGGTAACTGTACATAATCAGTATGGCAGTATCCTGTAGTTCGGAGACCAAAACTTATAAATTATAATCATTTTTAAATTTTACATAACAATCATAACATGCTTTAAATATTGATGTGCAAACAGATAACGTATTTTTAGAAAGTATAAAATATTTTTTCAAATCATATATATTCCCTTAAAATCGAATTACCGATCTCTAATAAAAATATAAATATTTAAAATTAAAAAATTAAAAACTACCCCAATAATTTAGCGCTGTTAACGTACCAGTTTGTAATATGTGTTATCTTTCTATAAATACACTATAGGTACACTATATTATTAATATTCAAGATAGACTTGTGTACAATTTTTAAGTTTTATGATGTTATTTCAGAATAGGGAACCTATTGAGACCACCTGGGTTTGGACCTGTGTAGTAGGTATTGTAGGATTTACAACTATATTAGTTGGAATATTTCTACTGAAAATATATATCCACAAAAAAAAATAAACAATTTAGGATATTCATTAGTTATACACACAGTCATAAAACTTATGATATTATCGTTCCATTTAGAAACAAATACTTTTAAGAAAATGAATAAGTCTACTCGTAAATAGATATGAAAAATGAATGTTTTTATTTTTGATTCTATTATAAATAGTTAATAATGAATAATAACTAGATATATTTAATCACACTATTCAACTACACTATTTAATTTCAGATCAAAACATATTTACATAAATATTATACTTATATAATACAACTTAATCCATATTCCTTATTTGGTATGTAACTAAAATGGATATCAATTGAATACGGTTCATAAAATGAATAATACATCATAGATTTATGTTTGTTAACAGTTTGTTTTTTAAAACAACAAACTACTGAAACGCAATTGTTTACCAAACAAACACATTCAACTAAGCAACATAAGATTTTGTTTGTGTTGTGTTATCCAAAATATGGTAGGTATAGAAAGTCATGTTGTATGTTTACCATCAAAACTAACAATGTACATTGAGAATGGTCAAATTTAAATTTCTCATAGGTTAATGCCTAATAATTATTAGTTATTAGTTATTGCTAAATGCTGTCATGCTGTATTTATAATACATGTGTAATATGAAATTTTAAATGTTAATTTAGCCTAGAGATAAAAATTGTAATGGAATTCAATAAAATAAATGTCATTACCTATACAGTGGTAAAACAAGAAGTCTCAACACTCAATTTTTTTTCTTATCCATTGAAAATTTCTAACCAAGGCTGTATAACTCAATTGTATAGAACTCAAAAAAAAAAAGGTTAAAATATTTGATTAAGACTTACTATATAGGTACTTAAATATAATACTAAATAAAATATAGTTGTTCTACAAATAACATAGGCATATTTTAATTTATTGTTGTGGTTGATTAAATATCAATAAAATTAAGCAACACGGAATACTTTTGTTTAAAATTAAACTCAAAATTATATTTACATTACAAATAATAAATAGAAAATAAAAATATATATTCTTAATTTAAGTTTAATTATAAGGTTAAAAGTAAATATTTAATAAGTGAAATAACAATTTAAGTTATTATGTTGTAATTAAAAAATATTATTCGTGGAACCTACTTGAAAATTTTAATGCATATATATTTTAAACACATAATGCCGTTTTGAAATGCAAAGTTTTTAGCAAAATAAAATTACTACTAGTAAAATAAATCACTTTAATAGTAATATAAATATATCATAAAATATACAAGAAAATTAAATAAGCTGACAGACTATCATTGCCAGAATTGTTATTAGTATGCAATGATGTATTATTGAATTCAAATTGACCATAAACATTACACTGGCTTACTCAATGACGAGTTATACTTGAGACCTACTGTACAGAATAGCAGTTACATACTTTCGGCCTAAGAGTATACATTATACATATAGTAATAATATAGTTGAGCATACCAAATTCAATAATATCAATTGCCATTTTACAATGATTTTTAAATATATATATTATACACTCTTCTTATAATGAAGAATGTAAATTCCTCTTTTTTGAATATATAATCCACAGAAAAAAAATAAATGATGGCAAACAACTATGAAACTGTAATAATAGGGTTTGTTAACCAGAAACAAAATTGAAACTAAGAGAAGGCAATAACTGTAGTGATGTCAATTGTAACAATTGGTAGGTAGGAAGGTAATTGCCCTATAGAACCTTAGGCTACGTTTTGGTTTTAAATAAATGACTGGCATTTTCCCATCTTTGAAGTTTTTTCTGAATGTAACACCAATATGAAATAATTATTTTTAAAATCTAAATTGCATGAAGTTTAAAATATTAATAATCTTCATATTTTATTGAATTTTCTATTATAGTTGAAACGTGGAATTATTATAAACAAATGGGTATCAAGATATTTTTATAGACAAGTTTGGAATCTTTATGACTTATATTCTTATTACATAAGACCTTCATCGAACAAATTCAAATTTAACTTATTAATCAATAACATTATACTAAATTAACTTAAAATGTTATAAGTAGGGCAGAGGACTTGTAGCTCTAAAAAATCACTGAATATGCAAGTACTTATGTACTTAAAAACCCTACAATATGCACTTAAAACATTTTTCTAAAAAAAATTTTAAATCCTAATCGAATAAAAGTCCGCATGGTTAGCACACAGCTCACTGTGGTGGTGATGTTGTATGGTGTACGACGTTAGGTCGTAAACCATACCGATTATCAATCTAAAATTAATTACAGCAAATTATATTATTGGGTTATTGGTGATTCTCAAGTGTTTCTAATAAAAACGTGTGCCCGTTGATTGTGAATAAGACAATAATATTATATGACAAAAATTTAAAAAAAAATACAATTTTATCCAAACATTTTGACTGTATAGTTTAAAATAAAAATTGATTTGAGTTAAATATGTCTCAAAAAACTATAAAATAGAGTATTAAAGTGTAAAATAAGCCCTTAAAACTAAAACGATTCAAAATATGCATTAATATGCAAAATAAAAAGTCAAAACTAGCTTTGTGAAAGCATGAAACGTATTTTTCTTGTACTCTGCTATTTTTATGAGTGTGCAAAATAAATATGCAAATACTACAAGTTCTCTGCCCTAGTTATAAGTCACAACTTACAACCTATATGAAAACATCTTCTCAATTAATGTTTTAAAATGTGGATATCAATCAGGCAGATTGTTGAGGTATACAGTTGGTAAGGTAATGTCCTTCATGAACTTGATTCATGTTTACATAGAACTTATTGTATATTTATTATAAAATGTACCACTTGTTTAATTTAATATTTATTATAATGACATATTATGAATAACTAACTACAATTTCATTAATAATCAATGAACTATCATAAGTCTTAATTGTAGTCATCGATGATAATGAAGTTACATGTACACATTAATTAACGTGTTGACTGTGTATGTATTTATGTCGTTTTTACCCAGTGCGTAAGATAACAGTAATAACAAGTCTTCTAAAAAGAAAATAAAGAAACTGATCCTAATGAAGTATTTATACATATTTAAAAATATGCATTTAATCCACGTTAAATAATAATAAAATATTATTCAGCCACGCGTAGGGAATAATTAACCATTTACTTTAAATATATATTGGACGCAAAATGGTGTCAAATGCGTTGCTGATTGATCCTCATGACGCCAATTTGTGTCAGTACACAGTCAATATGTTAACTTGTCTGATAGAACATTATTAGGTTATATCGTCTACTCACATGGATATAAGTAAAAAATATACAATGACTCTTAGAAATAAATTTTGTATTTTCATAAGTCTATACAATAAAAAGTAATTTGATTCAAAATGGTAGTTTGTTAATTACTGTTTAAAATATAATTAACTTTGATGAAAAATGTCAATAAATTTGTTTGTTATCTTACTTCATTAAAATTTCATTTTTTATTATTTTAACAGGTATTAGTATAAAACTATTATTAATTGCATTTATATTGTATAAAACTAAATAAAGTAAGCTTAAACTAAAATTAAGTATTATTACATTTTAAATGTTTCAAAAAAGAATCAATTGTACCTACATAAAAAAGGGATAAAAGTACTAAAAATTTTAATAATCCTATATAACACTAAAACTGCCCTAAAAAATACATATGATTCACTATTTTTTTTATTGATATCACTTATCATTTTTTAAGATTTTTTACAGTTGTATAATTATTAATTTCATACTCTGGAGCAGAATATTCTTTGGAATAGGTACTTCCATATTATACTACATATAACTACTTAAAATACAATTTATTCAAATATCATTGGAATGTTACAAAATGATTAAGTTTTTTTTTTGTTTAATAGGTTTATTCATATCTAAAAAAATTTACAAATTATTATAAATATATAATATTTTCATTTAATTTTCAATTAAATATCTAAGGTTAGAAAATCTGATATGGAAAGACATGAGCACAATTTTATTTTGATAATTGTCTAAAGTTCAAATTGTCAGTTTTTTTGTACAAGATTATTTTTAGGTACCTACATTTAAAATGATTTATTGAACTCATTGTATTAGAACAGTTTTTTTGCAGCAGAGGAGAGCTTTTTAGTTTTCAGAATTTATAATTAAAATAATGACAAGAAACTTGTCGTTCACAAAACACTCCAAGGAAATTTAAGAATTTGTTTCATTCAAAATATTTATCTATATTGCTAAGAAAATAATATACAGGTACTTAGTAGTATTGTACGGAAATGTTTGGATAATATTTACTAAGGAAAATAATATTACAATTATTTTTTAATTATTTTTAGAGGGGTTTGGAATAGGCTTTGACTATTGGTTACCCAAAGGCCTAGAAGACACTTAACGTATTTTAAAGAAATTCTTAAAACATCTTGTATATTAATATATAGTAAATTGTCAAGTACTAAAATTATTACTTATAATAGGTACCTACCTATGTAAATTATAAATATATTGAAACATGTAATCAAAATGTTTGTAGAATGACCGTAGACGAAATAGATGTATACAATAAAATAAAATTATATTTGTTCAAAAAGTTTGTAACAAGTTTATACAAATTGTGAGCACTCAGCTTTTTTATGTGGTGTGGCTTTTTAGTTTATCATGAGTGGCCTTTTCAAAAATGTCCTCAGCATGTGAATGATGAATTAGGTGAGCTGGTGTTCCTTGAGTAGAATTGAATCCACTTTTCTCAGGTGAACTATGCGCCACTGTTTAGAAGTAGGTATGGATTAAACCTTCCCAATTATATATTGGATGGTAATAAGAAGTCACAAAAATGTTTTCTTCAATAAGAAAAAAATGGGCTAAGAGTAAGCATGCCACAAGATTATTTTTCAAATGTGGCTATTCTTAATATTGAAAGAGATAGTTATTGTCAATTTATTCAGGAATAACTATAAGTAGATTTATTGGAAGTATATAATTTTAAAAAAAAGACAATTTGTATTAAAATTAAATTGTAATGTATTGATTGATATATGTATATATTAATGTAAATTTACAATTATAATAATTCACTTACAAATAATATACAGACTTAGTAGAGGGTGCACCTACTAATGAGGGAACAAAGTTTGGTTTTAGTTGTGCCACTTCTACTAGGGATGATTAGGTAGTATTTTATAATGAAAACTAATTTCTATAAGTTCAAAAATTCTATTTTTATAATAACATCAATTGTACTTATTCTACCAATTACATATTTATTTATCTGTAATTTATACAGAAACATACTGTTAAAAACTTAAGCTTCTTTATTTCAGATTTATTTAATTTAAAATATTTCAGCAAATGAGTGCTCTTACAAGTTTGATTACACATTTAATACAATATAGTAAATGGTGTATGCTATTTATGAAACTAATGATATGATACTAATGTTTACAAAGCAATTAAGATTAGTTACTAGAAACTTAAAAATTAAAACATTCTTACCCTATAGAGCCAGCTCTTCGCTTTTGTATGACTTTGCTTAAGTCTGTGCCTGGAACAGAATAATAAAAATAATATGTATAGTACATATGCATAAATCAAAATCAAATACAGTTAATAAAGTATCACTAATAATATTGATTTTTTTTTTGTATATTTGAAATGGGTTATTTACAGAGGATTGTTTGTGGCCAATTTTAAAAGCTCAATCGCTCATTAAGTTGATAGAGTTATCGGCAAAGATAAATTAAATTACTATAATTTGACCACATTTCTTACCAGGCAACGAATGCGTTAGCGTTGTCATTTATGAAACCACTAAACACTTACTACACACGACACTATGGCGCATGCCGTTCGCACTATGAAATGTATAGAAAGCTAGTTATTTTCACACAAAATACGTATTCAAATAATTGTTTAAGATACTATAATACCTATACAATTGATTTACTGTATCTAAAAAAAACAATAATAATAGAAGAGAAACGAAAGATTCATAGAATCAAAGATGAAAGAGAGATAGACTAACAGATACCGAATAGGGAGAGGGTCGAGGGAGGAAAAGTACACAAACGCACATCCACACGAACCAACACACACACAGACACACAATACCCACAAATATTATTCCAGCAGGCATATTTATATATATATGTATGGATTACTCAAATATCAACATTCAGCCATTTTGAATTTCTTTTAATTTTTACAAAGACGTTTTAAACTCAGCTCACGATTTATTGAAGGATTTATTATAACTAATTGAATCACGAATAAATAACTATTGACAGACATTTATTTTTCACATATTAAAGAATAAAATTTCAATTTTGTCAATACATTTCAATTTAATAAAACGGTATATCAGTGGTAAGTGGTAAAAACCTGAATTTTCCGTACTCTAATGATAATATGTTTATCATTATCATTATGTCATTATAAAAAAAAAACACAAACCACGGACTAGTTATAGCTGATAGTGATCAGTGAGTTAGTTTGTGTAAAAAAGTTAATGTTTTGATAGTTGTTGATGCATTTCATAATAATAATATCATATTCTGTGGTTGATGTGAATATGTGACAATCACTGACATTTCTTCAACGGGCTTCGCTTTCCACGTCGGACGTGAAAATAGTCACTGCGTTTTTTTTAATAACTGTTATCATGGCGGCAGTTTTAAAAAAAAGAGCCCTAGCTGAGTATACTACACAAGTGGTAAGCAATATTTCTATTAATTGTTCATTGTGTTATTACATGACGTACATCAACATTTACAAACATTTTGTTTTTCATAGTTGGAGCAACAACCACCAGTAAAAAAATTGAAATGTCTAGTGAAATTGTCAGCTCTAACAACTGGTGCTACCCTATCATTAGTAAACACAATTAGCGGTCGTAAAACACCAAATGAGATAGTGCAAATTTTGCTGCAAATATTAGAACAACTTCAATTTCAGGTAAACGATTTATTGTCAAATGTAACTAGTGACACAAATATAATATTTTGTGTCTATCTTCTTTTAAATATTAGAAATTTAATGACTGAAGCCAGCCGCCAGGGGTTTATTTTATAATGATACAGAGTATAGTTTATTTAATTTATTTGTCACATTTATGTATGTTATAGTTTATGTAAGTATAATTCATTTTTAGGATTCAGATATCTCTAACATCTTAATTAAACTCAGTGAACATTTCAAACTTCAATCAGATTCTACAGTCAAGATATTAATATTTTCTGTTTTATCAGCTATTGGTTCTTCGGACGAAACTAGTGAGGATGTGAGTTAATTGATTGATGTAGTTAAATAAAAAATTGTATTTAATTTTAAAAGAATTTTTTGTTATAGAACGTGTACAAAATTGTTGAAGAAATATTTACTTTAATGAAAGAAGTTAAGTCACAGAAAATCAAAACTAGTGGTCTCAAAACACTATTGGCACTTGGAAAACGTATGAATCATGATATGGCTCTTCATTTAAAACTCACTAATTATGCTAAAAAAGTACAATACTATTTTATAGTTATTAATTATTAAAGATTATGAAATAAAAATATGTATTTATACATTTTATAGACATTGGGAGATTATAGACCAAACATAACATGTGAGAGTTTAGAGGTAATAGGTGAATTGATGCCTGTGAAAATTCCACAAGGTTCTTTGGAAATACATTCTGAAATGCTTAAATTAATTGGAAGTTATACACAACATTACAATGCAAAAACAAGGAGTAATGCTTTTAATACAATGGTAATTTAAGATTATAAGATTTAATAATGCATTTGGTATTCATATTTGAATATGTAGAAGTTCACTTCTTTATTTAATTTAATATCTCCTTCAACTGCAATACATTTTTTTTTGTAACAATAGCCTATCAAAATACATTAATATGTAAAATAAAAATTGTGCCCATCAATATAGTAACCTAGGTACTTTGATTTTCACGCCCTCAAATTCTTCATAGCATCCATTAATAATTTAATATTTTCATACTTAGGTTCGATTACACGACCGAGGTATAAGGTTAAACCCGGCTGTGTATCTAGATGTTTGTTCAGTTATAAATGATGATAATGAAATGGTGAGAGAAGCTGCTTTAAATGTAATTTCAGTTTTAGGAAATTATTATCCTGAAGAGTAAGTAACTTTAAATATATTGTTGCTGAATGTATTAACAAATTGTTTACTTTAATAGAAGAATCAAAGGTAGTAATGGTGAAGAAATGGCTCGAATGTCTGATGAAGCATTTGAAAATATATGTAATTTTATGACAGATATAAGTTACCGAATTCGTACTCAAGCTGCAAAGCTTCTTGGATCTTTCTTGTCTGTCAGTACAAATGTTTTGTTGAAGACACTGGATCAAACATTAATGTCTAATTTGCGTGTAAATACTTGTTTTTCAAATATAAATGTACCTTAAATATATAATCAATGGTGGCTAAATTGTATAGAGAAAACGAACTTCTATTGAACGTGTTTGGGAATGTTTAGCAAAAGGTACAGCTATGATGAGTGCATTAAGCACTAAAGATACTCCACAAGAGATGCTGGATGCACAGCAAGTTAGTTTAGTTAGCACAGGAGCTAGTGGTGCTTATCTTCATGGCTTGGAAGATGAATTTCTAGGTAATAGTATTTAGATATTACTTAAAAATAAAAATTTGTTTTTAATATTTCAAGTTTTTAAATTCAGAGGTACGTATAGCGACAATAAGTTCCATGTGTTCATTGGCAACTAGACATTCGGAATTTGCAGTGATTGCAATGGAGTTTTTGGTAGATATGTTTAATGACGAAATTGAAGAAGTACGCTTAATAGCTATTGAAAGTCTCGTAAAACTTTCATATGCGTCTGGACTCCGCGATGATCAAGTGGAGATTATTTTAGCAGTGATTGAAGTATGAATACCCAATTTGTATTTAATTAATTAATTTTAAAATTGTATAAATTTCTAGGACTCATCGAGCGTTGTGCGTGAAGGCTTACATAATATATTTGCATCGTTTGAACTATTAAACCAAGAAGGATTAATGATGTGCACTAACAGATTAATTGAAAGCTTAAAAAAATATCCAGAGGTAATTAAAAGTTTTGATTGTAATAAGTATTTTCCGTCATTAATATTTATTTTTTTAAGGACAAAAAATCCATATGGAATTGTATGAAAAATTTAGGACTCAGACATCCAACATTAACATTGGCATTAGTACCTGAATTGTTGGCCATTCATCCTATGTTTGAAACACCTGAACCAAATGTTGAAGAACCATCTTGTATCCTTAAATATTTATACATCATTATGACATTTATTGCTTTAAATTTTTTTATAATGATTAAACAAAATAGTATAATTTTTCCTTGACTCATAAAATAGATGTAAGTGTATTGATTTTAGTATTCAATGCGGCATCCAAGTGTAATTCTATTATATCTTTACTAGAGGATAAAACAATTAAACACTATAGCTACTTAAGAGATATTATGCCTCATTTAGTTCCATCTTTGCAAGTAAGAACATATTTGAAATTTTAATAACTTTATGATTTAATTTATTTAATAATAGAGGACACCATATACCCATACATATTTTGTGATAAACAGCCATTCAGGTTACATTTAAAATTAGAAACAATATTTTCTGTCTTTTTTTTTTTTTAATTATTATTATTACAAAATAAAATTGACACTGAAAATAATGTCTAATTTATCGCATTTACAGTTGGTTTCTTAACTACGAATAGTTTCAGTGGTTCTTTTATGCAAAACCATTTTTCTATGGAACATTCATCAATAAGTACTGGCAAGGAGTCGTTATATGTTACTTTGAATTGTTATTAAAATATATTTAAGATTTAAAATTTAATATTTACAGTTTTCTCACAACGTCTAATATTTAACCTCTAAAAAGTAGTGGGTGTATGGCATTCTCTATAGACTTAAAATTGAAATATTTTCTTAACCTAGTTTGTAAATTATTACAACGGGCAAGGAGTAAAATAACTATCTCAGATTATATTAGTTGATTGTTTATGATATAATTTATTTTTTATTTAATACTTAATAATAATCAATAATTATGGATTTGGATTTATTTCTTCAATAAGCAAATCGAAAAATAAATCAGTTTGAGTTGCATTTTATTTTATTACATTTTGTACTGCATGTCAAGTTGAGTGTTACTAAGTTCAGGGTATCAAATTTAGATATTATACATTTATACTATGTAGACCTAATTCATTGATGCACATAAAATTCTTATTTTTACTCTGATATAATACTCTAACTATGGTATTTATACAATTAAAATATTTACCTTTATTATATTTTCTTAACTTTAATTCATTAAAAAGTAAAAAGTACAAAAAAATATTTTAATTTATATTTTTTTTTGTATAATATTATAATACCGTAAATTAATTAAAAACAAAGCTAATGTTTGATCAACACTGTAATAACCACTTTTTGTCATTAAATACCCATAAATCTAAATTCCACAATGGCAGAGTTTAAAATAATATTAATATGCAGACATCACAAGAAACTAGTACATAGACAATATAATCTATTTTTAGTACATAGCATTAAGGATACAACACATGTTGGGATTAACATATTATCATTAAATTAAATACAGTAACATACTTATAAATTAAAATTAATATTTGTAAGCATCATGATTTTATTAAATATTTAGTTACTATTCTAATAAGTTATAATAATTTTAAAATATTTGTCTATATTATATTTTTAGCTAGGTGGACGTTTATCAATAAGTCAAGTTGAATTAAAATCTACTGATTCAGATTCACCTAAATCTCTTGAACTCCTCGAGTCTTTAATCAATCAGGTATCTGTAGTCAAGGGTAGCACAAAAGTGAAAATTAGTTTGCTGGAAACCTTCTATCATAATCTTATAAGACTGGCTCAACTTGATCAGTCTGTTAATGGTACAGCAGAGCTTAGTGCATTATACATGCATAGTCAACTGTTATTGAATAAAGTGTTGAATAATAATAATAAAACATTTTATTCAAATGCTGTTTCTACTCATCAAGCAAATAATGTGCGCACAAATATTTCACAGTTGTTACAGAATACTTTAAAGTATGTAAATCTAAATTAATTAATTCATCAATATTATGTTTAATCATTTATTGTTTTAGAATGCAGTACTTGTTTGTTGGCTTGAGTGTTCAAGAATTAGCTAGCATAAAACAATTCAAATTAAAGGTTATAGCACTCCTTCTTGTATATATTGTAAATGCTACAAACCAATCAGCCAGAGCACTAAGCCATTATTTTTTAACTCAGTTAGAAGACACTATTAAGTAAATAGATAATAAATAATTATTATTTTTATTATTTAAAAAAATATTGACAATCTATACCAATAGTATCACAAAATATAAATATATATATGAAAAAAGTAGAGAGGAGAAAAATCCATTGGTAGTACCTCTGAAGTATATTAAGTCTTGTAAAGTACTTGAGTAAATCTATTAAAATACTTTTTAAGTACAAAAATACGTATTCTAAATACATTTGAAAAAAGTACTTGGGCACAGTATTTGAATCCTTTTTGAAAGTACCCGTATTTAAAATAAAATAATAATTTTAAATACTTTTTTCGTCTTACTTTATGTGCAGGAACGCCAAATTTAAATAAAATAAGACAAATCGTACATCATCTTTATTTATAGATCATTTATCGTTGTGTATTGGTATATTGTAATATTTTTAGAGGCCTAAGTTGTAGTATTTAATGGTACATACACTAAAGACCAAAAAATACTGCATTCTTATTATAATGTTTAAATTTATCTATATAAGGTCAAGGTAAAAAGGTCAAACACATTGAAAAAAGAAAAAATATTTATAAAATATTTGTATTTTTTCTTGAATACTTTTTTTCCAAATATTAAAATATGTATTTTAGATACTTTAGAAAATAAATGTCTGTATCTGTACTTGAATACTTTTTAAAAGTATCCTTTACAAGACTGAGTATATTATAGTTTTTGTTTTATTATTATGAGTGAAAGTAATATTTATTTTGTTAAAGCGTCTCTTGGCCATTTCTTATTAGTCTTCTAGTATGATTTCGTGGGATGGTTAGAGATCATTGAATAGTACATGAATGACATTTAAGAGATAAGAGAATTTTGGTGACTTGTAAATTTATTGTATAAATGGTTATAGTATTGATGGGCTAGTTTTTTAAGTGTAAGGATATGTAAGTTATTGTGTAAATTTAAAGGTATACAGTAATTAGTCACAGACTAATAATTGCTTGAAATTCTTCCAGTGGGCGAATAGTTAATGATTTTGCTTAGCCACAGATTTGGATGCCATATGACCAGATAGGAGCTACAATAGCTTCATATAGATAAGTATTTTGTTTTTGAGGCTAAGTTTGGACTTAAGAATTAAAGAGAGATTGTACAGAGAAGATTGTGGTGTGTTGCTTAGTTTTATTTTATTTTTTTGTGGTCTTTCCAGGTGAGTTTTGTTGTTGGTATTCCCTGATATTTTATTGAGTTTGATTTTGACAAGGATTGATGCCGTGTCCTACATAAACCTGGCAAATCTGAACGTTTATATTCTGATTATGCTGTTCTGGCGCAATACAATGCGACAAAATGCAAACAGTTATGTTTTTTGTCGCATTTGTTGGTTTCACGTAGGACACAGCATTATTGTTAAAAATTAGTGGAGTACATTCTTTTTGATTTAAGGTAAAGTTAACTTGGGAATAAAATATCTAAATAGTTTTTATAATTCTGAAATCCAACATTATCACATAATATATGTTTTCTTATCAAATTAATTATTAAATTATCTAAAATCTAATTTCTAGTTATTTATATTACTTATATCAGTAATATTAATTTTGTAGTAGTAACATAATATACAATATTAATTGCAATTATTAATAAATATCATAAATTGTCTTTGTTGTCAAAGACACTTTGATAGGTAATAACTTACCTAACTTAATATTGTCAAAAAAAAATAATATCTGCTTGAAATATAAAAATGTATGGTGATTTTTTTTACATGTATATAAAATATTATACTTGCTAATTTTAATTAATCTTTAGGTATATTAGTGAACACGATTTACAACTTGAGGCATTCACTTCTGTGGTCTTTAAAGAATTATCTCAATTAGAAGAATCAAAACCAGGAATTGTGGCTAAATTACTTTTACCCATATTGCAGAGCTCTGAACCTACTCCACCACCAAAACCAAATACCAACGTAAGAGCCTATACATAATAAAATAATAATAAATTATCTAATATTATACATTTATAATTTATTTTATTTTATTTTAGATCAAAATGTGTAAGGTTGTTATTAATCGTCCACAAGGTGGACCAGATACTACCCATAAGTTATCAGCAGGCTTAATCCTTCCTATCCCATTAAATGCAGAGTTATATAGTTTACAGACAGATTCATTATCTTTATTGCGTTTAAAAATTAAATATCCTGATCAACAAACGCATTTAATCATGCCGCCAAGAAATCACTTGCGTCTGGTAAATCTCAGTAATGGTAAGTGTAATTTAATAGAAATAATATTGTATATTCCACCTGTTGTAATTACAATTAATAATCTTAAAAGTTAAATTACATTAAGTATGATTTTCGATTTGACAAAACAAATATACTTTTCATGACTTGATGTAAAATCTAATCAGATTTTATAAATGTGTTCATACCATTAAAATTTAGTCTATTAAAAAAATAATATAATAATTTAAATTTAAAATTTAAAAATGCTTGGCAAATTTTAACTTGCTTTCAAATAAGCCAAAAATAAATAAATAAATTCCTGGGTATGCCACCTCTCGTTGTTGTGTTAATTTTAATTTTATATTAAATATATCTATTTTTTTTTTTAGAGTCATATTATCTACTTGATACTAATGCATTGATATCACACCGTTCTGAATGGTCAGAAGCATGTTTTGTTGAGCTGAGCTTAGCATTTGATCTGACCGAGACAGAAGGAGCTCTGGCACATGTCTTACCTCCTACACAGCCATGTATTGTTGATTTATGCAAACCAGTCAAACTTAAAGTGCACCCTAAACCTGTAAGACGTGGGATGTGATTTAGTTCATTTTTTTTTATTATATTCATTAAAAATACATATACAATTTATTAGCCGTTTTCAATATTATCAATTATGATTTTATTAATTGGATTATACAAAAATATTTTTTAATACAAATTTAAAAGCATTGTATAAATAAATTATTTACAATATAATTAGTATTTAAAAACAATAAATCAGTCGCATAATTTACTAGGCTCAGTTATATGTTTGAGCATTTCATTTTTCCCCTTAATATCAGATACAAGATCATCAATATCACGTAAACCTCGTAAGCTGGCCCTCAATGCTTGAATATCTTGTGCACTGATACGACCAGCATGTTTGGCACCACTGGATGTAAATTTTACTTTAGCAACATTTACGAGGCCATCATGAAATGATGCATCTGTGTCATTTGCACGCTCAATGAATCCAAGCAGACGGTGCTCAAATGTATCAAAATCCTTGTCCAAAATTTGTGCCTGCAGGTAGACAGTCTGTGCCATTTTGTACCAATCTGCCATACAATCAGCCAACTGCATAACAACGGGCTGAACATCCATATCTAGCAATGTTCGAGCTCTACGACTGGTCTCTGTGATCTAGAAAATCATATAACAAAATGAATAAATAATTTTTTTAAATTAAATAAACTACCTAGTATAAGTGAAAGGATATATATATATATTAATATTAAATCAAGTAACAGGGAAGGAAATCAAGTCTTTTAAAATCTTAAATCTTAAATTCAAATTAGTAATTACCATAACATACCTTAATTATTTCTAATACATGGAATTGTTCATCATTATATGTTAGACTACGTGTAGCACGATCTCTTAGCAAATGTTGCCATGAATCCCTTAATCTTTCCACTAGCGTTTTTATTCTTGCAGGGGCTCTATTTTTATTTGGACATTTAAATGATCTGGTTGCTGATTGCCATTCTCTAGTTAATGTCCTTTCTTTGACATACCGCTGATGTAACTGTTGTATTGCTAAACTTAAGCTATTGTTCAACTCATCACTTAATTTTTCTAACTCATCTTTCAATTCAGTAGATATATTCTTGATGCCAATCATGTTATTAACACTTTTGTGTCCTCGTACAGAAATCTCTACAAGATATTTTGTACATTTAAACACACTTTGTAAATGGTCACTCTTACTCAATACAGATTTCAATTTTTCTGTTACAATTTTTGTAAATACTTGTACACATTTATTAATTAATTGACTGTTTTGTGACAATTTTTCAACACGCTTTTTACAAACGTGTCCTACACTACATGCTGTTTTAGCAAGTCCTGCATCACTGTCTACAGATGTCAGTTTTGGTAGAGACATGTCTGGAAATTTTGGGAAATTAGGTACTTCACCATCCGCTACCAAAGTAACATTATTGTTTTCTTTACTAAAGAGCAAAATAGGCTTATGCATTTCAGTTGGCTTATAAGACCTACCGGGAAGATCTAATCCTACTTCAGTCAGAAGGTATGTAGATTTGTATAAAAGTATTTGATTAGCAGGAGATATTTCAGTTTGATCTTGAATTAAACACTGAAGTCTTTCATATGTTTCATCAGGATGCAAATATACACGTATATTCTGAACACGATTGGTATGAAAAATATGTAGAAGCCTTCTATCTAATGTTTTGGTAACTTCAGCAAAGAACTTTTCAAAACTCCATATTCGTTGAGATTCTAACTCTAAGAGACCGGCTAAAATGGGTGTAATAAGCTTTTTACAGCCATCACTTAATTGACAGTTCTTTGGTAAATCTCTACTCCATGTTATAGAACCTTTTTCAGATGTTTGCACCCCTGATAATACACCAGATGCCTTCTCAGTAGTTATGTAATGCATGGTCTCTTTGTTTCGTCGCCCACCATATGGTCTAAATGGTAAATTTCCAGTAGCTACATGGTACAATGTAACACCAATTGACCATAAATCAACAGTAGCTCCAAATGTCTTTGCAACTGGTTTTCGTAAAACTGCCCTCTCATACCTGAAAAAAAAAATAAATAATATTTGCAAACTATTTAAAGTAAACACAAAATATGTTGAGTTCCATACATATGTGGATGGAGATATTCCTCAGTTCCATACAACGACATGAACTCTTGATCTTCATGTAATTCCCTTGCGGCACCAAAATCAGTTAATTTATAAATAGGTAGACCATCATCACTCAGAAACTTCATGATATTACCAGGCTTCAGATCTCTATGGACCAAATTATTGTCACGTAAGTGTTTCATACCGGCTGTAAGATGTTCTAAAACTAATAGAAACTCATCCTCCTGTAATCCATATGTGTTTTCTGGATCATCTAGTATTGTAAATAAACTCCCTCCTGTACATAGTTCCATAACAATGACCTATAATAAAATACACTTTAGTGATTTAATATAACATCAAAATATGAAAAGCAATCACTAACTTTTCCACGGCTTTCATGTTCTTCTTCGATGGCTAACAACTTTACTATGTTTTCATGTTTAACCTTCTCTAGCACCTCAAACTCACGCATTTGAACATCTAAAGGCCGCATGTGACTTAACTGATTAAATGTTTTGACAGCCACTGGTTCACCGTTGTGTTTATTGACACCTTGATAGACTGCACCAGTTGCACCTTTTCCGAGCACACTTGTAGTACACCAAACATAATTTGTGGATCCACGTAAAAATGACATGACTGGTTCAGGACAACTGTGCTAAGGACACTGTTCACTTTCTCCAAAATCCACAGCAATTGTTGTAGTGACAACACCATTGGTCACGGTCTGCAGAATTTGACATTACTAGAAGACCTAAAAATGACCTTCTACAGCCCTACCTCAAGTATGAACATTGAATCATAGGTATGTATTGAAAATGATCTATCTCTTATTTCTAGCACCGGTATTCGATTTCTGTGTGAAAAAACAATGATTGTTTATTTAATTGTATTATTACTTCATACACCTTATTTCTTAAAATGTTTGTTTTGATATTATTATTTATTATCATTCAGTCTTATCATTGATCATTCACTATCATTTATCACTTACAGTGCCAAATAATAATAATAACAATAATAATAATAACTAATAAACACAACTTATAATGATCTATTGAAACACAAATTATAATGAAACTGTAAGGATCAGTGCTTCAGCTGTCAGTAGGACTCAATATAGTCTTACTCTATTCTTTATGGTTGCCGGTTGGACTAATGGACTATTGTGACTTAGGGTCTTGGGAGTTGGGAGTTTTAGAGACGTAACCAGTGTTCCAAATAATAGGTATAATAGTTTTATAATTTATAAATTATAATAGTAACTATAATTATAGTATTATATTAGAAAGTAAGAAGTGTAGAACAGTCAACTGTACGTTGAAAATCAATAATATTTCGAAAATAACTTGAATAACTCGTCGTCGGAACAAAGTAATATATATTATGAGAACCATAGAAGAACAACACGTCGTAATAGTGTACACTATGTCACTATTATAGTCGACACTGACGACTGACTAGTCACTATAGTCGGTATCGGTATGATAATAAAACTTAAATATTAAATAAAATACAACAATGTGGTGCACGCAAATATTTCTATTGTTTAATTGCTACAGAATCGGTAAAAAATAAAACGGTGACCCTAAAATCATTCATCAAAACGATTCGTAGAGTCTACCTTTATATTATATTATAATAATATTATCGATCATTAAGATCGACTTGTTAGTATTTACTATTTAGTATGGTCGTACACATATTTTACACTATTTGCAGTTTACATTGGTATACAGCCCAATATAGTAGCTGTATAATGAAAATAATAATATGTACTATTGTTCTGTTTTCCGCAGTAATCATATGCACGAAAAACGAACTATTCTGCGAGTAAAAATATTATTAATCCGCTACAGTGACCGTCGACGAGTAACGAGAATCTAAAGACCCGACAAGAGTGCGGAGAATGTGAGATCACTGAGATTTTGCGAACGACGCGAAAAGACGTGCGACCGCGGCGGTCGACATCGCCGTTTAGGTGGCGGCGGCGGCGGGGGGCGTACCCAGTTCCAAGTAGATGGCGTGCGAGTTGATCGACCCTGTTCCACGGCGGACTGCGGTGCGGTGCCGTTTTGTTTATACACATTCACAGGCGCGCGCACGCAAACGCACACACGCGCACACACGCTACAACACAAGTACACCACACGGCGGCGGCGACCGCGATGTCGATTCCGTCCTCAGTGTTCGTTGGCGTCGGTCGTGCGCGTATTTTCGTCGTGCGCCTTTCGTGCACATTTCCAAGATAAAAAGTAGTGAAAAAGGTTTTGACACTTTTTTTTTCCCCACCCTGACGAAAGGTAAGAAAAAAAAAAACGAGAAAACCGTTCGTGGTACCTTCCTGTTTGGCTTATGAATTTGTGTTTTCATCGACAAGAACACCATATAGACACTCGCACGCGATGATCGACTATAGCGTCCACCGGGTTATCGTCGAGTCGGTGACTTTCGACCGCGAATAGAGGAGACTTGACCGAACGGGATAAATAATATCGTAACACAATACATTACAGTTTATCGTTAGTTGGAAGTGCGTGCGTTTGTGTTTTTTGAGTTGGTTTGTGTGAGAGACCGTTAGTGTGTGTGTGTGCCTGTGCGTGTATTACCTCTCACACCATGGAAGGTAACGGGGTCGGCAAAGATTGCAATGCCCTCGGCGGATTGTTCCAGCAGATCGTCATGGACCTGAAGGTAATAACTAATAAATAGTAAAAATAATCGTAATAACAGCAATAATGGTATGGGCGAATTATAATTATATCGCTATTACCTATTACAGTCGTTATCGTCGTTCGTTTCGTAAAGATGAATCCGTCGCCAATCCATTCCCCACGATAATATACAATGTAAGCGATAAACATATCATTATAATAGGTTCGCGGATCATCGCGTGAGTGCCCTGCAACTATTGCCGTGTACGGTTTATCGTTTGTGATCTGCCAGTGTGACCGGAAACCGAAGACGCATAACGTCAAAGCGGCGTTACATCTAATATCATAATATTATGAATATTTATGTGATATTATGATATATATTTTATTCAGGCACGTTCGCGGGGGAGGGGGGGGGTGTTTTGGTTGATATCGTACGCGTTAAAATAATGGACGTAATAGCTTCACGAGCAGGTACCACAAAGTGTACTGCGGACGATACTGTTACTGTATTTAGCCCAAACAGACGACTGAGTAAATGGTATTAATAATTATATTATAATATTATGTCGCGAGAGCAATCCAAACTGAGAACAATAACCGTCAACAACAGTGTCGTTATGTTATTATATTTTACCGTCGATCTGAGGAAGGTGCCCATAGTGTTGTAACGATTTCGATCGTTCCATCGAATATTGATTTTTCTTTTCTCAAACCTCTTCCGCGGAGGTTTTACCGCAGAACAACAACTCGAGAACCACATAATAATACCTACGCAATAGCAATGATCGTACACAATTCACTGGTACGTAATACGTATATGGTACTGTTATTATAATAATTATCATACTATTATACGGCCCCCCCCTGCGACCGTCGCTCTATTTATCCTTAGTACCTATCTTTTTTTTTTACGTCACGCGATTTGTACGGGTCTCATTTTTGTTTGTCGATTCCATTTCGTTTATTATTATATTACTGGGTATAACATTTCGTCGTAACATATCCATAAAACGACAAATGTTTACGAATTCCACCCACTCGCCGCATTCGATATTTTTAGTCACATCGTTACATGTGTTACGTGTATAATATTACTTGGACAACGTCTCTTTTACACTGTTTAACTTTGGCCCTAACGGTTTAATTGGTATAGGTAGGCAGTTCTTAAACGAAAAACCAGGAACCAATAAATAGACATTTTGTCTGTAGTTAAAATATTATGGTTTATAATAATATTGTATTATTGTGATGGATAGAATTTAATAACTTCTCAGTAACATGAATAATTATTAAATAACACAGAACACAGTAACACGAATAATAACGATTTAGGTAGATATTTATAGTCTATCGATGGGTACCTTGTTACAGTAGTTAGTAGTCATTAGACAATAACTATTATTTTAATCACACGGATAGAATATAATAGATAATCTGTGTTAAAACTTAAAATCTATACTTAGTTATGGTATGAAATATCCACCCCCCCCCCCATACTAATTTATACTTCATTAAAGGGTTCCATTAAAAAGTATTACTATAGTACTGATCTCATATAATACTCGTACCTACAAACATTTTTAATTCTGATTTGGTATTTTGTTTTGGCTGAATTAATATTTAGGTACCTATTGCGGAGGGATTGTCATTGGCCAGGACTATACAAATAATTAAATACAATTTAATACTATATGAATGTTTAAGAATACCGAGAAGAATACTATGAGTCCACTATGAAAAATATCATCTCTTAGACACCCTATAAACATAACGTTTAAAACCGTTTGAAACATTAAAACATTTAACAAGGATTTAACACCCCGTAAAAATGCAAACAACGATTGAGACTCAGTATACAACTTGTCGAATCAAATTTCCACATTTCTACGACTTTTTAGGGAAGGTAACTGTGGTTTCAACCAATTTCCTAATTTACATTTTATACTTAATATTTTACATAGATCATAGATTTCTATAATAATTCTCAAATGTGTTTAATATAAGTATAAGACCTACCTACGTCTATAAATACCTATTATAAAATATATTTTATGAATTTATACCTTAATGGAAAAAATTAAGTCTGTGGTTCTTTTTGTTGGGAATTTGGGATAGGTACCTACTTTTTGAAATATTTATATCAATAACATTTAAAATGAAAACAAAACTTTTATTACGTTCAATATTAAAATTATCAGTTAGGTATAAGCTAATGAGAACATTTGCATATTATATTATAACGATATCACCAAGACAGTATTGAAATCATCACTTTTAATACTTATCTGGTCGTTTTAATGAATAAAATTCTTTGAATTTTGCAAACTGATAAATAACTAATTATTAAGTACTTAGGTTTAATAATAAGTAATAGATAGGTAACCGTTTGTATTAATTAATATTTTTTGTTGTACTATCATTGATCCTAATAATCTGTTTAGACTTTGATTTCCATAGTCATTAATGGTATAAATAAAAGTTATAAAAGAAGTGTATTTCCTGAATGTACACTAACATACATAATAGTAGGTACGTATTATTTACATGCTAGGTACACAACATTTAAATATTATAGAAATAGGCACGTAAAAAAACGTTGCAAAAAAAATCAATGCCTAATTATATTATAATAGGTGCATCTTAAACTTACCATGTCTTGGAATCTATATTATATGTCAATTCATATAATCAGTTCCAATTTTAGGAAATTTTATCTTACTACGCACGCCCAGGTAAAAAGAGTGTACCTAAATATTTTTTTATATATATATATTTAATTGTCACTTATTCAATGAAATCATTAGGCAAGTGGGTAACCGCTTTGCTGTATATTAGGTGTAAGTAAAAAAGTACATTGTCATTGAGTAGGTCACTAATGAATGTGTTAAATTTAAATTCAATGATCAATTATTTCATACAGAAACGATTCTCAGCCTATATAAGTATATTTCAAGATATAGGAATTTTAGTATTTATATTATTATTACCTACGAGTTAATTTACGACCTATCTATAATAATGTATTTTACTATTGAGTATTGGGTACTTGGTAGTTGGTACCTAGTTATAAAGTAAGTTGAATTAATATCTATTGCATATAGGTATTATATACTAATATACTATATGTATTTCATATATTATATTGTTATTAAATTAATCATTACCGATTTGTCTCTCGCCTCTGAACGGTGCTGTTCGTGGGATAAAGTGGCAATAACTTAAAATTAGTCTAAATATTTTGAAAATATTATTTTGTACCAGCATAAAATATAATAATATTTCAACTACAAAATTATTTGCAAATTTTGTCGATTTTGATGAATTTCATTATAATTTAAACTTTCGGCGAAAAAAAATACTATGACTACTTATTTTTTAATTGGAATATGAACAAATTATGAAGAACCTTGTAATAAATTGTCAAGCTTTATATCTAAAAATAACCAACATTTTTCGAAATTTTTCATATCTAATAAATATTTATTATCAGTGAAAAGTTATTTATTTTTAACAAAATTGATTTTGTTTGATAACTGATTAGGCTTGAAAATTTACGGTTTTCTTTAATTTTATTTTTGTTTTACCAAGGTATTTTGAAAAGTAAAGGAGATTTTACTTTTCTTCGCGAATGTACCAACTAGAACCAATTTTCTACCCGAAACCACCCTCAACGTTGAGAATGAAAACATTTTTACTGCTCCGTTAGGTGATAACTGGCAAAAAAATTTTTAAAAAATACATTAAAATCCAGAGTAATTCAATACATTCCGCTCAGAATCTAAAACCTCAAACAATGCACTGTCATTTAGCCAAAATAGTTCGTATTACCGTTAAGGTTGAACCATAGAGTTTCTCTATGAGTGAACAGTGAACACATGGTGTACCTACGTTTTTTTTATAATATGAACTCAAATATTTTATAAAATTCGCTTCAAATTATCAAGTAAAATATAGACAATAGTCTTTAAATATCCTATAGTTATAATAAATAAACCTACCTACTTATCTACAAATTGTTTAATTGTTTTTGAGTATGTTGAGCGGCCACCAAGAACCATAATTGTTTATGAATAGAAATAATTTTGTATAAGCTTAAACAAAAATACAATACTGACTTGTGCTTCAGTTGATTAAAACATGTCACTAGCTATATAATACTAGTTGTTCTCGCTTATTTCTTAACTCAGTGGAGAACCAGGGAGTTACTAAAGGTGCTGTTGAACTTACTGGTAAGTGTAAGTGACATTTTTAAAAAAAAAAAAATTTTCTTACGAAAAACATTAGGGATGGTAAGTTATGGCAGGTACGGTTTTCATGCACGTAAACAATGAAAGAACAGCATAGCTTCTTGACTCAACCTAAATTATAACACACATATGGTTTAGTTTTATGCAGTAAAGCTAATCATTTGATTAGAAATAAACAAAAACTTAAAATAGTTATTGAAAAGTATAGTGACCATTTTTAGAAAAATCTTAACTATTTTTGCAGAAGAAACTATTTATTCTATACGATTTCAAATCATGTTACGTAATCAGTAAATCATTGCTTTCGAATACAAGGACAAATAAAAATAGTTACTGGAAAAAATACAAAAACACCCGCCCTAGTAGGCATTACCCAACTATTTTATTTGCTGCTTTTTATCTTAATATATTCAAGTAATTTTAAGTTAAATTTTTATTGTCCCAATTTATTATATTACCTACCTTATTTTAAAACTAAAACTTTATTAAAAAGTAGATATACATACTCTCGTTAAAGTTCTATTGTGTACTCTTAAAGCGTTTTAAAATAAGTAACAATAAGCAAAGTTTAAATTATTACCTAAAATATTTTTTAATTCGGAAAAACTATAGAGATACCTAATTTCATCCTGTTTTGATTATACCTACTAAATAAATATTAATACATTTTTCAATTTTAAACTCATAGGTATGCGTTATTTTTTAAAAATTTAGGTTAGTGGTAGGCATGTATATATATTATTATACCAGATACCTAGTACATTTAAATTGTTTAATACCCGTTTAAATATAATTCAGATAATAACCATAAGGTGTGTAAGGTAATCTAAAAAATAGGATTATATAGTTTATAGTTCCTATACCTTAAACATTTTTAGCTTTATTAGATTTATTTTCTTATATACAGTTACAATATAGGTACATAACTTATAATTTTTAAATAATTTACCAACACAATGTCAATACAACCTAATATTATATTATGATATTAATTTCTTGAAATAGGTGACATTTTTTCCATGTATTTAAGTGTACCTATGATTACTTTTATCTACTCAAAAACTACGTCTGCTGGTAATAATTATTTAGTAGGTATTTTATAAAACTGAAACTAAAATATTTAAAGAATTACATTTGACATTTTTTAGAACTGAAATAATTTTCTCTAAAATGCAAAATAGGTTTTATATTAGCGTTGATGTTATTAAGTTAATTTCTAGCACTTAGCTGCTAGGTGCTATATGCTAACATAGTATATTCTTTGGTATACCCCGATTGTACCTATATATCTTATTTGTTTTTATGAAGTTGTATTATAAAATAATTATATAGGTAACTGGAAAAGTACCTACCATTATTGATTTAATAATTGTCTATTATATTATACAATCATTGGTACTATACTACCATTTAAAATGGTTTTACGGTTTTGAAATGAACTCTAAATCAATCAAATACCTAGTCTATATAATATGTAAACCATACATATTTTGTACATGCGACATTCATTGTAGCTAAAGCTACGTAAACTATGATGTGCTAGATCAAATTATACATCATTGAGTAATAAGTACTAATGACTAATGAGTATCTTTCCTTTCCTATTATGATATTATATAGTTTGCTGTAGTGCTATTCAACTATAACTGTTGTTTCTCTTGGCGGCCACTGCAAAATGGTAGGCATCCATCCATAAATGGTCAAGAGACCGGTTTTTGCTCGTATTTTAAGTATTTTATGTGTAATGTGTATACTGTATATGTACCAAGTTACCACGATTCCATCGTCTGACAGCACTGACGACGTCGCTGAATTACATATAAATAATACCAATTTATTTAGTTCTACTATACCTGCTTCTATGGAATAGACGTAAACTACAAAGTGTAGTATTGTCGAATGCAATAATAGTAAAGGTACCTACATAATACGTTTTAATTTTCATTACTAAAAATGTACATGTCAGGATAACCTCAAATCGTAATTCGCTTTACCTCAATCAATTACCTATGTAAAAAAATATAAATTATTTAAATTATATATTTTTATTTATTTATCTAGGTATTTGTTATTGTCTAATTTTAGAAATAGCAATCTAATAATGCATTATTAAGTAAAAATGTGGAATTTTTACTTTATAATGTTAAGAGAACGTCACACTCGCATATTATGTTCTTTCAGTCTTATAAAATGTCAATGTACATTTAAATGTTAATTTAATGTACAACATACCATAAATTGTTTTCGCGGGATAATTTTACTCCCACTGTATTTATCTTAGGTCTAATATTTGATATAAGGTATTTATAGTAGAATTACCAAAATTCCACAACGCATAAGGAAGAACTTTATCTGTGTCGTAGGGTTTTTATTATTTGGATAACATAAATACATTTAAAGTTATTAGTTTGTGAACCTTAGGTTTTTTTTGTTTTTTTCATTTAATTAATAGAAACTATTGATTAGTGCTATCAAAAAAATAAAACACTACGACACAAATAAAGTTTTTCCCTGTGCGTTGTGGAATTTTGGTAATTTTACTATAAATACTGAGGGAGTAAAGTTGTCCCGCAAAAATCAGTTTTTGCTACATTGTACGTTTGTTAGTAGACGAAGTCAAAACATGCGGGTGTGATGTCCTCTTAAACTGTTTAGTTATATTTTTAATCAAAACATGTCTATTTAAAAACAAAATGTAAATTACTAGGCATTTATCGTATAAAGTACTAAAGTATACGTTATGTACTTAACAGTTGTCCCCGAAATTGTCCGCTCAGTTATCCCACTTCGTATTGAAATGATAAGCTAAAACGCTTGCATAAAATATATCAATTATAGTGAAATTTTCTGATAGCTGTTTAATTATAGGGAACGAATATGAAATGTTAGAGCTTTTGTACATTTCAGCTTATTTAACTGTTTATATGGACACGTACTTTCTTGATCTAAAAATGTCACGGGTGTTATCTGAAATCATCTTCGTTGTGTCCGATTTCCTATTAAATCGGTCGATTGAATCTACTCGATTCTCATTGATCCGGTGAAAAATCGTGTCACTTTCCGCACGTCCCGTTTCGTCGGTTTAGGGTCCTCTGGAACCAAGGCTCAAAAGTTCCAACTACTTTGTCATATACATTGTAATTCAGACACACGCTTCTTACTGCATCCTCCACATTACGATTATCAAATTATTTTTTATACAAATGTATTTAGCCAGTAATAATTATTAGTAACCTATGCATGCTTATAAGCATAGGTACTCTGTAAATTGTATGCTCTTGGTTTAAGCGTGTAATAAAAAATTAAGTGAGAGCTGTACCCATGTCCCTTCTATATAAAAAATACCTAATTAATTTCCTAAATTTCTTACGCTATAGTATTCAACACATAATTAGCATGTATTTTCACGACCGGTCCTGAAACTCTGTCTAATCTGTTTGTTCGCAAAAACTTGGCAGAAACAATGTTTTAAATTTTCACATGTATCCATTCTAATAGGATTTATCTGCAATAAATTTTCATTGTCTTAGTGACTTGGTTATTTTTGTAATATGAACTTATAGATGCTTATTAAAAATACATTAATTTATCATTGCAATATTTTCATTTCTACACTTAAAACGTCGTTTAAGTATACATTTAACATTGTTTTTCTTGTCATTAAATCATTTAAATTTAGGTAGGTATGTGTGTATTGAAATAAATTATTACAGTTTTCATTGATTATTTTCGGGGTATACAGGTTGATATCTCAAATGAGGAACAGGAAGTAAAAACTGGTTTTGTTTAACAGGTCAATATGTTGGCGATGCTCTTCAGGAGTGTGATGTTAATATGAAAGCACATTATAATACATAGTGTGAAGTTATATATTGTCCAAGGTCAATGTATTATATATTATACTTAATAAAATTGCATTTTACTCTTCTAACCCACATATAATAGCTACAATAATTCCTCGATCAAATTATAATCAATTATTTTTTAAATTTACGTCTTAAAAAAAAGTTGAGTTGAGAGTTTAAAAATTAAAGTAAAATGGAAATAATATTTTAAACTGTTAATTATATTAGTCAAGTGTTAAAATTAATTGCTTCTCTTGTTTTAAAAATCGGGAAAATATTGGCAATATAATATGTACCTAAATAGGTAGTATGTAAATTACCAATGCTACACTGCGAGGTACTTACCTGAAAGAAAAATATTTGACTAATTATTGCTGTCTTTGTTTTGTCAAATGACTTATGTTTAAAGTAAACATTTACAACAAAAAGACTGGTAAATATGTAAATTATTAGGCACAAATTACATCGCTTAAAAATTGAAATATCATCACAAATATACATACTCTGATAATGTTCTTACATTTAAAATTGATAATAGATTAATAGTAGTAACTTGATACATATATAACACAAAATTGGTTGAGTCTGCTAAGTGCAAATTTGCTTTGTAGTTGTAGTACCTACATAAATTTCTATGACAGAAATAACAGATGCGGGTGTGCCGTCTTCTTGATGCTCGTCTTGATGTTAATAAATTCCAATTACGTTGACACGTAAAACGACGAAGGTCTAATGAGGAAATTCATAAAAATATATTAGTGTTAATTTATTGTTATAAGATTATTGTAAAGATTTAAAAAATATTAATTATAGTTGTGTGTAACTAGTTAATTAACTAACTAAATAAAATATGTAGAACCTACTCTTTTTAAAAAACGTCTATAGATATTTTATTTACTCGTCTTATTTTTAATTGTTTATATATTTTATTGATCAATGTCCACGGTTTTTAAAAATATAGCGTCGTACGAGTTTGTAGAATTCATACACGTAACACGTACCTACCTACAATAAAAACTAAAAAATATACTTAAAATGAATAATAATAAAAATAAATTAATAAATTGTATCAACAAAATAAAATATAATATCTTATACATTTATTCTGTTTTGTATAAGTCTGTAATCCCTTATAACTTATGGACATTTAATGCTATTATATGCATGTAATATGTATGCCTTTCGTATCAAATACAAAAATAACTTAAAGAAAGCTGTTTGAATTTATTTATTTTAACCTATATAAATTTAAACTTGTTCTGTAAAGAAGGATATATTTAATGTATTTTATATTTTGATGATGTTACCATTCAATAAAATGATGATAATTTATTCTTTTGTATAACTAATTAAATATTAAGTACCTAGTAAAAAATATTTAGTTTGACTAGGTTGATGTGTATATTAATCGGTAGATTAGGAAGAACTAAAATAAAATGATCTTAAGTCATCAACATGTTTAAAATGTATGTAGAGTAGTATTTAATTTATGGAAACATTGAAAACTATATATTATACTATGATATAATAAAACCATGGTTTTTTACTGAATCCTTTTATTTTTTTTTTACATTATGGTAATTTGCAACAACATGGATTTCAACATACTCTAGTTAATAATAGATAACTTTTCGTGAACCCCAATTGGAGGCCAAGTGGGGTTACAAAAAAGTCGAGAAACAGTCTAAGAAAAACGATAAAGTTCCATTTGACACAATTTTAATATACATAGCAGAATTTTGGCCTTCTTCTAAATTTTAATTTTAATTTTAATTTTGTTTAAATTATTATTTTTATTATTAAATGTTAATATTGTTGTTATACAACTTGTCAGAGCATTAATACACAAATACATTTTAAATATAGTAAAAAAAAAATAAAATAATTTTTAGGTAGGTAGGTGTATACAAGCTAATTTATAGGTAGGGTATCTATTTTAATATAATATTATCTATTTCTTTTTTTTTTAATAGGTGTATTATTATTTTTAAGTTTTCTATTATATTTATTGACAAGTTCATCAAGTACATCCACAAGTTAAAAAAAAATATGAATGATTTTTAAACACAAAATTCATAGACAAAAATGTATTTAATAAACTGTGTATTAATATAAGTACCTATTTTGAAAATAAGAGAAAAATTATTATTTGTTCACTTTCTTTGATTATCGAAAATAAAACTATTTTTATATTAAAATAATATGATCTATATAATGTCCAAGAGTCAAGACTATTTTGTAATTAGATTGATATTTTTTGCATCCTCTGATTATATCTATACTTATGGTCGTATTTTCTTTTACAGTGGCATGAAATATGGTTAAAACTTAAAAGTATATAGAATTATTGAACGATTTGTTTATACAATTAAATAATTAGCATAATATGCATATATTATATGAATGCATGTTTGAAGTATGTATATAGAATATTTTCAGGTTCAGGAATTATTATATTGAGCTCTTTTATTAAAGCATTATTTGATATATATCTTATTTTATTTTTTATTTTTTTCTATTATCGTACCTTTTTGTTATAAACCAAAGTTATTATACCTAGTATTCTACCTGCTAAAAATATACTATAAATTACAATTCATGCAAAAAGAAATTCTCCTATATTATTGAAATTATCCGAATTTTATCATTATGGAATTAAAATAAAAAATATTGATGCGATAAATTTAAAAATGAGCCTAAAACGAAGCACCGTTACACACGCTAAAGGCCTTTTAATCACCAATACCATATAGAAGCGGGAACCCATATGAAAAACCATCATATAGTATTATAAGGTATCGCGATTAATATTTGTTAGTTACTGCATTTTATATTTGGCAAGGGTTTTACTCAGGCTATAATCGGTTTTAGCAACCGGAACAATCTTGCGTAATATGCATTAATGCATTAGGTACCATATTAATTAAGTTTTATTGTATAAATTATCTTATTGAAATATAATTTTATATTGTTAATTATGCCTAATATATTTATAATTTTAAATTTCAGAATGGAACTCCAATGTGGGAAGATTTCATGGCAAAAGCTACAAAACTTCATACGTGTCTTCGGTAATTTTAATTAGTTATTGAGTTATTAAACGAATAAAAAAAACTATTTTATGAAATATTGGCTAAATAAAGTCATCGTTATTATGTACCTATTAAATAATTTATTATTCTGAAAATTGAATTGTGTGTACAAAGTACAAACATAAAAGTAAGTCATCGTAATATATTTGTTAAATTAGAATTCAATGAAAAATCATTTCATATTATGTACGAAAAACAATTCTCAGCGAAGTCGGCCTGTCAGATGATATTACTATAAGTATATGTTATGAATATTTATAGTACTATATATTAAAGTAATTTGTTTTACTTTTAGCATTGATCATAAATACTAAGGTACGATGTGTTGCATTAATTTTTACCGTAAACATTGCATTCGAAAATGTTATTGTGTGGATCATTTGATATCAATATATAAATACCTTAAAAGTTTCAAGTTGGTATACCCAAGAATAATATATATTTTTTAATTACAACAATATAACTGCAATCATTATTGACTATTGTTCTATTAAATATCTAATTTCCTTCAAGTTTAAACTTCAAATGTCTATAAAAAAAACTATATTCATATATTCTTTTAGATTTTTTGGTTATATGTATAGAGGTATCACGTATTATATTTTCAACCTTTTTAACCAAGCGAAGACATTTTTATTGATATTTTAAGAAATGAAAAAATATACAAAAAATAAAACTACATTTTTAAATCAGTAAAGTGATCGCTCCGCTGAGATTCTAAAATCAAATAATATCTATCAAATACAATTTGTTATTGTATCAGTCATCACTTGTAGGTTCGTTTCACAGCCACGCGTGTGCATCATACACTTGTTCATCGGTCGACATTATCTAAGTTCCTACGTGCTGACGGCGCTATAATATGTGTTTCAAATATTTACTTATTTTAGACGAGTTATAAAATATATCTAATCAAAGATTTATATGATTAACTGCAAATTATTGAACATAGTAAATATTCTAACCAAATCCAATGGTTTGATTATAATTTATAAACTTATAACTTATAATAATTATAGTCTGTGGCCGCCTATGGCCACCTTAAGAATTTTTTTTTATTGATATTTAATTTATTCTACGGTCATTGCAAAAATGAAAATGTAACCTTAAATACTTCATATGTTCACTAATACTTGGTTTGAATTTCAAAGTTTTAAGAACATTGTTGAATGAGAAATTTGTGTTAATATTTTGAAATGTTCCCCTTTATGGCCATATTTATACTTATAGAACTGTATTAAATAATGCAAAATCATTTTTAAATTTTAAGTTTGATAAATTTTGTCAAAATTTGAACTTTAAATGCTTATAAAAAAAAAAAAATGTATTCCTATGGATTTTTAATATTTTTCAACTGCTACTGTAACAATATATAAGCGTCTTGTATTAAATCAATATATAGTTATTAGTTATATACTATAGTATAGGTATCACTAATTTTAATAGTCGTGATTACCTAGTCTGTTTTCCTTATATAAGTATTAAGAATTTGCTTATTTTTTTTTTTTACCCATAAATACTATTATTTATTATTTAATAGGTATATATATGTAGGTACTTTATAATTATTTGTATTAAACTATAGACATTGTTTAATATACATTACGTAAACTATAATTAATATTTTTGCACATGCCTAACAAATATTTCTGTAATAATAATTATTAAACTCTGTTCAGGCTTAATATTTAAACATAAATTAATTCAGATTTCAGTACCATAAATGTAAAATAAACCATGCATTTCAAAAATCGAATGAAACTTATATTTTGTCTTCAATTAGTATCATACAATATATGTATTGTATATAACGAATTACATAAGTAATGAAATAATACTTCCTTCACAACATAATTATCTTATCATTTTAGGTTTTAAGTGAAGCGTATAGAATTGTTATTATTGGGTTTATAGTTTAGTTAATAGTGATACTCTTTAGTTATTTAAAAAAATCTTAAAAATTCAAATTAGTCGTTGTAGTACAGCGCGTAGTATAGTTGATACTTCTAGAAAATGTTTAATTGATCTTTTGTGTTGGATAATAAATTGTGTTTCATACTTTACATTTATAGTATACTATCGATACATTCAGGCGAGTGATGCAAGATTAGTGAATAAAGTACAAAAATCACTGACACGTACAGATTTTTGTTAATGATTTAATTGTTATTAGAAAGAATTAAGTATACCTATATTTACGTGAAGTTTGTTTGTTACAATTTTGAATTATATCATGTACCTACATCTATAGGTAACTTATTTGTAATTAAAAAATGTACGATGAATGAGTTTTATTATTTATATGTGATTATTATCATTATCATTTTGCAGAGCAACTATTCACGCGATTGGAGCTTATCTAGATGCTTTTCAAAAAATTGCTGATGCTGCTACTAATGCCAGAGGTATTTTGTTTTTAAATATTATTATTATCGATTAAATATATTGCACAACATGTGTCTGCACTTTTCAGACGTACCTATATAATTATAATGATGACCTAAGTATTATTCTTCCAAATAATATGAGTTAGTATTTTGTGTTGTATTTTATATAAATTATATAACAATGCTATTTAAGAAAAAACGGAATAATTAAATTTTTAGTTTTCATTTTAAAATGTTTGAATTAAGGACCTACTAACGTCTGTTTATGCAATATTAGTATTAAAGATATCTTATTAGTTATTAGTTTATTACTATAATATAGTCTAAAGAATAATTATTTTTGCATACTTTGTAAAAGCCATAAATATTATACATTCATTACAGTGGATTTCAAAATGTACGATGACAAATTAACAAGATAATATTATTGTGTAATTTTCTGCAAAATATAACCAAAAAACGTAATAGTAACGTTCGTCTTATTGATATGTATTGTTGATATCATATATTCTGATACGATACATGCTTGTATTTTGCCTAAGTGATAAATATTGTGTATTCCTTAAAAAAAAAAAATGCAATGTATAATTTAAATACCTCGAACGAAATATTCTATAATAGTACTTTTTTATTAAATTTATATAAAATTTGTATTAATTTAGAAATATATTATTACAAAATGTTTTACTGTGCATTATTTATCAATACCGGCAATACCACATCCTTGTCGTATCGCAGAAAATGAATAATATGATATTTAGATATAATATTATATATTAGGTACTTTGTGTACTCAGTCACTGAAATATACAGTATATGTTCCCGCTAAGAGATACAACTTAATATTTCAGATGTATGACTTTGGATTGAAATGTCGTTTTCTGGAGGTAAAAGGAATACTTAATTTAAGAAAACTTAAAACATTTAACCCTTTTGATATGCCTAATACAATTGTATTGATAATACTTGTTTTTAAATAATGACGCCGAGTTTGATTTTACAGATTCGGTTTGGTTATTTAAAAAAAAAAAAAAAACAGTTTTTTTCATAATCACAAATTGTACAATGTTAGAGTAAGTTTAAATTTACGATTTATCGCTGTTCTAACGATATTTTAACCTTATCCTTTTTAGGTACTCGATCGAGATATCCAATATTCTTAAATTACTATTTGTACACACAAAATGTTTAAATAAATATTGATGTTTATTAAATTATAAAATCTAAAAAAACAATTTTGTAGTGTGTTACTTTTTATAATTTTCCTTTATCTTATGTTGCAAGTAAAATTTGGGTAAATTATAAAAAGAAAGAAGTGTTATAAACAGATAATTATAGAATGATTATTCGCAAATTTAAACTTATTCTAACTTTGTCAATTTTATAATTGAAAAAAAACTTTTTTTTATAAAACAGTCCTATCCGAACCTGTATAGAAAAATTGTTGTTTTAAAAAAAGTAAGTTGTATTGAATCCTATTACAATCCAAGGTCATTCAGCTGCAATATTTAGTGTTACCTTTCAGTGTGAACATACTGTATACTAAACCGTTAACTGCTTCGTGATTTTATTATTGTGTTTCCGATGGATAAATTATAATACAAAAATACAACCCGCGCGTATAATATTTTTTGGCGAAATACCTATTAAGTATATTTGATATTTGTTCATAAATATTGTATTATATGCTTTCTGTCTGGGTTCTGTTACTTAGTCGTTAAAAACTAAAGAAATCGATAAATTCCGTTACATACAGGTACCTATATAAGTTCGGAATTATAATACCTAATGATTAATGAAACATAGAAGGGCGAACAACCGTTTTACATGCAACCTTGATGTAAAAACCCTATACAAATTTATATCATATATATTTAATTAAACCATATCTAAACTCAAATTTATAATTTATATTATTTTTTTAGTTTAAAAATAATTGTATTAAAATCTGTTTTTATATTTAACTAATTTATTATTTAGTTTGTTTTTTATTACCTATTGAATCAAATGAGCTTAAAAATTATGGTGACCGTATTAATTACGTTAATTATTATTTTAGAGAATGCGATTTATCTAACACTTAAATTAATTTCTTAATATTTAAGTATGAGTAAATTACGTAGCTATACGTTTTTGAAATTAAAAATGTGTGATTCCTTGATTTATTTATACAGTTGACAAGTTAACAACAATTCGATTTCATTTAAAATTATTTAAAAATTAAATAAGATAAGCAGGTACTTCTAGTCTATCCATAATTATGTATATTAAACCATTTTATACATAGATAATCTATATTAATTTTAAATAGCTTAATACTTTGTTTTATGTTATTTTAAAAATCTAAAACATACTATCATCATATTTATATTCGTTTGTTAATAATCTTAGGAATTTAAGCCTTTATTATTTTCCTTGTTTTTCAAATTGAATGTAATAATGAGGGGGATAATAGACAAGGCAATCGTTTTTATTATTTTTCATTTCCTATGACAGTTCTCTATAACTATTGCAGAAGCAGAATAGTTGTATAAAATATATTATCATTTATCCTACTTAAAATATATTATTTCTCAGTAACGCTGAGTGCTGACACTATTCTTCATAGTAAAAAAGTATATATTTTTTTAAACCAGGAAATAATTGTTATATTATAGTTGTAATTATTCAGTGGGTAACAAAAAATATTTTTGGCTTAATCAAACCATTAGAGCAAATCATCAACAGTATATAAACAAATGGTATGCTGTCCAGCAAATAGCATTGTTTCCTTTCCGGAAAGGATTTCCATTTGAACGATCGTTACCAACTGCGTGATAAGCACTACCGATTTTATTCTACTGTTTTCACGTATCGAATACTTTGGGTTAGTCAGTCGTTTCAGCCCCAGATATAGTCACCCTCGATTAGAGGGCAGTCGGTATATTTCCAAGGGATTCTAACCCTCATACTGAATTTTATGACCTGGATCCCCCTACTGATTTTTCAAACAACCCTCAAATAATTATGCATGTGCACGATGCTCATTTTGAAAAAAATATATAAACACTACCCCAAAGATGATTTTCATGCTTCCTAAAGATTCTTCTTAATCTTTTAGCACACCTAATTGTACTAGTTTTTATTAAAAGAATATTTACAATCTATAACATATTGATGTATTATACAAAAAACAAATTTTACCTTAATTTTTTTTTAAATGTTTCCCCACTATTGCTTTAAATAATTATAATTATAATTATGTTCTATGACGGCACGAAGGTTCAAAATCATAATATTTACACCGCAATTGATTCGGTATTCGTTATCTTAATTCAGATGGGATTTTTGATTTCACATAATGAATATTGTTTATACTTTCATATTTATTTATACATAATACTTCAAATGGGTGTATTAAATTATTTTGCAGTAAATTATATGACGTGCTAAAAAACTTGTTAAATATGTATGAAATAGGTACTTACTTTGTGTTTAATTTCTACGACTATTTTACCAAACAATTATAAAATATCTTTTATTTTTATTTTCTATAGGTGCCACTAAAGAAATTGGAACTGCATTGACCAGAATGTGTCTTCGTCATAGGGCTGTTGAAGCTAGAATGAAAACATTTTCAAGGTAATACGCTAATATTAATTATAAACTACCATATAACACACATTATGGTGAATACACATTTTGAATCGTTTAATATTGAATATTGTATGCAGTTAATTGTCTACCTATGTGAAAAGAACACGTAGATATTAAATAATAATAGGTATATATATTAGTATATCTAATAATAATAATAATTATGCCTATCTATTCTTATTGTATATACAATTTATATTTATTAATGTATTACTATCACGATCGTCTCAATTCGATTAAGTATAATTTTATATAATTTAGTAATTACACAGATTAATATTCTCATAAAAGTTCAATACTTATTTTAGGTACATTGTATTATTATTATTTTTTTTTAATTTTAAATACTTTCATGTTTTAGACCTATTTAAAACTATAAAAAAAATAAGAAACATAGCAAAATGTTTAAAATAATATAAATTTGGTATTAATGCTGCAAATATAACATAAGTCTGAGTAGACTATAATTAACGTGATTTTCGAGCACCATTGGCTCCTATCTCCCTGCCTAAATCGAACATTGTGTATGCTTTATATGATGGGAGTTGAACGTAACCGAAACTAACACGTTTTTTTTGTTGAATTCGCAGCGCAATAATGGACTGTTTGGTGGTTCCGCTTCAGGAGAAACTAGAAGATTGGAAGAAGACTATTGTCAATCTGGACAAAGAGCACGCTAAAGGTAAATAAACCCAATGTTATTTCCCCATTTTTAAAATAATATTTTTCTTAGAAACATTAAAATTAAGTAGGTACATTAAATTTGTAAATATCTTTAAAAAAAATAGTTTTTAACATATTGAACTTTAAAGAATTTATAGTTCGTGTGAAATATAAATATATTTTTCGATTTATAGTTATTATTGACGATATAGATCTATTAATCCCAATGTTCATACTTAGAGAAAATAAATACCAATAATTGCTATACCATAGGTTAGACGATTAATTGTTGGTAAGGTATATTAGGTATCCTAATAATTATATAAAATAATATTAACTATAAAGAAATATTGGTTCAGTTTTAAAATAATTATAATTGATAAATAAGATAGTACACCAAGTGTATATAATTAAACTATCTTCGAATTCTTAATAAATAATGAATCGGATAAGTATGCACCTAATATAGAAAAAAATAAAAAGCCAATCCAAGAAAAGTTTTTTAAAGAAACGAGCTATATAATTTATTTATGGACCGTAGTAACCTAACTAGTAACTACTATAATATATATGTTATATTAAATATATAGATAAATTAGATAAATTTTATCTAATTCATATGTACAATATATATTCCATATTTCTGATAATAGACTATGCTATCTTAGTTAAATTATACCACGATATAAATTATTAGATTTGCTTTCATATCCTTTATTAATTATTTTGCATATTTAAGCATATTCCTGATAAAAAATCTGTAAAATACCTACATGTTTTTTTGTAAAATTAATTATCTCCTATTAAAAGCAAACATGAATTTGCATATGCGTCATTTAGATATAACCTAATTCGAATATCTGTATTAGCCTACTATCAGTTGTAAATTGCAATCTATCTATTTATTAGAGACTTGCACGGGCCATTGTTTTCTTTCTGCTCCGGCCTGAACTTAAACTAAAAATTTATATCAGCCTAGACCCAGTTCGTAATTTTTTTTCAATTCTCGAATTCTAGATTGTCGTTTATAGCATTTCCTGGGGGAAAACATAGTTTTGAATGTACTTGTAGATACTCACTACTTGCTCACATAGAAATATTGGAGTAAAATTCAGTTTCAATCAATTGTTAAGTAACTAAATGTTAAATTAACCGTAATTTGCAAAATTAAATAACAACATTGGGGTGTTGTATTAAATGTTGAAGTCCTCCGCTTTTACACTATTTAGCCCACTCCCCTAAAAAAAATATATATATATTCTTTATTGATTTAGATATAAGCTTCTTATGGGTAATTTTAAATAATTAGTTAGTTTTTTTTGGTGGGTTGTAGTCCTAATAGAATTCTAACTCTAATTGCGCCTATATGTATGTGCATACAATATATATAGGTAAAATCATTATTAGTTATTACTGTATCACAAAATGGGGAATACGCAAAGTTTGTAACAATGAGAAACTTAATATAATTTTCTTTTAAACATGGGTAAATGTAAAATTTACAATATCAATTTTTTTTACCGATTCAACCATAACCAACCCGAAATATTTTTCTTATGACCCGTCCGGACTTAATGTAAAATCTCATTATTAATAATATTGAAACAATAGCTTGATTCTAAATATAATACATATTACATACCTTTGGATAGTGTATTTGGACTTAATTCTTATACGATTTTTTATATATGGGTGCTTAAGTAACTATAAATATCTAATTATTTAATGTACTAAAAAAATGTTAAATTATAATATTTTTTCATACCTCATACATTTTAAGTTAACGAGTTTCTGCGAGCATGAATATAGGTCACACAGTGACAAGCGAATGTGTTTTCCTCTCTTGCGGCACAATGTAGGTATTTCTTTTTAAACCGTGCCAAACATGAGTTTTGAATGGTTTTTTTTATACCCATTTTATGAAGTGTGCGTATTAAAGCCTACAAAATATGAATGACAATTAACATGAACTGATTTGTCAAATTAAAGGACATAAAAAATGTACTGTTTCCATCACTTTTTATTCGTGGTGGCTATACACTAGTTTTTAATATTATTAATTTTTATTTCCCGTGAATTAAATATTCTTAATATAGTCCCAACTAAATAGATATGATTATATTCATACTTCAAATTTCAATTAAATATTTTAATATTTTAATCTTTGAACTTAGTACTTTAAATACTAATTTTATATTAGCTTTCAATGGTTAGTAAAAAGTTATTTTTTTAGTTTTTACCTAACGCGACTTTCGTTGGTATGGTTACCTATTAATACCACGATCTTACAAAAAATGAAATATAATTTTTTTTTCCCTGAATGTGTATAGTTATTTTATATTGACATTTAAAATAGTTAATAAATATTAAAACATATTTTATTAATATATTTTAGATTATATTATACCTATAATCCAATAATTATCAGAAACTTAACCGTACACATATATGCAGTAATTTATTATTCAAATAAAAAATCTATTTATAAAAGTGGTGAAGCAGAGCATAGGAAAAATACCGTTTAAAAAAAATAATTAAATGTATGTGATGAACACATTTCATTACACAAACATTTTTGATAGTTGATATTAGAACATTTGGGTATGTAGCTATTGAATTTTCACGATATTTCAACTTAAATCTAAAAATATTTCTATTTCCAATCTATTATCTGGAAATAAAGTTTAAACATATATTATGTCTTGTAGAGATATTAATATATACTGATTAATATAATATAGTTTATTCAGTTAAATTTGCATACATACAAGACATTTTTATGACAGATAAAATACGCATACTTTTTATTTTCTGTCAATAAAGCCAACTAGCATAATATTGGTGTCTTTATTATACGATAATGAACAAAATGCTAATCCAACATTCTCGTTTACATAAATTATTTCTTGTATTGTTTATTACAGATTTAAAATTTTTTTTTACTTTTTTTATTTAAGTTGCAGCCTCGATAACAGAACCATTGGCTTGTATTACATACTTAAATTATTTAAACTTAATATACAGTATGCTTGATATTACAACAAACATAATATTATTAGTATTTATTGCCAATGAATATCATTACTATTAATGATTGAAATGTTTATCCTTGTTTAAATGCGTATTTTCCTTCTCGAAGTATCATTTTTGGATAACAGCCATAGCCCGTAAGGAATACTATGCATTTTTTTTCTTTTGCAATAGTATGTAAACATAATACTTATTACAAATTATAACTGATAGTGATTGCAAGATGTATAGTTTTTGTTATCGGAGGAGAATATCTATACATTACGTCAAGTCATGTCATGTGTAGATGGTATATTATGTAATGGTTGATTTTTAATGGCTATATAATATTAATTATATATTCTGTTTAGTATTTTTAAGTTGATTATTTTCAATGAGCGCTTGTATTGTGTCTGATTGACCTGTAGGATTACCGAAAAGTGAAATACATAACTTTCCCCGGAAGTAGAGTTAATACCTTAAATATAAAAATGGTTGCTGTGGCGGTAGTTTTCTACCTGCCAGGTCTAATTCAACACTTAATCTTAATGTATGTTTCTCGGTTATTATTATAACATTACAATGTACACCGAGGACATGTGCCCAATATAACAAGAGTGCAATAAGCATAATACGCACAAAGTAAAATTCACGTTAAAAAAAAATTAAACGCTCACGTAGAGAACTGGCGGCGATGGCGACGATTTTTGTCGGTTTGTAGCATTGCTGCCCGCCGACATCTGTGCGTCGGCGAGTCGCGTGGTGTAGGCGTATCGGTCCACGCGCGCACTAAACCGCTGCGGCCACGGCAACGTTGTTTTCCACGCCGAGTCTCTGTATATAATACAATAATATCTGTATAATACTATACGTATTACCACATGTTTGGTTAAACATTTCACACGACAACTAAATAGGGAGTTTATCGATTTTTTCCACATAAACTCTTTGTGGACTGTTTAATGTTTATATTTTATTTTTTATATTGTAAAATCTATTAAGACACTGTTCTCGCTTGTAAAAATTTTTATTTTCTCAATCACGTAATGGTTTTGCAATCGCATGTGTACAAACGTTATGTTTGTTTTATACCAAAAGTATGAATACCCACAACAACAACAAATTGTAATTGGACAAATCGATTTAATTATATCACAAAATAATAAAGTAAATACTTACTGTTATTTTTAAAATAAACCATAATATTATAAATGTTTATATATACAATATAGAGACTAGTGAGTGAAATACATCGATATTCATACTCATTATAATACTTAAATTATGTCATATTTTCAAAAATATATGAATTACAAACTGGTTTTTATAGTGGAAATATTGTGAGGTATTATCGGTAACGAAATAATTAAAATGCTAATAAACTAACATAGAATCCATTTTATTGCGACAACATAGAGTAGTCGTATATTTAAAAACATATTTTTAAAATTAATAACATATTACAACTTGCAAGCTTCCATATTTAATTAAATGTATAAAATAAATGGTAAATTAAACTATTTTATAATATGTACACATACTTTTATACAAATCAAACTAAAATATCACAAACTTTTCATTCTACACGTATGAATACTATAGTCAATAATGTCAGCGTACTATTTGTTTTCTCGCTCTCTCTGACCGACGCGCAACGTACATTGCTGTAACTTAAGGTAAAAATATTATCTAGGGCACTTCATAAGATTTTATTGATATTTTAATTTAAAAGTGATTTATAAATATGAAAAATATTTAGATTTTAAAATGCTCATAACTTGTTTTAAAATTAAAATATCAATAAATGCTACTTATGGTGTGCCCTAGATAATATTATTTCCTTTAAGTTTGGTTATAGAGTCAATTCACTCTAATATTAATGTTAACAAATAACATCAAAAATCAGAATAACTTATGTTTCGCGTCGTTCTGCAGAGATAGAAAACAAAGAGTGCACAGACAACCTCTTAATCAATTTTATTTGATAAATATAACAGTTTGTGGTTAAAAAATGGTTGTGCAATGATTGTGAAAATAATTTTTTAAAAACAATCTATTAATACAGTTATGTAATCTCTGCTGTTCTATTTTCTCATCATTTGTTCTTGAGTGTATAAAAATCGGTACCAACATATTAGGTATAAAATGTACGAAGGTCGAAGACCTAATATAATATTATTTAGGTTTCCTAATATCTATTATTTTAAAATAATTTATGGTTTATTCATTATTGACATAAAATATACACATATATTATCTATCAATTAGTAAATACAGTTCATAAAACATTTTCAAACTTTATTCATACTTGAATTAATGATTATTTTAGAATAAAACCAGTCACTATTCACTACAATCACACAATCACTATTTGCATACTGTTTATGGTACAAAGTACTTATACATATTATTAATGTGTTGTATTAAACTATAACATATCAAAATATGGTAACTAAATATCTTATATATTACACAGGATTCAAATTAATTAAAATGTAGGTATAAAATATATAAATTACTATTAATTATTATTAGGTAGGTATCTACAGTGTCTACTATAAATTATGAAATTGATGAAAAACGATGCGATGAAGTACGTCGTACAATTAATTTAGTGTATCTTAGTTGTATCTATGATCTTAGAATAATTTTTAGTTAAATGTGTTTTTTATCAATTGTTTTAAGACTAAGTTATATAATGTTTATCTGTTATAAAAAAATAAAATACAAATGCATAGGTCAAATATGTATACATAAACAGTTTTTATATTGTATTGTTAGAAGTAGAGTAATTTAATATTATGTAGATAAATAATGTAATCGTTAAAAAAAAAAAAAAAAATGTTATTATTATTAACGTAAATAACATTGGGATCTTTGGCCATTAGTTTAAAAATCATACTTAGTCTTTTACTATTACAGATAATACTATGCAATAGAGTTTTGACAGAAATTATAAAATTTTACTTATGTATTCAATTTATTCTTTAGCCTTTAATTAGCAACAAAGCTACCCCTATTAATATCAAACTCCTCATGTACAAAACCTTATTAAAACCCATTTGGACATGCGGAGATACGGATTACAGCTATGGGGAAATGCTAAAAAGTCCAATCTGAATAAGATACAAGCTTTCCAAAATTTGACTTTAAGGAAATTAGTAAACGCTCCTCCATACATATCAAACCATACCCTACATATAGATTGGAACTTAAAAACTATTCATGATAAAGCTAAACGGTTTTTATAAAAAATGTCATAACTGCCTATCTTCACATTCAAATCATCTCAAGAACTTATCATCCCTCACAATCCCGGGTAGCCCCCCAAGGCAACTTAAATGTAAATGGTGTAGAGATTTATTACTTTAAGTAAAAAAAAAAAACTACACATAATTAAATCACACAAGATTTAAACCAAGTCGAAAGTGTCATCAGTGGGTGGCTTCTTTCCCCAAATTATTTAAATCATATTGTATGTTTGTTTATTTCTTTTCTTTATAGATTGTATATTATCTTCTAATAAATGTATTTAATTCGTTATTATATAGAAATGATATAACTACAACGTACTACATTTTGATTATTATAATAATACTACCTACCATAACACATAATTGTTTGTGGCAATACTTGATGTCTCAATAATTAGAATAAAATATAATATACTCCACTGCCTATTCAAAGATATTATGTTAAATTCAATATCACGTTCTCTTTCGGGATATAATATATTGTCAGATATATTGTTAATAGTTATATATAATATTATATTTGATATAATGTTAGAACATTATATGCTATATTATATGGAATAAAATCCGATAATTATTTGTCAAATAAATTACGCATTGTTGATATGAGTTATATTAGACCACGCCCGGCCCTGGTGTGGTTTTGGTACACATGGGTGAAATTGGGTGTTTATGGGGGTCCAATGTGGCAATGTCACCTGTGTCGTCTCTCGTGGTATCTAGGACAAGAGTCAAAAATTAGTTTTTCTATTATTGCTATTTTTCTCTATAATGTTAAATGTTAGGTACTTAAGTGACAGATTTAGATAATATGATACTTTTTTGGCTTGTGTAACTGTGTAAGTACCATACGTGTACAGGCAATGCCTACTCACTTTCGTAGTTACGTTAAAACATAAAAACGATTTGCACCAAACAAACGGCTGAAGGCAAAGAATAAGACTAATATTTATTACAACCTAACCCCACCTGGCCACCTAATAATACACAGAAATAAACTAATAACCGTCCAGTATTCACATAGATGACTGTTTTCGTCATTCTTCTTGGTAATTTAAATATAAAAACTATTTTTCTCTCCGTTCAAATTAAATATAAAGTTCTGAAAACATCAGATCATTTCATGTATATTAACTATTAAGAAATATTTTTCTCAATAGCATAATTCAAGAAAATAAATAAATATTATTTTTAATTTAATCATTGTTTATATATTTATAATAACAATTTATTGATAGGTATTATACCAGCTATAAGATGATTTATTTTGTTTATTGCTAAGAGTTTTATTTATTATTATAACCCTAAAAAGAATTAAAGTGATAAAACGTATTATATATTTGAAAGATAATTTATTAGTTATTACTTATTACTTATTACTTATTATTTACGTAAGAACCTACTACCAGGTATCTGTGATGTGATCTGTATTTATTATACATGTCGTATAAATGTATAATGCACTATATTAATAATATGTGTAATTCAGAAACATAGGTAGTATAATAATTTTTATGGCATAAATAAAAAAGACAAATATTCTGCCCTTTTCATAATAAAACCATATTTTATGTTATTGTTAACAAATGTATAAAAAAATATGTATTGGTTTTTTTTTACAATTACATATTTTATGTTTAAATGTAATTTTAAGTACAGTTACCTATAATATTTTTTTAATTATTTATTAAATTATGGTGTGCTGATTGTACTATTACCAATAACTTCTTTTTATTCATTTAAATCATTTTTACTGTACATTTTTTAGAGTATAAAAAAGCGAGAGCTGAGTTAAAAAAGCGGTCCACGGATACACTGCGCTTACAAAAAAAAGCACGCAAAGGTGCTAAAATGAATGAACTGCACAAAGCCTTGCAAGACGTTTCTGACAGAAAAGCTGTATTGGAAGAAACAGAAAAAAGAGCAGTTCGTGAAGCATTAATCGAAGAACGAAGTCGTTATTGTATTTTTGTTACAATTTTGAAACCAGTCCTCGTAAGTTCAATATATTTGTTTACAGTAAGAAAGTATAATGTTTTAAACCTTGATTGTCTATTCAATTGTATGATTAGGAAGAAGAAGTGGCCATGCTTATGGAATTATCTCATTTACAAGAAGTTATGGATAAATTAGAAGCACATACCACTGATCCATACTCATTACCTCCAGCTAGTGAACAGGTAAATGCAGTTGTTTTATTTTTTTCAGCTCATGTGTTTATTTGAATTTTATAGAATACACATAATACTTAGCTTATAATTTATAATTTAATAGAACTTAGAGTTTATGTATAACTTGACGTTAGCTGTTCACCTAACAGTTCATTGTGTTCACATTCATACTTTGCAAATGGCACACAAATGTCAATCTTATTCTTATAGTAGAAACAATGTGGACATGAACCTAATTCATATTTTTAAGGAACTTTAACATATTGTAAATTGTACAAAAAAAAATGTATTTTTAATATTATTATCATGTTATTGTGTATAACATTGACATTTTTTCTAAGGGGTGGTATCAACAAATTCATATTAGAAAACAATAGATATTTAAAAAAAATTTACTCAGTTATAATTTAAGTGATACAAGCTATAAAATGTAGTATTTATTCTATGTGTTAAATAATTTATATAAAAATTTGTTACATTTTTATAATTTATGATAGTTGTATGAACTGATAATTACAAAAAGAGGACAATTGTGACTTTTCAATTTAAATTTTTAACTACAACATCGTCCTAACAGAAATATTTCTAATTTATAGCGTATGAATTGAATGTTTCAACTTGGCTTTGATTTCAATAAATTAGGTATCCCTAAACCAAACCATGCAGTGAATACAGAATAGTGATTAATTTATTAAAAATATATAAGTATGGGTATTTTGTTTTATTGTAAGTTTTATTGTAATAGGTCTTGATAGGTATCTAATATTGTAAATGTTATTATTATATAAGATTTATAAAATAATAATTTAAATAAACGACCAAATTAATATATTCATTTTTTACAACAAGTACATGAACATGTTCCTTTGAAAAAATATAACGTAAACTACTAAACTTGAACAAATTTAATTTTCAAGTAGAACGTTCAGACCATTGACTACTAATAACAATAATTCAATTAAATATCATGATATTTTTGTGTTAAGTTTAAGAGAAGAAAAAACGTAAAATTTATAATGCTAAATATTTTTTCTGTTAAAATCAATAAAATTAAACTTTATAAACAATGTCACAGACATTAATAAATTTAATATACCCAATATATTAATTTATCGCATGTTGATGTGTGTAGTTTTTTTTACCTGTATGGAGGATACATATCGCATGTCCTTTATATATTTATCATAACTCTACTTTAAATTACACTTACTTCATTAAAATTGAACTGTTTGTTTTTTGTGTTATAATATTACACAGCACATAACTTATTACTAATTCCCTTAACATTAAGAAATATATTTTGTAAAGGTTTTAATGCATTAATGTTTATTAGGTGTTGGTTGACTATAAAGGTAGTGAAATGTCATGGACACACCAAACACCCTCAAGTAGTCCCAGTTCGTTGGGTTCACGTAAATCCAGTATGTGTTCAATCAATTCAATAAACAGCTGGTCTAGCGGCAGTACACATTCACCGAGTCATCAATACTGGAGCCGCTCATTGCTTCAGGTATTGATTCAGACAGACATTGATCGACACAAAAATAATTACATACAATGGCATGAGTTTTTTTTTCTTATGTATCAGCATCATTGTGTTTTTATTAATTACATCGCACAGTTGTAGTTGAATTAAGTACTATTTATAATTTTTTATGGCTCCAGGAAATACAATTGAATGTACAAATCTTAAATGAAAACAACTGTATTTTATTTCAAATTAATGCAATAATTCAATATTTAATACAAACTTAAAACGAATTACCTATTTATAGGTACTATTATTTTTATACTCAAAACTTTTTTCAATTAGGTTAGTTTATAATTTATTTTTCAATCATTGTTTATATTAATATGATGAATAATTCATAAAATATGTATTCAATCAAAAAAATATTTTTAATTACTTAATGGGAAAATAAAAATATAGTAACCAAAAACATACTATTTCCAATATTTTACAAATCGAGTAGAATTTCTACCTTGAGAAAATTTAACCTGCCATTAAAATTTGTCATCCTAATGTAGTTAAAACCCATAAACTAAATACAAATTTTATTTTTTTAGTATTATTATTTTTATTTGTACTCAGGTGCTAGGTTATTTAAACACTAGCATTATATATTTTTGCTATTTATTACTTTATTACATGTAGTTATTATGGCATGTTTTTGTGTGTGTGTGTGTGTATGGTAATTTAGCCAGTATCCAATGAGCTACGTTACAAAGGACCTTTACCTCCTAGTAGATTATGCAGTGCTTCATCTCGTGATTCGGGATTTACATCCCAAGACGCAATATATACAAAACAACAATCATACTCAAAGGTGAGTGCCTAAATGGAAGACATTTTAATGAATTAGATTTGCATTATAATTTTTAGAACCAATATGTACAATTTTAATATTAGGTGTTGTTTTATAGTTTATTTTGTATTAATATATTATTATTCTTAGGCTCCTAACTCATCTGATTCCAATAGTAGCAGTGCTGGAAGCAGTACACCATCTACACCATTTGCTAGTTCTGAAGGTGGATGTGGCACATGGCCCAATGCTCAGGAAACATTGCAATTCGAACGTGCTGCGTCAGCCATTATGAATGATGCAAGACCACACACAATTTCAGGTGGTGCCCACCATCAACGGCCAGCCCTTAGCGCGTACACATTTCAACCCGATTCTTCTTCTATTGATAAAACTCCTGTTGTCTCACCACAAGACGATTATGCTCATGTCCCCGATGTCCCGTCCAGAGATATGAACAAAAGTTATAATCCAACCTCACTAAAAACAATTGGTTGGTAAAATAAAATCCATAGTTTTTATAATCACACATTTTGTATGTTTAATTTTTGAGGAAAGAAGACATTTTTTTTACAATTTTACTTTAATATTGAAATATTTCCATTCTTACTTTGTATAATTTTTATTTTTATTTTTATCCGAATGAAAATGTTGAAGCCATAATTGTACACAGATTTTACTTTAGAGATGTTCTTTTTTCGTTTTCCATTACCTAATATATCACATTTTCTGGGGTAGTGCAGTGTAGAACCAAAAGGCTAGTGGCTCGCACCATTGTATCCTATTCATCAAATTTCTTAAATTCAGAATTTAACAATGAATATATTGGTTTTAAATTGTTGTGTATTACTTCTTTTCACACAGTTCAAGCATTTATAGGTTTGAATATATTCAAACTTTTCTGGTTAAACTGACTTAAAAATAATCATTTCTCGATGGATAGTTAATTTTAAATACTAATATTTATTATTAATGATAGTACAATATCCATACAGTTTGGTACTAAATGAATGCTTTTAGTGACTTAAACAGGTTATAAATAAAAATGTATTTCTGTTAAAAAAATAAATCCTTAGCCAAAATCTAAATTTTAAATCCCGACTTACTATTTTTTTCATAATAATAATTGTAAATTGATATGCAACTATTTATTTTCTTATGGTCCATTATTTTTTTATTTTTTTTTATTTTAGTAATTGTATAAAACATGTAATTTTTTATTCTTATGTATTTTCTTTAGAATATATTCAACCAACATATGTCAACATGCATGAACTAGCTAGTATGGCTGCCAACAAAGCTCAAGAAAGAAATTCACAGCATAATGAGCCTTCTTCAATTGTACATTTGAAAGTAATTTGTTGTAGTTTTTTCCATAATAAACAGCAATAAAATGTCCGAATCTATCCAAAGATTTTGCTTACTTAAAAAACACTATAAATTATTTTCTTAGTAAATCTATCTTATGGTATTGGCCACCGCCAATTTTATACCAATTTCACCTTACATGTAAACAAAAAAAACATTAAATTTTAAATAAAAAAATAAATACATATTGTTGAGTCAATATTTTGGATAGATTTTAATTTTCATATTAATATTATTGATTTTATCATATATATATATATTAAACACAGAGCGATGGAGATCGAAAGGAGAGCACTAGTGAGAGTTCCCTGGAGTCTTCAAGCGGCTATAGTAGTCAAACCGCAATATCAAATGCCACTCCTGATGAAGGTGATCATATTATATATTTAATTTATTTGAAAAAAAAAATAGTAAAATAGTTGCACATTATTTACTAATATATTATAGTACAGATAACTTGAAAAAGTATGTTTATTGAACATTTATTTGTCTCCATTTTTCGGTTCATGTAACAAAATACTTTTCAACCCTTAATGTTAATTTATGATATATTACTTTGGGTATTTTTCTTTTTCACTTATCATTTTATATCATAATCATAGTAGTAAGACATTATATAATAATAATATATTAATTGGATAACTGTCTTTGTATTATAAACTGTGGAATGTGTTTAAACCTGAAATCAGTTATCAAATAGGTGTATGTTTACTAAAAAATTATGCATTTACCTCTTTGATAACAAATTGTACTCGCCAATAATAACATGAAGACAGCTATCTAATTAATATATTATATGTCTATGGTAACCATTTACAGAATTATTTCATTATTTTTATCATCATTAAGACTATATTATAATGCCCTCAACAATTTTATAAACTAAATATTTAATCAAAATAAAATGTATATATGTTAGATTTAATTATTTTTATAAAAAATCATAGTATTTTTATGGGTCATTAAAACTACTATTCTCTAGAGCAGATGTTCCCAAACTTTCCACGGTACCACCCACTTTGGAAAATGCTTAAATTTTAGTGACCTACAACATACTTAAGAAGTTATGAGTAATTACCTATCTTTGTGAAAACTTTTAGTCTAATATAGAATAGTTAGAATCATGGTGACACGTCACTTGTACACTAATAATTGTTGTAAATAATGTTCAAATATAACTAAATAGTAAATTTGAACATCAATGTGTACTTATAATATAGTTACTAATAGAAAATACTATATCTTATTTATATATTAAATATATCTTTTATTTCTTATATATAGATATTTTATAATATGAGTATAGTAAAAAAATTAATTAATATTTTAAAACTTAATGCGGTTCACTAAAAATATAATCACACCCACAGTTTGAGAACCTTTGCTCTAGAAACCAAATAACGGAGACTAAATGAAAAATGTCCATATGTAATGCTTAGAAATCACATGTAATTTGTATCGTTCTTATTTCATCTAATTCTATTGTGCTTGCTTGTGTATGTTTGTTCGTATATTATATAGAAGTTGAAAATTCACTTTTGAAATATTGTACATTGGATAGTCGAAATATTAGTGCCATCAAAGAACGTGTACGTCCTGTATCTACATTAGGTATGTATTCCCGATGCAGCGATTTAGTATAGTTATATAATACCTAGAAACTAAACTTAGTGATAATTTAAAATGTACATACATTCCTTAACATTAGGAATAAAAAATATCTAACTTCTAAATTGTGTATTTTAAAACTAAAGAAAAAATTTTAATGAGTTCATTCATATAATATTATTAACTAATTTGTAGGGCGTGGATTCATACAATAAAAAACAAGAAAAATTCCCTTAAAAATGTTTTATTCAAAATTAACAAAACCACTTTTAAAAATATATTAGTAACAATGTAACTTGTTTTACAGTAGTAAATTGCATGTTAAATTTGTTTGTGTTTTAATTTTTTTTTTTTTTTTTCTTAGAAATATTTATATTTAAATATCGGTTTGAAAAATTAACAATTCCACCTCATTTTTATGTTGTTAACATTTGATTATAATGTTTTTTTCAAATTTAAATTCAATAAGAAAATTGATTGTAATTTATTTATTCTTATTTCAGGTTATTCCAGTCTTAGAAGCGGTACACTGTGTCGTCGTTCTTCAATACAAAGCAACAAGCCACCTCCACCTATACGCCGCACACCGTCCATTTTAAACAATTCAGTACAAAATCTACCTCCTCCACCACCATTTTTACTAGATATTACTGCAGAACAACGTCAGCAAAGTCGTTCACAAACATCTTTAACATCAGAAAAAGTATATTCTGAACCCATGACACATCAACGTAAATCATCTGGGGGAAATGTAGCCGAAACTGTACGTAATCTAACGCAACTCAATCATACACCTGCAAGTCCTATTTTATTGCGCCGCACGCCCAGTAATCGGTCAACAAGTGCTGATCGCTGTAATAGCCGTTCATCTGAGCCAGTTACTGGGTTTATGGCAGCATTAGGCTCTAGACTGTTACAACAGCAACCTAAAACAACAGGGGGTTCTCCTAAGTTAAGCAGACGTTGGATTGCTCCTGCCAGACACTCTGTTGTGGATCCAGCCACGTGTCATGATTCACTGATGGAACAAATAAGGAAAGGTATGGTGTTAAGAAAGTCTATTGCTGTCAATGACAGATCAGCACCTAAAACTAATTAAGAGTTAATATTGTTTTTTCTTTGATTATTAAGAATTTTCATGATTTTGTTTTGTAATACCTAACCTATTTAATTTAAATAGTAAATTCTAATATATTTATAATTTCAAATTGTTCACATAGTTATTGGATTTAGAATTATTCTAAGACTAAAATAATCTCATTAATTATGAAATCCGTGTTAACATAATATTTCTTACAGTTATTCTGTGTCAACTACTAAGAAAATATATATATACATTCTAAACTTGAAGAACGAGTTATAAAATAATATATAGGATTTTTTCTCATTTCTTATAAGTAAGTGTTTTTTAACCAAGGTGAAAAAATACTATGTATAAGCTCTATCAAATCTTTTATGGATAATTTGGACTTGAGTCTAGTATATTGATATCATTCCAGACATGTATATTTTTTTTACTAACACATTCCTTAGTTCATGGTGATCACTTATAAGTAAATGTTGATTACACAAAACAAAAAACACTCACATTTTGCATACCAGAATTATTCCAAAAACTATTAATTTAGATATCATTCCGTGTTATAATCAATATTATATATGTATACACCTGTGTTCATTGATATAATCAATTATGTTCTGACTTTCAGTATAAACTTAATGCTAATATATTATGCTCTTTTCTAGAAATATAATATTATTTAAAAAAATAAAAATAAACAATTATTATATTTTTATAATAATTTTCCAAAGTCAATTTGACATCCGTCTATAAACATTTATTGATACTTATCAAAATATATTAATGTATGAATTTCTAAATGCATTATAACTATTGATGTATTGTATAATCTTTATTTATATTATTATTATTATTATTATTATTATTACTATTACTTTTTGTAGTTGATTTTTTTTTTTTTTTTTGTAACAAATATTTATTTATATTATGTTTTTTTGTGTATAGAAAAAATGTGGATTTGTTTTTAAGGGTTCATAATAACCGTTTGTTGTATAATTAACGAAGAAATAAATGAAAGATTACATTTATCAGACTTAATTTATAGTAACTAAGAAGTATAAAAAAAAGTTTACCTAAAGTCACATTTAATTTTTATGAGCGTTAGAAGTTCAAATTTTTGTATCATTGAATCATTGGATATTTGTTTTGTAAATTAACTATTTTACCTCAATCCATTTTTGATATTTTGTTGTAATTCAAAATCAAATAACCGTAAATAATTGAAATTTTCTCAAAATATTTATTTTATAATAGTATGTACATGATACAGTTTTATTCCTGTTTGAGCTATTTATAGACATTTTAAAATGGTTCTAAAAAAAAATGTTGGGTAGAAGCTTTAAAAATGTATCAGTAACACAAGGTTTCTCATCATTTATATTATAAAACTTTAAAAATATTGAAAATACATGAGTGCGAATTTTTTTATTAACATTTGAAAATGAATTTTTGACAAAATTCGTCAATACATATCATTTTTTGTGAATTTTAAACATTGTAAGTCAGGGGTCACCAATTAATACATAAGTAGTAACATAAATAATTTGTAAATTTTTAGTGGACCATTAAAATTGATGACTTCAGTAAAAATCAATGAACAAAATAAAATTGTCGCCAGGTCACCGTTTGGTGATCCCTGTTGCACTGCTATAAGCCAGTCTTCTTAAATTTTAGATTTCTAATAACATACTCACATGAGTTATAACTACCCGTGTTCATGTGTACCTAGGTATTTTTGTTGGTGTCACAACTTACGTTAACGCGCGAATACGATATGTCGATATGTGTCGTTTCTATTTATATCATATTTTAAATTAATAATGAATAAAACAAATTTTTAAACTTTTTATTTAAGGTTTTAAAAGCATATTATTTTGATATTTTTTTGCATAATTGCACGCATTTTTGAAAGTGTTCGAAGTTCATAATCATCGTAACCCTAATAGCCTAATAATAAAATAATTTCTTAGTTCAGTAGGTTGAACTGATTTTTTTTTCATATAACTAAAGTCATCACTGTCGTACCGCATACCTAAAGAACAATGTTAATATGTAAATTTTACCTATGTATGATTTATGGGTAGCTTCCCTAAAATTAGTGTACCTACCTAAATATTTTAAAATTAGGTATAGAGATTAGAAAATATTATGCATAATAGTGAAAAATGTGTTATATGTGATTAATTCCTTTTAAAATACAACAAAATAACTAAAATCGATTGAAGACAAATCGTTATATTCTTTCTGTTATCCGATCCGATTTCGTCAACATTTAAATTTCAAACCCACGTAAAATTAAAAATGTATATAATGTGTTTAGGATACATTAAAATTTTGTTGTAAGACTTAGAATAATTTTTTAGGAGTCTAGTGTTAAATTTTAAAATCACTCATTACATAATTAAAAAAAACCTATACATTTCTCGTTTCGCTCAAAATCTAAAATCTGTCAAAACTCTGAAGTACTTACCTACATATACTAAGTAAGTTGATAACATTTTAGATGTGACCTAAACCAACAAGGGAATATTATATGATAAGATCTGGTTTTTTTATTTTGAGGTTCAAATACAAATCATAGGCAGTGTTGCGACTTATCTAGATGAAAATTGCATTGTCTATTATTTAATTATCTTATCTAGATAACAATTTACTGGTAATCTTTAGTTACCTTAGATGAAAACTTCAGTTATCTATTATTAAATTTATCTAAATAATTTTTTTATGTATAGATATTTGTTTAATATTATTGTGTACCTAATAATATGCATTTTTACATTTTGTCTTCGAAAACCATACTAATGTAATTTAATAGAAGTTTACAGTACTTTTAAATAGTTTGAACAAATTCAAAGTAGTCATACATAAAATAAAAAATATAGGTTATCTGGTTAGTCGATTCACAGAACAAATTTAATTTAATCTGTGGTCAAAATTCCGTAATACGTTGATAGCTTTTGCGTTAATTTAATGTATAGAGGTACATGGTTATTTTTGATCGGCTGTGACGGCAGAAAAACATGCTTGGAGCTAGTGGCCAGCATGACCCTAATAATAATAGATTATAGCATATAGCCAGTACAGGTGTACATGGGATACTTTCAATATGAATTCTACGAATTACAAATTCTAAGAACGATACAGTAGTACACATCACGTACTTACAAATATCATAGTGCGTGAGATATATTATATACGATAACATAATATCATATATAAGTATCCTATATATGGTGATGTATGTACTATATGTGGTAATAATTTAATACTACGCAGTAGATTGTCAAAAAGCAGTCAACAGGATGAGTGTAGGCGGTAAGCAGTTCCGAGAATCGAATATAGACGGACATCGCATCCGTGGGAACGTAGATACTCTTATCGATAGGCTGAGGGAGAGAGGTAGGACAATATAGGAGACCCCAAAACGGTCTGTTTTCAGACGAGATCTGACCAAGCTACTCCGAGCACCTTCACGTCACTCAGCTTAATAATAATTTGTACTTGGAATATTTTCAACAGCATTTAGAACTTGTTGCCTTGTTCATAGTGCACGTATTATATTTATATTATATTATACTTACGTCGCAGCACATCAGTGTTTAATTAGAATAAACTACCACTAGTAGAAAAATACATCGAATCTACTGTTATTATTTACACCTGAATCCATTCCTTGAATTCAACATATTCTGTCTACCGAGCTAGTCGGCTTACTGCAAACACGACGTTTCATATAATAATAGTATTATTTTTATACAAATTTTGTCATGGAGTGTTTCTGCGTATACTGTTTTAGACGAATTAATCTATATACATTTTACATAAAATAATCTAATAATCTAATAATATTTAATAATTATATCGTATAATATTTTGTATATTCCGTGAAATTATCCATGAAAACATATTACCTATACTACGGGTGTGTTTCGTACACTGCCCATACAGACGACGACTACTGCAGCTATACATAAATACATAATATATTATATGCCTATTAAAAATTATAATATGATATATTAGGCACCACTATCAATGTTAATTATATTACTTATATACAGACAGTATATTTTATAATTAATATAAATATCTAATGCCGGCATTACACTGGATCGACATCAGTCGATCGACACGTTGATTCGACATCTGCTACCGAATTTCGTTCGACTTTCGTGTCGATTTTACTTGTCGATCGAATTTTCGTTCACTAGTTGCATTAGTGTGCTGTTAAATTTGATATTAAAACGAATTGTATTATCAAACTTTTAGGTAAGAACATTATCTGTGCTTGAACGTCGGAGATTTTCGATATTTTAATTTTCAAGCAAGATATGGGTATGTGAAATGTCACAAATTTAAAATGCTCATATCTCCTTTGAAAATTAAAATATCGAATAAAATCTGACGCTTAAATAATGTTCTTACCTACAAGTTTGATAATACAATTCACTCTAATATAAAAACTATTAAATAACAGCACATCATTGAATCTAGTGAACGAGAATTTGCTCTGTTGTACGTTTGTAAGATGGAGACAACAAACGTATGGATATCGTCGTCTTAATACAAATTAAAACTAAACTTAACCTACATTATGTTGTTTTAAAACAATTAGGTATATTTAATACTCTTTTATTTTACTAAGAACTAAGAAGTATTATATAAGTACATATACCTAAGTATATTTATTGAATTTGATTAAAAACATTATAAAATTAATGATACACGTAATATGTGTAACACAGACCACAGTTATGATTTTTTTAAGAAGAATATGAATTGGGTAGAAAAATATTAATAAATAGTTATACCCATCGTTCTAGTGGCGTGTTTAGGATGGTTGAAGGGCTGTTTACCCAGGGCTTGGTTTGTGTAGTACCTATACAGGCAAGGCTATATAGTATATATAATAATATGGTAGATATTTATTCTAGTGGTTCTTCTCACCTTGGGAGATTTCTAGCTAAGCCACTGCAAAGTTTATGTCATGTTTGAAAAAATACAAAAAAATGTTTATCTATTTTTTTATCTAAATAAATTCCATTTATCTATTATCTTTATCTAGATATTTTAATATTTTTTATCTACTATCTTTATCTAGATAATATTTTAGTTATCTATTCCCAACACTGAATTCATAGGTAAGTAACACTTATATTAAGTACAAATAGTACAATATACATTAATTGTATAATTTTTATTATATAATATTTTAATCTTACTAATTTATTACATAAATGATACATTTCTTAATATGTAGGTACGAAACATTTTTTAATTCCTATAAATATATTATGATTAATATACAAACATTACATTATATCATAATAGTTACTACACATTTACTATATTTACAACATGTTTAATGTGTATAAATACCTATAGGTACCAGGTACCTACTCCATTAAGCACAAGGATCTGAGCATTTTAATGACTTGCATTCCATACCTATTTTCGTTTTTGAGGACAAGTTGCGTTATGCATATTATGGTAAGTTTCGTCCATAAAAAATGGTAGGTAGGCATAGATTAGATCCGTTTATCATATGTTTTGAAAGTGATCTTTTAAGTATTAACTTGCGTCAGAAGAATATAATTTGTTCAATATCAAATACATAAAATAAAAATATATCTAGGTATATAGGAGAGGATGGGGGACTGGCGGCCACCTAAGCGGGAGTTAATATATCTCGGGTAATAAAAATCCAAATATTTTACTAATGTTTACCTTAGAACTATAAAGTTGTTAGCTACTACGTGTATAAGTTTAAAAATTTTAGAATTTAGTGCAATATTTTTTTTTAAACAGTAAATGACCGGCATTACCCATATAGTGTGGTAATACCAAATACACGTAAAAGTATAGGACAAAATATAAATTTCTAAAAATCATACAAACAATGATCAAATTAATAGTACACAGAGATACTGTAATAGTGTAATATTAGTACTAAAAAAGTGTTTAAGAAATGTTAGTTTGTTGCATTTATAAAAAATAGTATTTTAGTAGACAAATACAAGGCCGGTATTACCCCTATCAGTTTTTTAAAACACAATATGCATTTACTTAAAAACCATAATATTTAAGTTAATTATGAGCACATAATTGCAATCTTCGTAATATTTAGAGGTAAATAAAACACTGATGAAGAAAAAGAAAAGAAAATATTTATTATCAAATTATGTGAGAATCTATAAATTTTAGCTATAATATTTCATGAGATAAGTCACTGACCGATATATTACCCACTGGCCGTCATTCCCTCACGTTCCCTTAATATATATTTAGTTGACATGTTGAGATAACTCGACATTAGGTAGGTAGGTACTTAATATAATATACTATATATGTTTTAAATTTTTAATATATTTTCTGGGGAGGAAATGTCCTAATCGGGGGAAAATATCCGCTATACTCGAGGGACGAGGGCAGTAAAATGATATCCTAGTGTCGAAAAATGTACGTGTTATCTGGGATGCAACTAATTTTACTCCTTACAATTTACGATCGAACAATAGGTCGGTCGTATATAATATTATTCTATACAGGATCTTAACGCCAATAATAATATGCGCGAGTTTGTTTGATTAATAACTGCAACAATATAAATATATAATATTATTGTTTGTACACGAAACGTTTTGGGCGTTGAACCACACGCGCTGTCCAGTAGGTATTGTGACATTCACTCGACGCATCGTGCTCTTCTCATAATATAATATAATATGCAGTTTTCCAAAATAATTTAGTATTGTCTTCAATCGAAGTCCGACGGTAACTCTCATCCGAGGTTTCATTGAGCTGTGCAGGAAGTATGAAAAGTACGGCAAGGCGAATAAGAGGTGTTCAAAATATGTTCTCAGCCGACAGCCACATTGTTTTGATTTATCGTCAAGACGTCAAACATTCGAACGGCGTCAACAAAATGTTCCTCATGATTTATGGACTTATTTCTTATATAGACATAGGTATGGTATATTTATTTTTTTATCTATATACATAAGTAGTAGGTATACTATATATATATATATTATATAGGTACTGGACCGGAAATGTATAATTTGTTGTTTCCTCCCAGATTGGCCATGGTGACATATCTGTATAATAGCAGAAAACAATAGTGTGAATAAAACAATGCGATTTCATCATAATACCTAATATATTATATGACCAAGGATTCATTTAAGCGGGTGCAAGACTAACTTGCATGATTGACAATATAATTTGTATTTATAATAATACATTTATCATATAAATATGATATCTTATCGATTGAGTTATCCACACGACTTTAAGGTTCCTATGGGAATGTAATATACTAATATGCAGTTCGCTATCTAGTTATTTTATATGCTGATGGTGGACACTTACTTAAAACTAAATTAAACTTATTTATCATTATTTTTTTTTTTTAACAAGAATTGATTGAGAATGGGAGTTACCAAATTTATTGATTCCCGTTTGGAGGGGTTATTTTAAATATTTAGAGGGAGTAGTGAGTTGAATATTGGTCTCGTTCAAATTTGAGATGTACCCCGCATAAGATGGTCAAGTGTGAATATTTTTACCCCGTGTGTAGGTATAGGCTTTCAGCTTTGGAGCTTAAATGAAAGCCATTTAGTAAAGTATTATAAAAGACTTACACAATTTTGCAACTACCTAACCTCATTTTTTTTTGGTTTTTTGGTTTAATATTAATGATCATAACTTCAAAGGTACCCACAGTGTATTTATAAAATTAATCAGGGCTGTTGACACAGGGTAGATGGTTTATAACTAGTAATATATTTTGAAGTGTTTATTTTTTTTACTATTATGAACTCCCGCCTCTCCCCATATTAAATTCCTGTACACGGTACTGTTGAGCTCTCGCGCGGGCGAATGAAAGGAGATAGGTTTATAGGTACCTACTATATATGGGAACCAATTAGGCTAATGTGGTGGCCTCGGAAATAAATTTGGTATCGTCCATGATAATTTAACCACAGGTGATCGATGATCATGATCATAAGGGTAATATAATAATAAAATATAGGTAGGTAACATAATTATTATTGATTTTTATGATTTTATACTTCAATTGTCTCGGCGGTAATGGCGGCGGTGCATCGTTCGTCTGTTCAATATCCATGTGCAACATGTCTTCGTAGTCCTCATCTTCCTCGCTCTTCCCTTCAGCGTCCGCGCTTTCTTCGTCCACTATACCTTGTAAACGTGTATTGAGCAGGTGTTGGTCGATCAGCCGTAAGTCTTGCATCGAGTTGGGTTCACTGTATCCTGGTGTGGCCAACAACAATCCCACGCTGGTCAGCAGGTAGTGCGACGAACTCTGAAAAATGTTTATCGTTTAAAACTTTAGAAAATGGGGAATAGCTAGGTACCTAATATATAATTAAACGTGCTTAGTATTGATATACCTAATGTGATATGTAATTATCGAATATTCAATAAACAGATTATTTTATGAAGTCCGGTGCCAATGTAAATTTGTCTCTAAAAATACGCTCTTCGGAAATCCAAAATAATGATCCTGTTCTGTAGAATGAACCAAGTTTGATATTTTTTTTTAACTTATAGCGGCTACCTAATATTCTACAGGCAGCATTGAACTCTGTTTTTCAATATTTCAATCTCAAACTTAATAATGTCTTTAAAAAATCATGCCTTTTTACAAATTATTTAATACCATCATTTGAAATATAAAAATCGGATATCAATAATTAAGGCTTGACAAATTAATAATTATTTTTAATTCAGTTGGGTTTAAGTTAATAGGTATATGTTAATAAGAAAAAGTTAAAAGTTATTAAACATTTTTTTATCTACTCATACTAGTTTACTTTATTTTAGGCTTTCCGTTTTAGGTTTAACACCCTCAAAACTTGTAATAGCCTCTTCCAAAATAAATTATTCAATTGTTTCCTAAAATAAACCTTTTAAATTTCTACTGTAATTCTTAATTTTTTTCATTTCATTTTATTATTATTTTATAATATTGTCTTTGATAAATATGGTTTATATTGAAATATCATTAGCTACATTGGTACGATTCTTATACATCATTTTACATTATATGCACTGAACTATTAAATACAGACAACATATTATTATTCTGAAAAATTAAACTTGAGTAAATAAATATTTGGTTTTCTTTCTAATTTTTTTATATTTTTAAATTTTAAGTAAATATATGTGGTGGCAAAAGTGCACATTACCTCCGCGGTATCATTTATTGTATAATATATATTATATTACAAAATCAATGGCGATAATAATAAATTAACTAAACAATTTACACCTAAAACCATTCCCTAAAATATTTTTTTAACAAGAAAAAAAAAATTGATTGAAATGTCATTGGTAGGTATAATACAATATAATTGAAAATATAATAAATTAACTAAATTTCTTGAAATTAATATTTAATTTGTCGATTTCGCATTAAATTATGTAAAAAAAACTATTAAGTTAGTACTTAGTAGTTAAGACGTTAAACAGAAACCCAAAAGTAACTAGTTGAGTTTAAAAGTTAAAATTAACTCAACGTTTAACTTATTAATTCGTTAATTCCCGGCCTTGCAAAAAACTATAGAACCCGTATAGCACCAACCTTTTTCGCCAAACCGTTGGACCGGGGCATGAGCACGAGGTGTTGTTGGGAGCCGGCCGACCGCAGCGTGGGCGCGGATTGTTGCATGACGAACTTCTTTAGATCGCCTTCGCTCCTGCTCATCCGTCTGGACTCCAGCAGACGCCGTGGCGGAGTCGTCGAAGGCGAATCGGCGGCGGACCAATGGTCGTAGGGCGTCTGTCTGCAGTCTCTGGGCGTCGGCGGCAACGGCGTAGTGGCTATCCTGGGCAACGGTCTGGGGCAAGACAGCAGCTCGTTGTGCAACTTGTCGGCTTCGGTGCAGTACAGTTCTAGGTCACCATCGCCCGCTTTAAACTTGCTGAAACAACGGTATACAAAAGAAAATTCAACAAAACCGTCCACGCAGACGTTAATGTGAACGCTCTGAATATATTATACGGCTTATTTCAGGTTATAGTCGTGCAACACGTAGGCGCCTACTTTGTTTCGGGGGGGGAGTTGAAGCCATAGTATTTTTTCCTTATTAATCTGTGTGAATGATCACTCCCCTTACACCCTTATACCGAGTTGGTATACTTGCAAATTACTCCAAGAAAACTTGTAAGTTACCAGTATGCAAATAGTTTTCCAACTATTTGATTCTCCGAAATAATAAAATACATTATATATAGCATAATATAATGTAAGTACGCATTGGCGTTTGTGGGGACTTATACTCCCAAAAGTTTTTTAAACCATTTTTATGGGAGATTTGAGCCCCTCCCTAAAAAATATGGCCTACTTGTGCCTAATATTAAATATATACACCAGTACGTTGTATTATACCTGTTTGTACGTATTGTGCACACTCTATGTAAATCGTCTGATACGGCCGGCAGAGGTAAGTAACTACATTGTATTTGTGTCCAATGGAGTGTTACTTTGATTTTTCCAGTGTGTGGGTCGGTCACCAATATTTCTTCTGACTTGACAGATAAAGTACCATATAGGCCGGTTAAACCAGCTGTTTTGGAATGTTCGTTGTCAATTATCGATACAGTATACTCGTTTGTTGTCTCTGCAATGAATAATGTATAGGTTCTATTATTAATTTATACTTTCCGTTTATTTATGTGACAAATTAATAAACTTATTTTTGCAAAGTTCTGATAAGACGCGTGAGAGATGTAAATAACAAATGTACGTGATCTAATTATTATTAATTTATACGAATAACTGACAGTATATCAGCATATTGCATATCAATTAATTTATTCGTGTTGTATTCAAGAGAGTCATACAACTGTTGACTATTATAAATTATACTTAAATAGTGTTATCTCCTGATCCTCTTTAAAAATACAGTAAATCAGCATTCAGCATCGGAAAAAGATTTAGGTACTAACTTAAATGGATTATTTTATGATATTCTTATTAAAATCAACTTATGGATATTAACTGCTGTGAGTCTATGACAATATTTAACTTTGAAGATTTTAGTCGGAATAACTTTTCATACAGTTTTAAACAACTGTCAATCGTGAATGTATGTTTTAGACGAACATTTATTTGATGTTCTTAAAATTCTCAAAAAGTGAAAGTTTGCACTAAAATAATTTGATTCTGTATAGAGATTTCTTTCTAGTAATATTAATAAATAATAACCTATTCTATAATTTGTTGAGATTATTTTGAGGAAACTTTTGTTATATTATCATTTATCATTATTGTGTTTACTCGGTCTGCATCATATTATATAATTGTTTTTTCATTAATTCAGTATATCAGTATCTACATAGTACATATAGGTACTTACTACCATTGTCCATTTGTTAATTAAAAAATACATTAACATAATTAGCGCACCTATATAATGTATTAAGCTATTGTAAATAAAAAAATGAATACAACAATTACTTAACAACCAAAAATTTTATAATAATTAGAGATAACTTATTGTAACAATTTGTCATATAACCATCAGCTATAAACTATTATAAAAATATAGTTATACATGTATGAGTCGAACGCATAATGTATTGTACTTTTTTCATATAAACTGTATACATTACCAACGACGTGAATTTAATAATCTTATAATAGGTATAATATTATGATAGTTGATCGTGATTCGTACTTAGATGTGTTGGTGGTTTTAAAACATCTCTTATTGATTTCATCCATTTTTGCGACTCTGTTTCTGATTTTCCAGCAAGAAAAATACATGGTTGTTGTTCCTTTTGTCCTGCATAAAATATTCCAAAACCGTAGGCTTTAGTCCTATAGTGGTGAGAAAATAAAAACATCAATCATACCTGCATCAACATTTGATAAAAATTTTGAAAGGTTATAAGTTATAACAATAATAAAACCCAAGACCGGACCAGGAATGGGTTTGTTGGTTATTCATTTTTTTTCTTTGTTCGATCTCTTAAATTTCAGATTAAAAATCTTAAAAATTATTGAAACTATTAATGTTATGTGCTACGAAAAAAAAGAAAAACTAAGTAAAATGGAAAAATGTAGTAGTCATGTATACATCATTCTGGTGTTATTATAATATTTTATTTTTATTTTTCAACTTTTAAGTGTTCAATTTTTCCGGTCTTAAGACATTATTATAGAATTGTAATCATATAATATTATATATATATATAGCTGGTACCTACTGATATATCCTATTCATATATCATATATTATTATATTATACCTTTAGGTACAAGTGCAATATTATCTTTAATTAGTTTATAATATTTAAATATTATGCTTAAGTGGATCAACCTGGATTTAATTCGGTAGATGATTGCGTTGTTTGGTACTGCTAAACACGATGTAACATTTCCCTTACTATGTCCAATGTTGATTATCATACGATTTTCGTTTTTCAGTACTTCACACCATTGGCTTTTCCACGCCTGTTAACATTAGTGACAAACATAATAATTAAGAACTAACTATTAAATGTACTATTTGCAGTTGTTAGAAATGTTTATGCGCCTATATTAAATATTTGAAAATGATTTAATCGTGTTTGACCACTTTACATTTAAGAAGAAAAGTCTTATCTATTTATTATTAAATCATATTTTTTTTTCGAAAAGATCAAAAATAATAAAACAATATAAAATATTGACATACCTTCCATGAACCGAATTTTCTACCTTTGGCCGGTACTTTTATATCAATTAAACCGCAGATCTCCATGATTGACTTTCAGCTTGTTCCACCCCTATAATAATATATAGTAACTTTAGATCATGTTTTATTTACCACTTATAATACCTGTAGCACGCGGGATAAACGAAACCGAGATGGGTGGGCAAGTTGATAGTTATATATTGATAGGTGTGCAAGCAAATATTATGGAGCCCATGTACACCAACAAGCCCTTAAACAATACCGCTTACTATGCAGTAAACACATATATGTGAGCGGTAACGTGGGCTGCATCCCCATGCCTATTTTGTTCTTTCTTAGCCCTTTTAAAATACATAAAACTTATATATATATTGGATAATTTGTAAATATGAGAAACAATTTTGCACACCTAGTAAAAAAGTGATCATAAAAAAATCTATTTCGTTTAATCGATATTTATAGCAAAAAAATAACTCAAAAAGAGTCAAAATATTTTTATTTAGAATGCTAATTAACCCTGTATAATAATATATTATAATATAAATCAAAAAATTCGATTTTTGAGAGCCGTAAATGCATTTATGTTTGAACCACCCTGTATAGATGTACTTAACCTATTGGGTTTGAAATACGAAGCTACTGACGTTTCAGAGTCTTAAGGAATTTATTGATGTAACTTTTATCGAAAACGGTCCAATAGTTTTTGAGTCTTCAACAGACAAAGAAAGAAACATTAATTTTTATATACTTTTACATAGTTTCAATTTTTTGTCTATTTTAATTTGACCCAACATGAGAAAATAGTCGTGAAATAGGTAGGTAAGTGGGTACTTGAAGGTCGATTAAGATAAGATGCGATATGAGAGACCATATTATAGTCTCAGTCTATAACTATAGTAACTATAGTCGTCTTTTATTATTCTATGCTTGAAATCACATATAGTGGATATAATATAGATAATATGAAAAACCACAAATTCATGACTCATAATAGTTTATAGTTTCAAAAATTAATGTTTTGTATATTTAATGAATATTGTGTTATAATGTATATTTTTCTGTTGAATTTAAATATTAGTTAACAATTAAAATTTGACTTGATGTAATAAACTTGATTCACATTCACAAAAAATAACCATATAAAAAACGTTGTTATAAACTGATAAAGGTACACAGATTAATGATCAGCTGAGCGCCGCGGAAGCAATGCGAAAGCAGATCCCGCGGCGTCGTCGGTTAAAACAGGAAAAAAAAGGTACACAGATTAATGATCAGCTGTACGGAGTACATTTAGCTCCAAAACCAACATAATACATATTTTCTCAACGTAAAAATTTATATTTATTATTTCTTTAAAGTATACGAAAAATTCAAATTCAAGTTTTTATTATATTTCAGTTTAATCTTGCTCGTTATTTTTAGATTTGTACGTTTCGATAGTACCTACACCTAACACCTAAGGGCTAAGTTATGTACGCCAGTCTCATTGCCTGCAGGTATTTGCTTGGGGTGGGGAGAGGGCTGATAATTTGTTATTCAGCGGAGTCTTAACTATAAACTATATACAGAATCTATTCTTAAGTTTGGAATGCTGATGCCGTGGGTAGGTATATAATATTTTAACAGCAACCTTCATAAATTACAATTTTAATACATAGTTACGTCTTACATCATAATACGTTCACAGATCACTGAAAGCATTTTGAAAGTTGCCTGTAATTTCAAGTGCAGCCCCCCAGCCCCCCGCCTACGCCATTGACTTGTGCTCAAATAGATAATATATTTAGATTATTAGAATTTTCCCAATAACGAACTAACGAAATTAAAAGAAAACGGTGGTATGTATAGCTACTTTGAATATACTTGTTCAATTAATTTGTATAATGTTCAGCTTTTTAGAGACATTTGTTTACAGACATTAAAAATAAAAAACAACTATTCAAGTTCTATTATTATTACCCTAGTGTAATTATTCTTCAATCATTTATATGAATATCCGTATACCCAATTAAAATTTTCAGACTTGTTTTATAAATTATAATATAATACACATTGCTCAAAGCTACGCCAGTTTTCTACTACCTACCTATTGTTATATTTTGTTTGTCTCAAGGCACAAGCATAATATAGACACGTCATAATTATTATTGTACCTTTATTATAATATTAAGCTGTAGATTCACCATGAAGTTTTCAAACGAATATTTTGGTATTTCCGAGGTCCTTATTATAGTCCACTGAAGAATATAATTTTAAATTAAATATTCCCGAACCTTGAAGTTTTTCTACTCTAAATATGGAGGTTATGGCCACTTTTATTCTTGTTGATGTCCGGAAAATAAAAGTATATCTATCAGGCTATAATGCAGTATGCCTATATGGTTATATATTAGTTATGGTTTATTATATTATGTATTTTTTTTGCACTTCAGTAATATTTTGTTGTAAATACCATTGTACATGTAGCCCGTGAAGGGAAATCGTTTTCAATTTACTGACTAATCAATGATAATAATGTCATTATAATTCTAAATCAAGAAGCCTTCACATTTTTGCTTTTTTAAAATAGTACGTGTAAATTAATTAATTGCTTGTTTAAATTATGTTTGTATTTTAGTCTCGCTATAATTTGTTATGCAATGGAATATACAGATTATTAGATACCTACTTATTAGTTATTAATTCATTATTTAACGACATTTTATTTTAAATATGTAGGTACCTATATATTATGATCTGATCCATATGTACTATGGTATATATTAAAATATATTATATTAGTTTTATTGGATTTTGTTGATAATTTGTGCGGTATTTTTTCCGATTAAAAACTATATAGGTAGGTACTTACTATATTTGTACAGTCACGTAACACAATATAAATAAAATCCATTTATAATAAAAGCGCATTTATTTATTTTTCTTGAACTGTAAAAAGTGTTAATGGATGCCATGTGGGGAATGTTTAACCGCAACCGCTTGACACTCGTATGATGTACAGACTATACACAGTACAGACAAGTAGAACATATTGACAAGGCCGAATAATATGTACCTACCTGTCGGCTGTCACATCTCGCAGTTGATCGGTATGTATGACACAATTTTGTTTATTCAACCGGCAATTAATAAAAACAATAATTGTCGTTTAAGTTCTATTTTGCGTTGAAGTTAAAATTTAAATCTATTTAAATCGTATACTCGTTAGTCGTCTTACCAATTTAAACCGCGTGTGAGCTTGAGGTATTAAAACGCAAGTCATAATCGCACTAGTCGCAGCTGCTGCTGCAGCAGTGAGCCAGTAACTTATAGCAACCTTATAAAATAATATTATAAATATTTTCAATATGATTTTAGATTGGTGACAATCATGGTAATCAAATAATTATTATTTTTTATCAATGACATTGTAGATGCATGGAGTAGTAACACATACCTACTACCTGCAGTACTGTATAATACTTTAATATGTAATATATTATTGTAAAGATCACAAATCTAAATGAAGAGTTTTGCCTACTATACGCAATAGTTATATTTATAATACATTACCTATAATATTATACGTACAATATTAAACTAAAAAATATCGACTTAATAATAATAATAATAAATTACGATGTAGATGAGTATATTTTATACATTTTTTATGTAGGTACTAACCTATAGTCTCAAACTGATTTTCTCGCTAACGGGATAAAAGTTTAGAAACGAGGATATATTTGTATAAAAGATAAAACCATATTTGACTTGGGGCAATACCGTATGCGGAATACCCATTGAGATTGTCCGTATGATAGTTTTATGTTTCTATAATGGAAACAAAAGATTGTACACATACAAATACATAATGCAAAATCAAAATGAGTCATTTTAAACATTTTTTATTAAGTATAGCCGTATAGGTTATGTGCCCCAAAAGCTTATGTTGGGGGAAGTATTAGGCACTAAAATATCTATTACCAAATAAAAGCTAATATTACATACATCATAATTTCCAATTTCAAGATAGATAATATACATTAGCTTACTTATTGCTTACCTACCATTAAATTATATTTATATTAATTGTATTTAATAATTTTTGAATGTTGAGAAACTGATTTAAAAAAAATATGTCCAAGTCTCTGGTTTGTTTAAATTAATAAAGCAAAATATCAATTAAACCTAATTTCAAATAAATACTATATTAGGTACGAACAATAAATATTTTTATATTCCAGTCTATATGTGCAATAGGTTATAGACTATAGGTATAGGTATACACGCAAATTAGAGATTTATTTAACTGTCAGATCTTGATATTTAAAATTAAAATTATAATTATTAAACGGTGATACTGCAAACAAACGAATATTTGACTATAATTACTTAACATTTAGAAATAAGATCTTTTCAAATAATAGGTTTTAATTTGGTCGTTTACTTAATTGGAATTAATTATACACAGCTACCGAAAGTTTTATATTTAATAAGTATTAAACTCTTAAAAGTCTTACTTTTTGGGACGAAGTGATAAACATTATCAATATTCAATACTAGTCATAGATCATTTTAACCAATTTATAAGTTATGCATATATTTCTATATTAATTCATTACTGTAGGACTATAGGAGTCTGATAAATGTATTTTGATTAGTACATATAAGTGATGTTATCACGTTATCAATAACATATAAATAATTATAATATTTAAGGGCCGGATTTAACACAAAGATTTAGATCACAAAGCATATTTGACTCGTTGTGTAAAACAAAAATAAAAATGATACACATGAAACCCGAACAATTTTTAGTACATGAATACGCGGTCTACAAAAATTAAAATTAATTGAATAAATTTATTTCTTGTTCGGTACAATACATTGGCCACTCTTTAAATTTTTCCGCCCTAGGCCCGGGCTTTTCAGGCCTAGGCCAAAATCCGTCACTGAATATGTATTTGATCAAACTGATACTATATGTACATAAATTATAAAGACACCCGACCATTAATTCTAATATACATTTATGTTTAAGCGTATTGTATTCAATATTAATCCACCATGATAAGTCCTTCAATCAAAGGTAATATTTTCGCAAAAAATAAACATTTAAGGCTATAACCAAGGTTTGGTGATTTTGTTTTTATAAAAATATATATCATTGAATTTCATAACTATATATTATTATACATCTCAATTAATATAATTGTATAATTTAAGAGAATTATTGATTGCCCTTAATTATTAGGTAGGATCTACCTATGTATTTTCGTTTAATTTATCTAAATTATAAAGCATTTAACCAAAAAAAAAAATACCATACATCAAAGTTATCAGATATCTATATCTATATTTGTATGTTTTGATATAGTTGTGTTATGATAAAGTTATCAACTTACAATAGTAAATACTATATTGATTATCGAGATCAAATAGCTAAAATAAATAAATAATGAATTGATTAAATTTAATCTACCTACTAAATAACTTTTTAATTTTTACTGTTAGTGTAAACATTTTTAATAAATATAAGACTACTCGGGTGAAGAGTTTCAATGTATTTCATTCAAATCCAAATTACTTTTGATTAACTTTTTTTTAAATCACTGCAGAATTGGATCCTATACGTGAAATAGGTCAATAATTAACCTATTCATTATTGTTACGACAAAAACACGTTGTCATAAATAATATATATGTATAAAAAAATACAAAAAATAACGTATAAAAGTAGAAATTATAGAATACCAATAACGGCTCACAATAAAATTAATTAATTAGAAAATGATTAATATATATTATATAATACTATAATAGCATTGAGTACAGATAGCATGTACTATTATTATATTGTATACTCAATGATAATATACCTATGTATTTTTCTTAAAATATTTGAAAGATATATAAACTAATAAATGCATTTTAAAACCAGTTATACTATAATACTAAATATGTGCACATATTGCCTCATGAGTTCGATAAATTTACAGAATAAGAGTAAATTTATTTAAACTTAATACCTAGAGGTTTAATTTACCCGATAATTTTTTTTACCATTGTTAAAATCAAGTAACCCCTAATTTTAAACTGTTATACTAACATAATAATTTTTTATTTAAGTATACTATACTGTATGTTTAGTATTTAAGTCTATGATTACTGCATACTGTATGTTCAATATAGTACAAATATGTTATATGATAAAGGTTTCTTACTAACAATTTTAGATATGGGTTGTAAGAATAAGTAAATTAATTCATAGGTAAGCTTACACATTAAATAAAAGTTTTTTAAATAAAATAATAAAATTTAACATGTATATTTAGTACTTTATATGAAAATGTTGAAAAAAAAATACATCTAAACAATTTATCAATTTACAGAAATTTTCCGGTAAATTTACGGACAAATTATAACCGATACATCTCTTAACTACTAAACTACCTAAAAATACTGTTGAGGGTACTGTGTATGCAAAATATACTGATTTCAACTTACAGCCAAGTACTTACCTTTACCTACTTATTGATGTGATTATATAGGTACTAACTTAAAATTATGATCGCATAATTATTAGATTCTTTTAGTTAAAACGATCCGGATGCATATGAAACTATATTTAGATAGGTACCTATAGTATATTTTAATTTATAGGACTATTGTATATTTGCATGAATATAATATCTATAATAATATTTCAATGTAGTAGCGAAATACGAATGAAAGAGTTCCCCATTGTACTGTACATCACTCGTCAGTATGTTGCTATTATTTAGCTAGGTAATATCTATTTTGTTTTTGCTTTAAGTATAGTTGCGATAAAAATAATCTCCGTTATCTACTAATTTTCTCGTTACTTTTTCTATGATAAGGTTTTATTAAAACGTAATTTCACTGATGTTTCACTAAGTCAAAAACTATCTGAACACAATATATATATATGATAGACAATAGATAGCAATAGATAATATTTTATTATTTAAATTGTATGTAGATAAATAATCTGCAAAACACGTAAAAGTTCCAACTTCTTAATGTAGTGATATGCGATCGATAATCTAAATTAATAATTATAATGCACATATATATATAGTGAACCTGTAAAAAAATTTAATCAGATTTTTGGAAACTATTGCTGTGTTGGATGGTCACTTTTGTTATTTATTTTTCAGTGTAGTAAACTGTTTTCTGGTTATTATTATTATGTTCATGAATTATAAAACGAAAATCGATGCCCAAAAATTGTCTATTTTAATTTATACCTACGTAGTATTAACAATTAAAATAAATAACTTAATATTAACGTTAGGTTCATCATACTTAATAAATAATAATTAAACGAAAGAAAACTGACATTAAAATGTAGGTTTGTAATAACACGGTCAAATTATGGGACACTGTATAAAATATGAATAATCGGATTAGAGTAGGTAATTAAAAAAAAATAATAATAAAACAAGAGGAACAAAAATTATTTTTTAGATAAGCAAATTTTACTACATCTCAGCTGATAGGAAGACAATAGTTCTGTTAATATTATAAAACATAATGTAGAGTAGATTAAACAAGTAGAACTATAAATACAGTAATATACGTCATCCATGACATAATATACATGATTGAAAATATCTGCACAATAATATTATAAAAAACATATTTTAATAATTTCATTGAAAGTTTATGAACTAAAAAAAATATATTATATTTTTTTGTTTATGATTGTTGTATATAGTTTTTAGATGACTTATAAATATATTGCTTTATAGGAAAAAGTATAAAATGTTAAAATACGCACGTGAACAATATTAAAATTTAAGACAAACTTTATTTTTGTTTTTATTTAAATATTTAAGTTATTTATATAATTAATTACTAGATAATGGTATTTTCATTGTTGAACTTTTAAATTTATATTTAAACTTAAACAATTTTAGTAAATTAAAATGTATATTCTTAGAAAAATTGTTATTATTGTATGTGAAAGTATGACTTAAATGTCTAGTGTTTATAAGGTAAAACTGGTAGCAACTGGAAATAGTGAAAACTAAGAAAAAAAAATTAAAGAACGTCGTTTTCTGGGTACCGGTTTTATGAATACTATCTATATCATGCAAGTTTTGTAATGATCAATTTGTCAAGGTAAATTTTATTGAATTTAATCATTTAAGAAAAAATTAAAAACCAAAAATATTTTTTTTCGAATTTTTAGTTTAGAACATATTGCATACATTACACAATCAAGATAGACATAAAATAAAATAAAAAATTATGTTTACAGTTTAAAAGTACATATTTGCGTATTTTACATAGTCAAATTTATACTCTACATGTTATAGCACGTTCCTTAGTAATGTAGTTAGTTAAACGGACACTTCCAACGAATTGTGAAGTAAACAACTAAGAGATTAAATTTGAACAATGTTGATTTTTAATATTGATCTTTTGGTATAAGCACTAATCAAGTGTTATGTATAAGTTAATAAGTTATAAGTACATTTTTTATTACAAACATTACTTATATATGATATATCACATTAATATATTGTATGAATTAAGTCAATTAAAAAAATATTATGCATTTATTTTGATTTATAATACAATTATATAAATACAATTTGCAAAGAATCAATAAAAGAAAATTTGGTGTTTAACAAGTTTTAAAGTAAACAAGACAATATATAATTGATTTAGAAGGAATAAATGTTAAATTGTTATTTAGCTATATAAATATTTTACATAAATTATTAAAAAAAAAAAAAAAAACTTGGAATATAATTATAATTGAATACTTTAAAAAAAAAAATAAAATTAGTTACATAAATTGTAAAAAATTAGACACAAAGTAGATACCAAAGGCTAAAATTAAATCTGAAAGAATACAACTGCATTCGTGAGCTATATACAATTATTTAATCCCACTTTACCGTATAACATCTAAGATTTCAATAGAAATTTAAAAATAATATTTGGTCCTTCTTTTTGCAAAACAAAAATTATGCTACATTTTATCATACATTGATATTTAAATGTAGTTTACGAATCGAGAAAACCAATATATCTACATATAATACTTTGCATTAATAATGTATGTTCAAATTAAATTAAAATTGTTTACCTTTAAATATGCATTCAAGTCTCCGAGATTGATGCAACTGTGGGTGGTACACAAACAATTTATGTAAATACGCACTCTCGCGTTTTTAATTATAAGTAAATATATACCGAACGAAAATATTATGTGAACACCTAAAAATGTATTACTTCACTTAACGTTTAGCATAAACGCCGCGATTCGTACGAACAACGACAACAATGAATGGAGCCTAATACGATATTAACTACGTTTAAGCGTATGTGCATGATATGATTGCAGTTTTACTACTGTTGTCGGTACTCGATAGGTAGTTTATAACCGTTCGTACCTACGTCGTTGTTATACGACTTGTTGTAGTCATCGTCACTGTGACGAAATAGTCGTGCAACTATAGATAATGTTGGCAGTGTTGGTATACCGGACAGGAAATAAAACGAAACAACAATACAATCATACGCGCTAATAATTGTTTTTTTTCGTGTTCAAAGGATTTTTTTCATTATATTTGCACTTGAAATGCGATATAAAGCAGCTATAGTAAACGCCGCTCATATTGTCGTGTTATACTGTTATCTTTACACAACTATATTTGTGCGTGCACATTGAAAATGTAAACTGTAACTATTAGGTACCTATACCTACTACCATGAACGCTTGCAATTAGGTAGTTAGCAATAAACACAGAGTTTGATCGATATTTGACCTATATATATATTATAATATTATATGTATCAGACATTTTTTATCGAAAACCGCATTCGTCTTTACACTGTATTACAGCAGTGTTGTATCCGTTATAGGGTACACCAACTCGGCTTCATTTTAACGGCCGAAATAAAAAACTTCAACACTATGAACGAAGTTACAAATAATATGGAAACTTTAAGGGAAGGATCGGCGGCGAAAGACAAACGGAACGAAACAGAAGTCACATTGGAAGATAAAACTCTAGTTGAGGTAGGCACATTTGCTATTCTATAATAATATATACCATACCAGATACCAGATACCTATACAACCAATTGAATATAGTGATAAAAAAGTCCTGGCTTACATTTAGATTTAATTTTCCCAGGAAATACTGCAGATATATAGCTAGAGAGATTTTTTGTTCATTATCAATCTATATCATTATTTCAAAATTGAATTTACCTAAGAAAAATAAAATGGCATTTGATGTACGGATGTACCTATACCTATCCAGTAAAATTTAGACTATACCACGAATCTCGATATAGATACATATTATATTTCACTCATATATACAATTCAAATAATATGTAATAAAAATAAATAAATATTTGAAAGATTTTCAATAATATTCAATCATCAAACATTTTAGAAAAGTATTTTGCTTCAAAAGTTTATACTCGTTAGTGGGGTCTTGTCAATAAACTTTAGGGTGAAAAACAAAAGAAATAAAAAATGTTAAAATTGCATATTCAAAAGAGTGTTAATACTTTTAATGTAATGTGTCATGAGTTTTCAATGTTTGAAGAATAATACTTACATTTTAATGTATGATTTCATTTTGTAAATTGTTCGTAAATAAATATCTTCAACAATTAACATTAAAAAAAACGTCCATTAAACATAAGGTAAATCTATGTTGGTGCAACATTCAATGCAAAACAATTTTGTCAAAATTAAATTATAAAATTAATTTTTACATTATTTATTATTTTATGTTCAATACAATAACTATTGTGGCTTAACTTGGCGCGTTGCTGCTACCAGTCGCGAAATGCGACTGAAAGTAAGTAACGTCCAATGCTACTAGTTCCCGGGTGGGTGACCGCCTGGGTTCGTAACAGTAAAAACTTTGCCACACATAGGTACACGTTTTGGCTTACCTACTGAAACCTTACCGTACCCACCTTACCAACCAGTTCATAACCCCTACAACAGCTAATGGCCATAGTATAAAATAATATATTATATAAAGGGCTTAAGTTCAATTTAAAAAAGCGGGTAAGTGTAGCGAGGTGAAGTATGTCAGCGGTTTTGGAAGTTTGTCCATCATCCTTTCGGTCCTCGTACAGGATATAGTGTATTATTACAGTATTAGATTTGAATGCAAGTATTGCATTTGATAAAAACGGTTCTGAGCGGAGTATTATAGTATGATATCCAATTTCATAAAAAGTTGAACTTCAAATATCAATGAAAAATAAATAAAGTTGCTGTAAGAAGAGCATATGAGGAACATTGAATGACATTTTCTACCGTTATGTATTGAAAATGTAAATTAAAAATATTATGAATTTGCAAATACCTACCCAATGAATTTTTCTTATTGATAACCTTTTCTTCGTTTTGTTATTTATAAAGGTCATCAATTTATGATTTAATTGATTTTTTCTAGGTATACAGTAGTAAACTCATACATTTTACACATAGCAAAAATTATTATCTACTAATTTATTGATGAAATAAAACAATAAATAAATAAATAATAATTTCTAAGCAAATTAATTAAGTAAAATATTGGTAACTTTGGAGTGTTTATATTAGAAGTGGTAGACGACTAAACATCAGGGTAAGCTTATAATCTCGTGTACCATATACCAAATCCGCAGGTGGGACATTTTGCAATTTAGAGAGGGATAATTTAAACAGTTGGCAAAATCAATATTAATGCCTGTCTTATTTAACTAAAATCTTGTTACGTTTTTCATTAACAATATTTATTCTTGATCGAAATACTATTAAGAGCATAATATTATACATGTATTATATACGCAAATAAAAGAGAATTTTATCAAAGGGCTCCTATAATGTATTTTAATGGAAACTTCGCCCCAGCTTTTCGTTATTATAGATTATCTATTAAAACACCAGTATTCAATTTATTCTCAACACATCAATATTTACATACATTAAAAAATTAAAATATCAATATACCACTAAACTAATTTTTTGCAACATTGTTAACTATACCTACGAGTTTAATCTTTGCGTGGTGGATAATTATAGTTCACGTGTAGTTAGCAGAGTTAATTAGTAGGTGATATTATGGGTAATATGTTTTTATATAAAAACAAATTATATAATGCTTGCACAGACCACGTCAATACAGCCTAAACCCTCCTCCTTCAATCACAAATCTATTTGCGTCTATGAGTGTAATTATAAAAATTGTCGTAACTTAGAAACAGCATAAATAATCAACAACTATAAGTGCATGTAATTATATCAGTGCAGTACATATTATGTGTATAAGAGCATGGAAATCAGGGGCAGCTCCAGGGGTGGGGCCGCGCCCTTCCCAAGACTGTATTTAAAAAAAATTTATATTGTTAAAAAAAATATATAATATTAAACATTGACTTTCATACGACACGCACAAGTCATTTAGTATTTAGATAGAGGTATGACGGTATGTCCCTGCTATATATATAGTATCTATATTATGAAGAACCTATAAAATAAACTATATTCTATAATCTATAATAGTATTTTATAATACAAAATATGCTATGGTATAATACTATATTATGGTCTATGATATAAAAAAGACGACTTGAATTTGTGTTGTAAAAATTTTACAAAATTGTAATATACAATAAATTTCATATCCACATTCATTAAGCTTAAAATCGCATTCATATTCACTAAAACAGTAAAACATAAAACAATTCATGATCATATAAGTAAAAAAAAATGTGTTAGGTAAATTAAATTTGAATTAAACACTTATATATCATGTCGTACTCTCGTACCTAAGTCTTTTATATCCCTTATGGGGAGTATCAATACTATACAATTTGAAACTAAATCCATAGCAGGTGACGCCTGGAGTTCGATAATAATGAACAAATAGTTTTATTTTTTAAACAAAACACAAATTTTTCTTGTTTGAGGTGAAGAATGCATTATTGCATAATTCAACTTACATTCACATTTGTTAGCAAAATTAATGCATTCGCGTTCATAATTCCTAATGTATAAATTAAATTAATTATTTAATTATTTATTTCAGCATAATTCAATTATTATTCAATAATAATATAAAGAGCTAATAATATTACGTATACCAACTGAGCTAAGTTCTTATCTGGTATACGGTATTCCTATAGATAAATACAATAATATAATATAGAGTAATAATATAAAAAATTTCAATATATTTTTTATGATATATAAACAATTAATTTATATTACCAATATTAACACCAATGTTTAAACATCGAGGGTGGTTACTGGTAGCAAATTTAAATTAGTTGGTACCACTTACTCAATTTTGGAATTTCCTATAGTTTTCAGTGTCTGCACATAACATATACGTTATAAGCGTTTGATACTATGAGTACCATTTTTGTTTATTTAATTCGTCTAATTTCATATACATATACACGTAACCGAATAATGCATTATGCATGAGAAAATAGATAGATATCATCATAGTTGTTTTTTATATGCACTTCCCGCTCCAGTCTTCTTCACTTTATCCATATACATTTTATTCCGCCACTGATTATTGGCTGACATTATTATGATACTAACACTGGGTGCGGAGAAGATGGCACAGATTAAAGTGCATCATCTTGTGATCATTACTTTCTATTTTTTCATGGTACATAGTACAATATAATATGTATCTAATTTACGTATGTTAAAATTACACTATAATAGTATAATTTCATAATAAATTATAACGTTTATTTAATACTGTAATAATAATAATCAATCAAGATTTAAGATGTTTACAATACATTTTTTATTAGTTAAATTAATAATAAAACTGCTAATACACGATTTAGGTATAGGCGTGTAACATGATATAATATTATGTGTAGGTATATACATATCGATTCGTTTACTGCTGTTTAAATTTGTATGATATCCATTTTCGGTTATTAGCCTCCTAGTGCTTTGTACACATTGATGGTCGAAGAACCTGCACCATCGGATGACAGTTCAAGTTACAGTATGACGTTGAGCGAGTTTGAAGAAGACAGATGGTATAATCCGACATCGTTTTCTGATGACGCAGCTGAAATAGAAAGCATCCAGAGATTGATTAAATACATACGAGTAACAATACAATACCTAATCGTATCATTAAATTATTATTTAAATATTATCGTTGTACAATTGATTGAAGGTAGGAAATCAAACTGCTACGGCAATTGCATTAGCTGCGTTGGTGGACTACAACCTACGTGACGAGTCTACGCAAAGTATCGTGATTGCTACCGGTGGTACAGAACTTTTGATCAATTTATTAGAAACCGACCACAACGAATGCAGAGTAATGTTGTACGGATTAATAGAGACGTTAAAAAACTGTTTTATAGTCAGTTTAAGATTTAATTTTTGGCAATCTAATTAAAGCGTTACAAATACATTAAAAGTTAAAATTGATTTAACAATAACATATAGGTAATATAGTGTATTTTTTCAATCGAGTATTTACTATTTATTGAAACATTTAAATTAATTATTTTGAGAGGACGTTTTTTTGTTGTATTTTCTAAGCAACTTCTAAGGTAAATAAAAATATAAGGAATAAAATGTATTCAAAATAATTTACAAGTGTGCATCCGGTTAGTAACTTATATAGTTAAAATAAAATATATTTTTTTTGTTGTGCGAACTGACATAATATTTAAATATATATAATAACTTCAAAAACCTAATCGTTATATTATTAAAGAAGATTTGCTTTAACGTAGTTAATAATTTAATTATTAACATTGTTTTCAGTTTTTGTTTGAAAATAAACATTAACACTTCGAACTTAGTAACTTTAGTAATTCGATTACCTAACATAATTTATAATGTCATTAAAAAAGTTTGAGTCAAATTTTATTGAATATACATACATTTTTTTTTTAATATCTACTTTTGAAGTAGGTATAATAAGCAATAGGTTATTATAGTGAAAAATATTTTGATACGTAGCACAATATCAATATACCTAATTATTAATTATTACAAGTAGGTATATTCAATTAAAAAAGTTAGTGTTAAAAAAATTAGGTGATTTCAATGTGTGTATGTGTATTTTTTAGCACGGTGCACTAGCAGTATTAAATGAAATGTCATATATGTTGGGTACAAGAAGAAATCTGACAAATTTGGGTGCCGTTCCAATTTTAGTGAAGTTATTATCTGACCGATCACTAGACTTACAAATTCTATCAGCTGAGACTCTAGCTAACGTAGCAAAAATAAAAAAAGGCCGAAAATTCATACGCAAAGCCGGTGGTATTAAATTGATGGTAAATGTGCAAATAACCAAACACATTTACTTTAATTTTGTAGTATTTATTTTACCTGACTATACCTATAATGACTGCTGTAAATTTACATTAATCGTGTGAGCAGGTCGACTACATGGATGTACCACATCAAGTCTTAAAAACCGAAAGTGAAATGTTACCAGTAGTTCAACAAAAGTTATTTAATCTGTTGTGCAATTGTTTAAAAGCATTGTGGTCGATGTCTAAATCGGATAAAAATAAAGATGTGATGCGACGATCTGGAATCATACCAGTAATGGCAAAGCTATTAACCTCGGTGCATGAGGATGTTGTCAGTTCTATTATGGGAATTATCGTTAATTGTGCAACACAGGTAAATAGGAATTTTACGACTATTATCAAACGATATTGGATTAATTTTCATTAAGCTGGAAATGAAATTGTGAATTTTCACAGCCAGTGTTTCGTACGGCGATCAAAGAGCAAGGGATGTTGGTCGATATATTAAAACTGTTGAAGAGTCCCGATATCGAAATGATGAACAACGCTGCCACCGTAACATTCAATGTGAGTGTTTATTACTTTTATGAATCAGTCGAACAAGTATACGCCTTTTACGAAACAATGACGATGTATAGTGTGCCGAGGACCCCGAGAGCCGGAAACTGATCAAAGAACAAGGGGGCCTAAACTCGTTGGTGAACATTGTCAAAATAGAATCGCACAAGTGTGAAACGAAATTAATGGAAGCCGCTACGGGTGCGATATGGAAATGTCTGATGAACCCGGACAACGTGAAACGTCTGGAAGACATAAACGGCATACACGTTTTAGTAAAACTATTGGACTCCGACAGTGAAGACGTGAGTGGGAAATCTTAAATAATAATATTATAGTACTAATTGTATGTCTACCCATGTGGGGCGTGGGCTATTTAAAACCAACAAAACAATATTAGCATTCGCTTTGTATATATCTAGGTAATCGCCAACACCGTAGCGTCTTTGGCGGAATGCACGAAAATAGGACGCAACAAGATCGCTCTGAGGGCGGCCGATGGTTTGATACCCATAATAAAGCTATTGCAAGACACCGGCCATGAGAGGATTCTCGTAAACGTGTGTCGTGTGATCGACAATTGTGCGTCTGATCCACTGTGCATGGAACAAGTGGTTAGCAATGATGGTATACGTTTAGTATGGTCCATGATGAAATTTGATTCCACTCTCGTTCAATCTACGGCGGGACATACGTTGGTAACGTTGCTTAAAAATACAAAAGTAAGTTCACGACTTATATGTATTTATTTTTCCCAGTTGCTAAGTACACTGGCTAATATATTTTATTTATATCTTACAAATAATTAAGAGCTCACTCGTATAATTTAGTATAATTAAGTATAATTTCAACTACCTACCTATATTATATTATTATAATTTAGATAAAATATTTAAAATTTACTTTATGATCTGCAACGATTATAATAATTAATAATAAAATATAGTTAATATATTCATATCATATATTAGTATATTACATAAAAATAGCAGTAATTAACATCCAACGCAACCCCGAAATGTGTTTGGTTAAAATGTTTTTATTTATTATTTTAACCTATTAATAATTTGCAATTTTATCTAAACAAATTATTATTTCATATTTAAAATTGTAAGCTACTTACAGCCATATTTCTAAGTCCATTGATATACAACCGTGGTTACGACTTAAAATTCTATAAATTCAACACTCTATTGAGAATTTTACCGTTTTTATTTTTCAGTTTTGTTTCATTTCAAGTATCTAAATTACAACAAAATTAATTATTTCAAAAATAAAATGTTCGTTGTTTTGTAGTATTTTTTATAATTATTTCCGTTTTCTGTCCACAATAAAATTTTCAAAATATTTGTACTCATTTTAAGTTATTTATTTCACGATTCATACCGTTCTAATGTAAGTACGTCTACAGTATTGACTTAATGGTTAATAACACTAATATATTATCATATTATAATATACCTATTATGCGATGTTTTCTAAAAATTCTATTAGAAAAAAAAAAAATTACTTATAATACAGTAATAAAAATAATTCATAAGTTATCTAAGAAATAAATAATTGACACGTCGCTTAAGCTCAGAATTGTTTTTCACATGCAATGATTTATTATTGAATTCAAATATAACACACATTAATTACAGTGACCAGTCTCCTTGTCGAGGTTAGTACACTCAAAACCTTCAAAGCGGTTTTCCTATGAAAAAATGATCTGTCTTAAGTTTTGTAGATACTCTGAATGACTACATACAAATTTTATAATCTCATAGTCAGGAGCTTTATTCTTTTTAGAATAATTTGATAAATACAAATTTAATTTCAAACGAATTGTTTATTAGTGTTGATAGTATTTCAAGTTATAACTAATTAACTTCTTGTAAACTCGTTCGAAATTATACATTTGTATGCATTGAAATTCTTTGAACAATATTCTGCTTATGAATATGAAATAATAAATATTCGTCATTATTCAAAAAAGTAAAAAACTAATAATAAATATTTACTCCTCAACTATGTTTCGAATTTAATACAAATATATTGTCAAAGATGTTCATTGATTTTGAGGATTGATAAAATAATCGCCCAGTTTAAATACTTACATGATGGTCCGTTGTGTTGACCCCTATCAAATTATTTTTTTCTTATTAAAATGTTTAAATATAATTCTATATAAATCTTTATTACACTGTGTTAGTTTATTAAAAGCCGCTGTTAACATAATTATTAGTATTTTTTTTTGGTGGTTAACCTAAAATTTAAATTTTTGGGTTCGTATTTCTCAAAAATTTGAAATACCTTCTTTTTTATTAAAATAAAGTTGTCTTGAAATCTAAACTTAATGTTATTAGAATATGATTTTTAGACGTTATAAAACAATAGATGACAATAATTATTTACAAAAATATACAATGATTGGAGGGGAGCTTAAAAGTATTTATAGCAATCCAATGTAAAAAAATTGATTATAATTGCGATATAATAATAATAATAATAAAGCTAATTTGTATAGTTATTAATTATTATAGGTATATATATTCATATTTAATTTCCTTATTATGCTTTCTAAATTAAAAATTCTAATGATAGTAAGAGTTTTAAATTTTAGGCAGGACTGCAGTAGTATGTATAATAATAATAATAATAATAATAATAGGTATATGAGTTAATGGCCGGGTCATGCGAGAACAAACATCCCTAATTCCCGAGACCTATTCACGAACCAGTATACTTATTAGAACTTTTAGAAGGGTTAAAAATCCTAATCTAATGCGTTTTAGAATTTATATTATTATATAGCTATTACTATTTATTAGGAGTCTAGTGACATTATGCGTTCTCTAGTTACCGGATTGGTAATGTTGGTCGATTTATTAAAATCACACGACGTGAGGGTATTAGCAGCCGCGTGCGCCGTCATTGGAATTTTGGCCAAAGAACCCGAAAATTTGGCAATTCTCACCGATTACGATATCGTACAGCGGTTATCTAGTTTGGTGCACACGGTAATACGTATTATTATAATGTAATCTATGTGTAGTGCAATCGGAGTCGACTGTGGTTTTAACCGTCGGCAAAATTTTTCATTTTGCAGAGCAATTCGGACCTCCAAGCCCATTTGTCTCGTGCCATCGGTTCTTGCTGTTTATTAGAACGCAACTGTCACACGTTCGGTCGACTTGATGTAGTACTTCCCATTTCCAAATATATACATTCCAATTCTGATCTGGTCAAACAGAACGTTACGTTTGCTCTACACGGCCTGTCCGGAGACGCGACAAATTGTGTGGCCATGGAATCTTGTGGTGTCGTTCCCGTACGATGAGTGATGACAATACAATATAAATAATTATATTATAATATTTGGCTTGTATCCAAGGCTTAAAAGGCCTATACTTGAGAACATAATATGTTGTTAATTTAATTCATCATTTATTGCAAACATTTTCGTTTCTATTTATTTTGCTAAACTTCATAATAATATGTTATTCTACGCCAATAGTAAATAGTAATAATAATAATCTACGTATGTTTGAATATGCTATACTTAAAAAAAAACCACTACCTAGTACGTCATAAAAGAGTATGATATATAGAACGATTCACTAAGCATATTCAACCCAATTTTCTTATTCAATAATGCATTTATTAAAATTTGGTTTTTTTAAATTTTAATTATACATAATGAACTTATTTTAAAATACACAGATGTTGTATAGGTACCATTTAAGAAGTGTCCTGTGGCAATATCGGTGTATTTTATTCAAAAACTACTATTTTTTTCTATACATTTGTAAGTTGAAGATTTTTTTGAAAATGTTGTTTTATAGAATTATTCATCTTTGTGTAATATTTACAGTAAGTTCATGATAGTAAATTTTGAATATCTGGGATCTATATGGTGATTTGAAAATTATAGTAATTAATATAAATTTATTAACATTTAAAATTTTGTAAAATAACCTGAGTATAACAACTAATAAGTAGCTAAACCTACCTATACCAATACTAGGTTAAATATTAAAGATGTTTTTTAGTTTTGTTAAACTATTTTTAAGGAGTATTATCCTTATACCGGGTCACATAAACAATAACTAATGGCCCCTCAATTCTCAAATATGATTTAGTGGTCAATGATTGGTCCATTACATGTTATTGAACCATTTAATTAATTAATTTTTATGCAACCCGGCATTAGTTTACCTATATATTTTAATAACTCAAAAACTAGGTACTCATTTTAATTTGATTAGGATACATCAATATTTTCAAAAAAATTATATGATCCTTAGAATACTTAAAATTTCTAAAAATCAATATGTTTATAAATACATTATTATAGGAACAATGTATGAATCACTCTATATAATATTATAATTAACCAGAAATCCCGAGAGTTAAATATCCTATTGACTATTTCCCTGCACACTATATTTGGTTTTGTGGATATCCATATATTGTACTCATATTATTTGTAAGTTCATTTTTAACTATATAAAGCGTTTATAGTACATTTTAGGCACTTTTATATTTGTATATGATTATATCCAGTACGTAAATTATTTTATCAACGTTCTATCTCGAAGCAATTATTACTTGCAATAAAATAATTACTTTTTGTATCCTAGTGCTTTGATTGATTACCTATGAAAATTTAAATTTATTCTTTATTGACATAAAATTATAATAATTTTATCAATTGAAATTTATAAAACTTGATGCTTTTTTAAAATAAAATATTTTTACCTAGCCAGTAACTTTTTACCTATTAGTATTTTTTTTGGAAAACCATAACTGTTTATTTAGGATAGGTTACAGCCGAGGGTACAGCTATTTTAATATTATATTATGGCATTTCTTATTTTTATGGTTTTTCTCAACTTGAAGTAAACTAAATATAAGTTATAACTTTTGTTTGCATGTTTCTTAAAAATCTTAGAAATCCAATTTATAGAGAATATGTAAATATTTAAAAAAAATTTACTTATCTCCATTAGTTATGTAATTTTTAAGTTAAAACAGGATTTGTATAGAGACGTGTATAAATAGCTTGCAGGCACGAATATAGTATTATAGTACCTATATATACAAGGACAAGACGGCGAGACACTATGTACAGATAACATTCAAATTTTAAATTCTAAAACATTTAATGAGTCTAACAACATAAAGATTCTATATGACTATATACTATAAATTATAGCCTCTTATAATAATACAAATTCGCAGACGTTGAAAAATAAATGTTATCCCTACGTACATTAAGACGTGTTTTCAGAAACCATTTGGACAACTGCACTTAGCAGTTTGAACAGAATGTCTATAGATACTGTTTTATAATATTTATCATTAATCATGAAATACCTAGTACCTACTATACACGTCAATGTGAAGAAGATTTCTTGTCTACCTCTACAATGCGTTCTGTACTATAATCACTATTTATAATCAATGGTTATGTACCTACATGGCTACATAGGTATACAATACTGATAGAATATTAGTCCCCAGTTACTAGTATTATATGTGATGACCTTGAATTTATTTTAAAAACAATATTATGGCTATGAGGGCTGTGGCTGCTAGCTATTCGTTTGAAAATTTTTATTTTATTTTTATTTTGTTTAGATAGAAAAACTTATATTAGTTTATAGAATAATAATTAATAGTATACCTAATTGCGTTGTAATTACAGTTTCTTATGGAGACTATTGCGTCACGAGATCCTGACGTACAAGAGGCTTCAGCTGGATGTTTGGCAAATATTCGAAAAATCGCTTTAAACGCTCGTAGATTAAAATTATGACCATTATATAATGGATTACAATTTACAAGGTGATTAATTTATGACTAGAAAAGGTGAAAGCATTATAATATAGGAAACATCATATTATTATTATTAACAATTTAGTTAACTTTAATTCTTTATATATTCTGTTAAAGTTTTTTTTTTTTCAAATATTTATTGCATCTTTTGAGATGGTTGTGTTTAACAATAATATTATGAGTTATGACTTTTGACTGTTTGATGTTCTTTTTTCTTCGTTAATATGCAGGTATCTAACCTAACCTGATATTGTTATATTATTATATTATTCATATACGTCCTCTCACCACCTATCGATATTTGATTATAAAGTATAGTGTTATTATTTATTATTGTAGTTGTGTATATAGGATATACGTATATATCTATTCAATTATAATACAATAGTATACTTGTTGTTAATTTAATAGCGGGTCTATATTATTAAAATAGCTTTAAACCAAAATAATAATAATATAAAATTGTTTGATAAGTGTGCTAAATTAAATATGACGAAATAATCAAAAATTACATACCATGATGTAAATAGTTTTGTACCTACATCGTACACGATAAAAACGAAGTAAGAAAATCATGGAACGTTAAAATTAGAAAATAATTGCAAGTCATCAAAATCCTGGTCACGTGTATAGTTATATGAAGCCATGAAGCCATGATGGTCATGCACAACACAATATATTTTAAGTATATATGGTAAGCAAAAGTATTTTAAGACATTTTCGGCGCTCTCGTAAATGAATACCTACGATATAGTATTAATTGACTAATTAATTAATTATTAGAAACTCGGGGAATGAAGTATAGTAGTCTACAGTAGCCAAGGAAGGTGAAAATATTGCTTTCCTGAGTGCGAACACATAAATAACTAATAACTATATTACTAGGTACCCACAAGGTTCGAATAATTTATGTCGTAGGTAATATAGTACAAATTATACTTGTGTTAACCTTGGTGCAGATTCCTATTTGATGAATCGAAAGTAATCGACTGATTGCCCGACTTGTTAATATTTTATTCTAATGTGAAATTATTAAAACGTAAGTTAAATTCCGGTAAAAGTTCCACTATTTAAAATATAAAAATAACAATTATACAATTTTACAAATGAATAAATATTAACTACAAGACCTGAATAATATTTAGATGTTGTTTATTCAAGCTTTGAGAAGAAGACAATATTATCTTAGGGCATCATAAACCATAATGACGCATAAATATATTTAACATAATATTATGTCATACCTAACTTGAATACCTGTAATATAAAATAAAGCAAAACAAAATAACACAATAGTACAATACTACACTAGATACCTAGAAAATAAAAATATTACCCTATTGAGTAAAAAGTTACAAAAAAAATTTTGACTCGTTTAAGCCTGCATTGGATCAATCATTTAGAATTTAGATCCTATTAAAATATGTACTCACATCAACATGAATCGTATATCTATTTGAGAAATTCTAGGATGTTTTGTCGTTGGACTGTGTTACTGTTTCCGACGATTTTACAATTCTTCCGAACGTCTTACGTAACGAAAGTATAAAAAAAACAGCAATCGTAGCAAACAATGCATCCAACCACTGCATTTTAATGACTTTGGAAAATACTGTTAACTTCACGCCTCCACTGCAGTTTATACTTATGATTTATTTCTTCAATCTCACCTTTTCTTAATCAATCGTATCGTAAATTTATGCAATGTCTCGTGGCTTATAATTAAATGTATTTTAAATCATAATAATTATGACATAATTATTAAATAATTACCTACGCATTTGTGCAAAACTACTTAAGTCCGATGACGGCAACCCATAGAATTTATATTTTACATGATTATAAATGATTGTTTCAGTGGGAACCTTAAATAAAAACTGTACGTAAAAAAGTGAGTTCGAACTTATTAATAAAATACCTCGTTAGTATTATCATTACTTATACATCCGTCATAAAAACTGTAAAGTGAAACGTAATAATATTATGTCAATTACAAATGTATGCATTATTATGCATTATGCATTATTACGGATTGTGTTTTTTGGTAATATTTATAAAAACGTATGTTGTTTGTTTTTATTTTCTTGTATATTGTGTGTTAATATAGTATTTGATAATATTATTTTAATTTGTAATTTTATTTTCTATATCTACCTATCCATTAATAATCTTGAGAATACTACAAATATAACAGACTATTAAAGTTAGGTATTAATAGAAAGTACTCAATATATTTGATATGCTTCATTACATTAGTTTAAAAAGATGGGCCATTTTTATGTTAAATTGTTTTTTTATATGATGTAAAATTTTAAGTACATATACTATACAATATAAGTAAGACCCGGATATCCTAAACATTTATTGGTTACAGAATAACCTATTTACGCGGAACCTTGTTTTTAGCTTTCAATTCTTAGCTATAAAAATTGAACATTTTATCAATTTTTAACTACAAAATCATTTTTGAATTTGATAAATGTTGTTAAACATTGAATTTTTAATGCTTATAAAAAAAAATTGTGCTTATGTTTTTTTAATATTTTTCAAATACTAATGTAAAAATATATCAGAAACTTTATATTACATTTTCAAGCTGCTTGGCCCAACGAATACAATTTTATTGAAATTTACAGAAAAAAAAAATCTAAAAAAAATTGTAAACAAAATATGTCCGTTAACAGAGCAAAACGAGTCAAGATATTTTGAACATTTTATCAAGTATAGGAATAGATAAAATAAACATATGATATAAATTTAAAGAATCTACAGTTATTCGTTTTTGAATTACAGCAAAATAAGAAAATCGCTACATGAGAAATCGAATGAATATCCAATCGTTGAAAAATTTAATTTGACTTTCAGGAAGACATTTTTTTTAAATAGGTAGGCCTACTTATGAGGAATCTTGAATTACATTTTCAAACCTTAGATTTAAAAATGAAAAATTTCAATGAATTTCTAACTCAAAATAATTTACACATTTTCGTGATTTTTACGTATTTTGTCAAAATTTGGAACTTTAAATGCTTATATAAAAACAAATCGTGACAATGGATTTTTAATATTTTTCAACATTCACTGTAACAATATATTAGGAGCCTTAAATTCTCAAGCTTTTTTACCCAACAAATTAAATTTTATTGACATTCGTATGTAGAAAAAAAACTAAAAATATTGGAAACTGAAAATTTCATGCATCTACGATCATTTGTTTTAGAGTTACACCAAAAACCAATTTTTTTGATTTTTTTGAAAACCGATTTTGCGTAAAAATTCCCGTTTTTCCCTGGACTTTTGAAAATTATTGGAATTTTAAGAAATGACATGCCGAATGCACCAACTCGCAATGACAGAAACAAAAAAAAAATTTTAAAAAAAACGCACTTCATTGTAAAATCAATATATTCATCACTCCGCTCAAAATCTAAAATATAAAAATATCATAATGACAAATAGTCATATGCTCGTAATTTATTTCTCAATTTCATTATTAAAAAAAGTTAAACAATTATACTTAAAAGTCACAAAAATAACAACGCAAAAAATGTAAAATAAAAATTAGTTTATATAGACTCGTATGTGATTGAAAGTTGAAACATATTTTAAGTTTAAAAAGCATGATGTCTATGATGTTCAAAAAAAAAAAGGAAAATTCATCATCATATAATATTTCGAATTTCCGATAGTCAAATATTTAATAACTGCACCGCATTATCGTAGAAGAAAAATTCTCGGTGAATCACTTAAGTATATTATATTATAATTGTATCCCAGTACATTTTTTTTTTTTGTTGAAACCTTGCTAAAAAAACCTACCCTGTGCCCATTGGATAATTACAGACGGCGTATTGAACGTAATATATAGTTAGTATTACTTACATCGTGTGCCGAGTATAAATATTTTACAATTTCGCACGACATGCTAAACATTTTTTTGTGTCACGTTTTTAGTAGGTACGCCAAACACGCTGCAGGTTATAGATAGCCCGATTACATATTGTAGACATAGTACGGTAGAACTGACAATAAATAATATACCATTTTACTATACCGCACATTTGCGTATTATTATCTCGAACTGGGTCACAACCCGCTCTACTAAAATATATAATATCGACGTGTAATATGTATTTATACCGCCGGCACTCAAAACTACATAAGTACATTTTATATTATTTCAAGACGTTGCAAACACGTGGGTATTATATTATATATGTACCTACTACCTACCGCGTGTAACGTTTCTTGAAAATATTTATTATAATAAAATATAAAATTGGCATTTGCGTTTATTATACCTACGGGCTTTAGTATGATGAGGAGGTTGAAAACAGTAAATGAATGTTTCTTGCACTTCATCACGGATCTTATCGAAAATTGAACACGTGCAGCATAATAATATTATCAGAGGGTCTAATGAAAAAGATATAAACATACATTTTGAGCGAAACAACGAAAAATAATTTTATCTTGTTTTGTTGCACTTAGAAAATAATTATTTTACATAAGAATTTATGTAACAAAACAACATATAGTTACTTACTTTAAAATATAGGTATATATAGGTACTGTACTACTGTCCTAAAAGATATAGGTAATAATATGCTGTGTTTTGGCTGGTGTAAAAAAATTGTTGTTTTTAAGTGAAAAACGCATATTAGTATTATATATTTTTAAATTGTACATTTAAATTAAATATAATAATAATATATTAATATATAATAAATTGTATTTAGGCCGTATCGACAGGCATGGCTTGGGCCGGCGGGACGCTGTGAATTTTCCAGGTGGGCCGGCCTCCTGTGGTGTACCTACTTATTTTCGGCTTTAAGGTATACAAAGAACAGGTTAAGAAGCAGTTTACCGATTTGTTCAGATAGTTTATCTGAACCTAAACTTGAGGCTAGACAATCGCGACAGCTGGGAAGATTCGTGTTATCACTTACCACATTTTTTGGTATAAGACTACCTTACTGGGGGACTTTTTTTATTTTGTTTTAGATCTTACTTAATACATATAGGTATATATACATAATATATATTTACGAATTAATATAAAGAAAGAATGGTAGTGCAAAAAACATCCGTGAAAATCTTTGGTTAGTTATAGCTTTCTGAAGTTCCCGATTTTCTATTTTTTTTTACATTCGTGAAGTACCTGTTGTATGTAACCTTGCCAGTTAAAGTATCAAGTATGATAAGTAGGTAATAGCTTCTTACGCATGCCGTCTCCGGTTGCAAAACACGAGGTCTTAATGGCGTCCTACAGACCTCTCAGTTTGGGGAGAGGAAGCTCCTTCTAGGGTTGGATGACTGTAGAACCATGCTAATATATAACGTGTAAGTTAAATTGTGACATAACCAGTATTTTGACTGCAAGTCAAGTGACAAATTCTGAATTCTGATTACACCATCGTTCTTGACTCGTTAATATACGTAGGTTCTAAAAACGTCGCCGGTAGAGAAATTTTAATTTATACCAAAAAATGTGTTAGTGATGCCTAAGTGATAAAACAAATCATCTGAGCATTAGCGATTGCCTCGTAACTTGAGGCGTTCGTGTTAATGTCCATCGAAAATGATATGCTTTTCAATATTGAAACAGATAAGATCATCAATAAAGTAACAAGTAGCTCACAAACATTAACCAAAAAAGTAAGAACTAGTGGACTTATTAATTAGTTAGTTATAAATAGGTACAATTGTTTAACTTAATTTACCAAAAGTCTTTAATTTTTTTTCATAAAAGGCTGGCATATGTATAGATTTCCTCGACCGAATTTAAATTACAATTAGATATAGATTAGGTACTTGATAGTTGATTCAAATATGTTTGCTATTTTTTTTCTATATACCATAAACAGCACATACCATATACATTTGCGTAGGATACCTATAGTTAAATTAAAATAGGGATAGGTAGATAATTTTTAAACGAATGAAGACATTTCATTTCGACTGTTTACTGCGGGTAAATTAATAATTTTGCTATACATACCTAGTTGGGTCCGGGATTTTTTCGGGTACTAGTGGTACTACAATAGTTGGGTCCCTAATTTTTTGTGGTGAGTACTACACTGTAATAACATTTTCCTTCCCATTTTAACGGACTCAGGATTGTCTATGATCTATTTAGACCAAAGGTATGGTTAAAAATGTTTTTTACAGTTCCTTTTTTTAGTTTATTTGCCAATAAAAATATAAATTATTAGAATTTTATAAATTGTTATAAAATCAATAATAAACATAGATATTATATTATAATATAAATAAAAACAAAATATTGCTTAAACAAATCTCGTCTGTGTTGGTAAAAAAATATAAGATTTATTGTAATAATTTTATTGTACCTAATTGATTTGATGGAAATAAATAAATAAATAAAATAGATTGGCAGTCCATATTCCTTCAGAATATACTATCGTTTTATTAGCAATAACTCCTATACAAGTTGCCTTTCAATATCATTACGATAAATGAAAGGAGATGGCATTACAGCTTTAAGAGTACCTACTAATTCTAATGATATGAAATTAAAGTAGACATCAGACTGCCATATTGTGTTTTCTTAGATAATTGGGCACTAAAGTATTTCAAATGCCTTAGCTAAAATAGCTTAGTGGGTTATGAGAGTTTAGAAAAATTACAAGTGCCCGCCAATATCAATATTTTTAATATTTTTCTTTTGTATTGTATATTTATTTAAAATACTTTGTTGCTTACTTAAAATAATCCCGGACCCAACTTGTGTAGTACCTGCGATTAGACCCTATTACTTGGGAGTCGGATGCGCCGAATAATTTTATTTACGTGATTGTTGTGTGATAACGACAGCTATAAGCGAGCAAGGTAATAGCTGCAGGTACCAAGTTGACAATTATAACTTAGCATGTATATAGCATCAAAAATCTCTGCCCGAGTGACGTTTCAATCGTCAGTGTAAATGTGCAAATGTTGTTATTGGCTAATACTTGTTACTTTTAAAAGTATAAAGCACTCCTCTCTTTTCGAAAAAACGTGTTGACGTTCTTAGAAATATTTTTTTTTACATAGATTAAAGTAATTAATCATTATACAAAATTACAAACACACGTTTTCGGAAAAATATTATATTTTTAACATTATCTATATTTAATCTATGGCTGGATATTTTTCTGAGAATTTCAATGTATAAAAATCGAATTTCGACCGAGTCGTTAACGAGAAGTTAATTATAAGTAAGTTATAAGTAGGTAGTTAGTAGTTACTACTATGTAGGTATAAGTGTTTAAACAGTGGCGCCGAACACTTTGTTTATTAAGTCTAACCACTTTCTTTAAAATGTAGCCGGGTGCCGGGATTCCATGGGGCCGACCTCCGATGGCTTTTGTTAGCAATAAATTCACACCAAAATATGAATGATTAATTAATGTCATAATGAAAATTAAAGGGTTAAATGAATACTTATTTATACAGTTTAGACAATGTTATGTTTAGTTTAATTGCTATAATATATAAATAGCTTCATTATTCAAATAGTTCGTACATAACACAAATCAAATTACTTGTAATAACCAGCTACTACCTATTTAACGTATAACTTAATCGTTTTAACTCAGATTAATATAATTGAATAAACGCGCAAGTATAAAATAAAATATGGTACAATTATATTGTTAATGGTATTAATAAACGAATTAATATCATTAATAATAAAGTTTATGTTGGTGAAAGTTGTTATAAACCAACATTCAGCATTTTTTTCGTTTTTTATAGAGACTTGGCCTCGGCTGCCAACCATTGGCTGTCGCTAAAATCACATTTTAAATAATATAAAATAGTTATTACCTATTAAATACTAAATACTATTGACTATTAACTATAAATTTTGTTTTTCAAGTTTAACTGTAATTACTGTAATAAGAACATTTTTTTTTTGTATTGCCCAATAATGCTGAATTGCTTAAAACTGCATTTGACTAATACCTTTTTCATTATCGTTTGATTATAATATATTATAGGACGATATATAGAACAAAATATATTTAAAAACTCATTTTTTGTTAAAAAATAAGATTTTTTTCATTTTAAAAAAGGTGAATATTTAAATTTACTGATCGTTCTAAGCCATTGGAGAAAAAAAATATAATTAACAGTATGCTTGTGGATAATGTATCGAATTTGTGCAACAGCTATTATAATTAGGTACCTATAATATGGTTTACTGCAATTTTTTATTACATTTGCGCCTTCTCAATAAAGATAGTTGGCTTGGGTGAAACGTGTGCGTTCATGTATGTTTAAATGTATCTTATAGGCATTCAGGCCGTAAATCATGAATATTATTGGTAATTAAGTACTAATATTAGTAATAGTTAATAATCTAAATTACTACTAGCTGAATAATTCACCGTTTAATAATAATATTATTGTTACCAATTATAAATTGTTTAAGTACAACTCTATGTCATAATGTAATATTTCTTTTTTTAATTTCAAAAATAAGACCTGCAAGTTGCAAATTTGCAATGTATAATATGTACAATCTGTTACGTATTTATATTTATTATTTTGTCAGGTACTGATGTGTTATCATGTCCTAAGATTTTCTGGTAACCATTTCAATTTTTTGACAAACAATTTTTTTTGAACTTCAATTGAATGCAAATTGTATTGGCTGTCATCATAATATTAGGTACATACCATGATTTTATGAGTTATTAAAATATGTTGTTTTATGGACTTAAATGTATAAATTGTGATTCGAGAATAAACAATATACATTGCAGAGTAATTCAAAAACATTTGTGATCGGTATTTTGTATACCTATGAAAATGTTGTATGTAATATTAATTTAATTTCGGTTAGGTTTAAGGACCTATACTCCACAAATCCTATACAGGTCCTATATTTTAAAGACTATTGTTAACTTCAGAATAATTTAGGTACGTGGTTATGTAGTATGTAAATATGTACCTATAATATTCTGTGTTAGCTAGAGGGTCCATAGATTTAGTTTAACATAATTTAGTTCACCAAACAGATAACATTCGTATTTCGTATAACATTTCCTAAAAATTTGTTGTATTGTGTAGAAAAATGTGTAATTCATATAACTAATATTATGTGTGTTTTTATATATATTTATTAGCCAAGTAGGTATATAATGCCATATGTGAGTATACATATAACCTGAATTTTATAATAATAACTGATTGAAGAACTGTTTCTTATAATCAAATTGCATATATAGGTACAAAGTATACATTATAACTTTTACTATTAGTTAGGTATTACTTATTAGCTTAATATATGTATTATTATCTATTATTATACGAAGCTGAGTACCTATGAATTAGTTAAAATGTTAATCTTTTTAACTCAAAAAGTTGGTTAATTTTAATAACAGATTTTTCCAGCTTATTTTAAAAATATTACTTTAAATTAAATTCATATTTATACTTCATACATATCCTATAGGCTATAACTGAAGTTATAATGAATAATTAATAATTTTTATATTTGTAATCACTATGAATATAATGGTTTTTAACAAAGGTAAATAAATAAATATAAAGATTTATAAATATTAATAGTTGACACAAATATTTAACTGCCTACACGTATACTATTTAGCAGTTACTACAACTAGTCAGCTAGTGTCATGAAAAATATTAATTCTATGGTATTGGTAATGTATAAATACGTTAATGCCCTAAAAAGGGTCCTTTAGATTAATTAGTATACATTTTCTTGGCGCCATAGATAAAACTCAAATGTTAACACTAATATACCTTAATACCTATCTAAAATATTTTCCTGGTTTAATGTATTTAAGATTTTAGTTAGTTATTAAATGTATAATCTGTCACTCTAAAAATAAATCATAGTCATATGTAATTATAAATTTGTCATATTGTCAATAATCATATAGTACAAACAAATCTAACAATTAAATTAACCTCAAAAATAATAGGTGCTTGAAATACTATTGTAGGTAGGTACTTATTTGTAAAAATATAGGGCATTACAGATAAAATATATTATAAACTAACCTATTAGTACCTACATTGGTTTAATACTCAACCATTTATGTTGATTTTCAATAGTACAGTATAGTAACTAATTATTGAACCTTATTAATATGATTAATTAACTTATAACTTTATTCGTTCCTGTATTATACAATATTATAATTTTCCGGTAACCGTACATCTTTATGAAACTCTGGCACGCAATAATTTAAACTTAAATAATTAGGTCATATAGATCATATAGATCTCAAAATATAAATTTAAATAAAAATTAAAAATTAAATATAATATGTTATTTTACGTAGATACTGTACACAATTTGCAGTGCATAAATAGTGACTGGTTAGGTTAGGTTAGGTTAGTGACTGTAGTGTAGCGGTGAAAAGGTTAAAAAGTTTATTATTTAAACATCGCAATTACTAAATGTGTAGGTAGGTTCATTATACCTACCTAGACGCCGCTAGACCCATCTAAAAAAATAAAAATTGTTATCATTTAACATGTTACCCACGACTAAACTTATGAATAATATCAAATATTATGATGATTTTAGATTCTAACCAACTTATTACCAACAAGATTCACTTTCCCATCGGACAAGATACTGTTGAAGAAAATCGAAACAGTTTTACTGTCCCAAACGGTAATGACAGACACAAAAATAAAAATATTATAAAATCAATACATTCATCGGTCCGCTCTGAATTTAAAATACTTTAGCAGTTAAATATGTATTAATTATTTAACCACTTAAATGCATATAACATGTTTGCATACAGTAAAATATATGTATACCTTTTGCATATAAGTTATTCGTTAATGTACAATTATCATTTAAAATTTTTAAGAAACTATGGAAGTTAGTCTGCTGCATAATAGGTGTTAGCCGTTTTGTGTACCGAACTATTTTCGTTGAGTAACCTAACTATGTAATGAATATGTTAAATTTGAATTTATTGAATACGAAAAACAGTTCTCAACGGAGACTATCTGTTAGCCTATCTACTTTAAACAAATATAATATTATAGCTACTATGATAATTTATTTTACTATTATCGTAGGTATAATTTTTCTTTGCAAAAAGCTTGACAATTGAATACAATAAGGTTCCTCATAAGTTGTTATATAATAACAATTAACAGTTCAGAAATAATAAAGATACATATAATATGCAACAAATTTTTATAAGTATTTAAAGTTAAAATTTTAACAAAACCCATCAATATTAAGGAAACCTATTCAAATTATTTTGCAGTTAAAAATTTATAAAAGTTTTCAACTTGTATAACTATTAAGTCTGAAAATATAAACAAAGTTTCTCATAGTACGTAATTCATACTATACCCAAAAAATCTATACAATAACGTTATTTTTAATAGATATTTTAAGTTAAGATTTGGACGAAATTAGATTTTAAATGAAAAATAACGATAATTTTAGTTATTTTGTTGTAATTTTAAAATATTACTCGTGGGTATTCTTGAAACTTTTAAAGAATATTATTATATTTTATACCAACAAAGACATTTTGAAATGCAATTTCTTCGACAAAAATTAATTCACTAGGTACCCAATAATACTATATTAGGTATACTAATGTATAATATAGTGTTTGAACCGAAGCCGAAATCCGCTCGGCCCGGCTCCGCCCTCCAATAAACTCAATAAATAGGCTGAAAGACCGTCTTCGCTCGGAAACGGTTTTCGTATAACTATCTACAAAGATTTTACATTAATGAATTTAGGTAAATTTAACACATCCATTATAGGTACAGTAACCCACACGACACCTTATGTATACAGCAGAGCCGTACCAATACTAGCATAACTTGTTCTATATAACTTATATATTGTAATATATTCAATATTGTATACATGTATTGCCCATGATCAGCTGATAGTAAAGCAAACTCGTAAAGATAATTAATAAATAATTATAATTTCACTATTACTAGGTATAAAATTATATTGTACATAAAATAAAGTTTGTTTTCGCTATTAAATTTTCTAGTTGTACAATAATAATCTGCAACTTTTGATGTCCTCGAGTTTAAGAAATCACTAATCGCTAATCACATGACCTGTAGGTTACATGACTTAACATTTAAATTGTAATTTTGACCGCAAAAATATTACAAATCGTTCTGTACAAGTGTAATACGTGAAATCATAAGGTACCTATGCGAAATGATAAAATATTTATTTGAAAATATGATTTATATTTCATTAATCATTGGTAAGTAAATAATATTTCAGGCTCACGTTTGGATTTATTTAGAACAGCGTTTATACATGGGTGCAGTTAACCACGAATTGTTCAAGTGGTCTAACCAAAACATTAAAAATTATATACTTCACACGTGTAAGGTAAACTATTTCCACGTGTTAATATATCTGCACATATGATAAGGTATAAAATAATATAATTATAAGGTAGGTATCTTTTATTCATTTGTATTGCAAGTGTCGTATAATAATTGAATATATATAATAGAAGTAATATAACTTTGTCAGTTACTCAGGTTTGAGGTATAGAAAGTTTAAAATTAGTTTAAAAATATTTAAAAATTCATATTATGTAAATAAAGAGATTATTTGAGTAACAGGGAATGTTTCAAGTATCTACTATTAATATTTTTTGCATTAAATCTTATAATAAAAACTAAACTAATTTATAAATTATTGAATTTTTCAACGATGACCTGCAAACATTTTTCAAATTTGCATGTCGTGATTTCGAGTATTTTTAAGTGTTTTAACTTGACTTAAATTCGTTGTAAATTGTAACTCAGTCAGTTTTTGTTTTAGAGCCATGATGGATCCAAATGAAAAAAATTGTTTTACACAAATCTAGTGTTGAAAATATGTGTTACTATTTAAAAAATTGCAAGTTGCGTATTGCACTTGCGCGCTGTAAAAAGGTAAAGGTTTAACATTTTTACTTTTAACCTCAAAAAAATATCAAACCCGAATTTTCTAACAGAAACAATTCTCAAAGTTCAAGATTGAAATATTTGTACTGTTCCTTTAAAGGTGACACCGCAGACACAAAAAACAAACACACTGTAATAAAACCAAGACACGTATATTGTTCCGCTCAAAATATAAAATAATGTGTACTGATAAAAGCTTTTTTTCAAAAATACTAGTTATTATGCTTTCTAATGAAATAAAAGAAATATTTTCAAAAAATTTCATTATTTCCTCGATAATTTGTTAACTGTAAAAACAATCACCTGGTAGACTGTTTGTATAGAAACAGATTATATAATACATCTAATAAGTAATAAGTGATAACTAATAATTGTATATATTAATATATATATATATATATAGGTACCTATAAGGCTATTATATTATAAATTATATAGATAATAATGGGTTGTTAATAAGTATATTATGACCGTTATTATACAACAGATATTGTGTTTACAAATAAATCATACTCAAAGCTCACAATATTTTGATATTATATAACAATACAGTTATTAATTACAATAATATAGTTATTTAAAACTGAAATAACTTCCTTATTGTTGATAAAAAAATCAATTAAGCCAATAGATTTATGCTATTGTTATACTATATTACTATCATACTATATAGGTTATATAACGTATATAAAGTACTTTATCTATATGTAATCTGCTATCTTAAAGACATATACACTACTAAATACTTTTATAAATTAACTTTATTTTCTTCTTTGTTGCAGAAGATGAATAATATCTTATGCAGTTACACAATTATACAAAACTACAAATGTATAATGTTATGCTTTAAAATTACGCACTTTTTCTTTTGAGGCATAACGATAATAATTCAATAGCTAACTTCCGTTACTCTAATCTACAAATGAAAATGTTTACCTAGTTTTTTAAGAGTTACGATAAATATCTGCTACGAAATGTGATTGATTACCTAATTACCCTTGAAATCATAACTAGGTACCTATATAAATAAATCATCCCAGTTAAAAAAAAAATAAATGCTTTGGATGATATTGAACAGATAAATGTTGGTAATAGCATTTTCAATTTTGTATTAAATCTCTTGATTCTAATATTTAGGTGTATAAATTAATTTATACGTATTATAAGTTCTTATACTATATTACAGTAATAGTATTTTAATTTATTTTTAGTCTTCAGATTCCAAGTGAATAGCGATACACAGTGTGACTGTCATGACTCATGATTATACCATGTCCAATGTCCATGTGTCCACTTACTTAGGTACCTAACTCACAATTTTAAAATTATTCAAGAGGTTCATAATATTTAATAAAAAAACGTCTCGCTTTAAAAATAGATTATGTTTTATTTGACTTTTTTTATGTAATATGTTAAAACAGAAAGTTTTATTGTATATTATTATTATTTTTATTTTTTTAGTTTGTCTGTGGGCACTTATTAATTATTATGTAGTAGAAAAAATCTTTGGTATTCAACTTCGAGGAAGTATTATTACGCAAAACCAGTTATCGGCAAAATCAATTTTTTTTTTTTTTAATTCAAAATGAAAACTGTAGGAATGGGCAAGTGTCATTGTTATAAAGATCAAGTCGACGCTGCCTTCTCAATGTACAAAATTTACCGATGGACTAGAATGTAGTTCAGAATGTGTGCTGATCTAGTGACAGAATCAACACACATTCTGAAGTGAGATAGATATAGGTGAAACAAACACAACATGTTACTTAATACATTTATTAATTGAGCAACAAACATATGAGACAGCGACAATTTGTAAGCTTTCCGTTTACACCAAAAGGCAAAAAACCAGAGTGGAAGCATCTACGAAACAAAATATTTATGTTGTTTTTATTAAGCCGGTGTCACCGGCACTTCACTAACAAAATTAACATTGTAGTTTGTGGTTATTAGTTTTATTTATTCTGTGGTTTTATTCACCTACCTAAATACCTAAATCTCACATTGTTATTTATCATTTTGGTATCTATAGGTATAGAAATTAGGTAGGATATGTCCTGTAAACATTAGACCACGTGGTGTCTATTACCTATAGGTAAACACATTATAATAAAGCTTTTACTTTTTTATTATATTGCTTCTCCTGTTTGAGATCATCCAGTGAACTCTGCTAATTTAGTATGAAAAGCAAGATACAACAGATACACTAATGATGAGTATTAACAAAAAAAATAATAAATATGTATGAGTTATTATAAAATATATTATAGTATATAATTAATGTTCGTTTTTTTTACATCTTGAGATGAATATGAAATATACACATCAACCCCCACAGAACAGTCTTATTGGCACAACACTGAATGAATATGATTTTAAAAAAATGATGTGGTTTGAGAAGGTATTAGGTAACCTGGTATCAGTAATCCTTATCGTGATTTACCAAGAGCCCTGAAATAAATGCAAATATAAATGCAGATATACAGTTCACATTTAAATTATAATTTCCGGATAGTATTGACCTTATAACTTATTATATAACAATTAATTACATAATCACATATACCTATTTGTATGATATTCTAACTACTCTAAATTAATAAATTATGTTATACTTATACTACGTATAATAAATGTGTATGCCAACTAGTAGATGTATATGCTGACAATTAGTTATAATTAATAACAAGTATATAATATTATGACTTTAGGTTAAGAGTTAAAAGTTATCAATTTCTATATGATAGATTTAAAAGTAATAATTAGTGTTTGTCGAAAATTAATTGTTATTCTATATATTTCTGATTTCTATAAAGTATATTTTAATATGAGAACCTACGATACATTTTATATGAAATCAATATTAATACTCTTGAGATAACACTTTTAAAAAGTTATTAAAATAATTGCATAGTAATTTAAATAATAATAAAAATGTTTTTCCTTTAAAAATGTTGTCAGTAGATACTTAAGAGTACGTTATACGTTTTCTCTTCGTCTTACACTCTTACTAACGCATAATCTATTGCGCGTACCAACAATAACATTTTAAATTCTAAAATTAAAATATAATAAGTACAGATAATAATCTTATCTATAAATTTAATAAAGGGTCATTTCATTCAAACATTAAAAAACACCTATAACAAAGTAGAACGCTGATAGGGTATTCTTCTGAAAGTTAAACTGTCTGTTATCAATTAGTAAAATTAGCAACACATATGCGAAAATAACGTCTTGTTAATCATTTTTGGATTTCATGATTTAAAAAAAAAAACTGTTTGTACCTACCTATTGCAGTTTATTTAAGAAATGTTCTTTCATACATTTATATTATATATAATTACTTTAATTGTACGATTTACAATACCAAGCGTGTATTTCAGATATATACGTCCGTCGAACGGTGTGGTTTTATATCGTCACTTTATAACGTCAGGCAAAAATGTAACTTCACTGAAATCATAAATTGTCCAACAATAGTTTTTAGATATAGATTTATAACAACACTTGTGATGATTTAGGCACTTTTAAAAGTTATAACAAGTTATTTTAAAGTTTCTAATTTCTACCTCGTAGTTTTCCAAATTGTTGCTAAAAATGTAGAAAATAATCAAATTAAAGCAACGCCATTTTTACAATGTAATATGTACCAAAATTCCTATTTGTATAATAACTTTTAATTTACAACAATTAAGGTTTTGCTATAGCCTATATATAGGTATGTATATACTATTAGTTTCAACTGATTGAAGTATATAGTTGATTTTTAAAATTTTTTGACCATTATTCTTTGTGAATTATAATTGTATAAAAACTAAAAAATTAATTACATGATTTTATTCCACTTAAAATTACTAGTTAATTAGATATTATTACAGAAAAAAACATTTATTATATAATGATGCCAACAGTTCTCAGCCAGTCATATATATATGAATCTAATAGGTTCCTATATACCTAAACCTATTTGATTTTTATGAAAACGTTGAAAACAATAATCTAATCCAACATCCATGTATAATGTATATTGTGTTTGTATAATATGTTATTATAATATGTAATTTATATGCGATACAAGTTCGAAGTTCGAAGAATTGATAAAATAAACATATGATATAAATTTCAATCTTCAGTTATTCGTTTTTGAATTACAGCAAAATAAGAAAATCGCTACATGAGAAATCGAGTGAAAGGAAAATTTTTTATCAATTTCTAATTGAAAATAATTTGCACATTTTCGTGATTTTTACGTATTTTGCTAAGATTTGAACTTTAAATGCTTATAAAAAAAAATTGTAACTATAGATTTTAATATTTTTCAAAAGCCATTGTAACAATATATAAGGATCCTTGTATTAAATTTTCAAGCTTTTTTACCCAACAAATAACATTTAATTGACATTCATAGAAAAAAAACCTAAAGAATAGGAAACTGAGTATGCCCGTAAACAGTTCAAAACAATTCAAAATATTTTGGAAATTTTATCGTCTGTAGAAAATGATAATATAAACAACCAGTGAAAATGTCATGTCTCTGCGGTCATTTGTTTCAGAGTTATACCAAAATCCAAAATCGATTTGCTGAAAACCGATTTTGCGTAAAAATTTCAGTTAATTTAAAAAAATGACCTCCCGAATACACCAACTAGATTCACTTTCCCATCAAACAAAATACTGTTGAAGAAAATCGAAGTATTATTTCGACAACTTATCGTGTACACGGACACAAAAAAAAAAACTAAAAAATTAATAAATAAATAAAAAACACACATCATTGTAAACTCAATACATTCATCACTTCGTTCAGAATTTAAAATAAAACATGTAACAAAAACATAAATAACCAGGTATGCTTACCTACTAACGTTTAAAATATGTAAGATATTAAATGTCACAGTGTAACTTGAAACAGATTCGTATCTCTCTTATTATAATTTTTGAATAAAATGGATCAACATTCAAAACTATTTAATTCATAGCCCTGACTATAATGACATTCGCTGTAAAGTATTAATAAACGAACCTGTACAGTATACATGTGATATTATTTAATACGTGCATTGAGTCCAGGTCAGGCTATAGTGGCCACGATTAGGTATCCATTTAACGACAACGAAAAAAACATACATTTTAATAGCTGCATGTGTAAATAATAAGTATTTCCTAAATACCCTTGTACCTATCATGAACATATTTATTTATTTATTAGTTATTACCTATATACTATAAAAAGAGGCTAAGGTACAAGAACTAAAATAATATATTTAACAAACAAAACATCAAGGAGCTTAATCTAAAAAGCATACATATTTACATAACTATATATTCGCATTATGAGATGAATTAGATGCGGTTACGACGTCATGGACGTTACGGGCCTATACGTCGTGATATGGAATAGAACAGCAAAAGGACATGTATTATGGAGCGGGGAAGGACCCTGAAGTTCACTTGAGAAAGAAGTTTATTATATATAGAACTTGATCAAGTTTACCGAGAATTTTAAGTTTGTGGTCTATCTTCTATCTAATAACACATACACCCACTTAACCTAAAGTTTCATGCATTGGACATTGGAATAGTCGTATTTGAGGGTGTTCGATGTACCTAAAGAATATAAGACCAGAAATGGAGATTAAACACCTTTATATCTATACTTTCCCTACCCCCGAATTTGTACGTATATAGTTTACGGGTCCCATATACAGCACGGATTCAACAACTATTGAACTTATACCAAGGATAGAAAGAGCAATAAATATCTTTCAGAGGCGTAGTGACTAGTGAGGTGAAACACTGATGTAACATGCTTTTTTTTAATCATCCATAAAAGTAGCAACAATATATCCTATTTGCTGGCAGAAATTTCCCTCAAAGTTCAAAATCAAAACAAATTGACTGCTCCAAAAATTGATGAGTTATGACGGATACAAAAAAAAATGTTTTTTTAAAAAATAACGTACCTACAGTAAAAAAAAAACGTTTTTGGAAAAGTTCAAAATAGCCAATTAGTAAATCTGATTATAAAAATAATTTTGATGGTAAAAAAATTTATCTAAATTAAGAAGTTTTTTTCGAAAAAAAAATCATTAATTTTAATTACAATTTTATTGTTAAGAAAAAATACAAATATTCAAATACAAATTCATTATATATTTATATTATTTAATTATTTAAATGAGATTATACATGACAAATTAAATAGGTATGTCAGCAACATTACTGGTTTTGAAACAAATCGCGCATCCACCCTCCCCTCAGCCATTTACTGTGAAGTAAGCATTTCTCCGTTTCTAATTGGTCCGCCACCACCGCTGCCGCTGAAGCCGCCGCTATCATTTTATCAATAATAATATTGTCGATACACAAGACCACGATATTTAATTTATCATGCACAACTAGCACAAGACTGAAGAGTGAAGACTGAAGACACAATAACAGTAATTATTCAAGAGTTTGTGAAAAAAATATGTAATGAGATAGGTTTTGAAGATTCATTTTGATGATTTAATTCACAATTTTCAATTAATATTTAGGATTGTCTTTATACAGAAGTTAAGAATAATTCTGAACTACATTTTGTAATTTTGTATTTTGTGAGTTTTCATAACAATCGACAATTTTGCTTGAATATAATTGATAAATGATAATTGATATTATGGTAACACTATAGCGGTTGATGGCGGTCAAACGTATTAACCAACTTGTTACAACGCAATACCCCAAGAAAGTGTTCCTAAACTCCAATCAATCCGCTGAACAATCCGCTAGATTAGTTGATGAGTTTCGGAACAAACGGAATGTATATGATCCACAGAATTCTGTATAATAGAAGTCTGTCCTGTCTGTGTCGTGGTCACGATCAAAGATAGTATCTTTAATCGTGGTCGTGGTCATATCCATATCTTTATTATCTATGAGAAATAATCGATACCTCGAGCGTATCTAAGTAGTGCACAATGTTATCTGATAACCAAAAAGTCACCTGATAAGATATTGATTTAATATTTTAGTATTTTACATTTTTACACCAAATTTCAGTTTTTAAATTTTCGGTCAGACTTTATTGACTTTTAAATTGTCTCACATTTGTTGCTAAAATATTATCTGTTTGATTTACTAAACATAATCTTAATAACAATTATGTGAAACCTCGTAATGCCAATTATATGCAATGGAATCAATCGGAACACGAAATCGTAAGTTGTATTTTGATAATATAATATACTTTATACAATTTTACAAAAATGCTTTAACGCTAGTGTCTGTTATTACATAAATTTATTATAATTTTATAACTTACTTATTTATGTATATATTCTGTAGATTAAAAAGTAAAGATAAATATTTTAGGTTGGCACATATTTTTCTAAGAGTAGGTATGTTATGCAGTTATTTATCACAATAAAGTAGTGGTATATTCATAATATTTTTATTAGGTAGTCATGTATGGTCATTTTTGGATGGAGCGTTGGGTTAGTATCCGACTTTTCATTTAAGTATACTCTATGTAGAATAAGAGTACACCAGATGGCGGATAGAAATACATTGAGTCCTCTCATGTATCTCTGTTACTGGTGCAGCCGGCACCGCTGACTCTGCCACACACTCTTCAGTCCCGTATATGTGCTAACTGGTGAACTCCTATTCTGAATAGAATACAAATTATAGTTAGTTTTTAGGGTTGTATGATTAGCAAAATTATTTCTAAAGTATTATATTGATCCTTTATTCTATAATATGTATATAGATTAAACTAAATCTGGTACAATTTTATGTCAGCCAGGAGGTTGAACATTTGAGGATGTAACTTATTACCTGTTATTATTAGATTATCAGAGTAGAATACTTAGCCTCATACCTCCCAGTTCCCTGCATAGCATACACATTTTTAAAAGTATCTGTTAATCTTAGGAAATTTCCCAAAATGTATAAAATAGGTATATAAATTTATTCTTCAAAAAAAGTAAACAATTATGCGAAGATACACCTTCTTAGTTATAATTTTGTTCTATAAATTGTATATTTAGCTATTAGATTTACATTGTATCTATGTCTCTTTATTGTTTAGTTATTTTTAATTTTATTAATTTTGCCTACCAAAAATTAAAAACAATATGTCTCTAATATTCCTTACAAATAAATAATTTATTTAAAATAAATAGATTATAATCATTATATTATATTATAGTACTTTTTATATTAATTACCAAGTGTAAATTTCATCTCGTCAAATTATAATTTTTAACACGTCAAAATACATCACTTAAAACAGAATGACTTTAGCAATGACTTACTAGTTACCATATTACAAAATGATTCCAAGTATAGGTATTAGATATAAATGCATAATTTTAGATTAATATAGATTGATTTACCTCTTTAGTATGTATAAATGTATAGAATAGTAGGTAAATAATACTAAATACTAAATACTAATAGCTCGACTAATAGGTATGTATGACACTTATTTTAATTTAAATTAATAAAGTATTAACTAATAAGTACCTATTATATTTAGGCGGATATTTATGTATCTTTAATTTTATTTGAGTACTTGTATTATATTATAGAGATATTCTCAATGTAAATTGATTGTAAATAGTATGTTAAAAAATATAACTCAGGTATATTTATTTTAAATATTGGTTAAACAGTATCAACAATTTACTGATAACATAGCTTAAAATTCATTGTATCACATAAAACTGTACGTTTTGTATTATTTAAATTAATATTATCTAATATAAAACTAACTAACTAATACAAATAAGTAATAATGCATAAGTATCAGAATAATTTAATAACACTGATTTTTAAGTACTTTATATGTTTTTTCTTTTAATAATATTCTATAGGTATTAGGTACATTATTGAATGTATGTAATGTAACATGGTATGATACTATGATGGCAACGAACCGAATACTGTTAGAGTTTGCGCAGTTCATTGTATCCAGTTCGCCTCATAATGCACTATGTATATGTATAAATCATGACAACCAATTAAAAGCAGCAAACTTGATACAGATTTGTATGATGGTCGTCGGGGTAAGGGGTATGCGTATCATAAAGTTGAAATTCACAATATTAATTGAATTAATACTAGAATTAGTGTACTAACAATAAGAGAAAACTAGAGCATTTCATATTTTATAGAATAACTATTTTGCTTCTACAAATGCTTTTTGCCAATATTGGGGCCAGAATTTTAGTATCAGGTGGGCCAGGCTGAGGCCAACATTTTTTTGGGGAGGCCAAAATGCTTACTTGATATATATAAAAAAACAATAGTGGTGACAGGCACTTGTGCAAGAGGTGAATTAAAACCCTCCCATTGCCTCAATTTCTTTTCATTTCTTTTATTTTTTTTAGTAAAACATCTATTGATGTAAAGACTTTTTATATACTTAAAAAAATAATGTACATTTTATACTATTTATTAATAATTGATGCCGAATCCGTTTTATACATTTCTTTTTTTGTAACTCCGCCGATAAAAATCCTACGCACAAACCTGAGTGACGATTGCGATGCCTCCTCCCTGAGTCCTGAGTTCCCTGACTCCTGAGTTCCCTGACTCAAAATTACACCCAATACTAAGCACACTATCAGGCATAAATTCTAATATAATTGAGTATAACTATCTATCATAAGACATTATAAGAAATATTTTAAACTGACAATAAATATTATAATATGACATAATACCAATAACCAATTCAAATATACAACTCACTTAATGAGCATATTTTTTTTAAAAAGTATTTACTAATTACTTATTATTTTCATATTCAAATGCTGGTAAACAAACTTTACCTATGCTTGTATGCACAGTGCATAGTTTTCAACCCATTCAAAACATTGTTTACGTTATACATTACGACTCAATATTTTTATATTCTTTTAAATCATGAGATCATTTTCAATAGCAGATTTTGATTTAATTTAAATTTTGGTGGAGCAGCAAGACTTTTTAACGTGGGTCCAGGCACACCCTTGGCGCTGCCACTGCTTTATGCCAAGATGGTTACCTAATATTAATTACATCATTAGTTATTACCAAGGTTAAGCTTAAGCTAAAGTAAATTTTGCGTGTTGGAAGTATAAAATGTTTGTTATTTACCTGGGAGAAAAAACCTATGCACACAATTTATAACACTATAATACAAAGATTCATCATACTCTATATAGTTTGTCTATTACCATTAAAAAAAAAAAAAAAACAACAAGAACTTTAAATTCGGTGCTATTTTAATAGTAGGTATGTTTATTAAAATCCAAAAGCAAATAATTGTATTAAATATGCTACAGTACTTACCATGCACAATACATACAAAATTACATAGTTAAATAATATTTATTACTTATTAAAATTATTATTTTTTTATAAAAATCAACTGTCTCGGCAACTAGGACCATTGGCTACATGAAATTAAACAAAATTGTTACTTTAAGTTAAGACTTATATCACTATATACTTATTTTATAACTTATTTCTCATACCTATCTCTATAGAGAACAAAAAGGACAAAAAAAAAATTGTTTATTTACATATATAGTTAATAATAATACCATGTGTGTGTATACTTTATACATTTATAATATAAATCTAAATTTTATCATGAAGTTCTGATAAATTTTATTATATTAGTGTACTAGTGTATGTCGTGTTTAAATTTTCTGCTAGATGGTGGGTTCGTTTGAACTTCTGACGGTGTAGTTTGTATTTCAAGTATTCTGTTAGAATTGAATAACAATATTATACATTTTAATATCAAATATTATACTTATTCTGATGAGTTGATATAGTTACATGAATTAATAATTTTTTTAAATATTGGCAATAATCAAAAATCTTCCTTAAGTATTTACATAAATTCATTATTAGTATAATATATTCCTTAATAGTTTCTTGGAAAATATTAATGAAGTCATATTAGTGATAAAAGTAATTCAGTTTCTTGCCTTATAGTTATTTTTTTGTTTATTTTATGTGACTTATAGTTGTATATATTGTGTACATTTAAATTATCTTAAAATCAAGAACACGTTATTAAAAAATATGATTTAATGCACTAATAATAATACAAAATGTAAAAAAATGCTCTTAAAAGTGGTGTCTAACATAATTTTTAAAAATAATGATTAAAATATTTTAATTGTATTAATGTATAATTATACATGTTTATTGTTTTGGTTTTGATGCATGTCGTAAACATTTTGTAAATTGTGATGATTCAATGCTTCAATGCTTCATTTATTAGAAATAAAATGTTGATGACTTAAAAAAATACCAACAGTTATAAAAACAAAATGCTTTAATTGAATAAAAACATTTATTTCGAAAGTTGTTATACGGATGTCGTAATTTGCGTCTTGTAATCACTACCATTAATCGTTTCATTAGCAACAAATATCTTCTTCGATCTTATCTTTTTTTAGACTTAGAATAATATATATAATATGATAAGTATTGTAAATAGAAGTACAATATTTCATGAGTGAATAAGATAGGTAATAAAATTCATTATGGATCACAAATAGAAAATCACTGTATCGTGATAATTATCAATTTCCGTTCAAACTAAATTAGATAATACATTATGACAAATATAAAAATAAACTTGTGAAAATGATCTTCAAAATCTGAAATTTGGCAAATACCTATATATTCCATAATATAAGAATACTACATAATATTAAGGATCAAATATTCATCTTCGTTCACTTTACCGTACAAGTACAATTATATAGTTATATGTTATAACATTATAAAACACTATCAACTTAAGAGGACGCTACACAAACATTTGTTGTCTCCATCTTACAAGTGCGTAACATAGACAATTGTACGATCAGCAGATCAAGTGTAGCTCTGTCAGTTTAAAAATTATAGTGAATTTACCTCTTTTTTTTAAAAAGTTAAAGATAAGATTATTATCTAGGCACCTAAAAGGCTTTTTATTATATTTTAATTTAAAAGCGAGTTATGAGTATTTTAAAATTGTAAATTGACGGTACATCTTAAAATAAATGCCTGTGCAGCGTTTTCTGAATTGCGTGTTTTTTTTTTTTTTTTTTTATTGAGATTTTAATGAATAATTATTATATCTCGACAATTACATTTTAAAAATTGATACAATAAATAAAATAAAATACATTAAACTGAATTATCATTGTAAAGCTCACACTCTTAAATTTGAAGCCCTGTTTGTTTTATAAAATTTAGTGTGTGTATAATTAGCTTGATATTTTTAGTTGAAAGGGCGTTGATAAGAGAAAAATTGATATCTAGGGTGGAAAACAGATTTTTTAACGTTGTTCTTTGTATAGATAGGGATGAACAATTTAGAAGTAAGTGCTGGAAATCACAATATTCTCCACCGCATTTGGGTAGGGGACAATATGGACTGTTGTTGAGACCCAATTTAAACGAATGGTGAGGTAGTAGGCTATGGCCGAATTGCGTGTTATAATCATACATTTTAACTTTTTGATAAATCGTCAGTCATCACACTCATATTTTATACATTTTGAAGAGGTGCTACAAATGTAAATTGTTTTAGTCGAAAATTAGATTGTAAGATGGTTATAATACACATCAGTAAGGCAACTAACATTTATTTCTACACCCCCCCCCCCCTCAAATAAAATTCTGGCTACGTGCCTGGCCTTACTTATTTTTGATTTTAGATTTTATAAGATTGAGCTGTTTTAAGGAGCTTGGAACCGCAACCTCTCATAGATTCCCTTAGGATCAAACTCTTTGGAATTTAACTATATACCAACTTTGAAAATACCATAAAACTAAATGTACCTACATAGTTTGTATTTATTTTTTAGAACTATAGCCCTGTAGGTATAAAATAGTGACGTTTTCTAAATTTCAGGCCTACATTTAAATTGATTACCTAGTATTCAATGAAATCATATAATAAAATATAAATACAAATCTACTATTGTTATAATAAAACGTATCACTTGATACTTGGGCCAATGCTCATACATCTGTGATTTGTGAACTGTTATTATTTTGTCAGGTTATGCGAGTATATATATATATATATATTTAGAAATTATAATGTATAGATTTTACCAAAAAAAGACGACAGAAATCGATTCATAAAAGTGTACGACGGACGTATTGTTATGTACAACAAAAACAAATGTTTAAAAGTAGGTACTTATATTTTATTTTGTCAAAATTATTTGTATGCTAATATTGTTTATTTTTGTATAGAATTGTTAACAGAGAACAACGAGCTTCTTTTAAAAAAAGTTTATTATTATTGCATAATTTTAGATTATAAACTCTTGGCAGTAGGCAGGAATCTACAGGTTTAAAAATGTTTTTTTTATCTTCACGTTTGAAAAAAAATTCTTCGATTTTCAATATTGACAGTGGTTTCTAAGAGTAAATTTAACCCAAACAAATCTTAGTACCTATCTTAAAAAAGGGCGGGTAAGTGGATGTTGCTCTGCTGTACAGTTGGTTCCAAGTAGGTCACTGTTTAATGGATGGTATTAAATTTGAATCAATGATATAATATCATTGTATACGAAAAACGATTCTGAGCGGAGACGGCGTGTTAGTCCAAATTTGATCATGAAATAACTATAAAAAAAAAAACTGTATGTTTATATTTTTGAGATTTTTTGGTTACAGAATAACCTACTTATGTGGAACCTTATTTTAAATTTTCAATCATTAGCTATAAAATTTGACTATTTTATAAATTTTTAACTATAAAATCATTTTTCAATTTTTAATTTGATAAATGTTATCGAAAATCAAAATTTAAATGCTTATAAAAAAAATTGTGCCTATGTATTTTTAATATTTTTCAATTGCTATTGTAACCATATATCAGGAGCCTTCTATTAAATTTTCAAGATTTTCTACTCAACAAATAAATTTGTATTGACATTCATGGAAAAAAAAACTAAAAGAAATGTAAACAGAATAAGTCTGTTAACAGCTAGAAATGAGTCAAAATATTTTGAAAATTTTATCAAATATAGGAAATGATAAAATAAACATATGATATAAATTTCAAGTGTCTAAAGTTATTCGTTTTTGAAATACAGCAAAATAAGAAAATCGTTACATAAGAAATCAACTGAATATCCAATCTTTGAAAAATTTGAACTTTAAACGTTCATAAAAATTTAATTTGACTTTCTTTTAGACATTTTTTTTGTGATACTGGTAGAGAAACCTATCAGGAATCTTGCATTACATTTTTAAATCTTAGATTTAAAAAGAAAAATTTTTATGAATTTCTAACTCAAAATAATTTCCATATTTTCGTGATTTTTACGTATTTTGCTAAAATTTGAAATTTAAATGCTTATAAAAAAAAATTGTAACTACGGATTTTTAATATTTTTCAAATGTCAGTGTAACAATATATTAGAAGCCTTGTATTAAATTTTCAAGTTTTTGTACCCAACAAACACATTTTTATTGAGATTCATAGAAAAAAGCCTAAAAAAATTGGAAACTGAATATGTCCGTAAATAGTTCAAAACAAATCAAAATATTTTGAAATTGTATCATGTATAGAAAATGCTAATATAAACATTTAGTCAAAATTTCATGTATCTATGGTCATTTCTTTTAGAATTACATCAAAAACCAAAATCGATTTTGTCGAAAATTGGTTTTCCGTAAAAATTCCCGTTTTTCCTTAATTTTTCATTTGTTTTTCACGGTGCTTTTGAAAACTACTGAGAAATTTTAACTTTTGACCCCCCAAAGTGGTTAGGTTAAGTGTTACCAACTAGATTCACTTTCCTATCAGAAAAGGTACTATTGAAGAAAATCGAAGCATTTTAAAGAAGCGTCTTAAAAGGTGATGACATCAGACACAAAAAAAAAAAAACACACATCATTGTAAAATCAATACATTCATCGCTCCGCTCAGAATCTAAAATTACAAAAACTGAAAATCTAATATAAAAAACACCAGGAAAGCAAAAATATTTACACTACATCAGTTATTGACAAAGTTGATTTCGTATCATAAATTGTGATTCAAAAAAGAATAACAGTAAAGATTGTAATTTTTAGCAAATATTAATTATATTATCATTTTCAAAATATTTTGGCCCTATTATATCGATATTTGAAATTTTCGGATTTTTTTTTCAATTTATGTTCTATTTCTTGTGTTTATGTTTCTCTGCCAAAAAGCTTGATAACCAAGTATGAGGTTCCTCGTGAGTTTTTCTTATAACAATTCAAGTATCAAACATTTATAGTCACATTTTTATATAAAGCGACTTTGAAGTTCACATTTTAAAAAATATATTAATAATAGAGTCTGAAGAGACTTGACATTTTTTGCTATTGAGTATATTATTATATTTTCTATACGCGAAAGTTTTTGAACCATTTAGACTTTATTTATGCTATTTATACCATGCATGAACCTATATATTCTTAACATAATGCTATACAACTTGTCAAAGTTATATATACTGTGTTTTTACGCATAATTTGGTTCAACTTACTGAATTAAAAAATATTAAAAATTAAAGATGAGCTATCCTTGATCTATCCGTCTGATATGACGATGGTTGGTTTATTATTGGATTCAAATATACACCGCCATTACACTTGCCTATACACAATGAAACCCTGAACAGAGCGAGTTCCCTGTTTTTATTTTTTATTCATTTTTAATCACGTATAATTTGATTTAAATATGATTCGAATTATAAGTAAATATGTTGCTTGATTTAACAACAGCAGTAATAGCATTTTAGTGTAAAACTCAGAATTTAAAAATAACAGTTATTGAGTAATTTTAATAGTGTATATTATAATTCGTCTGGGCATTAATCAAACGTATCGTGTCTATCACGTACCCAAATCACTTTGATTGCACTTTAATGGCCGAAATAAAATTCTAACGAGATTTAATTTTTTAACAAAATGTACCTATAGAACTATTTATTATAAATATGTTTTGTTGTTAATAAAAACAACTTTAATGGTCTCAGGTTGGTTAGGTCTAATGAACAATTTTGTCAAAAAAAATAGAGATTCAATAAATATGTAAATTATGTTCAAAGTACTTTAAAAACTCGCATTCGCTATCAAAATTGTGTTACTGATTAAATAAGTGAGTTCAGCAGACATAGTTACAATCCATAAGCACTATAATGAAAATAATGAATCAGGATTTTTCTGAAACCTTTACATTACCAATTGAAAATACACAGCCACCATATGCAAGTTTATATCAATAAACTCATGTATATTATCACATATAGGTAATATTATTGTTATACATTACTATATAAATTCGAAAATACTTCATTATTCACTATAATGTATAACTATTTCTTATAAATTATAAGTAACTCTATGTTCATGACCAAAAATAATCAAATATGATATAATAAAATGTGTTATAAATGCATCATTCATAATCTATGCAAAATATAACTACTTATATTTATGATTTATTAACTATTATTAATTTAATGTTCATGACCAAAAATATTTAAATTTGTCATAATAAAATGTGTTAAAAATTGCTTTAATCATAATTCATTCAAAATATTAGGTATATTTATATTTTGATTAGATTAAATTGAACACGTTTCATGTTCAAGTTCACGTGGGTTGTGATGCCAACGTACCTATAACTATATATGTCTATATGGATATTGGATATCACTGGGTATAACCTACGGACGTATATCAGTTAAGACTGAAATAGTTAATTCGTGTATAACAACATTTCTGTAGCGTGAATGAGCACCTAAATTGATTTCTTCGAAATTTAAAATTTATGAATAATATACTTGCAATGCCTAAAATTTACAAAAAATTAGGTATGATTCAAAATTAATGACGTAAAAATACATAAAAAAATATCTATTAAGAGCTCTTAATAGGCCTCGGTACTTCCGTTAATTTTAGCTCAAAAGATCTAGTTTTAACAAAGTTAAAGTTAGTTAACGTTGTCTGATTTTTATTCTGAACAAATTTTGATTAGATAGAAAATTGTCTATAGATCATAATATACGGAAAACTTTAAATCTTATATTATTATGAACTGTAATTGAAAATTTCAAAGTATGATTTTATTCAAATCATAATTTTAATTAAAAACGGAAAGTACGAATAATTGCTCTATTAGTTGTATATCATCAATCGTGTACGTGTTAATTAGGATTATGGCTCTTTAGGATTCTTTTATAGAAATGATTTTTTTTATTTTGTTGTAGTTTAAAAATATTATTTGTGAAGACTTCACTTTTACTGTATTTTATATATTCATAATGACATTTTCAAAAAATGTTGATTGCTTTTAAGCTATTGCGTATTTATACTACGACCACGGACCACCGGTTAGGTTCTATTATAGACATCGTTCTACGTTAAGGTGACTTAAAAGTTAACAATGTTAATAAATGTATCCTAAAATAATTGGTCAAACTATTAATTAAACCTTCCCTGAATCGTCAAAAACGTGAAAAACCGTCGAGTATTTTTTGATTTTATAAGCAAGCTCAGCCATAATTTTTTGCCTTTGATATAATAATATAATAGCGTTACCTGTGGCTTCTATTCTAATACTCTTGCAACCGAGTGCGACATAAATTACGAGTCAGTAATCTGTAAATCTTTACACTCTTACGACACATCCGGGATTCCAAATAATGTTTATACAAAAAATGTGAATTTACATAATATGCGTCATTTAGATATAACCCAACTAATAATATCTGTATTTTCCGACTATCTAGTATCTATTATGATATATATATTATATATATGTGTATATTGTATATATGTCTATCGTTTCTGTTTAGCTTCAGTTGAAATATTCTATATTATTTGTTTGTCAAAATATGTTTGTATTATTTTAGTATTATATAAACCTTAACTATACACATTGCCTCTAACATGATATAATAATATATTTTATTCTATTTTACATATAACAAAATATAATAGAATATACAGAAAATTATATTCAATCATAATAACTATTTTATTATCTGTGACTAAAATGGCAACCTACATTGTTTAAACAAAAAAACTATTCAATTTTTGTGAGACTAAACAACATTAATGCGTGAGCCACCATATATCGACCTATAGGGGTTGAAATACGAAGGTACAGACTCTCAAGGAATTTATCGAAATAACTTTTATTGAAAATGGTCCATAGTTTTTAAGTCTATAAATGAGAAACTGAGAAACAAAAGAACAAACAAACATTTTTATTTATTAGGTTAGGTATATATGTGATGTTTTTGGCAAAAAATTATTTATCATTAGGAATGATATGTAATTCGTTTTTTAAAAGCAATGCTTTATTATTAAAATCAAATTCTACACGATATCCATTACTGCAGTTACCTACTCAATGACTAGTACATTCAAAACTACCCGGTAAAATTTTTAAATTCAAAATTTTAACTTCTAAATCCTAAAAAAGTAATCTCGGGCTATAAAAGTATAAACTTATGAAGCTGAGAATAATAAGGTTATAAGCTATTACAACTTATAACTAGGTTGTTCAAACTAAAATTACAGGAAGAACATTGATATGCATATACATATTTTTCTGATCAAATAATTTAATTTTAACGATTTAAACTTAAAGTTTAAATTATTTGTTCCTTCTTCATTAACTCAGAGTTTATGATTTAACTTAAAATAAAATAAATCTCTTGTAATTTTAGTAATACTAATATTATTGTGTAACAAATTCTTAATAGCATTCCTACATGTGTATAATTGTTGAAATACATTGGTCCTTGGCCGAAATCTCAATATTGAAAAAAAGATATAAAATTACGATATTATAAAAATATATTCTATAGTTCATAACATTCAAAAAGATGTGTTTTTATTGTTGTTTTAAATTAGTAATTGTATTATCCTGTAATGAGGCAAGTCAAACTAATATGAGTCCAGTCCTTATATGTTTTATATTCCTATCCTTTATATTAAAAATCTAATATAGTTAACTAGTATAAATGTCCTACAAATAACAAATTGTATTTTTACGATAGGTAAACAATTAGTTTAATATCTTATTATTTTACTAATTGAATTCTTTATTAATTTTTTATTACATAATATATAATAAGATTATTATATAATCGATTAGGTACAAAGTATCTATTAAGTTGGTCCAAAATTATAATAAATTTATGTTTAATAGATTTCTGATTTACCTATTAACGATATTTAACCATTATACGGTTAATAAAAATGCAAAGAACAGCATTTTATACGTAAATGTTAAATTACTTTTCATTCATATTATATTCGAATTGGCTGATGAATGTGTAAAATCACATTGTGCAATCACCAATATATTATGATAATACTGTAGGTACTCCTCCTACTCTCCGAAAACTGATCACACTACAAAACACCGTGCCGAGCGTTTTCCCTTCAGTTTACTGAACGTGTGGCACATGTCCAGACCGTAATTTCTTCGATTTAGTTTGTTCGCTTGGAATCGTCTTAAACACTTTCATCGTTTTTTTAAGCTTATTATTTAATTTAATTCATGAAATGTACGCCAATTATACTGCAGTTATGTTTCATTAACACAACACGAGTTGTGTTAGTGTCATACTATACAATCAATCGTTGAAACTATCTATATCAAACTATCCACTTTTAAAGTATAAAAAGGTAAATAAAAATATCATGTATATTTTAATTTTTAAATTTTAAACTCATACGAACCGTTATGTTTGATCATTGTCAAATCATATAATATGTTAAATGTTTTGGGTCGTGTTATCGATTGATTTCGTTTTTCACTTGATGCTTACAACTATAGGTGCCAGCTATTTTTCATTCGAATATAGGAGCAAAACAATTACAAAAAGTAGTATTTCGTTTTAATTATGTGTGATTGTGATTGATTCATGTTTGTTTTTCGGTACAATTTCATTACTGTAAATTGTCTGTATACTCCTGTTGTAGTATGCTATTTTGTTTATGCTATTATTTAATTGTGATACATTCAATGTTCCTTAACATCATAAACTGGAATAAAATATTTTATTTAGAGTAATTCTTATTAGTAAATAAGTCTACCAAACTGTAAGAAATTATTATGATTTATTTCAATTGTTCTTAGATTCTCTATTTACAATTATTATATTTTCTATAAAACTAAATTATTTAATATTAAAATCAAAAAAACAATCTCTTTTAATATTAAGTTTTTATAGTGTAAGATGAACTTCTGATATGACAGATTTTTTAAAATACAAATTGTGTTTAGTAGCTAAACTGTGTAACACTAACATAATGTTATAGAACTGTTGCTTGTATGAAGTTAAGGCAGTAAAATAATCTATTTAACAATTATTTGATACAGTTAGTGAATAAGTTTTATTTTTATATTTTAAAAATGTATACCTAGTCATATCGATGATAATAATATCATTAAATATTCGTTAATCGTAGTTCATAAACAAATATTGATCTATTTAGAATATTTTAAAAATAATTGAGTTTGGTGTTTGACACTAAAATATAATAAGTAATAAACATTATAATATACTTTAACATCGTCTAACAAACTACTTAATGCAATGAATTGAAAAGTGTTTCAAAATTCAAATTAAAGGTATCAAAAAAAAATATAATTTAATGAAAAAATGAGTAATTTTATGTCTTTTAAATTAAAAATATTCGAATTTGGTTTTACATTCGAAAAAACGATTTTGAGCGTGTATCATTTCACTTGAAAATGGCCATGAACTTGTTAAAACTCATTTTACTTTCAAATATTCTCAACCTCGTGGGTATTTTCTTGTTCTTATTGATTTACTAGATAGTTACTGTTCAATAATGTTCTTAAGTGCAATCCGTACTCAATTCAAATTTTGAAATTCTACACGAGTGCTAGATTAATCTTTTAAAGCATTTTACTATACATCAAAAAGTCCGTAAAACCCTTAAAAACATAACACATCGCTATTTAAAGATATATTTCATTGATACGATAAATTCTTGATTTAACCGCCCCGTGGAATGATAAATATATTATTATAGAATGATAATTATATCATCAATTAATATTACAAAGTTGTCGGTGAATAAAGTAATTAACCAATCTATAATTGGCCTTTTAGAGGGTTGCTTCTTACATAATATTATGTTATGTATAATTTCAATTTTAGAAGATTTAATGTGTAAATGTTTAATGTTTCATAATTATGAAATCTATCATACTACCTAACTGAATAAAAAAAATGTATTCCTACCTTTAAATGTAAAAAAAATATACATTTTTAATTACTTGGAATAAATGTTTTGTTTATTTAGGTAAACTTTTGCACTACAATTTTTCAAAATTTGGTTTGAATATGCAATTTAAATTACCAAAAAATTTTAATTTGTTTCATTGATTTCATTATTATGATCAAAAAAATATGACTAAACAAGAAATAAAGTGAAATTGCATTTCTTAATTTACTATTAATAATTAGGGTTCGGAATTCATTGTTTTAAAAACGTTCGAAATATGGATGTAATTATGTAAATTTTGTAAACAATAGTACTTTAAAATATGCAACTAAAATTAACAGGAAAAATTGGGTGTATCTGAAAATAAGGTGATAACAATAATTGTTAAAAATCCTTAAATACTTTGTCAAATTTGACTTTTTTTGTAAAATATAACGAAATATAATAAAAAAAAATACAATGCCCAAGATTGTATTTATAATTTCACGATTTCAAAAAGAAATTTATATTTTATCTAAAATATTCTATAACCATCATAAAAAAATATGCATATGCAAGAATCCCGTAATTGATGTAGTTTACTAAAGATCTAAATTTACTTATTGATATTTAAAAACAATTAAATAATATTGTGTAGCATGTATACTCAAATGGTTTATTTGGTTTATATATCAATTATTTGTTCTATGTTTCCGTGGAAGTTCAATTATTGAAGAAAGGCCTAGGCTGAAATACTGAAAAATTTATTAATTTGGTACAAATTTTCGTTGTATTTAAATATTAAAAATTGTAAGTAAGAGAGCATTTTAAAATACTATTTGTATAAAAATAATATGTAGGTACTTACTTAAAAAGTTTAAAATAGTAAATATTTATGTATAAATTAATTTAAATATAAGATAAATATTATTAAATTAAAAAATATTCATAATTTTCACACAACGACTATAAGTACTTTTTATTTTTACTATTATACAAGGTAATAAATTATCATGGTGGCGTGGTGTCTGGCTTCAATCATTGTACTTGCCAGCACCTGCAGCCAGTGCCACTATATAGTTCCCGAATGGGTAACCACCCGGGTTCTTAGTGGCAAATCTTTGCCACACATACACGAACCGACGGTATCAACCCGCAACCGTACCAACCGTAATCCATACATTCCGAGCTTAAGATCAATAAAAAAAATTATTATGACAATATGTTCATTAGGTACTTATTCTACGTTCCTACTCTAGTTGCATTATAAATATTATATTATTAGAATAATAATATATAATTGATAAAAATAATTAAATAAAAACAAAATAATTGTACATCAGAAGATTGCACTAAACGATATTGTTCTATTGAATATAAATTACCTCAACTGTATTTACCGTAAATAAAAATATTAAAATGTTGTTTTCATCAATGTTTTATAAATGTAATAAATAAATAATGGGTTATTTTAGGATGATTTTTAATTGCTTGATGTTAAATGCATTGTGCATGCCGAAAATCGAATTCCTTTTTAGTTGTCCCGAACAAATGTATCACACACGTGTAAACGAGGAACTAAAGACGAATCACAAAAAAACATCTGTGTCCAACGTGCTTATTGTTATGAGACCTGAAAAAACGTATTTCATAAATGTGAACCATTATGAGTATAGTAGTCTGTGTACGGTTGATTATAATAAGGAATAGTATGTTACGGCCTACTTTCGTTGAGTAGGTACATTAATTTTTTCCGTTGTAACGAGTTTTCTTTTAATTTTAATATTTTTAAAAGTCCTTTACTATGCATAAAATATGCTAAAATATATGTCTAAATTATTCGTATTGGTGCAGCACTCTGCGTGTATTTATTCGGATTAAAGTTAACGAGGTTTGAGAATTTTCATAAATTCACAATAGTTTTATAATATCAAATTGTGTACTTGGTGTACGAAATCAATACATAAAAATTGTTACATAGTGTAGCTTGTAATGGTTATTATAATTTATATTAGATTGTTTTCTATTACAGTGTTATACTTAATAATTATTAGTGTAAAATTAGACGTATAATACTACCTATATTTAAATACTTGATTTCCTATATATTTTGTCCAATCCAATTGTACCTACAGGTCATATGGGATATTTTAATAAACAAAAAGTGGTAGGTAGACGTGTAAGCAATTCAGTTTTTATGTAAATACTAAATACTAAATAGTAATTTACGCATATCTATATATAAGTATTATCGCTTATAAATTATAATAAATACGTATTTGTTTAGTATTGAGTATACATATAGATCATGAATAGCACAATATTATTTGTGATGAGGAAATTTGTGTTTCGAAAATAAACAAGAAAAACATCACAATTCATAACGCGCAGAATATAATATTGTAGTATCTTCTAATTTTATAATTGCTAATATTTTCGCAGTGCGCTCTGTATAACGTGTAGAGTAAGAGTGCTATAGAAATCGATTGCATGTGGTTCAATGCTTTTTTAGAAATCGCGCATGCAGACAAACACCGATAATAAATTGTTAATAAAACCTAATGTTTTATAATTCGTATAAAATATCTGAAGAATAAGACTAGCCCATTTATGTTATGAAATTATTGTAATTTGATTTTTAAAAATACATATAGCTGAGCAGTAAGCAGTACTTTATAGGCACTTTCGACTATATTCGAAGAAAAAGCAATTTGAATGAAATGAAATTAAATGTGTTATGCTGTGTACAAATAATACATTTTACGTTTATCTGCCGTTTGATGATGTTATTAAAAGCTCTACACACAATTGAAAATTCGGCGAAAAAAATACTTACAATTATTGACGGACATTAAAATAACAAAAAAGCTTGGCAAGTGGGTGTTACTCTGCTGTACAGTAGGTTACAATAGCGGGTCACTGAAATGGTTGGTATTGAATCCCATAGGCCATAATACAATATTATTGTATACGAAAAACTATTCTGAGCAAAGACGGATATTATATTATTGAGAATAAAATAATTTACGTTGAACCTTGTTTTAAATTTTTTATCCTTAGCTAATTTAAACATTTTATAAATTTTTAACTACAAAATCATTTTTAAATTTTGAATTTGATACATTTTGTCAAAATTTGAACTTAAAATGCTTATAAAAAGAATCTTGCAATCAATGGTAATTAAAGTATCTACGGTTATTCGTTTTGATTTGCAACAAAATAAGAAAATCTCTTCGTGAAAAATCGAGTAAATATTGTAAAATTTTGAACTTCGAACGCTCATAAAAGTGTAATTTGTCTTTCTGGTAGACATTTTTTTAAAGTAAATGTAGACAAACTTATGAAGAATCTTGTATTAGGTTTTGAAATCTTAAATCTTAAATTTTTTTTATGAATTTCTAACTTAACATAATTTGCAAATTTTTATGATTTTTACGTATTTTGTTAAAATTCAAACTTTAAATGCTTATAAAATGAAATTATGATTATGATTTTAAATTATTTTCAACTGTCATTGTAACAATATATTGAGAGTCTTGTGTTAAATTTTCAAGCTTTTTGACCCAAATAATACAATTTTGTTAACATCTATTGCAAAATAATAAATGCAATCTATTGCAAATTGGAACCTGAAATTCTTCGTTAACAGCTCAAAACAAGTCAAAATATTTTGATAATTTTATTGTGTATAGCAAATGCTAATATAAACATTGTGTGAGAAATGCATGCGTCTACGTTCATTTATTTTAGAGTCATACTAAAAATTGATTTTGTCAAAAACCTATTTTGCATAAAATTTCCCGTTTTTCCTAAAAAAAATTTGTTTTTCATGGCGCTTTTGAAAACTACTTTGAATTTTAAATATTCCCTCCCTAATGCACCAACTAGATACTGTTTTTTAGTATAGTAATTTGAATACTTATCGTGTACACAGGTCACAGACACAAATAATAAAAAAATTAAAACAAAAATAAAATATTAATTACAGATTGTAAAGTGTATTTAAAGAATGGTATCATCTACATTTTATAAATTTTAACTTCCTGCAGTTAATTAAGAACATGTTTAGGTACGTCTTTTTTATTAGTACATGTTTATAAAATATGTGAAAACAAAAAAATAAAATAAATAACAACTAAACAATATTAGGTGAAAATATAAAAATTAATAATTATTTGATAAATCGAGTGTAGATATATAGGTATTTAATTATACTGTGATGCATACTTAAAAATAAATACCATAACTAATTATTATTAATATCAACGATATAATGATACATTAAAGATTTATTTATATGGTTTTATAATTTAATGTGCTTGGTAAAAATAATAAAATACAGACATAGGTATTATATGTATTATATATTATTATAAATTTATTGCATTTCAATATCTTATCAATAACATAATGTGCTGGTCTGTTAATTATTTTAGTATAGTTATATTTGCTTTATTTAACCGTTATGCATATTAAACACTTCCACCGCGGCAAATTCTCAACAATTATGTCTAGTTTAATTCCCTAGACATAAATAATTTTTTTGTAAAAATATCTCGAGGCAGTAATAAATAAAATGTTTTAAAATGCTTGCACATAAAATGTTTCAAGAATCTCGTATCCCACCAATGTATTTTAACTTATTTCCAGTGCTCGAGTGTTTGTAATTCGGATGGTTGAATTTAATTTGACAAGCTATAAGTTAGGTCGTGCGTGCATCATTCTACTGCACCTATTGAATTTTATTTGTATCCCCCAGGGAAAGATTGTTTTTATGCTGACATATTATAAGGGTTTAGAAAACGATTTAACAAAATGGTATCATGTAGTTTATTCAACATCAGAATTATACTATTATAGTGTAGGCACCGTGATAAAATTTACATTTAAATTCATAATATATTGTGGATGGTTACTTATGAATATCAAATATTGACCTCATATTACAATTTTTTTTAATTGTATGATCTACGATGTAATATATATTATATTGAAGTGGTTTGTATTTTATACGATCCTTGATATTTCATTTTGCCAAAAATCGTAATTTATAGCCTTGATACAACTCCATTAACAAGCAAACTGAACCACACATACATTTTCATTATTCAATGCATCTACCAAAGTTTGTCAAAAATGATCAACAATTAAATTTTGTATATTTGAAAAAGGATTTAGTTATGTTTTTACAACTGTTAAGAAACTTATGATAAAAAGTATGATTTTATTCATCATTCAAAATCGCATTGCTTAACTCTGTTAGTATCATACTATTTCAAAATACTTTAGTCCGTAGATATAGCCATATAGGTATTAATGCCTACGCGTTACAACATTTGTGTAGGTATATTTTATTTTATTCGAACAGTTATAATACGTATTATGTATGATTTCCTTTATTTATTTTGTACGTTTTAATTTTATTAAACTAGAATACCCGCCTGTAGTTTAATAATATTTATTAATAAAGGTGCTGCGTTAACGTAATATGCTTTTGAACATTTTTGATTATATAATATAATAATTATTTTTTCTCGTCTCCTGTAGTACATTTTTAAAATTTAAATTTTTCAAACATTGTCTGATATTTCGCGTATTCGTATGATGTAATCCATAAGTGTTTGCTGTTTTGGCTTGTATTAAATAAAAATTTAGCAAAAATACCTATCTTGCTTATTTTTTATTTCTTTTTTTAAATAATATACTTCTTTTGTCTCAACGAAAATTCAGTAATAGTAGTAAAAAAAAAAAAAACAATAAATAAATTGTTAAAAGTTTCAATCAAACACTCTGTATATAGGTACGTTTACTATAATTATGATTACCATCTCTACGTGCATAGGAAAGTGGCATCTTATCGTTTGATATTATATATACATAATATAGTGATATTTAACCATAGTCAGAAACCACTATTATTATTATTATTATTATTTTTTTTTTTTTGCTAGGAGGTCGCCGCCGTATGTTACCAAGGTAAACTGCTTTCACTTTCTCTCTCCGTGTGCCTCTATAATATAATAATAATAATTATTATTATTATTATTACTATTATATACATATAATATATACTAGGTATATTGGTATACTACCATAATATATGCGCTTACCGTCTTGTACCGTTAAGCTAAATAAGATAGATAATAATAATTATTATTTAATTTTTGAAAGTTTAATACCTACACCAGACAGCAACTACATACCGTCGGATGTGTAAGGATCGTGATTATTCGTGGATTGATGGACATATTTATTAGCGTTTGTTTCCACGGCCGTCGCGTCGGTTTGGTGCCAGGAATCGTATTATATTATACGTATTATTATTGTCTTCGTACCGTAGCATTTACAGCGCGCGTCGCGTTTTTCCTGCCCAGTCCATCGCATTATTTTTATACTCCTACAGTCCTACATAATATACAACTGCCATCTCGCGTATGGTTAGAATCCATTACGATTTATCTGTAAGATGTAGCTGTAATCGTCGTTGCGTTCGTTATTCCGTGTAGAAGGCAGAGATTATTTTTAATTCTATTAAATTAATATTGTATTTGCGTCGTATTAACAAATGGGCCAGAATAAAGTAATATTAACGAGGACTTAGGGGGGGTCGTGCCGTCGTGGTTAATGAAATTGACGACTTAAACTCGGAAAATGTAAATTGAGAAAATTGTTGTGTCCCTGCGCTCGAGAAATGTATAAATATTTTCACTACAATTTGTGATACAAAGGAAGTAGTATTAAAAGTGAAACAAGTATTCAAGTCAGCATACAACAATTGAACATTTTACTTCTAAATTTAATAATAGTAAAAATAACAGAGTAAAATGGATTCTTCGTAAAATTGTCTATGTTATGCGTTATTAAGATGGAGACTGAGTGAACACCACGCTGATCATATTAGAATAGCTCTGATATTATACAACAATAACTTAATTAATTTTCATATAAATTCTATACATTGAAAATGTATAAAATGTATAGAATTTAATAACGATTTAATTTGAAGAATTAAAGAACTTAAAGAATTTAGTTTACGTTTAAAATTAGATATCCGGTTAATGAGTTTATCAATTTTGTTATGGAAACATTTCTCATTTATTATTTATTAAAATTTAACAAAAATAATTATACCAAGATATATGCTCCTTATGTATACTTTAATAAAATATCTTAGTTCATTATTCATATTTTAAATGTATTATTATTTATACACCAGTAGAGAAATTTCTAAACAAAATAAAAATTATAGGTACCTAATATTGTCTATATTATTTGGTATTATTATTGTTATGACAAATTATAAATACAATATTTAGATGTCTTGTAACAAGGTACAAAAAAAAATGCATAACCCAATATAGTTGGAAAAGTATAACCACGATGTACATAAAATGGTAAGGTCACTTCTCAGTTTGTTAGTTATTTTTGAGACTTTCTTATGACTGCGTGTTTTAATGCCGACCGTTATTCACTGTGTGTCCAAGTTTCGCTTATCAGAAGGTCTACTTCGTAGTCATTCAAGTCATATAATTATTTGAGAATACGTAATTTTTCTCATTAATTCGTAATTGTCTGCTAATGCGACGACTGTAGAAATTTGTTTGTTTCTACGAGTGAGGGGTTGTGACAATTCCCCCCCCCCCTAAACTCCCACATCTCGCAGGTCCAGTATTGTATAGTATTGTATTTTTATTTTTTCGCATTGACCGCGCGTCTTATTGTACACTGCACAGTACATTGAATCTAGTACGACCAGAATCATATTATGTATGTTTGGCCTAGTTATGGGTTTTAAGAATATCCACCGGCGGCCGCGAGGAGGTCAAGTTTCTATAGAATATAGTGCAAATTATTTTCTGCATAACATAACAACGCAATCGTCATCATTGATAGCGTTTATGCGCGTTCGTAAATATTTATTTAAATTCGTTCTCTTATTTTTTTCCGTTCTCACTTTGATCGGTGAAACTCATTATTATAATTATTTAATTGTTATAACATCATAGATACACATAATATTATAACCGCGATCGCCACCATGCGTTATTTGTGCGTCATTTTCTGTATTTTTTTTTTTTTGATATCCACAGTCGCGATGTGTTTAATATAGTTGTAATAATATGTAAACACAATAATATAGTAATATATCGATTTATCGGTCACTAGTATTATTCCACTTCTCCTCTGAAGATCATCACAATAATGGATCTCGACTGCCGTATTATATAATATCTACGATAACTGTCACCAAGTTATTTTTGGAACGAATGTTGATTAACATAATATTATAATATTTTTATTATATTTTATTATGGCACGTCTTCCAATAGCTTGTAACGCATTTTATACGTATTGCGCGTATTTTTAATTTGGCGCAATACCTGTAGGTATTAAATACCATCTACTGCACCGCTCATAAACGACTATATTGCTATGCTACAGTTGAGTAATTTGTTGAAAAATATCGTAATTCTATTCTCGGCGTAATTTAGTTTGTCGTCTATATTGTATTATCATGTCGTACCTCATACACTCGTTACTGCAAAATCGCTCTTCGAGTTTTTCGTTTGATAGTCAGATTGTTGTGTTGTGCACTTGTGCTTATGTATGTGTACCAAATTAGGTGAACACGATAGAGCACAACGTCACAACCCATTACGAAAATCACTATATAGTGCTTTTCTCGGTGTATTAATTATTTAGGTACCTATACGCGTTATAGAAACCGTTGTCACTACCTAATATTGTTGTATAGTACATTGTAGTTGCCCATTAATTTGTTAATAACTGTGATTGGTCAATGAAAATATTAAAAAAAAAACTTAAACATACTGAAAAAATAATTTGTATGGCACTATGCTAACACTTATGCCATCCATAGTAGTTTTGTTAATACATATTATGGTTTATGTTTTCCTAATTCTTACGGTTTTGCTTCTAAACAAAAAATATTAATGCTAAACCCACATCTTCCGAACGAAACGCCCTCTTCGACGTCATATTATGCAATATTTTGTTCCTCACGAACGGCGGCACCTCTGACCTCTCTTTAATATATTAAAATAATACACCCTATCCTTTTGACTTTTATAGTTTTATGAAATATGAAATATGTATATAATGTATAATAGTACGAGTGTATGATATAGTTACCACCTACAGTGGTGATCATAGGTGAGACAATAGGAGAAGTCATGGTTGGCCTTTAAATAAAAAAAATGCCTTATAAGTCATAATTTATAGTTCTATAGTGTTTTCCATGCGATATTAGTTGCATGGTTGGTTGGTTTAGAATCTAAAACTAAACTTTAGATTGTTTAGAATGAGTTTATAGTAATTTAATTTGTACCACAACTATAGTTGCAAGTAGATAATATACAATTATATTTATTAATGAAGTAACAACATAATATTTGCAGCCATTTATTTTCAATAGACGATTCAAAGTCTGCCTACGGGATAGCTATTGCCTATCTCCCATATCCACCCTCCCCAACCAGCTCCCACACATGTGTATACGCCTACTTGGGTTCTACAAGAGATTTTATATATAAAACATTTTTATTATATATTGCGTACCTTTTTAAAACTTAAGTGTGTCTATGTTTTGTTTTCGCAGGACCCATAGATATGTTCGACAACATATTCGGTGGCATTGGCAAAGGCTGTGCCAGCCACCCCTGGGAAGTGATCGTGGGAGTGCTGACCGTCACCGCATGCATGCTGACGATTGACAAGACAGCCGATCCATCACTGTCGGCTGGACCGAACAGCCTACCACACAGCACTAAGATCGTTGTTAGTATATCATTGATTTTATAACATACAACATACTATGCAGTATACTGAAAACTAGTCAATGTTGTTTATTGTTTTATATTATTATTACAATATTATAATATAATGTTTATATAATATGGGGTTTTATAATAATATTACTATTCTGTCGTCGCCCTGGCAATGGTATTTTTTCTATTTGATATTCTCGAAAACTATTATCTTATCTGAGAACCAAAATAATAATTGTTATAATTTACAGTGTCCTTTTGATTTGGCTATAAGGCTATAAGCATATACCTATAAACTAATGGACAGCGCATTCCACTCCGCCCTGCCATCAATGCTAGCAGGTGATCATATAACCATATAACTGACGGAGAAAAAACATAAAGTAGTGAAGGAGCACCGCATAACTGTATATATTTTACTACATTGCTTTTTACTCGCTCACTCTATATCGTACCCCTGACTTATCTCTCTAAGCGTTGTCCATTAGTTTATAAGTCTATAGCTATAAGCCTATAAACTCGAAAACAAATAATTTTAATGTATTTTTTTATTGTCTTCTTTAACTCGGAGATAGCTAATTTTTTATAAAGATGTTTTTCGTGAATATTTTTAAAAGTAAAAAAGAGTTGTGTATAATTACACATGTAACTTTAAAAATATTTGCTGGTGGACGATAGAGAACTTGAAAAGTTTAATAATAGACATGCGAGTTAGGACCACGTAAAAGTGGGTGAGACCTAACTGTGTAGTGTCGTATAAATGTAAAATCGTTTTGCTCGTATATACATACCTTTAATGTAATTTATCTATGTATGTATATATATATATATATATATATTCATTGATACGTTCTTAGGTTTATATTATAAATGTGATTGAAAATAATAGTATTGATTTTTTTGTTTGTTTTCAATCGCACTAGGATGACGAATCGCACGCCATCGACGTAATATTTATGACTTTAATAAGATGTATAGCCGTGCTTTACTGCTATTATCAGTTCAATAATCTCAGGCAGTTGGATTCAAAATATGTTTTGGGTAAGATGATTATTATGTATACATAATATTATAATAATATAGGTAATACCAGCTATATTGTACCGGGTGATTCATTTAACGTAGCACACTCGTTATTCAAAAAAGTAACGGGTAATGTCATTTAAAATATATTTTTACATGGTTTCAAAACGTTATACAAAACACCGTTTTTACTTTTTTGGTTACAACTTAGTTTTAATTTCATCTTCGAAAGCAGAATATTTTTCTAAATATTTCGATACATAAAAATTAAATTTAGCATGAGTAGTTTATGAGTTTGTAGTATTTAAATTTTAGATGAGCACGGATAGTATAGTCGACCAACATTTTGCGAGGTAACTACGTACCACTCCGTTCCGCTCATCCAAGCATTAAATACTTTTAAGTTATAACTCATAAACTACTAGTCCTAAATTTGATTTTTTTTCGAAATACTTAAAAAAATATTGCTATAACTATAATAATTTCTTAACCAATATTTTTTTTTCCTCAATAATATATACAATCTGTACAAAGTGCACAATAAGCATATATGATAAACGCTATAAATAACATGAGTACTTGAAAACCAATATGAAAAAAAAAAAAATTTAAATAGCTTGAAACCATATCAAAATGTTTTTTTCAAAAACATATATAGTTTTTGAAATAATGAGTGTTCAATGATAATAGAATCACCCAGTTTATTATACATTTAAGTTACACAGCCGTGACTATTCATGTTAAGCTCGGTATAAAAACAAAAAAATACATAATTACGATTTTAAATGTCTGTACGTCCAGTTGTATAGACTTTACTGATTATGCTGAGTGTTAGCTGTTAGGTAGTTGCAGTCTAGACGGCCATAAACTCTTAACGCGGCCTTTTGACATATTATAATATAGTAAAAAGATTTTATTGATTCTGTGAATAATATCTCTAATTTTTAATTACTAACTTATGTAAACAAGGTCAACCAAAATAATTGATCATATATCTAAGCTTTGTGTTTCATTGTTTTGTTCACTGGCGCAAGATTATGACTCCCTGATTGATATAGCCTTCTTTCTTTTTAATTCACTTAAAAGGGTCTAAAAATGAGTTTTTATCTTAAAGATGTTATAGGACTGTCATAGTGTCATACCCTCTGATAAAAACAAATGAATCGTAGTTTGGTTTTATTAATTGCCAAGGAACTTTTGATGAGTAATAGACAAAACAAATATCAAGTCTTACACAGTTGCACATTCATTATTGTTTATGACAATTTTACATTTAAATATGTCAAATTTTCACTATGCACTCTGTATGCATACCTACTTTAGTATAAAGAGTGAGTCACTAAACATACCAATTACTGTGTATTTGTTAATTAAAACATTTAAAACTCCATTAGCGTATTATAGGTGAATTATTATTCATATTTATTATACATAAATATTATATCTACATTCTAAAAACCTTTTACTTATTAGACAGATAATATTAAACTCTTGAATTTTCGAAAAATATTTGGATATTTTATTTGTTTATCAATTTTTAAAACTGGTTAAATAATTGAATCAATTGGTTTGTTATTGAAATATTATCTTTTGAACATTAAATAACTGCTGCAATTTTTACCTCCGTCTTGAATCACTAACTGGTTGCTTGATCAATTTGTTTTTGCTTTCATAAATTACCTTGTCCACTAACTACCTAGTTACTTACCACTTTCTATTTTTATTATGTATCATTTAATACGTATCATCGATATAATTTTTCAAATTTGTATCAAATTGATTTATCGGACTAGGTAGTTATATTATTTAAATTGCATAGAAAATTGTTTAATAGTTTCACTTATGAAAATTATTTTCAGGTATTGCTGCCATGTTTACAGTGTTTTCAAGCTTTGTTTTTAGTACCATAGTAATACATTACTTAAATGGAGACTTAAAGTAAGTTTTAATTAATTTGTTAAGGCTAAATCTGATAAAAATTAGAGAATAGTAGCTCCTAGCCTCAATTTAAAAAAATTATTGATTTGTGGTACTTATAAACACTATGTATTTTTTGTTACAGAGATGCTATGTTCCTATTCATATTAGTTTTACTTGTTAACTTAAAAAAAGCCAGTTTGTTGGCACAATTTGCACTTAGTGGCTGCTCACAAACGGAAGTGATCAACAATATATCTAAAGGCATGTCATTGCTAGGTCCATCATTTTCTTTGGACTCAATTGTATGTAGTCTTGTTATCAGTGTCGGGATGCTGTCTGGTGTCCAACGTTTAGAAACACTGTGTATGTTTACATGCATGTCATTCATTGTGAACTATGTGGTAATCATGAGTTTTTATCCAGCTTGTTTATCTCTGGTATTGGATGTAAGTTTTTTTTTCAAATAGAAATATAAATATTAAAGAATATTTAGTAGCTTAAGCTTACAGAATTAGTTTTTCTGACAATGTATTGTTTAATTAACAGTTACTTAGAAGAGGAGATGAAAATGGTATGCCGTTTTGGGGTGACCGTTCTCAGATAACTGCCATTTGCAATGATCATAAAACTGATCCAATCACACAACGCGTTAAGGTGATAATGTCAGTTGGTGTAATGATTGTTCACGCGCAGAGGTACGATTCCATTCATAGCTTTAAAAATAGTGTCTAGGATTTGCATAAGAAACACTACCTACCTTCACTTATTCTTTAGTGATCCGTATTTTACTGTTTGTGTATTTATATATATATATTTATTTATTTATCCAGAAAAATAGTTTTTATGTTCTTAGAATAGTAAGATTTAAATAAAAAATTAGTACAATAGAATGTATTCATATAACGTTTGTATAGTTATATGTTTTCTTAGAAAGGAGAACATTCAGTTTGCCTTTATTTTTTGTAATATTTTAAACTTGAAATTTGTTCACTTCATTTTAGTCGATGGGCATTAAGTGGTATGGAAACAGAAGCCGATAATATGTTAGGAATACAAGTTACCAAGTTTGCTGTATTTAACGACACAGAAGAGAATAACCATCGTTCTGTTCATAACTCTATTGTGCAGTAAGTGTAAATGTCTGTAAATAACTTATTTATTCACATCAATTACATTTAAACAATGTCATCATATGAATCTAATATTAACCTTTTTCCCATAGTTGGATGGCTAGTGGGGCCGATCATATAGTTATATTGATACTTTTGCTGTCAATGATAGTTTGGTTTTGGTTCTTTGGAGACCGTGATGATCTAGCTCATACCTTAGCTCAGGTGAATAAAAAACAGTCACCTAACACATCCGGTGAGTAAAATTTTAAAATACGTATACTTTATAGTAAATATGAATAGCATTGTATTTAGCAGTATTATAATTCTTTTTAACTGCAACATAGTCTTGACCTTTCGAAATTGGAAACATATTTCTATTGTTAATAATTTTTCATTTTAAAGCATTATAATATAACAATTTATAAATAATATCAATATATACAATTTCAATAGTATATTAAGTCAAACAATTTAACAAAAATAAAAGACGCCTAAAATATTTTTTATTTATTTTTACATACAGGTAATTCAGTACATGACCTTGAAACCCAAAAATTGTTTAAACATACAGAGAGCCAAACGGAGTATCGAAAAGCATCAGTTTATACTTCCAACAAAATGGTTCAAACAGAAAATGTTGATGGAGAAATTATTGATGGTGATAACAATGTGGAAATTAGACCTTTTGATGAATGTTTAGATATTTATAAAACTCAGGTAAATATTTAATACTTTTACTTTTACTGATCTTGGTAAGACATAATTTTTTTCTGTCAGTTTTTATAATTATTCTCAATTTATAAATATATGCAATTTCCTATACATATGTGAACGAGGTTATTGTATTATTTAGTCATAATAGCAATATTATTATATATCAGTTCATCGAATTTAAATTAAATAAGCTTATTTTAATATTTTTAATTAAATTAAGCATAATATATTATGTAATTTATGGTATTAACTATTAAAAATAATTAATGATATTGATTGTGTTATTCTAAGTGAGTTGTTACTATTTCAACTCATAGTAACTATTTTATTTTTTTCATTTCATTAAAAATATTGATGTTACAAGTACATTGCTTTTTTCTGTACTTCCAAACTTTTATTTCATAAACAAATACATAGATGAAAATAGTAATGAATTAAAAATTAACCACCCATAAACTGTTATCCTTGCCGTTCATATTTTATAATGGGTTATGATAAATGTGCTTATTTATTATTCAGAAATCAGCTGAACAATTAAATGATGATGAAGTTTTAATGTTGGTGAAATCGAACCATATAAAACCGTACTTGTTGGAAAAGTGTGTCAATAACCCAGAGAGGGGTGTTGGTCTCAGAAGAAAAATAATTGCAGCAGAAAGCAATCTGACAGAAGCCTTAATACAATTACCTTACATAGGTTATGATTATTCAAAAGTAAGGAACAACTGATAAATAAAGTAGTGGGGACTAGGAAATAATAATCTGTATCTGTATTATATTGTTGAAATTTCTTCTAGGTACTAGGAACCAACTGTGAGAATGTTATAGGATATGTAGCTGTGCCTGTTGGAGTTGCTGGACCATTACTTGTGGATGATGTGTTTTATCAAGTACCCATGGCAACCACTGAGGGTTGTTTAGTGGCTAGTACAAACAGAGGATGTAGAGCACTGACAATATGCGGTGGCGTTATAACTAGAGTTGTGGATGATGGTATGACTAGAGGACCTGTTGTCCGATTTTCTTCAGTTACTACTGCTAGGTATGTAGCAACATTCAACTATTGTGAACATTGTAAAATAATAATTTTCTTTAAAACATTTTAGCGAAGCGAAAATGTGGATGGATAATCCAGAAAAGTTCAAAATAATTAAGTCGGCATTTGATTCAACGAGCAGATTTGCAAGACTCACAAAATTACTTGTGCGTATAGCTGGTCGACATTTGTTTATTCGGTTTACAGCGTCTACGGGTGATGCAATGGGCATGAATATGTTATCCAAAGTAAATAAAAAAAATACTACTTAATATTATGTTAAATAATGACACTTCAACCCATCTTCAATACCCTTAATTTAAAATTAAATAATACTTATTTTAATGTTTTTAATAGGGAACAGAAAAATCGCTCAAAGTTATCGGAGGATACTTCCCTGACATGGAAGTTTTAAGCTTGAGTGGTAATTTTTGTTCAGACAAAAAACCAGCCGCAGTCAATTGGTATGAAATTTTAAAAATGTTATACATTTTTCCATTATATTATTTGAATTTTTTGTACAGGATTGAAGGTCGTGGAAAATATGTTGTTAGTGAAGCAATTGTACCTTCAAAAATTGTCACCGAGGTACTGAAAACTACTGTAGCAGCATTAGTTGATGTTAATATAAGCAAGAACTTGATGGGATCAGCAATTGCTGGTAGTATCGGAGGAAACAATGCACATGCCGCCAATGTTGTTACAGCTGTATACATTGCTACAGGACAAGTAAATAAACAACTATTTTTTATAATATAATATTATCATAATATTTTAGCCATATATTTAATTACTTTGTATCCATCTTTTAGGATCCAGCGCAAAATGTAGCGAGTAGCAATTGCATGACACTGATGGAAGCATTTGGTGAAGACCTGTATGTATCATGTACAATGCCTTCTGTTGAGATTGGTACAGTAGGCGGAGGAACCTCATTACCTGGTCAATCTGCGTGTTTGGAAATGCTCGGCGTACGAGGTGCAAACTCTCAAACCCCTGGGGCCAACGCCAAACGATTAGCACGAATACTATGTGCAACAGTTTTAGCCGGTGAACTGTCACTGATGTCGGCCTTGACTGCTGGTCATTTAGTGAAAAGTCACATGATTCACAATCGGTAAGGATTTTGTTTTTATTTGTTTGATTATCTATGATAGCTCTTTTAACTATTCATATTTTAAAAAAAAACAATATCATATGAATTAATTAGAAAACCAAGACAACATAGTTTACACAAATTAATGTAGTGATATTTAACACCTTTTGGATTCAATTTTATAAATTACATTATGTTACCTTGCTTATGGCACACAATTGGAACAACAATTAATGAAATAAAAATAACTCATTTTTTTTTCAGGTCCTCTCCTTCCATTCAGAATTTAGAATCAGAACCATGTGAATCAACCAGACAATTTAAACACTGTGTGTCTTGAGTGACGTGAAATTAATTTATTTTACTTCATACTTATTACTTAATTCTATTTTGTTAGAATCTATGTTGTATATAAACAAATGGCATTTTATTATATAGTCAATATTTTCTGTGAGATGATGTTATTTTTTCTCAGTATTTTGTCAACTCTTCAAAAAAAAACCAAAAATTGTGGTCTGGTAAATAATCAATATTAATGTGTAATATCAAAAACGAATTGAACACTATGAAGTTTTTATTAATGAGCTAAATGAAGCTATTTAAAGTTTAAATGAATAAGAGTAGTAAACTGCAAATTGTGCTGTGTTCAAACTGTGCAGTGTGCATATAAGTGTGTATTGAAGCGTGTAGTTAAAACTTTTTTAGAACTAATGTTGGTTGTTCGCTATTAAAAGAATTATTCTGTATAAATGTTGTATTTACAGTGTAAAATTTAGAAATTTCTAGAATATCATACTTATTCTGTGCCATAGGTTCTATAAGATTATCAGATAAATAACATAATTATCAGGAAAAGTATAAATCATAATATGAAAGAAATTAGAATCACTCAGTAAACTTACTTACTTATGACTGCTTTCGTTGTCAAATTTATTGCAGATGAGTTGTTTATTTTAAATCGACCCCAAATTATGTTTACAAGGACAAGCGTAAAAATGAAAAAAAACTTAAATTAGGGCCCCTTCATTAAAAATATCATTGGGTTCCTAGTTTACCTAGTTGCACCACTACCTAAAGGATTGCAAAACATAAGTATTATTTCAAGGTTCAAATAAATTATTATGCAAAATGCCTTGTCTGTGAAGTTGGCACCCAAAACCTCTTTATCCAATCGTCTGAATCCATCAAAAAGTGTGGCAATATTTTGCAAATTAATTGCAAATAATGCAAAATTAGTTATTGAATTTTTAAATAAGTCATTAAAAAATTATAAACTTAAATTTAAACTTTTAATTATAAATACAAATTTTAAAATCCAATTTACAAAAAATTGGCACATTTCTCAAATTGATATAACAAATTTGATTGGCTACATAAAATTGGCGCTCTGCATTACCTCATAATATTTTAATGGTTTATTTGTAAATTCTAAAAACCAATTTACAATAATACATTTACAAAATATCTCTACATTTTTCAAATCAATTGAACAAAGTCGGGGGAGGGGTACTACTAAGGAGCTACTTCATGGACAAGTCATGTCATGTTACGTCTTGCCCAATATCTATTTTTTTTAATTCTGACGAGTATAGATGTAGAGATAGATATAGAGTCTAAGATATTCCATAAAATATGTTCTATACTTTTTCAAATAAGAACGCACCGCATCAACCATCGTTATCAAAGGCAGAGCCACACACCCCTACCACACAATTAGTAATTTCGGCTGAAACTGTCGGGAGTGGGAAGGACGTGCGTGAGTTTCGACTGGTTTTCGTTTGCCGTTCGGTACATTCTCATTTAAAAAAGAGTATAGGAATGATTAAAATAAAGTTGAAATCAAATTAATATCAAAAAAGTTACCAGGTATTGTATGGAATGCCCAGGAATGGAACATGGATCTTATACTCACAACTTGCCAGTGACATGCAAAGCAGGTACCCAGGGTTGGGCCGTATCACAGATACATATTATACATGTATCAAAAATACAAATGTATCTTGTATCATGGTACATGCTTTGTATAGTGTCATCATTTATTATATCACCATGCATTGTACACTTATATAGTAGCTTCATGTTACTTATTTTGCAAGAGATTCTCGCTTTGTATTGAATAATTGTTTTAGAATTTACAAGTTATAGAAATTTGGTTTCGATTTGAATTTGTCTTGCAAACTTAAAATAAAGGTAACATTGTTGTCTTTGTCGCAACTTACAAGATAGGTAGAGTCTAAAAAAACATATTATACTAAGATACCTAAATTAAAATGCCCGTATACCTAACAATGTTATGGTTCTATGATATGAGTGTAGCTGTGTAGTGTGTAGGTATTTTCATATTAAATAGAAAAAAAAAATCAAAAGTACAGATAAACAATATAGTGTCATCGTACAATGTACTATTCACACTAATAAACCCTTTTAGTAGTTCTGTGTCACTGTGTCAGTACAGCTGTTCACGTATTTTCATTTATTTATATAAGATTGTTTCGTTTTAATTTTATTTAATGGATTATTTAATAAATAAAATATAACAATCCTGTCATCTTAGGAGACATTTTTTTTTAAATTTTGTCTCACAAACTAAACAAGTCTGATTATACTGTAAAATTATTGTATACGACATGACATGTTAAAAAAAAAAAAAAATTATTTCCTCTTTAGATTCACCTCAAATGTTTGGCCTCAATTATACCTGTAATGTACCTATTATTGTATTGTATATAATATATATTTTTATATAAATTATTATTTATTTTTTCATAAAATCATATTTAGAGTTAATTTTGAAAAATGATAACTTACTTATATCCTGTATCTTTTCTTCTTCACAATTAATCTTGTATCTTGTATCTAGATACACAAAATGTATGTATCTTCTGATACTTCTTTTTTAGTATAATATTCAACCCTGCGAATGCCATACCAATTTTGGATTTAAAGATTGAAGAGGATTATCCTACAAGTTCTAATGTGACATCTTCGCCCCCACCTCACCTCACCTCAAAATTTGGTTAGCTTGAAGTGAATATATAATATTATTAATATACATTTATTTTCAGTCACGCACCTACAGTCGTCGAGAGCACACGTTACTATGTGCTCCGCGTTATCGTAATTGTGCGTTATCGTTTTTTCCGAACCGTTCTCATAATTGCTTCATTACGTCTATCTATGATTATTCGTATATTAAATAATTGAATTTACTAAATTATTAACGTTGCGTGTCTTCATATTCAATATACGGTGTTTTCTTATCAATAGACCGCCACAAGCGGTCTCGATAATTAGACTTATACCGACGCATTAATATGCCGTCAACAAATAATATTCAAAATAAACCACCCATGTCCAATCTTTCGAATGCAAATAAAAATAAAAATAATGACAAAAAATTATCGTTTACACTGGATGTTGACTCAAACGATGATTATATTATGCAAAAAAATAAACGACACCTATCAAGCTCTTCATCTACGTCTACCCATGGTTCACTGACTTCGTCTACTTTAACTAATAATAAAAACAAAAAGTTATTTAAATCCACGATTCGTTTTGAACTTCTTAACCCAAATGAACCCCCCGAAGGAAGCACAATGAATGACGTATTCGTTCACAATAATAGTCATAACGATACACCAAAACCTCCTCCTCCAATTTTTGTAAGAGGCGTGATTGATTATACAGAAGTATGTACAAAACTTATAGACCTTATTGGTGTGGACAACTTTTTCTGTAAATCCTCTGCAGATCGGTTAAAAATTCAAACTGCCAACCCGGACGCTTATAGAACTCTCGTCCGATATTTAAAAGAGGAGAACGCTGAATTTCATACGTACCAGCTTAAGGAAGATAAACCGATCCGCGTCGTTATCCGAAATCTACATCCTACAACACAGACTGAATTAATGAAACTAGAAGTTCGCCTTTTCGAAGTCAGACGCGTAACAAACGTTCTCCATAGAGTCACCAAGATACAATTACCTCTTTTCTTTGTCAATTTAGAACCAACCCCTAAGTCAAGTGAAATATTTCAACTTTCTTCATTATTACATACCAAAGTTAAAATTGAAGAGCCATACAAGCCAAAATCGATCAGTCAGTGCAATAATTATCATGAATATGGTCACACCAAAACTTATTGTGGCTACCCCTCGCGCTGTGTTCGGTGTGGTGCTCATCATCAGTCCATCACATGTCCAAATTCACGCGATGTTCCACCAAAATGCGCACTTTGCTCTGGCGATCATCCTGCCAGCTACAAGGAATGCTCAGTGTACAGGGAGCTTCAACGCGGCAGGAAACCTACCACCAACAGTAACTTTTTATCAGATAATATTAGGAATCAGAAAACAACTGTTAAAGACAGCCACCCATTAACTAAAACTTCAATTAACCAACCCTTTAACCACGTACCTACTTACGCTCAAGCCACCTCTGATGAATCTACCAATACAGATTCTAACTCCACATCTGAGCTTAAAAACTTCCTCGGGGAGTTCAAATCCCTTATTGAACCTCTTATCACTCTTCTCAATAAATTAATCTCAAAATTACTTGATAAAATATAAATGTCTGCAAATAATATCACTAACAAATCTATCCTTATTCTTCAATTCAATGCAAATGGCTTAAAAAATCATGTTAACGTACTTGAAACTGTATTATACAATAAACGCACAGAGACATTGCTCTTATAACCGAAACATATTTCACCAAATATTCACACATTAACATTCCTGGTTACAAAGTACTATATAAATACAAATCACCCTGATAAGTGATAACACAGCGCATGGTGGAGTTGCCATTATAATTAAATCTTCAATCGTCTATCAACCTCTTCCAAATTTTTGCCAAGAATATCTAAATAATAATCATGTGCTTTAATTACAAAAATTAACAATATCCCTGTCACCATAGCAGCTGTCTACTCTCCTCCTAAACACAAAATCACTAATCAAATTTTTACAGACTACTTTAACTCAATTAACAACAATTTCCAGTTCGGCCGCAGCGCTCAACATGAACGCATGTACTTCGCACTGTGTTTGTTCCGTTATCTCTGTTTTACGCTCGTTTATTGATTTTATTCAATTGCAATCATAACAATCGGTAGTTATCTTAGACCTACAAATGAGCCAAACGGTTCGTTTGGCCATGGTCGGCGATAATTACGTCTTCGTGAAAGATCCAGATCCGAACTTGAGTCCAGGTTCGCCACCCAATCTTACCAACGCAAAACATTCAAAGCGCAATTTGTCAAATTCGTTTTATCACCTACTCTTGGCGATAAAAAATCCAAAATTTTCATCACACCAAACAGATACGCCGTTCTCGCCTCCGAAGAAAATGAAACTACTACACCATCTATCACATCCATTTCAAACCATGGCAACGCTCACATTCCCGATCAGGGCGAAGATTCTCCAGCACCGCTAATTTATATCAAAGATATTTCAAACTACTCTTCATTCAAAAATCTATTGACAAATCTTATCGGTCCGAATGGATTCACATGTAAGTCTTCTACAATATATCTTATTGTTCAGCCCTCGAATTTGTCAAATTTCAACATAATTGTGAAACATCTTAATGACACCGACGCCAAATTCCACACCTTCAAACCCCGTCAAAATCGCTCAGTCAGGTTTGTTATCAGAAACTTACACTTCTCTACCACTGAAAAAGATATTATTTCTGCTCTATCAGAATTGGGACACTCTGTCGTACGTGTTCAAAATATATCAGACAAAAATAAACGCCCCCTACCTCTATTTTTTATAGAAGTTTCCCAAAATACCAACAATGTGGATATCACAAAAATTTCGTTTTTACTTAACACTAAAGTCACTATAGAAAAACCACATAAAAAGAATCGCGGTCCTCCGCAGTGTCATAAATGCCAATCATATGGCCACACGCAAAATTATTGTCACCACATTGCGCGCTGCGTTAAATGCGGTGCAAATCATCACACCAAGGAATGTTCCAAAGATCGGAATATCCAGGCAAAATGTGGCCTGTGCTCCGGGGATCACACCGCCAACTACAGGGGCTGCCCTACTTTCATAAGTGCTCAAAAAAACCCAAGACTTTTCAACTTTTCAAGGCTTCTACAACCAAAGTTCCGGTGCCAAATCCTCATTCCAGACCAAAATCATACGCTGAAACTACCCGGACCAAAGATTTTTCCACAGATAATTTCCCCGTCCTACTATCTAATTTTATAACTAACCTCAACTCTCTAATCAGTCCTCTAATTACTCTCCTCTCTTCAGTCCTACACTCATTAATTCCCAAAACCTCCTTATCTCCATAGCTATTTCTGTAAATATTTTTCTTTATCTAACATAACAGTAATGTATTTTATTATATGCCTAAATTGTATATTTCTAACAAACTTAATTGCTATTTTATCTCTATTGTATTGGCTACGGTGTACGCGGCTGTGCCGAAACCTTACAAGACTCTTAATCGGTGTTACTATATATATAATGTACAATGTTTAATCTATAATTTTATATATAACGTATAATTGTTGAGCTGTAATAGTATTTTAATAGTATTTGACTAAAAGCTAATAAAAAAAAAAAAAAAAAACAACAATTTCAGAGCTGGAGGTGACTATAACGCGAAACACCTGGCCTGGGGATGTTGTGTTAATAATCCACGTGGAATAGTTCTCCATAATTTCATATCAACTAAAAATTTCAAAATTCTTGCTCCTCCGGGCCCCACCTATTGGCCGTCTTCAGCACGCAAAAACCCCGATATCTTAGATATCTTTGTAACCAAGATACCTAGTAATTTAAACTGCAACACTGAAAATCTCCTTGAACTGAATTCCGACCACTCCTCAATATTGTTAACAATAAGTGCTTCTCCTCTGACACGTCTTGAATCTCCTAAATTATTTAAGCCCTCTACTGATAAAAACCCATTTCATGATCTCGTTAACCAACAAATAAAATTAAATGTAAAACTAAAATCAACTTCTGACATCGATCTTGCTGTAAATAATTTTACAAATCTTATTCAATCTGCGGCATGGTCTTCTACCTCAAAATCTCAAACTACATTTCATAACCCTCTTCTTACAGAATACATTCGTTGTATAATAGTAGAAAAACGTAGAGCTAGAGCTAACTTTCAACGAACTCGTCTTCCTTCTCATAAGCACGAATACAATAAATTAACAAATCACCTTAAAAAAGTGCTGGCAAAACATAAATCTGAGGCCTTCAGTAATTTCCTTTCCAAACTCTCACCAAAAGATGGCAATCTTTGGAGAGCGACTAAAAATATCTGTAAATTCAAAACCTCTAATTTACCAATTAAAAATCCGGACGGAAGTTATGGCATCCCTGATTCTGATAAAGCTGAACTTTTTAAAGTACATCTATCTGGTATTTTTCTACCTCACCCTGATATTTACTCTCAAACCAATACTAGTGTTGTGGATGATTTTCTGAACTCCCCACCTTACTTACCATCTAATCCTATCAAACATTTCACACCTAATGATATAAAATTTGCCTAGGTGTTTACCTAAAAAAGCCAAATAAAAAAAAGAACTGAAAATATAAAAAAAAATTAAAAATTAAATAAAATAGCAAATGAAAGTGTTACTAATGGGTGGCTGCTTTCCTAAAAAATGTCACGCATTAGGTATGTATAAATATTATTAAGGATTATGATGTATCATTCATTCTTTTATTCTTTTTTTTTTTTTTAATAATTTGTATATAACAAATCTTTTTTTCTCATCTACTTATTGTGTCTAGTGGTATAGATTGTAGATTACATTAAAAAAAAAAAAAAAAATAAAAAAAATATTTATTTTGACACAAATGTCACAAAACTCACGAATGGTTGGAAATCAATTTTATTATAATGCATTAATATATATAAGAATACATCAATTACAATAGTTTTAAACAATTATAATATAATAAAAATAAAATTACAATAATAATGTTGATGGGTTAAGCCACTTTAGGTCAGATTTATACAAATTACAATTTATATCTAATGATTCTTTTAATTCTTATAAATAAAATAAAAAAGAACAATAATAAAAATTGTATCATGTTTAAAACATTAGATTATATATTTTATGGTTATACATCATTCATCTATACATTTTATAATGATGTAATACAATACAATTGACATTAAAAAACCGATAAATTTTTATAAAATCATCAAAAATATTTATTTAATATTGACAATATTAATGTTCTAGTAAACTTTTATGAAGAAATGTATTTTTTAAATCAACTTAATTCAACAAACTCTACGTGCGTCAATTATTCGTTCATAGTATTCTTGAGGTAAACCAATTTTTTTTAGACACTCATCACTAGATTCAAACATCTGGTCTTTGAAATAGTAAAGCATTGCTTCCCAACATATGACTTTCAATTTGGGTATCATAATCCATGCGCTAGTAATATCATTTGAACGGCCGCCTCTAGCATCTATATCTTCGTGAGAAACTATGCCACCATAACAACACATACGACCAGAAGGCGTAACAGCAGTTGAGTGGAAATATACTGGCTGAGGCATTATACACTTGGTAAGTTTTTCCCATTGTAAGGTCTCCAAATCAAAACGCCAAACGTCTTTGAAGGATTGAAAACCATCAAAACCACCACAAATATACACCAAATTAGATTTATCAGGACATTGAACACAGCTATGGCAGCTTCGATTATTCGGGTAACCAGGTTTTGGCACCTTGTGATCGTGTTTGGCCGGAATGAATTGCCACTGTTTGGTGGCCACATCAAACATATGTATTTTCTAGTCAAAATAACAATATATGAATATAAAATGCATGAACTCAAAACAATCAATTATTATCATCGTTAATAAACACAAATTGGGCTATCTTATTGTAAGCATAGTACTAAAGTTTGCAATATAACAGCAACTGCAGCAAGCATTCTGCATAATCTACTGAAACGAGATATAAGATAGTATATAATTACTTATAGTAATAAACTTATAACTTATAAGACTATACAGTAAATTGTATTAACTTGTTTGAAATTAACATCTATAGATAAGATTAGGTTAGGCCCTACATTGATTACATAATTTCATAAAATGCTATTACGGCATTGTTATAACTAGGGAACTGATTTAAATGTTCTAAATAAATACAATATAATGCATTTATAAAATAGTTAAAAATGCCTTAAAAACTAAAAATGCACTTAAAATATCAAAATTTGCTTTAAAATGACTGAAGTTCTAAAAATGCAAAAAAAGCAAAAGAAAAGTTTAATTTTTAATTCTCTGAAATGTGCAATGAAATTGGGATTAACATTTTAAGTGTTATTGATTATTATTATCAACAACCTATCATTAAAGTCAAATTTTTCATTTCAATTCTACTTAAATTACAAATCATGTTAAATTTAAGTATACGGTGATAGGTTTTAACGACGCGACTACTAGTGATTCCAAATTACACAAAATTACTAATCCAGGCGGCCGTGTTATTGGGTGAGGGCTTGTGGTTAGTAATAGGGCTTGTGGTTAGTAATGTTGTGTAACTTGGTAATTGCTACTAGTTATGTCGCCTCGCCATCTACCAAGGGTAAATATTCCGTACCACCAAAAAACCGGTCAATTATCACAATCTACAGTATTTATAATTAACGGTATTAAAAATACATTTTAATGATAGTAAGTATAACTCAAAAAATTACTTAGAGATGTGTTATGATTTTATTTTGATACAACTATTTTACAGAAATTTATTGAAAATTAATAAAAATAATTCCCTATTTTACAAATGTAAAAATGTACCTAATTAAAGAGTAAATACTAAAATGTTAACTCTTTGATTAGTATTAACATAAACTTACATACGGTTTGTATGTTCTACGGTGAAATTACATATATTTATGTAAACATGGGTTATGATATTTGATATTTAGTGATTCTACTTAAACTTAAAAATATATGTTAGCCATAATTATGTAAATTCAGATATTGGCAATAATAAATCCAGACAATATCATTGGAGACTAATATTTACATTTTAGGAAACAATGATAATCCGTAATAATTTACATCATTGTTTACATTTGTAGACACTCATGATAATGACTAAGTAATATATAAATATTTCATCATTATTTGAGACATTATTTAATATGGCTAGGAAATATTGTTATTAACTTAACAAAATGGTGATTGTCATTATTGATTAGTAATTCACTAAAATTACTAAATAGGTAATAGGTTTGCAATGTTGCAGCGAACATAATATTATGTATATAATATAAAATAAAATATAAATATAATTTAATAAATATAAAATAAAATATGTGCTACCATCTGCAAATTTATGTACATAACATAAATGTACATCATAACTTTAAAAAATTTAAAATGTATTATTTTATTTCTTTAAAATAAATTCACTTGGTAAAAATAATTCACTCATAAAAGGGTTCAAGTTCATAAAAGATTGAACAAAAAGTAAATTTGTTATGAATACCATATCTAAAGTTATAAATGAAATATTTTACACTAACCGAAAAACCATAATAAATATTCCGGGCACCACCTCGTCCTCCACCAAATATGTATATTCTACCTTTGTAGAATACTACTTCATGTCGATATCTAGGTTCAGGTTCTTGACTTCCCCCTCGTGACTTATGTAACAACTCCCATTTTCTTGTACTCAGATCAAATCGATGAACATCCATCTCGTATTCGTAACCAGATGTGCCACCAATTGAATAAATATATTTACCATCCATTACAACACCTTGTCCATATAATGGTAACGGAACATCTCCAGACACTGCTAACTCTTCAAAGATCATTCCATTTTCTTTATACTCATTGGCTAAATTTCCTGGAATAATTTACATTTTATAATAATTTTTCTAATGTTCATCATTATAGTAAGTTGTGTCATTAAAATTTTACCCAGGAACATGCGGTTGCTACAAAATGCTCCAAATGGAACTCCAGTACCTCCATATATAATAATAATGTTACCAGATAGTGTAACTGAACTAGATGCTAATTCTTGAGGAACATTCTGGCATTTGATTATTTTCCATTCACCTAAATCAAAACAATACTTCCAAAGCTCCCGCATGGCTGATGAAACTCTTTGACCATGCAAATCCTGTAAGTATACATTGATAATGATTTATAAACTTAAAATAATGTCAGTAAGATGAGTTACAATATAAACATGGATAACCAAAAGATAATGAACAGTGTCTAACATTTGTTTGAGGATTGAAACCTCCATACGAGAATAAATAGGCATTATTGCACACCACGCGATGTCCACTTCTCGCCAATGGATGTTGGTGTGGATCAAGATTTTTCTTTAACACAGTGAAGTGTAACGGTTTGAATTTGTAAGTTGAAATGCTATTATTCGACATTTTTCACTGCATAACACCTATTTATAACATAAAAACAAATTATTCATTTGGCCAGGAAGATTATATTACATTTAGAGTACATAATGCACTTTTGTGTTTGAACACACTGAATAGTTAATTTCAAGTACAAGGATGAATTAATTGCTCGTATTTAATGGTGTATGAAAATATAGATACAAAAAAAAATTGTAAGCCACATTAGACAGGGTATGATAATAATATATGGACAGGGTCAAATCTAGGGTAGGAAACCCACAGTTTCATCCCTGGGTGAAATATTTTTAAAATTATTTTGAGTGTAAATTGAATATTTGATTTTTCTTTTATTGTTTATATACATCAGCGACAGAATATGGGCTAAGTAGTAAACAATATCAAGTTGTTTTATCATTGAAAACAAAATTAATGAATTGCAGAAATGAGTTTCATATAGCTTTTGACTATAAAATGATACACATGATTAAAAATTATTTGATATTTTCAGAAATAGTTAGAAGTGTAAAACTATATGTATGATAAATATGTATTATGCTACTATGTATTCAATTGAATTGCTGCTTTATATATCTAAAATATATAATAAATGTAAATTAATTAAATATTTATAAATATTAACTGATGTGTTTAATATACAAATTACTTACCATATATTTTGTGTGCAAATACCATGTATGCAAAATAAAATATTACCACGAGCGTAGTAATCTACTTTTTTAAGAGTAGTTATCTAATGTTTTAATAAAATATTTGAGTTACATCTCAGTTATTTCAATGAAAATAGAGGTATTTTCACATCGCTGAATGTTAAAATTTTTAGATTTGATCCTGGATAAATGGATATGTTTGTTTGAAAATAATTAAATTAGCTCTTACCAACCACACTGCAATAGATAGATATTTTGTTATTTTATAAATAAATACAATTGTCAAGCCGCTGGAGATAGCCTATCGTAGACATAGGCACAAATAGCGCCTGGGCTTTGGGAAGGGGGGGGGCTATAATCCTACTTTTATAATATTGAATAACCTTAAAACAAATTGTAGAAAATACTTTGGAGACTATGGACATTTTTAGCGAGGCTTAGCCGCTAAAGCCCCCTCCTATTTGCACCTATAATCGTCGACCTCACGTATCCTTTGGGATTAACATTCGGAAACAGACACCGTTAAAAAAATATACATCTACCTGTTATGGACGAAATGCGAATGTGTTTGAATGAAAAAAATACGATAAAATTGTAAAAACTAAAAATGTTAAACTAATAGCCGGTGTTCATGACCATAAAATCAAGTACGTCGCACAATATAGCATTTGTGTAATTTCTCGTTGTTTCGGTTAAACGAGTACATCTGTACATTCGTTGTTCGTATCAGATTTTCGTTTTATAAAACAAACTCGCTAAGTCACTCTTATCAGTCATTAGTGGTCTGTGATACAATGATAAACGAAACACACGCGAGTATGCTTGACTGACATCTACTGTTCTGCGCAAGAGTCGCGCATTACCAGTAACTTGTAATTGCAACCAATTATCATAAAAATAAGTAAGTAACTAAGTATGGGGGCTTCTCCCTGGTTGTAAGCAATATTATGTAGCCAACAAGCATGCGGACCAGAGAATATTCACGATTGTAAGCGGTAGTTGCCAGACCGGTTCGTTTGCTGAGGCTGATTGGGGATGGCCCAAGGACATTCGAAAAATATTTTATGCTTTATTTTAAACCGTGTACGTTACTAAGATAAACATTTACTATACGTACAGGCGTATAGGTTAGGTTAGTGTACGGTACAGCGGGCTTTACAGTGACCCATACAAATGTAAATTTTTAAAAAAAATGGTGGCCCAAGAAATTCAACAAATCTATATAATACGTAACATATATGTACATAATCGCTGACGACCACGATTTAAGATAGTCTATCTTAAATCGTGCTGACGACTAGGTTAATTTTCGGTAGCAGCTATAGCCTATATTGTATAATATAGGTTAGCCTAAGTTGTAGCCTGTATAGATAGACAGGGGCGTACTCAGGGGGAGGGGGTTCAACCCACACCTCCTCATGGACACTTGACAAGTATATAATATGTATTAACAACATACATAATATAATTATAATTTATAATTATCGTGTTTGAGTATTTCTCAATTTTAGAATTTTTTTTTGTAACAATTGATTAGGTATCATTTTCTCCTAATCAGTGTAATATTTGATATTGGTGTAAGTGTAATAGTAATGGACGCACCTTAAGCTCCGCATTCTAAAAATATTTTTAACACCAAAAGTCCGCATGCCATAAAATTGTTACAAACAACTTAAGTATAAAAAATCAATTTAACAAAATTAAATTAATCAAACTTAAATAAACTTTGGTATTAGGTACAAATTAAAAATTGTGTATTAATTAATAATTAGCCTATGGTTATGTCGACTTTAATTTTTATATCATACAATAATTAAATACTTAAAATTAAGATATAGTGTTACCATATTTTATAAACTAACCAACTAAACAATACGGATTAAACTTGTATTAATTGGTTATCAGCTATTCAGCCACGTTAATATAAATAGGTATTTTTTTAAATTTTAGTATGTTTTTATTTTCAGATGTTTTTTCAGTTCAAAAAAACCCAAAGGTAGTTAAATAGTGCACATAGCCTCTATTTCGTTCAACCAGGCCCTGTATATTATCCATACATATCTATGATTGGAATTAATGTATTATCAAAATATATCATTGTATAAATAGAGTACTGTCAGAAATGTATTGTCAAAAATAATTGTAGGTATACAGGCGTGGGAGTAATAATATTCTTCATACCTAACACTTTTTTAACGTATTTATAGCCGTATAAATAGATTTCAAAAATAAAAACCTTAAGAGTTATCATAAAATCAAAAAAAAAATGTTTGGTTTTGGCAATTTGAAAATGTTTACCCCTTCATTAGTCAAAATTTAAATCTATATATATATCTATTACCTATACCTATATTACAGGCTGTATCATGCATATTTAGCACTTATAATAATATTATGATACGTCTCATTAGACACTATTAAGCTCAACTTTTACACCACTGCAATTCGACTCAGTTTTATAGAATGTTATTCAATATTAATATAGATGGAAAATATTAATTATCCGTTTTTAGAGATATTTATGGTTTTAATAAAATATAATAATATAGGACGTAGGTAATTCGTACATTCATATTTCACACATCATTGAAGAAGCAGGTATCTCATACAATTGATTTTATAATATATTGTATATTATAAAATCAATGATCATACTTTACAAACGTTGTTTTTCGTTTTCGATTTCAATTTCTTTCAAGACTTCTTCGTTATCAATTTCTATCTGAAAAACGAATATATTACGAATATATTACGTATTTCGTATATTATGTTTAGATCAAGTATCTCATACATTTGAGTATTTTAAAAACTTATCATTTGTTTCTTCTTTTTTGTAAAAATCTAAATAATTTCTCCGTTTATAAATAACTGTGTTTAGGTATTTCTTATGTTTTATTGCTAATTCCAAAGCTCTAAAACAGTTATAAACATCAAATTATTGAATTATTGTATAAATAATAAATATATTAGGTAAATATAACTGGTAGGAATAAAGATTCACTGCAGTACAGATAATACAAAGTAGCATTATTAAAAGAACGTGAGTGGTCCTGGACGCTGGTTATAGATAGGTAAGATAGGTTGTTGAGATATTAATTAAACATCAAATATCAATGCAGACAAAATAGTATTAGTTCTTAATCTATCTTAAGCCCTAGATGAGCACATGCAATTTAAAATTGGAGTTATGAAAATTTGTATTTCGTACAATATAATATGCAATAGTCAATAGCATTCCAAATTTCCAATCGATCATTTTCCGTTTGATACTATAATAATATGATATACTATAATACTGTGATGTAGTGCAGTGGTTTTCAAACTGGGTGCCGCGGTCTTCTGAAAAATGTCAACTATTCGTCCAAGAATTAAAGATATTTGTATCAAGCACACATTTATCATTAAATGTATGTACCAACTGCACTTCTTTTTTGTAAATTAATCTAATATAATATAGTTATAATTAATACGAATTTGTAACCCCATCGGTCATCAAACACACATTTTTAATTGATTGTAGATAATTATTATAACTCAAAACAATTTTGTCCTTGTAATTATTTAATGGGAAAAAAAGATCAGTGCGTCGTGAACCTTTTTTGAAGAGTACGGTGTGCTGTGATCAATAAATAATAAAAGTTTGAAAACTACTGTGGTAGTGTATACAGTATACACTTACTATACTTAATATTTAATACTTATTCAATGTGTTGGCTTACACACCTACTCCAGTTATGTATATGTACGTTAAACATGATAGCTTGAAATGTGGATCCGTTTCTCAGCAAAATGGATTCGGCTTCTGATATTTTTCCAGATAGCAGAGCTAGTGATGACTCCTGTACCGTTCTGTCAGATATTGTCTGAGGCAAATAATATAAATAAAAATGATAAAAACTGCATATTCAGTGGCGTATATATCGGGAGCCTCCTAGGCCAGAACTCATAGTGAAATTGCAGATTCAATAATTAAAATATTGAGTGCATATTTATTATTTACACTGTTCACAGTTATTCAACATTATAGGTTGACTAAAAACGTTTTTGAGGAATCAACAAGGAAATGTTAAATTGTCAGAACTTGATTTGATGACTTTTATGTTTAAGTCATGGAAATATAAACTAATATTATGTTAAAATAAATAGATGAAATTGTCAATATATTTTTTTTTTAAATTCAGAAATGAATTTTACATAATAATTATTAAATGAAATTGCGCAAACTTTATTAGTATTGTTTATGTCATAATTATTATAACCACCCGGCTCCCTAAATAATTTGTAGTTATGCCTATGTTAGTACTATGCTTGACTAGTAGTAAATTGGCCCATAAAGAAAATAATTCGTATATACACCACTGACAATTATACTATTATACGTATAGGTGTATATTGTATATTGCAATATAATATAGATATGCAAAAACGACAGTGCACTAACATACATAGGTTTTAAACTCTTAATTTGTTTAAGATTCTTTATAAAATAAACAAAACATTGTTTTTTGTTTCCAGGGGGCATACAAGTGTGTGGTTACTGGTTAGTGGTTACTATTGATGTCTTGGGAACCCATGGGAACTGCACTAGGTATATATATATGCATTATTATACATCATAATACACTGTAAGTATGTACAGTGATTAATATTTAAAGATCTGTCAATACCTTTATGTGTTGGATAAATGTTGATCGCTCGATCTGCCCGATGGCAAGGAAACACTCTTCAGCAGTGTCCAGTTGCTTAGCCAACACAGCAGAACCGGCCAGAAGTGCCCACATCGCTTCATTCTTTACGTCACGGCAAACGGTGCGACATTCCATCCATTTACTCGCACCTATGTAATTCTTCAAAGCTTCCAGATAAGGGGACACCTGAACAAATACCTTGACGCCGTCTGTGTTGATCAGACTCACCATATTGTCTTCGTATAACTCAATACTTAACTTGTTACCGTAAAAACTGTGTGTCAAAGATCCAAAAAAAATTGAAACGTTTTATAAAAATGTCAATCGTACAAAAATAATTTTAATAAAAGTTAAATTATTCATTTTCATCAAGGAATATTCAAATATAGGATATACGAGTACAAAGAGTGCAGTAAAGAAACAAGTGGTTACTGCTGAGATGCATCCTGCATGGTATACCTAAATACAGCTTCAAAACTTAAGTATTCTTCATCTATATACAATATATAATGAGTATATCAGAATATGTTAACTGAAAATAATCTTTTAGTAGTCAGTATATTATATATATATAACTATTATTTAATATATATAAACGTATATGGTATACAAGCGAACTATAAAGATGATATTGGTAGTATACCTCAAATCACTTTTTTCTAGCGACTTCCGCACAAGGATTTGGTCGTTCAATAAAAGTAAAGGGTCGTACCACACTATTAGATTTGTATATTGCAACGCAGCCAGTGATTCTGTTTGACCGTTCCAGCACATGCTATGAAACATGGAACCTATATGTGTGTGTGGATCACAAAAATATAATATAATTTAGTAACTTTTATTTAGTATATATACGTGTACAATTGTACATATATCAGTAATTTATACCAAGTTTGTATGTTGTAGAACTGTCTTTATGTCCTATATGGATGATAAATATGTTCATGCTCGAATCAATCAAAGCCAAATAACGTTTATCTTGGATTTTGGTGGTCATCAACTGTACATCAGTAACTCCAAATCCGTGTTTTATTGTGGGCAATGCACTCGAGGGTGCTATTTCGAATACATGTATCACTAAACAGAAAAACGAATTAATTTTATTGGGACGTACGAAATGTGTACTATCTGTCTCAGAATGTAATATTAGTAATCACTTTTGTCATTCAGTTGATCTCTTACAGCTAATATATGATCAGATATGGATACGTGATTCTTTTGAACTACATCACATTGCATATTCGGCCATTTAGGAGATGAAACCAATTTACAGTCAAATGAGTAAATGTCAACTCGACTTATCGATAATATAGCGAAATACCTAAAATACATAATTAAAAAGATAAGTAAATTTACCTGCCATTTTAGAACAAATAATTTGTATTAATTTTAATTTATATAAATTAAAAAGTAAAAACAATGTTCATATTTATTGTACAGTGTACATTTATTGATTAATTTCGGCATTAAAAAAAAACACATAAGTATTTAAATAATACAAATAATTTGTAATTATTACAGTTCCATGATATTTATTAATAAAATATTATACTTATAAGTTATAACCAGTAGCGTAAGCATTGGGGGGGGGAGGGTTAACGGGCTGAAGCCCACCCCCCACATTGACCGTATTATTATTAGTTAAAAAATAAATATTTTTTAAGTTTCAGCTATCGTCAACTAGTAAGCAAGACGTAAGTTCATAGTATACGTCATACCGGAATAAATTCATTTTTGCAACATTGTATTTGCATACCAATTTTCCTAAAATGACTAGTCATTTTTTGTTAAAAGTATGATCTACTAGTATGAGAGACTTTTTATAACACTTTCAAGCCTTAGCTGTACAAATTTAATATATTTTTATAAATTGTAAACTACAAATTGTATGTGCCTTAAATTGTGGTTTAATCGAAATTTGAGCTTTAAATGCTTATAAAAAATAATCGTGCTTATCATAATATTTTTAAATTGCCGTAATAAAACTTATGAGGAACCTTGTATTACATTTTTAAGCTTTTTGACAGAGCGAATAATTTTTTATTGGCATTTTAAGAAAAAAAACTAAAATTAATCAAATACAATATTCAAGCAAAGACTGTCTAACTAAGGTTACCAAACAATTTTAAAAAATATACATTTATTTATTTATTTTAATCCTGATTATCTTAAAAAGTACTGAGAATTTTTCATTTTGACTTGCCAAAAATACCAACTAGATCCAATTTGCTTCCAAAACCTCCATCGAGATTTATGATCAGAGCAATTTTTCTACTTAAAAAGTTGAGAAGTTTAAGTTGTACAAACATTTTCATATACCTCAGTACCTCACCCAAACGTCTGAAATTAATAGACTGGACAAAATAAAAATAAAACTGCAATTAATTTTCATGCCCCCTCCACATTGAAAAATTCTGCGTACGCCACTACTTATAACGGCCAACGAAGCATAATATAGACCTATTGTTGACGCCTATACTCCGCATATCGTCAAAAAAATATTATTATAATTGCCAGTAATAGGTATCAGATAAGGTACGGCGTACCTAGTATCGCAGTGACAACAACCAAATGCTCGAGGTATATTACATAACATATTATTATTGATACACATTATAATATGATAATTAATAATTAATACCGTATCTCACACACACGCACACATCCAATATTCAGTCCGTACAAAAATGTCTCGACAGACGCGTTACCTCTTACTGTGCGTCTTTTTATATACAGCCAACTAGCCAAGTCATATTAATTTCGTTTTTTTTTGTTTAAATAATGTGCTCTGCCTTATAGCGAGCAATATATTATTATCGTCTGTGCGGAAAAATAAAAGCTTTTTAAATTGTATAACTTGCAAACCAACAAATAGTGTGCTCTGCCTAATAGCGAGCGAAGAAAATTGGCGTATTATGTATTGATGTGTAAAATATCACATATCATGTATACCTTTATCGTTATGTAACTAGCTAGGTACAATTTGTTAAAAGTGCGCTCTGCATTATAGCGAGCAGTGCCATTTATATTCTATGTGATTTATATTTTAAATATTATAAAACCACGTAGGTTACTTTATTATTATCGAATTATATATCTATTGTTAAATACCTAGTGCGCTCTGCATTATTGCGAGCAGTGTAATATAGCGGCTCAAATAGTCGAATTGTCATTTATATTCTATGTGAATTATATTTTAAATATTATAAAACCACGTAGGTTACTTTATTATTATCGAATTATATATCTATTGTTAAATACCTAGTGCGCTCTGCATTATTGCGAGCAGTGTAATATAGCGGCTCAAATAGTCGAATTGTCATTTATATTCTATGTGATTTATATTTTAAGTATTATTTAAATCGTTTATGTATTTGGTACTGTTGTGTCAAAATATTATTGTAACAGGAAGTACACTGGCCAGTCTACACTCCACAAAAACATCTGTGAGTACCAAAATTATTATTTTTTATTGTTATTACAAAACTGTAATTTAGCCATATTATTATAATTTATTGAATGGCAAGTTTGTAATATATTTTATTGTTATTCATAAATTGTTGTACATCAGCCCATACTATAGTATTGTTATAATTTATTGTTAATATCTAATCTGTTGTACACCAGGGCATATCTATTAATTATTATTTTGTGTATATTATGCAAATCGTTTGTAAATTAAACCACATTATTATTATAAAAACCTATCTAGTATATTGAATTGTAATAAAAACAAGGAATTAATTTACCAAATCTTCCTATCTAGTTATTATACATTTATGAATAAGTAATTGCGGGACAAATACGAAAATCTATACATAACTTAGACAGTCGGGACCGTGTGATACCGTTGAACATTCCCGGCTCCCACATTTTTGGTGACCTCGACGTGATGGATATTTGTATTCACTCGTTTAATTATTTATCTTGAGTTGACCTAGCTCGTTCTTGTGCCGAAAATAGAAATATAGTATAATTATTGTATATGTAAAAAAAAAATAACAAGGATAATATAATATATTATGTTCTTAGGCAGGTTCAATAGTAAATAAAATGTACTGTTAGGTTATTACAGCTGAGATAAGAGTATATAAATCCACAATGACTTTTGAAGATATACACAAAGATCTCGCGGGGTTGAAGAAGAGACGAGGAGTGATCAAAGGATCCCTTACCAGAATGAGGAACTTTGTAAACAGTTTTGAATCAAGGGATCAGCCAACATCGCTTCTGGAGTTCCGTCAAGATGAGCTTCCACAAATCAATAAAAGGTATGACGACGTTCAAAGCCAAATTGAGTTGTTAACTGAGGAGACGGAGACAGAAGAAAACGAACGGGAAACATTTGAAAGGGAATACTATGAAATACGATCTAAAATACAGGAAATAATAAACGCAGAAAAAACAAATAGTTCCACCACTTCAAATATTAGCTCTAGCAACACTGCTCCATGGACATCAAATAGAGCACGACTTCCGCCGATTACCATTCCTGAGTTTGACGGAAACATACAAAATTGGGAGTCATATTACGACTGTTTTCGGTCAATGATACACGAGGACACTGGTTACCCTTTAGTCCAGAAATTTTACTATCTGCGTGCAGGCCTTTCTGGTACAGCTTTGGATCTCATAAAATCAGTACCGATGACAGACGCAAATTATGAAGTAGCTTTTCAACTTCTAAGGCAGAGATACGACAATAAGGGTTTGGTTATCCAATCACACATCAGATCACTGCTGGAAGCACCCCGGGTGGAAAATCCGTCCTCAGCTGAGTTACAAGCATTACATGCACATGTAGGTACCCACCTTGCAGCGCTAAAGGCATTGGAGCAACCAACAGAGCATTGGGATGCGTGGTTGGTAACCATAATTGTCAGTCGCCTAGACAGCATCACAAATCATTCCTGGCAGCTGAGTCAACAACACACCTCACTACCTAAGTATGAGGACCTTGAAAGATTTCTGAGGACCAGATGTGTTGCCATTGAGAATTCTGAAGCTCTGTCAACTAATACTAGCAAATTGAGTGTGCTTCAGCAATCAACTAACTCAAGGAAGGTCAATACAACCAGTGGGACAAAGAAATCATTAGTGGCGTCAAAATCATATACCGAGGACAAGTGTGTTTATTGCACCGGCATACATCGATTGTACATGTGCAGTAAATTCAAAGAAATCCCACCCAGCGAGAGAGTAAGTTTCGTACGGGAAAAAAGATTATGTTATAACTGTTTATCACCATATCACAGAGTTGATGCTTGTAAGTCGAGATTTGTGTGTCAACAATGCCGGCGTAGGCATAATACTATTATTCATCTCGAGCAACAAGAGAAGCTTGAACGAAATAACGAAGAAGTATCACAGCCTAGCACTGGCTCCAAATCTCCGGAAGAGCCACTCAAGGTCTCTTGTGCAGCACAACATGAAAATGCGCATGTTTTCCTTGCCACAGCTATTGTTCTTGTAACAGACAATGTTGGGAACAAACGCAAATGTCGAGTCATCTTAGATAGTGGATCACAAATCAATTTCATTTCTAAGAAATTAGTCAATCTGTTACAGTTACCTAGAAAAAATGCCTCTGTATCAATAAGTGGGATTGGAACAAACCAGAGTCACGCGGCATCGTGTCTTGACATAAGGGTTCAGTCCAGAACAAGTGACTATCAAGTAGATCTCTTGTGCTATGTGCTATCAAACATGGTCACTGACCTAGCGGCTTGTGTCGAGCCAAAGGAAGGCTGGAAGCTTCCAGCCAACGTGTCAACAACCCTTGCTGACCCGGAGTTCCATAAACGAAGAAGCGTTGATCTATTAATAGGTGGAGGTGCCTTTTTCGATATACTATGCGCTGAACGAAGAATAATTGACAAAGGACCCTTGTATCTGCAGAACAGTCACTTTGGTTGGATCGTGACGGGAGAATTAGGTTTCACTTGCTTACTGGGTATTAACTCAGTCGGTAAAGGTCTAGAGGAAGAATGGCAATCTGAGGAAAATGATAAATCTTCCAAATACGGGCGTCTGTCGAAAGCTAACCAAAGAAGTTTAGAAGAGGAAGAGACTGCAGAACACTTCAGACAGACAACAAGTCGGGATATGGACGGTCGATTTATCGTGCACTTACCCAAAAAATCAATAGTGAAGGATCTTGGAGCGTCACTGAGTATGGCGACTTCCCGGTTCCTAAGTGTAGAACGAAGATTGCAAGGTGATGACAAATTGAAAACAGAATATACTGCATTCATGAACGATTATATTAAGCTGGGTCACGCAAGAGAAGTAACTGGAGAAACGATCATACCTGAACCGTCGTTCTACCTCCCACATCACGCAGTAATTAAGGCTTCCAGTTTGACCACAAAGGTTCGAGTGGTTTTTGATGCTTCAGCAAAAAGTTCTTCCGGTTTATCTCTAAATGATGTATTGAAATGTGGCCCTACAGTCCAAGAAGATGTTTTTGGAATCTTAGCCAGGTTCAGGAAGTTTCAATATGTGATAACGTCTGACGTGGAAAAAATGTTTCGGCAGATACAGGTAGCGAAGGAAGATTGGAATCTACAACGAATAGTTTGGAGATCAGATCCAAATGAGCAATTACGTACATACCAATTAACTACAGTTACTTACGGGACAACACCAGCGTCGTTTCTAGCCACGCAGTGCTTAGTATCTTTAGCAGAAGAAGAGAAACTCAATTTTCCCCAAGCAGCTCGTGCCATCCTCCATGATTTTTATATGGATGATTTGATGACCGGTGCAGACACCATAGAAAAGTGCGCCAAACTTCAAAAAGAAATCAACTCCATCATGGACTCTGGGAAATTACCATTAAGGAAGTGGTGCTCAAATTCTCTGTCCATTATGAATCTAATAGGAAAACGTGAGCACGACCCCTTATTCTCATTAGAAATTGGAAATCAAGACACAGTGAAATCATTAGGACTAGAATGGAAACCATTAGCAGACCAATTCTTCTTCACTATATCGACCGTTACAAGGAAGAAGAGGCTAACCAAGAGAATGATACTTTCAGATTTAAATAGGATTTTTGATCCGCTTGGCCTATTAACACCAGTGCTTGTAAAAGGTAAAATATTTCTCCAGCAGATGTGGGCAACAAAGATGGGCTGGGATACCCAACTATCAGATGAGATGCAAAAAAAATGGATTGGCTTTTACCAAACTCTTGAACAACTGAAGTATTGTATCATACCAAGAAAGGTAATCCCAGTGGCTAGCGATGAAGTTGAGATGCACGGTTTCTGCGATGCGTCAGAACAAGCATATGGCGCTTGCGTATATGTCCGCTCAAGAGATTCCAATGGAAAATGGCACTCAAGACTACTGTGTGCTAAAACTCGGGTGGCACCCTTGAAAGGAGCTACAATTCCAAGACTGGAATTGAACGGTGCACTGCTACTAGCCGAGCTAGTGAATAAGGTAGCTGAATCTTGGATGGTCAGTGTACACACCTTTCGCTTATGGACCGATTCTATGATAGTGCTGAGTTGGCTAAACAGTCAAGGAGTGCGCTTAAAAACCTTCGTGCTAAATCGTGTGTGTCAAATCCTGGAATTAACAGATATATCACAATGGCATCACGTACGCACAGATAGAAACCCGGCGGACATAATATCACGAGGAATAACTTCATCAGAGTTGATAGCAGCCGAAGAATGGTGGCAAGGACCTAAATGGATGTCAACCGAAGAAGAAAAATGGTCTCACCCCACTGCCCAATTAATTGAAGACGATCAAATACCAGAGCAACGACAGTTAAAAATTGCATTAGTTGCTTGTGACACTATCAACAACCTTTTTAACGCCCATTCCAATTGGAATACCTTAGTAAGGTCCGTTGCTTGGATCTTACGCTTCATAAAGTACAAGAAATCTAAGGTCATAAACAGCTCCCGATTTCTTTCCGTCCTAGAATTGAAGAACGCATCTTTATCAATAATAAAACGAGTTCAAGAAGAAGCATTTCATGAAGAGATCGTTAGGATCAATACTAATAAAGAATTACGTCGTGGGAGCAAAATCCGCAACCTATCCCCATTTATGAAGGATGGATTGATCAGAGTTGGTGGTCGTTTGGAAAATTCCAATTTAACTGAGAATCAAAAACACCCAATAGTGATCCCAGCCAACAACAGAGTGACACGTTTAATATTCGAAGATCGACATCGAATGCTCTTGCATTGTGGCCCACAATCATTACTAGCGGAAGTAAGACGAATTTACTGGCCGTTAAAGGGACGAATCTTGGCAAGATCAGTCACAACACGGTGTGTTCAATGTATCAAGGCCAAACCAACCTTTTTACAACCACTAATGGCACCGCTACCCAAGGATCGTGTTCAACGCCACCGTCCATTTTCCGTGTGTGGAGTAGATTTTGCAGGACCAATAATAATAAAGAGTGGAGTTCGTCGCGTAACTGGGTCAAAGGCGTGGATAGCGGTCTTTGTTTGCTTCTCAACTAGAGCAATCCATTTGGAACCCGTAGAGGACCTCTCAAGCAGCGCCTTCGTGGCTTGTTTACGCCGCTTCATGGCGCGCAGAGGAAAGTGTAGCAAAATATACAGCGATAATGGCACTAATTTTGTTGGTGCACAGAAAGAACTCACAAGTTATATGACGAGTATCGATGAAAAAATGGCAAATGAAGGTATTGAGTGGAAATTTAATCCACCAGCTGCTCCACACTTCGGAGGGCTGTGGGAAAGTGCTGTTAAGATTACAAAATTTCATTTAACACGTATGATGAAGGAAACACGTCTCACCTTGGGAGAACTTAATACCCTATTATGTCAAGTGGAGGCATGTATAAATTCAAGACCGATAACCCCACTCAGTACCAATCCATCGGACTTGGAAGTGCTGACGCCAGCACATTTTCTAATCGGTGGACCGTTATTCCTAGCACCGGAAGTAGATCTGACTGAGAGGTCTCCAAATGAATTACGCCGGTGGAAGTATGTACAGTATCTCATGCAGAGCTTTTGGAAACGATGGGAAAGGGAATACCTGCCTCAGTGTCAGGTTCGTGGGAAATGGGTTACAAATATTAGACCCTTGGAAATCGATGATGTAGTGATAGTGAAGGGAGAAAGTACACATCCTACAAGATGGAAGCTAGGGAGAATAACCGATCTACACCCAGGGAAGGACAAGGTCATACGAGTCGCTACGGTGCGAACAGCAAATGGCACAGAAATGCGTAGGCCTACTGTCAAACTATGTCGCCTTCCTATACAAAATGATGACATGACTGTTGAAAACCAATAATTTTCAACCGGGGGAGGATGTTGACGCCTATACTCCGCATATCGTCAACAAAAATATTATTATAATTGCCAGTAATAGGTATCAGATAAGGTACGGCGTACCTAGTATCGCAGTGACAACAACCAAATGCTCGAGGTATATTACATAACATATTATTATTGATACACATTATAATATGATAATTAATAATTAATACCGTATCTCACACACACGCACACATCCAATATTCAGTCCGTACAAAAATGTCTCGGCAGACGCGTTACCTCTTACTGTGCGTCTTTTTATATACAGCCAACTAGCCAAGTCATATTAATTTCGTTTTTTGTTTAAATAATGTGCTCTGCCTTATAGCGAGCAATATATTATTATCGTCTGTGCGGAAAAATAAAAGCTTTTTAAATTGTATAACTTGCAAACCAACAAATAGTGTGCTCTGCCTAATAGCGAGCGAAGAAAATTGGCGTATTATGTATTGATGTGTAAAATATCACATATCATGTATACCTTTATCGTTATGTAACTAGTTAGGTACAATTTGTTAAAAGTGCGCTCTGCATTATAGCGAGCAGTGCCATTTATATTCTATGTGATTTATATTTTAAATATTATAAAACCACGTAGGTTACTTTATTATTATCGAATTATATATCTATTGTTAAATACCTAGTGCGCTCTGCATTATTGCGAGCAGTGTAATATAGCGGCTCAAATAGTCGAATTGTCATTTATATTCTATGTGATTTATATTTTAAGTATTATTTAAATCGTTTATGTATTTGGTACTGTTGTGTCAAAATATTATTGTAACAGGAAGTACACTGGCCAGTCTACACTCCACAAAAACATCTGTGAGTACCAAAATTATTATTTTTTATTGTTATTACAAAACTGTAATTTAGCCATATTATTATAATTTATTGAATGGCAAGTTTGTAATATATTTTATTGTTATTCATAAATTGTTGTACATCAGCCCATACTATAGTATTGTTATAATTTATTGTTAATATCTAATCTGTTGTACACCAGGGCATATCTATTAATTATTATTTTGTGTATATTATGCAAATCGTTTGTAAATTAAACCACATTATTATTATAAAAACCTATCTAGTACATTGAATTGTAATAAAAACAAGGAATTAATTTACCAAATCTTCCTATCTAGTTATTATACATTTATGAATAAGTAATTGCGGGACAAATACGAAAATCTATACATAACTTAGACAGTCGGGACCGTGTGATACCGTTGAACATTCCCGGCTCCCACAATACTGTTATATAAATCTTTCGATGTATTGAATTATATACTTGCTATTAGTTATGTGTAAGGTTCTTAACATATCATCTAATTGCTTTTTAAACTAGGATCTTTTATTTTTTCTTTCAGCACTGTCAATAAATTTGATTGGGATTTTTCAAAATTTTCAATAAAATTGCGTTTAAGATACATTTTTTGAAATCAATATTAACCTAGAAAAAAATATTTTAGCATACAAAATTAATGAAATACAAAATTATAAGACTGAAACTTGTTAATATAAATTTTTCACAAGTCTATATCCCATTAGTTCTTTAAAATGCTTCCAATTTAGAAAAATATTACCCTCCTCTTTAATATTTTTTAATCTATAATTGGTGGTTTTCAACTATATTGTTTCAATTTCAGGCCATGTTAGTTCTTAATAATGCAATTATGAAATATATATACTGACATCTTCAATTTCTGAAAGTTATAAACATTCTAAATAAATTTGAAACACAGTTAAATTTGTAATTTAAATACCTATCATATTATCAAATGATGATGATCGGTTTGTAGGCAAATTTGTTTCTGTTGACTGATAAATTTTCTTATCAACTAGACAATGGTTTTGTAGTTGTTTGATGGAATTGAAATACTTGGAATACATTTTATCTTTAGGAGTTTTATAAATATAATTATTAATGAAGTATATGTTCTAAAATAAAATAAACTGTATAATATTGATTCATTGTTAGTTTATACTATTGAAGACTCTTACTTTTAATTCGGTGGAGAATTTAACAACAACTGAGTCTCCTATAGCATTTGCTAAAGTAATACTAATATTGTTCTATGGTAATAGTCGTTGATATTTTTACTTTTATAATATAATTTATGATAGCAGTTACGATTATTGATCTGCATGAATCATTTAAACAATTATGTCGACTGTAATAATCAATTACATACCTATACACACTGATTAATTTCTTCAAGTACAGTTTCAAGACAAAATGATGTTTTTGACTGAGGAATAGATAAGGGTTACGCTGAGGTTATTGATGAATCACATATCTTGGTCGAATTATTTATAATGTCGTTTTTCGGAAGCGTTTTTTGCCATGACTTAAGACTTGCTTCAAATTTAATAATTACACCAAGTGGATAAAGCAATAAAAGTTTTTCTACATGGTGTAGTTGCATGTTCTTTAACGCTGTTATATCAATATAATTATCTAAACAAATTATTAAATTAAAGTCAAAATACATTTAAAAGGTCTAGATAATAGTAAGTATATAACAGTTTACTTATGCAAGTTTGATGCAGAGACGCTAGATCCCATGCTCCAAGAGAGTTTTAACTTCATTATTTTCTAATGTTGGAAATAATATATCTATTGGTTGATTCTGATCTACTCTGATATTATCAAATACATTTACCTAAACAGTTGTCTGGTAACTGACATGATTGGCTTATTGTAACTTTAATTAAAACAATGTAAAATATAAGACTTAAGAGTATATTAATAAGACAAAAATGTAATATTAAGTAGGTATTTAATAGTTAAATTTAAAAATAAATATATTGATTTAAGTTACATCATGCAGTTATATCTAACTAAATAAATATACATTAGAAATATTTTTTTAATCGAATAATTATTAATGATCCATCCAAAAATGTTTGTTGGTGGACAATTAAAATTCTCTATTGGCATAGTTATAGTAAGAATTTCAGATTTATTTTTATCGATTATATATGATTTTAAATGTTCAACATAGTGTTATGAACCAACACAATAATTTAGGAATGAAATAAAGTACTCAAAGTAAAGTTTAAAACGGTTAACTTATTGTATTTGTTTGTACCAACGAGCCCTTTAACAAGGTTGTCGTTGGGCACACGGTCCTCCGGAGCCCTGGGAGTAATGGGTAACACTTATTTGTTAAAATGAATCTAAACACAGATATGGATAACACAAGGTATATATTTTACACATAAATATTAACGGTACGCCACTACGAGCGTGTAGCGAAATAAGGGGGGCGGGGAACACCGCTCTAAGGGAACACTCAATGATGGACGGAACTGCCTGGAGCTGTGCTGAACTGCGGTTGATGTTGATTGAAGGCGGATCTGCTATATCTCGGAACTGAAGACTTCAGGAACACGTGGGTCGGGGAGCACCGGAACGTCGCGTACGGGAATCAACGTCGCATTGACACTCGCACGTTAAATGACGTTTTCGATCGGGAGCTCGATGCGATGGTACAATTTAAATCGAACAGATTTATAATGTGCTGATGGAGCAATTCAACAGAGCAATCTTGTAGGGCGAGCACACCTTTTTGCAACAAGATGGCCGTTAACACGCGAGCACGTGAATGTACGCAACGGCGAACGGACAGCACACACTTTTTGCAACAAGATGGCCGTTAACACGCGAGCACGTGAATCGTAAAAACAACGGCGAACGGAGCAGCACACACTTTTTGCAACAAGATGGCCGTTAACACGCGAGCACGTGAATCGTAAAAACAACGGCGAACGGAGCAGCACACACTTTTTGCAACAAGATGGCCGTTACACGCGAGCACGTGAATCGTAAAAACAACGGTGAACGGAGCAGCACACACGTAAAACGAAGACAACGACCGTTGGCGGCGGCGTATTCGTCGTTGCCCGAACCAGGGCGACGGACACGACAGTGGTGCCAACTTCGCGGGTGACCGAGCGCGGTCACCTATCATACTTCTGTCCAAGACCGGCGGTAATCAGCTTTGGACAAAAGGATCGAACATACTCCCCCTTGCAAGCACTCGTTTTCTTGCAAAGCGAGTTCGATTTGTCGGAGCTGAAAGGTGGGCTATTGAGCCGGTGTACGGAGCAGTTGAGCGGAGCAGCTTGAGCAGGTGAACGGAGCAGTTACCAACAGAGCGATGAACGGGATTTAACAAAGGGACAACATTGGTCGTTGACCATCACAATATTAATAGAACAATCAATAAATATTAAATATTCAATAAACATAAACTAATACATATGTTTGAGCATGAGCATAGGAACGAACGTTAATTATCACAAGTTCAATAGGAACTATAACATTATTTTTTTTTCAATATAAATATATATAACACAATATATAGAGACAACCATTGCTCATTAAACAATCTTAATACCTAAAAAACTAACATCTACCACTACCAAGGTCCCGGAGGCCGAGCAACCGACGAGACCCATGGTAGCAGAGGTGATAGGACCACCGATGAGCAACAACATCACGAACATAGTCATAGCAAAATAGGTATATAAGGTGTAAATAAGAATGGATTTAACATTTTGTCTACGGATCAGTAGGCAAAGGCACCAGCTTAACTACTGGTCTAGTAAGTACTCCTTGACTAGTGAGTATTTTAGCTACACGTACTATTTGGTCTGGTCCCGGGTACACTTCAACAATTCTACCTAAGGGCCAGGAAAGTGGCGGAGCGTCGCCAGTCTTTACTACAACCATAGTACCGACTTTCAGGTTGTCACCTGACTTGACCCACTTTTCACGAGCTTGAAGAGTGTTCAAGTATTCTTGCGACCAACGTCGCAAAAACGAACGGAACGACTGCTGGATGAGCTTCCAGCGAGTCTGGACTGATCTTTGCGCATCAGGAACATCCGATTCTGATATCGCAAGCAACGGTCTACCAATCAGGAAGTGGCCCGGAGTCAAACATTCCAGGTCATTCGGATCAGAAGAAACGGGAACGAGCGGACGAGAATTCAAGGCGGCTTCTACTCTACACAGCACAGTAGAAAACTCTTCCAACGTCCAAATCTGAGACGTCATCGTACGTAAAAGCAACGACTTAGCCGACTTCACGGCAGCTTCCCAAATCCCACCAAAATGGGGAGCACCAGGGGGATTGAAATGCCACTCGCACGGCAAATGACCTGAGATCCTATCTCTTTGGTCTGGGTGGTTGATCAACCGACGCAACTGCTTAGCTGCACCAACAAAATTAGTGCCACAGTCTGAGTAAATAGACGAAGGGAGGCCACGACGAGCAACGAACCTATCCAACGTCAACAAAAACGCATCTGTCGACAGAGCGGTGACCGACTCCAAATGTACCGCTTTGGTAGTCATACAAACGAAAACAGCTATATATACTTTACAGATACGAGCCTTACGGAGACTTAGCTCTTTCATCTGCAGAGGTCCCGCATAGTCAACGCCGACAACAGAGAACGGATGAGCTTCCTGAACTCGGAACCTTGGCAGATCTGCCATCTGGGGTTGAGGGTTAACTGTTGCTACTCGCACGCAAACTGTACATTTTCGGATCACGCGATGAACAACCAAATGAATGTTAACGATCCAGAATCGTCTTGATATTATTGCCGTAAGCAACCGAGGACTAGCATGACAGGCATAACGATGCCAGTGTCTAGCAATGAGCATTGCAAGATGCGATTCTTTGGGAATTAACATAGGATGAACTCTACGCTGAGACAAACCCGAATTGTTAAGCCGACCTCCTACGCGGACTACTCCAACAGAGTCTACGAAAGGGGAAAGACGAGCCAGCGACCTATGTTTAATCTCTTCACCCTTGGTTAAGCACTCAACCAATTCACGCAAAAAGCACACCTGTGCACATTTGACAACAGCAATCAAGGCAGCATCTAACTCCGACTGCTGCAGAAAACCAGAATGGACCTCCTTCCCTTGACACCTGAACACGAAACGACGTAGTCGAGCTACTACTCGGATCATGTTGTCAAACGAAGAAAATCGAGCAAACCATTCCGACGGGGATTGAACTTGTGTCAGCAAACACACCGGCTTGACTTCCGGTAGCTGATCTAATGCTGGACTCGCGACTTCCTTAGGCCAACTTTCCACTGATGTGGCCAAAAACGCAGGTCCTTTCCAGTAAATAGCTGACTTTACAAGATCTGAAGGACGGAGACCCCTAGAACAACAATCAGCTGGATTTTCGTCTGAGCTGACATGAAACCACTGACAGTCGGGAACTGTTGACTTGATCTGATGAACCCTGTTTGACACAAATGTCTTGAATGACGAATGCGGGTTACTCAACCATGCGAGCACAATGGTTGAATCCGACCACGCAAACACTTCATTGATCACCAACTGGTTTTCTAAGATCCGTTTCAATCTGCACAGCCACAGCGCCAACAGCACGGCTCCACAAAGTTCTAGCCTCGGGATAGTCACGGCCTTCATTGGGGCTAACTTGGTCTTAGATCCAATAAGATACACGTGCGTACCTCCTGACGGATCAGTCACACGAAGGTAAGCAACAGCAGCATATCCTTTTCCTGAAGCGTCACAGAAACCACACAACTCATAACTGCATCCGGCAGAACAACCGATGTAGCGAGGGATCTTGATTCCCGTGAGCCATCCTAGCGAGTGATAAAAATCAGTCCACTCTTCAGCTAAATCTGACGGAAGCTGATCATCCCATCCGATGTGTGCGAGCCACACACGCTGCATAATCGCCTTAGCATAGAAGATCGACGGGGCGAGCAAGCCTAGTGGATCGAAGATCCTAGCGATCATGGATAGTACACCACGCTTTGACAAAACCATTTTGAAGTTGTTGATGCTGAATGAGAAGTAGTCCTTTCCATGATTCCACCGCATGCCTAGCACGTGTGATGCGTCGTCCTGGTCGAAAGTCAAGGGAGCTCTTGAACAATCTTCCGCTGGTAGATGAGACAGTAAATCTGGATTATTGCTGGCCCACTTCTTCAGCTGTAAGCCGGATCTGGCGAACGTCTTGATCAAGTTGGACTGGAGCACTTTCGCAGCCTCCAATGAATCTGTACCAACACAGATGTCGTCCATGTAAGTCTGGTTATACAATACGGCCTTGACGTCTGGAAGAGCTTCACAGTCGTTGTCAGCAATGAACCGAAGAACTCGTAAGGCGAGATAGGGAGCACTATTCACCCCATAAGTAACGGTATTGAGAGTATACTCCTTCACCGACACCTGCGGCGAGTCTCTCCAGAGAATAAACTGGTATCCACGGTATTGCGGTAAGACTTCGATCTGCCGATACATCTTACATATATCCGTAGTGAATGCAACTTTATGCATCCGGAATCCGACTAAGACATCAACAATATCTTGTTGCAACTTCGGACCAACCAACAAACACTGATTGAGCGAAATCCTGGAATGACATTTAGCGGACGCATCAAAGACCACGCGCAGCTTAAGTTCATCCCCCTCGACCTTCTGCACAGCATGATGAGGGATAAAGTACTGACCTTCGCCTTCAGCGCGGGACATGTGACCTAGCTCCTCATATTCTGTCATAAACTTACAATAAGCTCTATGCAAGATCTTATCCGCAGACAACTTCCTTTCCAAGTTTAAGAAACGGTTAAGAGCGACCTGTCGAGAACCCGGAAAAGCTTCTGCTGATCGACCCGAGCGAAAAGGAAGTGGAACAGAAAACCGACCACTAGAGTCACGGACCATCTCAGAGCGGAACAGCTCTTCGCATTGACCATTTTCAGTAAATTGAGGCGGAGCAGCCTCAGGTTCTTCAACCAACCAGAATTTCTCGATCATAGTCTCCATCGACGACTCCGAGGAGGCTAACATGGATTGCGCGCCTATGTCCGGGTGTTTCTGAACAGGACCAATCAGGACCCAACCGAATATTGAACTATAAACTGAGGGGAACCCTGGACCAAGCGAACTACTCTGGTTATTCCAAATTTGTGGAAATATATCAGCGCCAATAAGTAGGTCAACCGGAGCAGGTTTATCGAAGTTTGGATCGGCAAGCGACAAATGGCTACATCTTGCCCGAACCTGACTTGGCAACTGTCGGGCTGGCATATCGGAAGTAATCGAGGAGAGCACCCAAGGTTTCACATGGATGGCCGGAGTAATCTTGTCACGAGGCTGGATCGTCAGCTGGACCACACCCTGCACATCCGGAACTCTTTGACCTGACAGTCCAGTGACAGGTACCGTCCAACGCGACACCTGTAATCCTAACCTATCACAACAGGCGGAAGTGATCGCGCTTATTTGCGATGCGGAATCTATTAGAACACGAACAGACCGGCAAATTCCGACGGTATCTCGAGCATGTACCACAGCAGTACCTAGCAGTACTATAGGATTGGGTTGTCGACCTAGCAGAGCAGCTGGCGGACTAGTGTTCTTCGGGTTAGGTTCCCTATGAAGTAGCGCATGATGACGTCGTTTACAGACAGCGCATGAGGAAGGACACTTGAAAGACATGTGACCTTCACCGAAACAGACCATGCATAAGATCTTATACCGCTCATCAACCGACAAAGTCTTGAAGGTTAAACATTCGGCTATCTGGTGAGCACCAGAACACACAGCACATTTTGACGACGCAAGTTTCGACGAGGACACTAACGCAATCTTCCCTTCACGTCGAGGACCACTATTTTTGCTGTGCACAGGAGGTCTGGACGAGCTTCCAGCCTGCTGTGCACCGGCATTTTCAATGACCTGCATTCTCAATTTAACAAATTTGATCACGTTGTGGATTGACGGATATTCTTCGGTATTCTCAGCCTCAAACAAACGCCTCGAAGTCAGAGGTAAACACCTGGCTGCCAAGGAAAATAACAAAAACGAAGACAGGTCTGGGACGTCCAGGGACTCAAGAATAGCGATTTTTTCATCGAAAGTTGCCAGAAAGGTTTGCAGAGCAGCAAAGGTTTCAGAATTGGCGACGGGAGCAGTCAGCAACTTATCAATAATCGACGAAGCAAGCTTACGAGGTCGATCATACCTCTCTACTAATGCGTTCCAGGCTAAGGTATAAGTTTCATTAGAAACGACGAACCCCTTGACCACATCCTGCGGACCAGCATGAAGGCAGCCTAGTAAATAGTAAAACTTCTCAACGTTCGGAATGTTAGGCCGTTGATCAACTAATGCCTTGAACCTATCCCGAAACGCTGGCCAGTTCTGACATTCACCATCGAAGTATGGTAAGGGAATATCTGGTAACTTTGAAGGTACCAAGGCCCTTTCAACAAGAGGACCAGCACATTCTTTCGCAGTACTAGCAGAGCAACTAGAACTGTCAGTGGTGACCGTATCAGTGACCTGAACGATAGCACCGACACCAACGACCGGAGTAGACTGGACATTAGACAAGGCCTTAGCTTCAATCACCAGTGACCGAGTATTAGTTTCAATATCTAACGAATACTCCCCCAATTGATCTAAATTGGAAAGTATTTCTAATAAATTATTGTTTTCTACTTCAAAATTACTCCATAGAGTGTCAAGATCAGCAATAGCTATAGCTAACTGAGCTTGTTTGGATCGATCCGAGGCAGAGCTAGTAGCCAACGCATGGATTTGGCGAATCCGAGCAATCAATTGATCCCGACGTAGGATCACTCGCTCCTTAGCTCTAACGTCACGTTCAGCACCAGCCATTTTGCTCAAAACTTGGTAGATAACAATATAATAGATTAACGAAAATAGTACAGAGCAGTACTAACTCACTAGTTAACGTTAACGACACCACATAACAGTATACACTAGGACAAAATCGACAATAAAGAATAATCAACAACGAGAGAAGAGCACCTCCTATCATTCTAAATAATGTAAAAGTGTAACCGGGTGACCATTCATACAATATAACAACAAAACAATTATAATAACTTAGATCAAATTAAATAATTAAACCCAGATAATACATAGTATATTATCATACACTAGTATAGGCTCATGACATACACATTAATTATATTATTATTAAGAATAAACTATTAACCAGCAAGTAATAAAATAATAAATAATACAATCAATAATAAACAAATGAGCAATTTGCTTAAAATATCATTAATGTAATATGTAATAACTAGACCAGCAGCTAGCGAGCAATACCTATATCTAATATTAAAATAGGTGCATGTCAATTTAATACAGGGAGCACTGTTAACACCACAAAAATGTGTATAATTAATTTAAATTGTAATAATCAAACTTTAATCATTAAAAACTGATACTATATCACTCACTCGAGCATGCTATTGTGACTATAATTTAACAATCAGCCAAAATAAAATATTAATTTTACTAATTTACTATGTCAATAACACATTAGTGACTGAGCAGTCATTGAATTAAATAAATATATTGACAAATAGCAACTATACTGAATATATTAACATTGGGAGCACAATGGTAATAAATAGCAATATAAAAACTAGTATATGTCACTACTAACGCAGACCTAATGACAGCTCAACGCCACTGACACTAGATATGACATATAAGTAAGATAATAGGGATAAATTACAATACACCTTATGACCAAATGCTATAACTACAAACAATAATGCATCACTCACCGGGACCCTGAGTACCAAAGTCTGATGGAACAATCAAACCACGCTCTGCTACCAAATGTTTGTACCAACGAGCCCTTTAACGAGGTTGTCGTTGGGCACACGGTCCTCCGGAGCCCTGGGAGTAATGGGTAACACTTATTTGTTAAAATGAATCTAAACACAGATATGGATAACACAAGGTATATATTTTACACATAAATATTAACGGTACGCCACTACGAGCGTGTAGCGAAATAAGGGGGGCGGGGAACACCGCTCTGAGGGAACACTCAATGATGGACGGAACTGCCTGGAGCTGTGCTGAACTGCGGTTGATGTTGATTGAAGGCGGATCTGCTATATCTCGGAACTGAAGACTTCAGGAACACGTGGGTCGGGGAGCACCGGAACGTCGCGTACGGGAATCAACGTCGTATTGACACTCGCACGTTAAATGACGTTTTCGATCGGGAGCTCGATGCGATGGTACAATTTAAATCGAACAGATTTATAATGTGCTGATGGAGCAATTACAACAGAGCAATCTTGTAGGGCGAGCACACACTTTTTGCAACAAGATGGCCGTTAACACGCGAGCACGTGAATCGTAAAAACAACGGCGAACGGAGCAGCACACACGTAAAACGAAGACAACGACCGTTGGCGGCGGCGTATGCGTCGTTGCCCGAACCAGGGCGACGGACACGACAGTGGTGCCAACTTCGCGGGTGACCGAGCGCGGTCACCTATCATACTTCTGTCCAAGACCGGCGGTAATCAGCTTTGGACAAAAGGATCGAACAGTATTATTTAAGCAAATTAGTTATATAAAATCGTACGTCTTAACTATACATGGTGTGTCGATAGACTGACTCGTCGTTGTTGTGTACCGTGGGTCCGTGGGACTCCGCCGAGTAATACAATCAAAAAAGCTCTGTCAGCGAATTCCTATTTCCCCACGACACACAACACACATTTCTTTAAACAGTATTATTCGGTATATTTTGAATTTATGGTTCAGGGGTTCGTAACACCCCCCAGACAAATGAGACACGGGGGTCCTATGATCCACGTGTTTCATCCAATTAGCTCAAGAATTAAAATGAGTAACGTAATGTTTCAAGATGTTAGTGAATTAGTCAGTTCTATCATTTACCAAAAAAAAAAATTTTGATAATATTAAATATCAAACTTTAATTTGTTTAAGAATTAATATAATATTATTTGTTGTGTTTACTAGAATAATTTCTAAAATGTCATAAAAAATAAGTTCATAAGTAAATTTTGTGACATAATAACCAATTTTATACACTGTAGGTATACCTTTAAATTTTAATTGTGAGTAACAGTCATATATTTTAAATTTGTCCCCTAATTTGTCAGCTATGATCTCATGGTAACTGCAGTCAATTTTATGTTTATCAGCTTTAATAACATCATCATCTTTTGTACCATTTAATAAGAAATCCGCAAATTTAAATTGGCATTTTTTAGCTAATGATATAATTTTTTTGATGTTATAGCACGGGCATACATTTGCAGTTCTCTATGTTTGGATTCATATTTGAAACACCAAAAATGTCTAGGTGGTCCAGATTTTTGAATTATTGAAGGATAATGAGTTAAGAAATGGTGTTTAGGTTTTAATGTGTCTTTAAATAATGTAACATAACCTAAATTATATTTTTTTATGAGTCGTTTAAGGCGAGCAATTAAATCTTGTGTCAGCTTATATGACATTAATATGTCAATCATCTCAAGAAAGTTTAAAAAAAAATAGCCAAGTATCATCATTATTAGGTATTAAATCACCTATTATGAAGGGTAAAAAATGAATAAAACACATAATTTCCCTTGCTGACGTTTTTAAATGAAATTTTAATAAATGGTGTTTTTCAATGGTACGAGAGTTATTACCTATTTCTTTGGCACCATAGTAAAAATATTGTTTTCCATTCTTTAGAGTTTCTAAGGAAATTATTTTAACATCTAAAATGTAATATTGAAGATTGTGGCATATATTGTAGAGACAAACACGTTCAAAAAGATTATGCATAACATGAATAAAATAAATAAATTTATTGTAACGTGGAAAGAATCATTTTGATTCAAAACACACTCTTTGTATATATCTGTTAATTGAAAGTCATTTATTTCAACATCTGAATGATAATTATGAACATTTATTAACATTGATTCATCTTCTACAGCCAAATAATGCTTGGTCAATGATTTGTTTACTTTGCAAAATCGATAGAAAAAATTAGCAGAAAATGACTAACTAAAATCACATATACAATTTAGTCCCAAGTTATCTCTAATAACTAAACACAAAATAAAATGCACATTTTTTTTACCACATGATATGTTTATAGAAATCCCATCTCTTTCTAAGTTATTTAATTCACCAATTAAATTCTTAAAACACAAATCATTTCCAAAAGTTTTTAAATCTTTTGCTTTAGTTAAAGCAGCTAAAAATATGTTTGAAATTATCAAGTTTTTTTATTTAGAGGAAAACTATAATATACAGCAGATATAGATTAGAAATTTGCATTTGAACCTAAGGGATTGTTGATTTCAAAGTCATCGATATATCAGGCGCGGATACAAGGGGGGTCATGGGAGCAATGCCCTCCCCCCCAAATTAAAAAAAAAAAAGAGGCTTGCGAAAAAAATAATATGATTCGTTATAGAATAGATCCATTCTATAATCAATGAAAATACTATATTATTTCACATAAAATTATTCTTATTACATAGGTATTTCTATATATTAGATTATGTTTTGTAAAATCGATATTGGTTTTCGGACAAATCTATTTTAAGAATTTTTCTGTAATTTCTAATCGCGTAGGCTAACGACGCGACGTTATCGTCATAATCGCAAATACTACATTGACAATTACTTCTATTGCTACAATTAATAGGTATTGAATATAAAATAACCACGTTCGTGAAGTTGGCCCACCTAAGTACTGCAATTTTTTCGAAATCTATGCCATTATTTTGCAAGTTATTTGCAAGTATTTGCAAGTCTAGTTTTAGAATTTGCAAGTCCAAACTTTTAACGTGAGATGAAAAAGTTTAAAGGTGGGCCAACTTCACGTAGCTCACCCAAGTTGTCCCAGAGCTTCGAAATCGGTATCAAACGAAAGCTTATGATAAGCAAGTATTTGCAAGTAGCTCGGACGACCTCTATGAACTTTCAAAGTTAGGAAGTTGGCCCACCCAAGTTGTCCCAGAACTTCGAAATCGGTATCAAACGAAAGCTTATGATTAGCAAGTATTTGCAAGTCCGTTTTTAGAATTTGCAAGTAGCTCGGACGACCTCTACGAACTTTCAAAGTTAGGAAGTTGGCCCACCCAAGTTTTTCCAAAATTTTTAAAATGGTACAAAACAATAGACTTTAATTTGCATGTACCTTCTAAAAATTTGCAAAACATTCAAGTGGCCATTCTTTAAAATTGTGCAATCGGCATATTATAATGTTTCAGATTTAAACTTTAAATTGGTTACCAAATGAAATCAATTGGTAAATGTTTGCAAGTAATGCAAGCAAGTGGTGGCGGCCACCGTCAGCTTTTAAAGCTGGGAGTTTTGGCCTAGTTTTTTCGATCAAGTATTTCATGATAAAAGTTTACAAAGCTAATGATTTAGTAGTAAATCTAGTTTAGGGGCCAAGCGATTTATTCAATTTTTTTTATCGAAACTCATGCATTTCATCGAGTTAAGAACGATGGTGTAATCAGAATTTGTCGCTCTCATTTAGTTTCGAAGTTATGGCCTTCCAAAGTTTTCGATTTTACGTTTATACGCATGCGCGCAACACTACTATAATGACGCGCGGAGGACCATTTTTGTTATTTTTTGTACTTTCGTATTCGGTATACCTTTTTTTTTTTGAAACTTATGTACTTATGTAGTATGTACCCTGTGACCTACTTGAGGTGGTGTTGCATAGCAAGTCGGGGGATATTTTCGATTTGCGGAGCGCAGCGACGGCGCCGAGGAGCGTAACGACGACTGCCGATACACGCGTAATCACTGCAATTTTGAATTATTTATATACTACATATTTATTAGGTACATATAATATAAATTATAATTTGAAAAATACGTAAGGTAAGATAAAAATTATTAAGTGTTTATAACATATACGTAGAAAAACCCATGTAGTAATCGGGATCTCGATCGGGATACGTAGATAAAAGTCAATAAATCTATAACAATTATTGTCGTACCTGCTAAAGGTAGGTAATTGAAAAAATAATCGAAAATAAATTTTCCATAATTCACATTTATCTTTGTACCAAATTGTATCGTTCTCATATTTATGGTTGGAGAATGTGTCACTTCGGTTTATTGTGAAGCAGATTAAAATCGCTCAGCAAACGGCTATTGACTGGTCCTCTTTTCATAGGGAGGTGACTATTTCTGCTATGATTACACATCATAATAAAATTGGTAAGTAAATACTATAATTTATTAATATGGCATAAATTCACGATTTCATAAATTGGCAGTTTTCTTTTGCTAATGGTTTGTGTAGGAGGGGTCAATAAAATAGTGGAAATCGACGAATCCAAATTTGGAAGGAGGAAATACCACCGTGGCCATAGAGTGGAGGGCCAATGGGTTTTTGGAGGAGTCGAAAGAGATAGTGGCCGCTGCTTTTTGATTCCTGTTGAAAAACGAGACAAGGAGACATTATTGAATATTAAAAAGGAATGGATTGAACCCGGGACCACTATCATCTCTGATTGTTGGAAAGTAAATAAAACCTTAAATTTATTTTACCACGTATTTGGAATTTTTTCTATTCCATTTTAGCTAAAATGCACTTTACCACCCCATGCAAATTTTTCGCTTTTTTTTTGGAACTTACTAATATTAACTGTGTAAGAACAATGGTGCAATCAGAATTTGTCGGTCAGACTTAGTTTCAAAGTTATAGCCTTTGGTAATTAGCAATTTTGCGTTTTTTACGCGTGAGCACAACGCTACGTTTCACGATTTTTTCTTTTTTTCTCGAAACTTACGTTTATTATATTGTTGTTGTTACTTACTTGCGTTATTCACGCACCGTGTCAATCAAGCTAATTTTTAATTTATAAAGTGAGTATTTGGATACACCAAGTTAGCTATTTCTACTTATGTAGACGAAGGAAGTGACAACTTGCACTAATTTAAATGGCAATGTTACGAGAGGTCCGGAGGACCTCGAGTTGTGCCTTGTGCAACCGAAGCCACTATACCTACACTTGAGGACACCGAGTCTGGCGTACGTAGCCGGTAGGCAAAAGGAGGTCCTAGGCAAAGCTACTGTACTTATTTTAGTACCTAAGGTTAAGTCGTTTTATTAGGTCATTTGCTGCCCGAAGGGCAGGTATGCTGTCCCCCCCGCGATCCCGAAGGGGTCGCTACCCCTCCCCTCGATTGAACCATTGTTTTTAAATAGTTACTATAAGTAAGTTCAAAAAAAAAAAAAAATCGAAAAATTTGCATGGGGTGGTAAAGTGCATTTGTTCCTTTATTTTGGTTGCTCATTCAATATACATTTTTAAATAATAGGCTTACGACTGTTTGAAGGAAGAAGGTTTTCAACATTTAACCGTGAACCATTCCATTCAGTTTATAAACCCTGACAATGGCGCACACACCAATAACGTGGAGGGGATGTGGAGACACGCAAAGGCGTTTCTTTCGCAGTATTGTAGAAAAAAAGATTTTTCACGGGGTACTTAGCGAAGTTCATATGTTCGTTAAACATTGTAAATCGCTAAATGTAGACCCTCTACCCGAATTTTTTTAAATAGCAGGAGAATTATATGATCCTGTTAAAGCTTTATTGTTGGAAAATAATTCCGATGAGTCTGACGATGATACAGAAGACAACTCTGAATAATAATAAGCTTATGTAAATAAAATGATACTTTAAAAATCGTTTTTTTTTTCTAAGATCCCATGATATTTAAAAACTAAGGCTCACCAAAACACACATTTATATAAAAAAAAAATGTAAAAAAGTCGTTTTTGGTTATTTTTACCGAGGATACCATGATATTTTTAAAAATCAATTTTTCGTTTGGTTTTTTGGTATACCATCAAAAGTAAGTACAATAGGGAAAATGTGTATGCATCAAAAACTTAAGCTTACCAAAACACACATTTATAAAAAATAAATTTTAAAAAAAGTCGTTTTTGGTTATTTTTACCGAGGATACCATGATATTTTTAAAAATCAATTTTTTGCCTGGTTTTTTTGGTATACCATCAAAAGTAAGTACACTAGGGAAAATGTGATTACCTCAAAAGCTTAAGCGTACAAAAACACACATTTTGAAAAAAAAAAATTTGAAAAACGAGCTTGGCCTCTAAACTAGATTTGTTCCTGATTTTCTTATGTATGCAAGCTTTTTTTTTTTTTTTTTTTATTTATTTGAAGAAATCTACAATCTATACATGCTTTTTGTACAATAAGTAGGTTTGATTTATGAAAGGTAAAATATGATATGAGTAGTTAGATTAGGGAAGATACCCAGCGGTAACACCCTGTGACATGAATAACAATGGAGAGAGAGAGAAGAGAGAAAAAAAATAAATAAATAAATATGTGTTATATAATATAAGACAGTAAATAAGTAATTAATTTGAGGTTTGGAGGTGTTACCTGGTAGCGACCTCCAGCACTTATTAAGCTCACTTTTCAAAGAAGATCTCTACACCATTGCCTTTTTAGTCTACGGCGCGGGTTACCAGGGAGTGAGTTGGTTGATAGTTTAGAGATTAGTGGATTTGTGTGTTGTTGAAATTTGTTGTGGAGTCTGGTGTAATATAGTTTGGAGATTTGGTTAAGATTTTGGATTTTGAGATCTTTGTGGAGATTGTTGTTGGTTAAGTACCAGGGTGCTGATGCAACTAGGCGAAGGCATATTGACTGAAAGGCTTGGATTGTACGGGTGTTTGAGGGTTTAGCGGCACCCCATAATTAGATGCCATAAGTCCATAGTGGCCTGAGTAGTGACTTATAAATTAGAAGTTTGATGTTGATATTCATTTTGGATTTCAGTAAGGGTCTAAGGAGGTGGAGTCGGGTATTAAGGGCTTTTCGTTTGGCTTTTAGGTGGGGATTCCAGGTAAGTTTACTGTCGAGGATGAGGCCAAGATATTTGACTTCAGAGTAGGAAGGTATTGGGATGCTGTTTAATGTGACTACGGGGCAAGATCCTTTTTTTAGGGTGAATGTTATGAAGGAGGACTTGGTTTCATTGATTTTGATCTTCCATCTTTTTGTCGAGAGGTCAATGATGTTAAGGTGTCTTTGTAACATATTAGAAACTGTGTTTGGGTTTTCATTGGAGGCCACAATTGCCGTATCGTCCGCGTAGGAACCGAGTTCAGTAAAGGAAGTTTTAGGGATGTCGTGCGTAAAGATATTGTACTGAAAAGGAGCAATATCGCTGCCTTGGGGAACTCCGGCTAAGATATTGAAATAGTTTGAGTGGCTCGAGTTCTGGCGTACGACGAATGTGCGATCGCTCAAATATGATTTAACCAATAGGAAGTAAGGCGCAGGCAGAAATTTTTTAAGTTTGAATAGTAGGCCATCAAACCATACCCTATCAAACGCTTGTGCGACGTCTAGAAAGACGGCAGCGCAGTAATGTTTTTTCTCTAGAGAAACTGAGATAGTGTCTACTACTCTGTGGAGTTGATGAATGGTAGAGTGATTGGGTCTGAATCCAAATTGAGTGTCGGGGATAATTTTTGCCGAAATAGCTAGTGGTATGAGTCTCTTTAATAGGATTTTTTCGAATACTTTAGATAATGTTGGGAGTAGACTTATAGGGCGATAAGAGGTTACTTTTTCAGGAGGTTTGTGGGGTTTTGGGATCATTATTATCTCTGAGAATTTCCAGGTAAGGGGGAAATAGGATAAACGCAGCATTGCGTTATATATATAGGAAAGTAATATGATTACTTTTTTGGGTAGGTTTTTGGCAATACGATTTGTAATTCGGTCAAACCCAGGGGCTTTTCTGTTATGGAGTTTTTTTATAATGAATTCGATTTCGCCGGGACTTGTGTGTTTGGCTGGTAGTGAGACGGGTAATGCAGACTCTAAGGAATGTGTGACAATTTGGCTTTGAGTGGGATTTAGAGTTATGTCATGTGGGGTAAAGGTTTGGGATAGATGTTGGCCAAATAGGTTTGCTTTTTCTGTGTCAGAAACCACCCATGAGTTATCTTCTTTACGGAGGGGAGAGGAAGTTGAGATAGTTTTTAGGATTTTTTTGGTCGTTTTCCAGAGACAAGAGTTATCATTAAAAACATCACTGCGATGTTTAAACTTATTGTTGTATAGTTGTTTAACTAAAAACATACAATGCTGATAATATTTTTTAATATTATACATATGGATTATATATAATATAAAACCTGTATTACCTATGCATAAATAATAAATATCTATGAATCAATATTTACTACCTAATTAAATATTAATTATTTTTAAAAACAACATAATACTTTAGTTATTCCAATTTATTTATTTGAATAGGTATATAGTTAATACAATTTACTTTACAAAATAACATATATGATTATATAATAAAAAAAAAAAAATATAATTTGTTTGAACAATTTAAATCTGTTAATTGCAAAATTATCTTATATATAAATACAAAAAAACAACCAATCTTAATATAAACAAGTGTATGATAATATATATAATAAAATATATAGTATAGTATATTAAATTATTATAAAATAATAGGTATATAGTTAAAAATATACTTTAAAAAATAACATAGATGATAATATTATAATATAAACAAAAGAATATAATTTGTCTGAATGATTTAAATCTGTTAATTTGCAAAATTCTATTATATCAGATTAATATAAAATTAAATTAAATAATTGAATAATAAAAATTATACATAAATACAAAAAACAACCAATATTAATATAAAAATTGTATACATATAATAACATATTATATGGTATACTATATTAAATTACTATAAAATAATAGGTATACAGTTAAACATGTACATTACAAAATAAAATTAATGATAATAATATAAACAGAATAATATGTTTTGTTTGAATGATTTAATGTGTTGATTGTAAGCTGAAGGTACAAGCTATTAAGACTCTGAATGACAAAGTGATGAGATCAAAGCCAAATTGTCGGATAGTCTAATAAAAAAACATTTATATTTTATATCTATTAAATTAATACTATATAATTTACACTTTAGAAGTGTCGCATATATACCCCGATTTTGAATGAAGATTCTGGTGTATTAGAAAATTCAGAACAGCTGAGGAACTGTTTCACAATTAAATTAGGAGGTTTATTTTTTGTTTGAACAATATGCTGAACTATAACAAGAGTGTTATTAGTAAGCATTATGTATCTATCTTTTTCTTTAAGAACATTTATAATAAGTTATTTTTTTTAAAAGTTTATCATTTATTTTAAAGAGAGGTGAAGGACTACTGTGTACTATTTCATTGCTTAAGACAGGATATTGTTTATGTAATCGAGCAGGAAGTGGATCATAGATTTTTTTGTTTTTCTACTACTCTATTGAATATTTCTTGTAGAGGATATTTGATTAATTTAATAGATTTTTTTATTTCTTGTAAATAATTTTCATAACGAAAACAACTAAAATTGTCTAATGGACCATGAAGAAGAACATAAAATGGTAAGTGAATTAAACTATGTACATTAAGTGTTGCCTGATATCAATTAAATATTAATTTACGCATCAAAATGAAAAGAAATTTGGTTCAATTGTAAATTTTTTTATGGTACCTACTCAATATTTTATAAATTTAAATTGATGTAATGATATTATATTATATTAAAACATATTGAACATAGTAGGTATACTATTTTATTTTTAACTTTTTAAAATTTAACTATTGCAGTGCTTAAATACCTAAGTAAAAAGGAAATTTGTATAATCTTATGTATGTCATCATTAGTTATGTATGATACTGAGGAACTAGCAATTTGTACTGCCGGTGGTGAAACAGACTCTAGTTCACAATTATTCAATTCTTCATCAGAATTCCTCACCAGCAATTCAGTAAATGTTAACGGCACATATTTTTTACATTTTTTGCTGATGGGTGTTACTGATAAGTTACAATCTAAATAAAAAATAAATGAATACCTACCTAATTTCTAAAGAAGTATAAAAATAGTGGGCATACCTTCAAAGTCACTGTCATCTTCAGATGAACTTCTTTGACGGTTTTTCTTTTTCCTTATGAGTACTTCAGATTCATTTTCTGTAGCAGAACTTTCAATCTCCACACATTGATGCCAGGCTTCTTTGAAATTTGCTAAGTAAACAAATACAATTAAGTACAATTTGAATAATGAAGTAATATCAGATAGGTATCAAGTTGATTGTACTTGTTTTTATTATTAATTAAACCTAATACAATGTTTTAAAACTATTTACAAAGTACCTACCATATATTTTACGGGACAAAATTTTAATTTTGAATAAACCCCATAAATCTTCTGGATCATCAGCGTTTGCTAGTTCGACACTAGTAACATGAAATGGAGGCCATTGACAAAGTTCAACTACTGAAATGTTTAACTGTGTTAGCTCCAACGCTGTTGGTAAAATTAGCCAATTAACAGGCACAACACTGTAATCGTTTGATTCGGTGAACAAAACAATAATCCATCGCTTATAAGTCCGGTTCTACGTGGTAATGGTAAAAAAGCTTATGTTATTCAATTTCAATTTCATAATTAAACAATGTAAAAACTTACTTTACGGCTCTTCAGCGGTTGCTTCATAGACATCATAATATTATTATATTTAATAATTATGTATACTATCACTATTAACACTGGCCTCTGAAGACTGAACACAACAAATTAAAGAACAAACTATAATGTGAATATACTCTATGCTACTATGCTCAAGTGCACGTGAAAAATTGTATTAATTATTATCGATTATTCAATCGTGATCTGCGACGATCAACGATTAACAATTAACGATTAACGATTAAGTTTAAAGTATAATACAAACACTGGCACGAGGCACGAGCTCAAACAAACGAGTGTAGAAGGCGGCCGGACAGTGGTCAGTGGCGCGTCGGGCAGCAACGTTGAACCCAATATAATATATATTATTATTTAATATATATATATATAAAGAAGTTATAGTCACCGACGAACTAATAACATCATGGAAAAACCCAAATTATATTATAATATAATGCCCAATAATAATGTAAGAATAGCTATGGTGTTATTCGTAGAACCCCCTATCCTACTCGGGCGACAGCCGATATATTATAATAGTATATTTATATATTATATTATTATATAATGAGTATTTTGATCCGTACAAACTCAACATCCCGAAAACGACCTATTAACATTGCAATGCGATGTTCCATAGAAGTTAAGATTGAAACGTTGTTGGAATGTAATACATTTATAATTAAGTGACAAAAAAAAGAAAACATCCTTAAAATGTCCTATTAACATGGCAATGTGATGTTCCGTATGCAACCCAAAACATACATCTCAGAGATGTTAGGCAACGTCAAATGTTTAGTGGGATTGAATGAACTTTTCAATGACCCTGGTATGCATACATTATAAGTTATAACATAATACCTATTATTATTAATAATTATTAATTTTTTTTATATCTTTGAAAAGCAAATCAATTAATTACATTTAAAATAATAATATAAAAACCAGTGCCTTGGTTTAAAATTTTCATTACTACCTAATCTATGTGATGTATATCTATTACATCATCAAAGATTGAACATTTTAGATTCTGAGTGGAACGATGAATGTTTTTATTTTACAATGATGTGTGTTTTTTATTTTTGTGTCTGTGTAGATAAAATAATGCTTTGATTTTCAACTTCACTATCTTGTTCGATGGGAAAGTGAATATTGTTGGTGCATTGGGGAGGTCAAAATTTAAAATTCCAAATAGTATTCATAAGCGCCGTGAAAAACAACATAAAAATTAAGGAAAAACGGGAATTTTAAGCAAAATTGGTTTTCCACAAAATCGATTTTGGTTTTTGGTGTAACTCTAAAATAAATGAACATACATGAAATTTTTACCGGTTAATTATATTTCCATTTTCTATACACGATAAAATTTTCAAAATATTTAGATTTGTTTTGAACTGTTTAGGAACATTTTCTGTTTCAAATTCACGGTTTGTTGTTGATGTATAACGCGTTATAAGTACCTAATGGATATTGTGATATGATTAATTTGGAATTTATTATAGGTAAATTTTTTTTTTAATACCATAGATATGTATATAATATGGCTTAAACCTAGACTGACATACCGTCTCCACTCAGAATCGTTTTTCTTACACAATGATATTATATCATTGAATTCAAATTTAATACCATCCATTATACAGTGGCCCACTTGTAACCTACTGTACAGCAGAGCACCTTATTAAATAGTAAATCCTATCAGGTTCTGGTGATGTATTAATAATTTTTTTGTTGGGTGACTGAGGTTTTTTTTTATTGCCAAAACTGGTGTAGTTCTTAACTTGAAAAAAGTATGTTACTATATTAATTATTATTAAATGTTTAGAAGGCTTAGATGACACAAATAAAGATGTTGATGACGAAATTATGCAAGAGAATATTATTATTGCTATCGAACCAAAGTCAATTACAACTTTTATTAGATGTTCTGTCCATACATTCAGTTATGTATCAATGATGGTTTGAAAACTGCAGCTATAGCAAGTTGCATTATTCAAGCTAGAAAGGTAATTTATTATGAATTGTTATAAAACTTACTTTTTAATAATAGTTAAATATTAATTTTAATAAAATGTTATAGGTTGTGAAAAAACTTCGAACACCGAAATATTGTACTTGGTTGAAAAAAAACCATTGAAAATATGCTATAATTGACATTGAAACCCGGTGGAACTCATTATACAACATGTTATTCCGCTTACTAGAATTGAAAGATTTTTGCACAGAACACGATGACGAACATCCAGATCTTAAACTAAGCAATAGTGAATGGTAATCAATTCAAAGTATTGTAGGTTCCGACATTGCCTAATTGTATAGTCTCTAAATTAAAATGTTATACTGAATGATATCTTTATACTTAGATAAACTCGCTTAATCCAGTTAAAGTAGCAACATTGGCACTCCAAAAACAAGATATTAATCTTGGAGACTTTTATGGTATTTGGCTGCGAGCAATACACGGATTAAACTCTAATGGTAGGTACCATACTAGCAAAGTGTATTGAAAATGCTATGAAAAAACGACAGACATTGCTATTAAATAATAATGTGTTTTTGGCTGGTATGTAAAGTTAAATAAATATTACACCTGTATATTATATTATACAGTATGTACCAACTACTAATACACTTACTCTTTTATTTTAGCTATTTACCTTGATCCAAGGTATCAAATGTTATTAAGTGAAGAAGAAAAAACTACAGCAATAACTCATCTAGTGAACACATGGAATGTTTTGGATAACTTGGAACAAGCTGAACATTTGCCAAATGACATTGAGAACGACAATTTAGGTTGGTATATGGTATTATATATAATATATTGTTATAGACTAGGTTTAATGGTTATAGTAGAGAGAGAAACTACTTTAATTTTTTTTATGATAGTTTACGGGGACTTTTAATTTATTTTAATTTTTATATAAAAACAAAATTATGTAACATACAAAGAGAGAGGGAACTCTATAAATATATAAGTTAGAGCAGGGGTTTTCAACCTGTGCGTCGCGGCTCCTAGAGGCGTCGCCGGTTACTGTCAAGGGAGCCGCGTTAGCAATAGAAACTAAATATAAAATTTCCGCGCACCAATACATATTACATGTTGCATGTGTGAGACAGATCGGCCGTCGATAACCGTGTTTGCGATATCGAGTAATAGCATATTTCGATTACTATTTACAATTAGGTAGGTACTTAATGATTTGCCTCTAATCTAATCTATCAGTTGTAAAACGCACACCACTGTCTGCTTTACATTCAGTGTGTTATATGCGCTACGACAACGTACATCGACCGATATTTATTACGATCGTTTTTTGTTCTGTGTTATTTGTTGTGTATTTTTTCTGTAATATTAGTAGTTATAACTATGGATAAGTTTTTGAATTCTAGTAGAAAACGTGATTGTCCAGAAGTGATTTCAAATATTGAAAAGAAACAAAAAATCAGAAAATATGATGATAGTTATTTGAATTTCGGATTTACTAGCACTGTTGTTGCAAACGTAGAACATCCCCAGTGTGTTGTTTGTTTGAAAGTAATGGCTGTAGAAAGTATGCTTCCAAATAAAATGAAACGCCATTTAAACGGGTTTTTCGGCCTTAGCAGTTATCAAAAGAGGAAAACTAAATACCGAAAAGGAAATGAGAATCGCACTATCAAAATTTACCCCACGATTTGATGATATAATGCAACAAAAACAAACACAGCCGTCCCATTAAAAATTAAAATTATTATTAATGTATTAATTTTTTAATTGTATGTAAAAAATAAATCTCAAAAAAATGTTTCCTATAATTAATACCTAATTACATGTTTATCATTAAATAAAGTTAGATTAAAATTATTATAAATAATGTAAATTTGTTTATTTTAAATGTTCATATGGGAGCCGCATATTTTATTTCAAAATCAAAAGGAGCCGTGGACCCAAAAAGGTTGACAACCACTGAGTTAGAGTATAAATTAAATATATCTGATGTTGTTCATAAATAATATTTTATTAAATCCAAACTTAAAATTTGACAATTGTATATATTTTATTGTTTAGATAATGATACCACAAACGAAACAAATACTAGTTTTTCTTATAATACTGAAGAAAATATATCAAATGTTGATGAGTTTGATGTTTTTCTGTCTTCTTAGTCGTCGGTTTCAACAACATCAACTGAGATAAGTTCTACCAGCTCCATAAAAAAACTTTTACATTTTAAAGATGTTCAACGCATTCCATATACAACAAATATTCTTAAGTACTGGGAATCTCTAAAAGATACACATCATGAGTTGCATAAACTTGCTTGTATTGTTCTAGCAGTACCTACCAGCAACTCAGGTTAGTATTTATTTTTTTTAAATTTACTAACCCCTCGTAATATAATATGTGAATAATCAATAAGTTTCTCTTATAATATATTATTTTTTATTTTAGGTGAGCGTAGAAAGAAGTTTTTCAAATCTGAAATTCATTTTATCAGATTTAAGATCATCTTTATCCGAAGACATATTAGATGCAATCATGGTTGTCCGCAGCAATCACATTTTTAATGATAACTAGGGCTCGGAAGTTGATGATCTTAAAAACAATAAAAAATTACCATAAAAATGGCAAAAAATGTCCTAAAAAAATTACAAATATTAGTTTTATATTAATAAAAATGCATTTTTTTTAAATATTTTACTCTATTTTACTATAAATTTCAAAATATGACATAAAAATGACAAAAATGTCCTTAAAATAGGAAAATTAAAAAATTAAAAATATTTGTTTTATAAATTTATCAATGCTTACAAATTATTGTAGACGAGCACTAACCGACGTTTTAATTTTCGGCATTTCGAAAATATTACGAAAAATAATAAATGTTGGTATAATATTATTCACTTTTACACGACAACGACGCGACGACTGTAATCGGCGAGATAAAATCGGATACTAATCGAATATTAGGAAAAAATAATAAAATGTAGGTATAATATTATTCACTACAATACGACAACGACAATAATGTAATCGTCGAGATAAAATTGGATAGGTACTAATCTTAGTCTGTGGTTTAAGTTATCGGCATAATGGTCGACAAGAAACGATAAGAAATGAACTGGTGTGAAAAATAACTAAAAATGTTGGAAAATGACCTATAAATCTCAAAAAATGACTTAAAAAGTAATAAACACCAAAAAATGCAAAAAAATGCAAAATAAAAATTAGTTATTTAGATTCACATGCTTATGAAACAGATTTGTGGCCAGGAGAGCATCGTCTAAAAAGTTCCAAAAAAAAAATGCAAAATGCATTAACTTCCGAGCCCTAATGATAACCATTCTTAATTTATAATACTTTCAATATTAGTTTTGTTTTTGTATCATATCCATATTTGCTATCTGTTGTCCTCATAAGTCTGATGTACATCAGCTGCATATGTGAGTTTGGTATAGCCTGCATATTTAAGATTTACCTATATATTATTTCTACATTATAATATTATTTAATTTTATATACATGTAGTATATATATTTATGATATCATAATGCCACAATGGTTGTTTGTAACAGGTTGTTATGATTTTTTTTTAATTAATTAAAGTATTAAATATTAATTGAAATTATACATGACATATTACATTATATTTTTATACCTTTTCACCAAATCAGAAAAAGCAACTCTGTATATAATGCATGCTCATGGGTAGTAAATAATACTCAACCTCTCTCTCTCCCACTCCTATTATAAACTTTTTTCAAACACATATAAACACCTATTATCTTTACCAACTACACATAAATTGATAGAATAAAATATTATGTAAGTAGTGCATACACTACATACAATTTTGAATTTACTTTATGTTATAAACAGTGTCGGCATGTAAAAGGCCTCGGCCGCAATTTTTCTCTGGGGTCTATTTTTTTCATATACCTTTTATGATATATGCCTAGGGTAGTAGGTTAGTATATATTCTTCTCCTCCTCGCACCCACCACCAGCCGATAGGTTAACGGATTATATTTTGTTAAACAACTAATGGTGTGCACACAAAACTCAAAATTAAAGTTGCGATAAATAAAAACTGAGAATACCTAACTAAATACAATTTTATAAAAATAACAAAAAATACATTATCAAAAATTCAATAATATACTAAAGAATACAAACAATAGTCAAAAGTTGACCCAATATTGTTTTTAAAGCAGGTAGTACTAAATAAGCAATTCATGTAACATTTTAGATGATTTAGCTACAGTATCAATAATTTTCGTTTCATTCCAAACAATCTAGAATACCTAGAATCTATTCTAGATAAATTTTTTCAGTCTACACCAGTGGGCAGTGGCGGTTCTAGGGTATATTTTATGCTAAGGTTAAGTACTAAGGTCAAGTATTGTGCATACTCCATCCTGATTGCAGCACTTTTTTTAGTCCTCAAAATTGTTTAATATTTAAGAAGTAGCAACTTTAAAAACAACACTATTTAATATGGCATAAGTTAACTAGAGCTACCCATCATTTTTTTTAAAAAAATTTTGAAATAGGTACACATTTCAACGAGTTAAGAACGATGGTACAAAAAAGGTATGTCCTTCCAAAGTTTGCGATTTTAGTTAAGCGTCTGAGACATATCCAAAGGAGTCTTACATAAGAACTTGAAAGATATTTTCGATTTTAATTGTCCGAGTGAGCTCAGTGAGCGTAAGACCATGCTGGTTGTATATTAAAATACTATAAATTGAAATTAGGTATAACTTTAAAACTAAGTCTGACCTTCACATTTTGACTTCACCATCGTTTTCGTATGCTGAACTAGTGAACTACATAGGTATGTTAAAACAAGATAGTCATAGTACTGATTACGATATTATGTACCTAAATAAATAATATTTTTTTTTGGTAGCAATATTATTTAGAAATGTAGCCTACTGAAAAACGCATATTGTGTAGAGTACCTATTTGTTTTCCAGGAAGCAACACACCAAGGGGGATGCTATATAGCACCCCCATCTGCAGGACGTACGCCACTACACGTATACCTATTGCATTAGGTACTGCCACACCAATACAACTAAGTTATAAGTCACAACCACTATAATATCAGTTACCTATCAATATAGGTATTCAAAATTATAAATGCAGTACCTACCTATCTATAAAGTTAGGTTTAACATTAAAATGTTTCGACTTCTTATGAAACTTGATTGTAGAAACTAGGAACACTATCTGTGTTCACACCCCACTCCGCACAGACCACCATTGGTTAGTCACTGATTTTTGTATGTTATGTGTTAGTAAGACAGAGAAAAGATTATCTTTAACGATTACGACGTCCTCTTAAATACTTGTTTACAATTTTTTTAAACTTAAAATTTAAAGGTGAAACCAACATATTTTATTTTATTGCAATCGTTATTTCATTATTTGAAATCGAAATCAAAATCGAAAATAAATAAAACCGGTATTCAAAGTCATAACGGAAAAAAATAATTTCTCGAAATCGTTATTTGAAATGGAAATCAAAATCGAAAATGTATAAAATCGGTATGCAAAGTTAAAACGGAAAAACGTAATTTACCAAAAACGGTATTTCAAATTGAAATCAAAATCAAAAATATATAAAACCGGTATGCAAAATCAAAACGGAAAACATAATTTCTTGATACCGTTATTTGAAGTGGAAATCAAAATCAAAAATATTTAAACCGGTGTGCAAAGTTAAAACGGAAAAACGTAATTTACCTATCAAAAACGTTATTTCAAATTTAAATGAATACAATAAGTATACAAAACCAGTATGCAAAGTATTAATTGAAACCACAATTTTTTAAAACTGTTATCTGAAATCAAAATCGAAATCGGTAAAACTAAATACCGGTAACCGAAACCGAAATTGAAATCCAAAAATTTTTTTTCGGTTTCAAGCCCTGGTATATTTCTCATTTTGTAATAGTAATAACATAATACTATCAATTTAATAATTAATTCAATTTATTATATAAATAAATGTATAAATAGACATATATTTTGTTGACAATAGACCAATATCTTATCGAAGTTATTTATATACAAATCTCAATACAATACAATGCAATGAATTTAGGGAAATATATTTATAGTTATTGTTTATTTTGGTACATTATTTAAATAGTCCTTGGTGGTTAATCTGATTTTCAATACGAACGGTTCGTGAAACGGATTGTCATATTTATATCATTATCGATTTGGCGATGCTCATAAGAGTTAGTGTCTTAAAAATCGTGTATCTACTCCATTTTTTCCCTACAAAATTGAAGATGGAATCCGTAAAAAAACAGGTAATTATAGTTTTATTAACACGTTACGGACACCTAGTATTAATATATTTTTTACATTAATTACCTATCAGTTTATTTGCTTGTAAGTATTACCTATCATATAATTTTTATTTTTTGAATGTACATAATAATATACCCTCGGCAACATGGACCTTGGGCTTAAAGCGACTACCATATAATTTACACCTATACTGCAATATGTGATATATTTTTTCTAAATACTCTATATGTAAGTTTTGATTAAAATGCAATTGTTGGTGACTATATTATTTATTTAAATAACAATTTGATCGATAAGATTTATTATTTATATTTTAGAATGATGCTAATCTATTAAATAAAACATAGTAAATCATCAAAGTAATTCATTGACCAATTTGATCAATTATCAAACAATAATATTAATAGTGTTAAATTTACTTTAAATATCAACAATAGTTTAATGAAACTATTATAAATTTGAGTCTAGAAATATATAGTTTAAAAAAAACTAAGGATAAATATTAGCAAATTATTTATCATAAGAATATATGAATTAAGATGATTTAAAATAATATATATTCATAGGTATACAGTTTACACAATGGGTAGGGTTTAAAATAATTTTAAAGAAACCCAACGTTTCAAATTGTATTAGCATATGGAAATAATTAATTTAATTAAAAATGGTTATTTATTTTAAAATTTACCTTGGTATTGTAGGAATAAAAACTTTTTTTTTTATAGATATAGGTAATTGGTTTTATTAACTTTTATTATAATTTTTTTTAGTTGAATGTTGGTAGACGCCCTTCTGTTGACCCAAAAGTAGTATTTTCTAAATTGGAGTTATACGCAGACAATTTATTTGATACTGAAGGCAAATTGATTCACTACTCAAATAATTTATGGATAAAAATTAGTGAAGAATTGAGTTCAAAAATGTCTGCAAATGCATTATATATTAGTGTTTATCAAGACCGCCATTCTTGGCAAACTTTATTGAGAAGTAAGAATAAAACATTAACTAAAATTAGTGAAATATGTTATGAAAATGATGATGAAGATGATACTGAATCTATAACTGATAATGAATCTGATGGGTTGATTGATGAAGACAAGAAGCTTTTTAAATTCGATATACCATACCGAGATTATATTAAAATGAGTCCAATAAATATTAAATATGGTAAAAAAAATAATAAAAAAAATTATACAGTATTAAAACAAGGTGTGTGGACCAATATAATTAATGATTGGTTCATAAAACTTTGTTCTATTCCATGTAATATTATATATTATAAACGTTGTCGTGTGCAAAATTATGATAAAGATGGCTTACAACATTACTTGACATTTTCTGGAAAATGTACGGATTGCCAGGCTTCAGTTTTTGGATGGGTAAATAAAAAACCGAAAGAAGCTATGGCATTAGTTGTCGATGTTATAGTTCAAGGGATGAAAATAAATGTAAATCATAAGTCCAAAAGACCATTAAATGGTGCAAAACGTTGTGAGGTAGGAAAAAACTTTTTCATGAGTGTGCAAGTAATTGGAAACGAAAAGCTGTAGAACCACTTAACTATGGAGATAAGATTCCAGCAAATATTTACAAAAAATCTGTTCTTCGGAAATGTAAGCAAGAGAAGAGTGATAAAGCATTGGGAATTACAATTAAATGTCCAATCATGTCCCTTATACAGTTTAAACATACCAAATATGCAGGTTCGATTCATTTAATTTCAGCAGATCCTTTAATTGTTCATTACTGGACGCCGTGTCAATTAGTTTTTTACAAAAGTATAAGAAAAACATTTGTTCGTCTAACTATTGATGCAACTGGAAGTATAGTAAAAAAAATTAAGAGAACTACACAAAACATTCTGTCCAGTCATATATTTTTGTATGAAGGTGTTTTATCCAGTGATGAATTTCAAGTATCTGTATTGCAAATGATTAGTGAAAAACAAAATACATTCACAATCTATTCATGGCTACAATCATGGTTAAACGATGGGGTATTACCTCCACAAGAAACTGTGACTGGCTGTTCAATGGCACTTTTAGGTGTAATAGCACGATCATTTTGTGGAGGTATAACTGTGAATTTCTATGTAAACACATGCTTAGAAATTTTGCTGCATGAAAAATCTTCTGCAAGTCATCAATTGCAATGTTATATGAGAATTGACATAGCTCATTTAATTAAACTAGTTTGTCGTTGGAAATGTTGGAAGGGGATAAAATCACAACATCCAGGGCCGTATTTAAGATTTTGGCGCCCGTGGGCAACAACATTTTAGCGCCCCCCCCCCTTTGCTAATAAATTTAAAACTAGTTGGTAAGTAATACTTCTAATACTAATTATAGGTATTTGTGGTGTCTGTGTTTAGTATTTAAGTAAAATTAAAAAAAAAAAAAAACTAAGCAAATGCAGTGGCCTGGTAAATATTATTAATATATTTAAAAATGTAAAAAATAACAGAATATAAGTAATATACTAATAAAATATAAAATATAAAATAAACATAAAGTGTCACTAAGTGCCCCTTCATTTTCTTCATTGTTAGTTCTAAAATGACAATACAAATTTAAATTAATATATTACTAAAATATATTATTATGATAAAATCAGGCTAGGGGAAAAAACAATTAGGTAAAATTGAAAATATTGGCATTTTAATTTATTTTTCATAGGTACAAGGTTGGTTCCAGTCAGCAAATAAAAATGCCAACATTATTTATAAATTTGTAACTAATTATTATAAAAGAATAATATAAAACATATGAAATTACTTACAATGAAACATCACTGGAGCTTGCTTTATGTAAATCATTAATATTTCCAGTGTTATTGAGTGATACTTGACTACTTGTTTTCTTAGACAATACAACAGACTCAATTTCATTTGGTGACCCTTCATTTTCTTAATTTTTTTTAAACCAAAAAAGTGTATAATAAAGTTATTGTATTAATGTAATTTTAACTAAATTAATATTAATTATTTTAAAAATGTATTAAATATAACTACGAGAGCTAGATTATAAAACATAAAACTAATACCTAACCGACAGTTGCTAAAAACACTTACCTTTTATTTCTTTGTTTGAAAAAAAATCAAATATTTTTGGAAGTTTTGAAATATTATTTTCAATTTGCAATTTTCTTTTTCTGTTTGCAGCTCCGCTAAGTTTTTTTTTTTGATTCATTATAATATATCAATAATAAATATATTAAGTATAACTATATAAGTATAATATATTTTAATATGAATCTTATAAATGAAACTTCAACATAGTAAATCAGTTTTACAGCGGACTTCACAAAACAGCACTACAGAAGACAGACAAAACACAGTACAATTTTGACGATGGTCGATATGATCATAGACAAGTATAGGAACGATGAACGAATGAACACAAAACAATATTATTTTTATCGTATGATGGCCGATGGCTATGGGTATAATACTATAATTGTTGTTCTTAGCAAACCGTAAATACTGTGTCTATGGTTTTACCAGTGATATGGGAAATACGGGCGATACCGATACGGCTAAAAATAAATAATACCCGCCGTGACCGTGCTCGCCGCTCGGAAGTCGGAGGCCGTTGTAATATTCCGCGGTTGTAGATTGGGAAACAAATAACAATAGGTATTGTACAATTATTGTCAATTACCTAATATTTAGTATTTTGTATTATATTATATTTTAATTATTAATATAATGTATAATTTTTCCGAAAACTTTTTTATAGTCTCCGTAAAAATTTTGGCGCCCCCTTGACATATTCCGGGGGGGCTATTGCCCCTCCGAACCACCCCTTAAATACGGCCCTGACAACATCTAAAACAATTTTTTGTCAGGTAAATAATTGTATACTTTCAACTAATTCTCAATTATATTTATCATATTATTATGAATGAAACAATTAAGCATAATATAAGTTCCTAATTTTAATAATAATTATTAAATATTGCTATAAAATTAATTAGCTTTCCTATAATTAGCATTAAATAATATATTATTATATTTTAACACATTTACCTTCATTATTTGTTCATTAAAAAGGTCCATTTTTCTATATTCTGTTAATACTAAAAATTCTTTAAATAATTTATCATTATTAATAAAATTATTAAGTGTATTTATAAAAAATGATTTAATCATAATTATTTTTCTGTTTATTTGCATTTAATATTTTTAATATTTTTAAAATTTTGATTTTGTACTGCATTTAAATTACTTTAAATTCACATATTTATTATGGTATTATTTAAAATTAACCTACTTGTAATTATATGTATATTACATGTAATATAAGTATTACATATAATTACATATTATAAATTAATCAAATCACTATGTAATACCTAATTGTTTTAGATGCACCGTTTTACTAATCAAGGCAGAAGAGTTGTTTGATTTTCAATACACATTAGTCGATATTTTAATTGTTGCCTCTAGTCAATATGATGGACAACTAGCGAATTCACAAATAAACAGTTCATCTGAAGATGCAAGAATTCGTTTACTTGAAAGAATCAAAGGTGATTAATTGAATAAGTATATTCTTTTGTCAATTAAATAATTAAAAATTAAGATGTTGTTGAGTTTATGTACCTAATTGTTATAAAATAAATGTCATTAATGTTATATTTATAGGCTATAGCACCCAAAAATATAACACAAACATGTATAATGCTTATAGTATAAATTACGTGTATACAACACTAATCAGATATATTTTATTTAATTTACTAAAATATCTCTCATGTTTGAAGATTATGATGAATAACTAATACAATATGCTACAAGTATTACAATATTAATTTTTAAATTTTATTTCTTTGTATTACTAAACAAATTTTTAGTTAACTATTCTACATTATTAAACATTATAACACAGACATAATATAAATATTTAATAATGATACCTGTGCATATATTTTCTAATTATTGCGTATTAATTAATCTACTGTTTTAAGTGAAAAAAAAACAGATTAATGTCATCTAAGGATATTAATTTGTCACTTAGAAATAAATATAATTTTAATTCTTAATGAATATACTATACAACTTTTTAAAACTTATTTATTTATTTTATTAATAGGTATTAGGTACTAATTGTTCAATAAACAATGAAGAATATTTATTAGACACAAATTCTGATAATGAATTAGAAAATGATGAAATGATGGTTGACTTAAGCAATTCAAATATTAATGAGTTTCTACAACATGTTGTAGAAAAGAGTAAATCTAATTCTTCAATACCTGGTGATCACTTAAACGCTTACTATATACCTGATTTTTGTAAAAATATTCTGAGAATATGTAAGCTCTTTCCATTGTGGTCTAATGTAATGAGACAGTTTTTCAATTCACCATATAGTACAGCCACATCAGCTTCGGTTGAGAGCAATTTTGCTGAGCTCAAAAACAATATTTTAAAACATAATTCTAAACCTTTACAGGCGGATAGATTTGTGATAACACATTTGATTAGCCTTGAAAGTTCGATAAAATTAGCAAAAAGTAATTATCTAGTTGGTAACAATAAAGTATCTAGTCCTCAGGAGATTGAGCAAAATTCAATTATTGATCATGAAATATTATATTTTGACACTAATATTTCAAGTATTAACAATCAATCTTCATTAGAAGCAAAGAATTCTGAAAAATTAAATTCAAAAGAACCAAGTCCAAAAGAATTTGCAGATGAGTTAAATATTCCTACAATTTGTAGCTCTGAATCTGTTGTGGATAATTCTTCATTTTCAAGTGACAGTAGTGATACTTTATTGAAAGAAGAAACGTGGAGAGGCTATAAAAATAACCCTACAGGACCACTTCAAATAAATAAAAACAAAAACAAAAGAAATTTTAAGTATACCAATCCATGCCCTGAAATTGATAGAATTTTGAACATTTCAAGAATGCGATCACACAAAAAAACTTTGTTACTAAATGGTAACATTTCTAATCAATATAAAATAAAAGGGCATGTATATGTTGTAACAAACACATGTCATTTTGATGCAATTGTTGTAGGTCTGAGTGTTGCTTATAATGATTATCCTACGTATAGAGACTATGTATCGAATCAAAATAATGAATTATTATTATTCTCTAAAACATTGGCTTCTAATGGTGGTACAAATACATTATATAATGCCAGTGTTTGGAAAGAACGTCGTTCATGAACGCACGTTCACGCGTTCACGTTCATATGTAGTGAACGATACGTGAACGTCACTCGTTTTTTGCTAATAGAACGTGAACGTGAACGACGTTTATATTTTTAATGAATTTGATCAATTTTTAAGACGTTCAATTTATTTACCATTTAATAAATATTATATTATGTATAAAATAATTAATTATATTATAATAATAATATTTTCATTTTTCCCATTATAATTCCTACAATATTTGTTTAATTGCAAAATATATAAATTAAATACGTGAAATTCCAGTGTCCCCGGCTAGAAATACAACAATAATGTTATGATTTCCATGAATTTGTAATAAACCTAATCGGTTTATCATGAATAGGTAAAGTGTATATCTATTATGGTATAATAGATATACGTTTATGGGTTTTTAATTTTTATATTGACTGCAGGCTAACGATTCATAAAAAAAAAAATTAAATGAACGCGACCCGATGAACGCGTTCGTTTTTTAAAAGAACGTGAACGTGAACGCGTTCGTTTAAAAAAACACGAACGTGAACTTGAACGAGTTCCTTTTTTAACGACTGAACGTGAACGTGAACGAGTTCATTTTTTTAGTGAACGTTCCGAACACTGTATAATGCTCGAGCTGAGTTATTAAAAAAACATTTTAAAGAATTACTACTGTGCCCAAAGTTGCACACAATTAACTGCGAATGTAATGTCACAAAAATTGTTGAATGCTATTTACAAGATGTACCTAGTGCAGTTGAACATATAAGATGTGAAAACTGTGAAGAAAGTACAAAAACATCACCAACAATCATCCTATCATTAAATAATAATACAGATACGTTAGAAGAGATGATACAAAATTATTTAAAAGTTAAACAATCAGTGTGTTTTGAGTGTCAAGGAACGAGATTTTCAACCAGAGTACTGAATCAACATCTTTTCATTGAGACAGAATACATAACAAATATGACTTTACCAATAAAAGATTTTCCAAAAATAGTTAATGAAAAGTAAAGATTTAATCTTAGAATATTTAAAAAAATCTTTTTAAATACCAATTATTATTATTTTACAGGTATCATTTGGTAGCTGTTGTTAATTTTTTCGCAGGACATTACACAACATACATTCGAAGAATTTCAAAAAATGTTTGGGAGATTCACAATGATCTCTCCCAAAAAATAAAGATTGCAACATCAGAAAATGAAATTCTACATCCCCATATATTAATGTATATTTTAGCATAACAGATAATAATATTAATAGTTTTATTTATATATGTATCAAGACCCAACTATTTAATTAACAGTTTATTATCAATCGTTAGGTAATTATTTTTATTAATTTTTATTTTAAATTATATTATATTAAGTTTAAATAGGTACAATATTATATAAATTATGTTATTTGAATGCTAACTGTTATTTTTAATTTATACATTTCATGATGAACAATTATTTTATGCTATCAAAGTATGTACCTACCTACTTATTTTAATTTTTAATTTTGGTTTATTTGGTTGTTATGTATAATATGAAATAATTTTATGTACTAATACAGATTTTTTGTAACTCATGTTATAGAACAAAATAATTTGATAAAATCGATCTTTAATTTATTACTACTTATTTATAATTTCCAAGTAAAAATAATATAACCTAACAATAATAAAATAACACATATTACCTATGTAATAATGAATAAGTGTAAATTTGTTGAAGATAATACCATGTGTCAATTATGATTTATAGTTTAGCAGTGATCAGATATTTTTTTAGACATATCAGAAAATCGTTTTACTTGGTTTTAGTTTATGGTGTAGATAATTGTTTATTTGTCGTTGTAATTTTATATTTTTGTGAGCTTACTAGATTAAAATGGGCATATTAAAAAGGTTTTAGACCTATGGTTTCTAATTCAGCTAAGAATCAAAATGATTTATAAATGTCTTAATAAGCACTAATAAGCTGATATTAGTTTTGTAAATACCGTTCATGATATGTGAGTTTATCTATCGTCAACAATATATATATTTTATATTCATACATTTATCTGTATAATAATTTGTATTACCAAATTATTTATTTGATAGTATTATTTTATTATTACAAAATAATAAATAGTAATTAGTAAGAACATATTATTGAATAATAACATTTTTGGTGTTGTGATATAACTAGTATACCAAGTTATCGCCTCATCTGTCTGCTTTATATTATACAAAAAATTATTGAATCAATTATATCTAAAAAAATTCATATTAGATGCCTTCAAATCTGGGTATCAGGTCGGTGCTTTTCAAAATTTAATAATATATATAAGGTAGTGATATCAAAAATCCGGATTTTTGGATATCCGGATATCCGAATCCAAAATTTAATAACCGAATAATCCGAATTTTCACATATTTATAATTACTATAAAGGAAGGTTTTAAAAATATGTTGACGGTTGATGCAGTTGTTATTAGTTAATAATATTAACACAGTCTAATAACTATAAATTAAATAACAAATATTTAAGTTTTTTTAATTAAGAAACAAGTTTAAAATATCCGGATTATTCAGATAATTCGGATTTTATTCGTTTATTATTCGGATCCGAATAGTATCGAAATCCGGATATCAGTGACACCACTAATATAAGGTGATATTAATATTGACAATAAAATAAATATTGTTATATTTATAACAATATAATAATACTTCATAATGATTTGGACATTTGAAATCATAATAGTTTACAATATATGGAATACTTAAAATGATAGGTAATAATCTTTGAAGAAATTAATATTTATATTTATATCTATTCAAAGAATTATAGTAGACATAGCAGTATAATGAACTTGGGAAACCAAATGTTTTATGACATCTAGGCATATTTATATTTACATTTTTCTTAAATATAGTGTTTACATTATGGTAACATATTGGTACAATATTTCTATGTTTAAATATAAGTAATAAATAAAAATCAACATTTTTAAAATAACTTTTTAAAATTAAAAACATTTAATTCCTTATAAATAATATCAGTAACTCCTTGTATAGCTTGTTAACCTTAATATTATAAATTATATTTATTTATTTATAGATACTTTTAGTTTTGTTAAGTGGACATCATAACCACAACCCCAACTCTTGATACCATAAGTAATAATGTATTGAACCAGTAAAATATATACTATATTCTTAATTCTATTTCATCAAATATTTAGATCTAAGACTATAGAAAAATATAGAAGAATTAATGGATTAATAATAACAAATAATGTATGTTCCAAAATAAGTGTTTATTATTACAAGTCCACGATATGAATAAATTAGGTGTAATATTTGATACCATTTTTTTTTCCAATACACACTTATTCCACACCAAGTACCAAGTAAATTGTCAATGATATTAGATTTTATTATAAGTATTTTTGTAAAGATTTTGCTAATCCCATTGCTTTAAAAACATTATTTATTTACTTAGATCTAAATGAATTAGAAAATAATTTCGTGATTTTCTCCCACCACATAAAATATTAAATTTATTGTAAAGATAATATACAAATTCACACTTATCTTACTAAAATAAAATAAAATAATCAAATTTTATTAAGAAAAGCTAAATTAAAAAAAAGACTAATTTCAATAAACAAAAGCCAAATTATAAAAAAATCCAGAAGTTTTCAGGTTGGACTTTTATAATAAAATTTGCTATTTTGTTTATTCAAATTTAATTTTTTAAATTCAATTCAGATTTTTGAGATTTTTCATTCAAAAAACTATGCCAAAACTCCCAGCTTTAAAAGCTGACGGTGGCCGCCACCACTTGCTTGCATTACTTGCAAACATTTGATTTCATTTGGTAACCAATTTAAAGTTTAAATCTGAAACATTATAATATGCCGTTGCACAATTTTAAAGAATGGCCACTTGAATGTTTTCCAAATTTTTAGAAGGTACATGCAAATTAAAGTCTATTATTTTGTACCATTTTAAAAATTTTGGAAAAACTTGGGTGGGCCAACTTCCTAACTTTGAAAGTTCGTAGAGGTCGTCCGAGCTACTTGCAAATTCTAAAAACAGACTTGCAAATACTTGCTAATCATAAGCTTTCGTTTGATACCGATTTCGAAGTTCTGGGACAACTTGGGTGGGCCAACTTCCTAACTTTGAAAGTTCGTAGAGGTCGTCCGAGCTACTTGCAAATTCTAAAAACGGACTTGCAAATACTTGCTAATCATAAGCTTTCGTTTGATACCAATTTCAAAGCTCTGGGACAACTTGGGTGGGCCAACTTCCTAACTTTGAAAGTTCGTAGAGGTCGTCCGAGCTACTTGCAAATTCTAAAAACGGACTTGCAAATACTTGCTTATCATAAGCTTTCGTTTGATACCGATTTCAAAGCTCTGGGACAACTTGGGTGGGCCAACTTCCTAACTTTGAAAGTTCGTAGAGGTCGTCCGAGCTACTTGCAAATTCTAAAAACGGACTTGCAAATACTTGCTTATCATAAGCTTTCGTTTGATACCGATTTCGAAGCTCTGGGACAACTTGGGTGGGCTACGTGAAGTTGGCCCACCTTTAAACTTTTTCATCTTACGTTAAAAGTTTGGACTTGCAAATAACTTGCAAAATATTGGCATAGATTTCGAAAAAAATGCAGTACTTAGGTGGGCCAACTTCACGAACGTAAAATAACCAGCGTTCAACGTACGTCGAGAAAACGAGCGTATTTAAAAATGGTAAGTAATTTGTATTTTGAATTTTAATACACGGCCACTGATTTGATTATTTGAATTAAAAATCAAATTTTGTACATTTTCTTTTGTACAATAATCAAAATTTTGTTTAAACAAAATAAAGTATAATATGTAATATTTCATCCTTTTAAATAAATTTCTATTTTCTACTAATTTATATTATTTCAATTATTTATTAAAATTGTATTAATATGTTAAAATCTGATTTTAACTACATATTTTATTGATACGACTGACATATTTTACTTCATATTGTCATCATAAGATGATTTTAAACTATTTCGTTTTCTTTAATTTCGTAGGCCTCAACTACTGATGAAAAGCGTCCTTCTTCAAAAATAAGTTCATTTTTCAATCCTATTTCAAAAAAAATCACAGTTGAAAGCAGTACCTATACCTGAAGAAAATATTTCAGACAATTCAGTAAAAGAGCTTAATTCGAACGTTGATTTAGTATTAGCATCATCTAGTCATGATTTTCATCGCCATACTAATGACATAGGAGATTATATTAGAAAAAATATTGACGATTACACGAAACGTAAACTTTTAATAAATCATTGGGTACCATCAACAAACTACATATTATTTCCTTTCTCTGAGCATAATAAAAATGGTAAATTAATACGTCGATTTATTGGGCAACAACATTTAAATAATTTTAAATGGTTAGTATTTTTACCATCAAAACAAGGTTTATATTGCAAATATTATATTTTGTTTAGTGTACAAAAACAAGGCGGTTTTCAACGAAATGTAGAATTAAAAAAAATAGTTACTCAACCATTCAACCATTGACAAAGTTTGCAAAATTACAAGGAAATACAGGGGATTTACATGGACATGAAATCACTAGCTATCACAAAGAGTCCAAATGGCTGAACTTTTTTTACAAAATTATAATAATCCCAAACTTCAAATACAAAATTTATAAAATACGAAACGAATGCAAGAAATAAAAGAAAATCAGGAAAGACTTATTCCAATCATAGAAAGTATTATATTTTTGTGGAGACAAAACATCCCCTTTCGAGGGCATAGAGATGATGGCCAACTAGATTTACCGTCTACTATTGAAGATGGAGAAAGTTAAATAAACGAAGGTAATTTTAGAGAGCTTTTAAAATGTTGAGTCAAAGCTGGAGATTCTACGCTTGAAAATCATCTGACGAATTCTTCTTCAAAGGCAACATACATTAGCAAAACAATACAGAACGAATTAATTGAGTTATGTAGTAAAGAAATTTTAGACAATATTTAAAAAAAAATTACAAAGATATCTTTTACAGCATAATTTTTGATGAAACCTTAGATGTGTCTAAACGATCACAAATTAGTTTAGTCATAAGATATATTGATGAAATTACAATTAGAGAAGATTTTGTGACATTTGTTGATGCATTTGACGAAGCTCGAATTATTCAACTAAAAAGTTATAATAATTAATTAAGTGATGACGAAAAAGTAAATAATGACAGTACCTTGGAGAATTATGAAAGTTGCAAGGAAATAGAAGAAATATCGATAACTGGGAAAATGCTAGGGCAAATAGTTTTAAATCAACTGAGAGAAATGGGTCTGAATCTTAACAAGTGTGTAGGTATTGGTACTGATGGCTGTAGTGTCATGACATCAGAAGTTTGTGGAGCTGTAGCTGAAATTATAAAAAGTTCACCGAATGCCCGTAGGTGTCCATGTTACAATCATTCTCTTAATATTTCGATTTCAAAATTAAATAAAATTCAAAGTATACGAAATTTAGTTGGAATTATTAAAGAAGTTGTTGGATTTTTTTCTGTGTCAGCAAAACGTACTGTAGTTTTGAAAAAATATATTAACCGTCAACTAACAAGATTATGTGAAACGAGATGGATTGAGAGGCATGAAGGAGTTACTAAATTTTTACAAGACATGCCTAAAATTATTAGTACATTAACTGAAATTACAACTTGGAAAGATTCCCAAACTTCTAGAAAAGCAAAAATACTTGTAACAACATTATGTGACAGTGAATTTATTATTGCTATTTTTAGTCTTGTGCATTTGCTCAATTTCACTTTGTCTAAGCAAAATTTTCCAAAAAAAAAATTTAGAAGATTATTACAGAATCACGATATTTATTCCTTTATTGGATAATGTTATAGATGACTTAAAAACCCGTTTTTCACAAAATACATTGGAATTATTTCAGTTACCGTTTTTTCTTCCATCTAATTTTTTTAAAATTACAAAGTGACCAAAAAGAAGAAAATGACAGAATAAAATCAGTTGCCAAAGATTTTCAAATATTACTTCATAATAATGAGGTATCTTCGCAATTAGTTGGTAAATAATTCATCAGTAATTTCTAAAAATGCAATTGATGTATTACAAAATTGTGATGAAGACGTCTTTCCTTTAATAAATAAAATATTAAAATTATTAATTACTTTGCCCATTAGTAATTATAGTTCTGAAAGAACATTCTCTTCATTACGACGTCTTAAAACATGGTTAAGTTCAACAATGTGTGAAACACGTTTGACTGGACTTGCATTATTGAACATCCGCAGAAGCATAGACATCGATGTTGAAAAATTAATTCAACGTTTCTCCAAAAGCAAAAGAAAAATTCCATTTGCAATACTCTTGTGCATACTATTTGGTAGCTTCCATAACTCTTTTCCATCTACTTTTCTGTATAACATTTCATTCTTTATAAGATATTTTTCTAATGTACGAAATACATTTAGAATAATCTACTGCATCAGCATTGAATGGATACAATCCACATTTTCGAAAACCATTTCTAATTGAACTAGTTTGAACTGAATTGAATGCTTCTTTGAAATAATTAACAAAATTTGTTTTGGTTATTGGATTTCCTGATCTCTTGTTTTTTCCAACAACACTTTTCCAACTTGTTTTCAGTGGTTTAAATATAGCTACATCACACGGTTGCATAATGTGGGTACTATTTGGTGGCAAGCAGTATAAAATAATTTTATTAGCAGCACAAAAATCAGCAAGTTCCAAACTTAAATGACTTTTATGACCATCGAGGAACAATATAACTGGGAATTGTATATTATTTTTAATCAGCCATGGAAAAAATCCATTTGAAATATATTCATAGAATGTGCTACTCACCATCCACCCAGAGTCAGATCTTCCAATCACCCAATCCTCAGGAAATGTTGCCAATATTGATGTTGGAATTCTTTTATATGGGTATAATACCATTGGGGATGGAACACCACCATCCGCTGAGTATGTACATAACACAGTAACACACTCTTTTTCATGTCCCTGGGCAATTTCATAAAAGTCTTTTATGTCTTTAGGACCTAAAACTCTACCAGACTTGGGACATGTTTGTAGACCAGTTTCATCACAGTTAAAAATTCTACTGGGATTGTCTAACACATCACGACAATTTTCATTTATTACATATAAATCTAACTCAGTAAACCAATCACGTATTTTTTCTTCTGTAACCGCTGCTCGTGCTTTTGAAATCACTTCTGTATTCCGCTTTACTATTTCAGGATTTCTTTTTAAAAATAGTTTCATCCATTTATCCCCTGGTCTAGAATCTTTAAATGGTGTAACCCGTGGAACATCTTTAATAACTTTCTGCACTGAATCTTTGACATCATTTTCTCTCAAAGGGAATCCAAGCGTGGCATTGTTAAGAATCCAAGTTTTTATTTTATTTTCCTCATCAACATTTAAAAATGAACTAGGACCCATTTTCCTAATTAAAGGAGATTTTCCGGATAATTTTATTGACAATGTAGATTTAGGTATTCCATACTTCACAGCAGCTTTGTTAATTGATAATTTTGTGTCTCTTATATCTTTTAAGGCTGAATCCAGGTCTTCAACCGAATATTTGAATTTAATTGCCATCCTGAAAAGTATTATATAAGTAAAACCATAGCCATAATAACTTGTAGTTAAAAAAAAATTTCTCTTAGAACAGTGAATAGAAAAAAAAATATTAATTCATGGTAGGTATACTGTATATAACACCTTGTTTTTTAATTTAATAAAGTTTAACATTTACAATAAGTAGGTACTTTATTTAAAAACAAAAAATATAAAAATATTTATATTCCTTATGCATGGTTAATGGTTATATTTTAAATAACTTAACAGTATTAAATTTCTCAAATAATAATAGGCAGGTAGTTATATTGTTCTTAAAAATAAAAACAATTATGTTTATTGCATTATTATATGACATTTTGAACAACATGTAGATATTTAGTACCTATTATATATTTTAAATCTGAATACCTACCTAATTTCTATTAAATATTAACATATTTTTATCCAATAATAATCCTAAGAGTCGTGGACGATAGTTTAATTGGATAATTCATCGATAAATGTTAACGCATCCAAAAAATATAGTATGGAAGACCTGTTCAATTACTGGATATATTCATTTAAGAACTATATGTAATATAAACAAAAATATTCCTTGATTTAGTTATTTTATAAGTTCAAATTTTGAGACAAATCCGATTTTAGGTTAATATACCAGTAATTGAACACCCATTCAATAACTAGATATTACTGAATTTAAGTTTCCAGTAATTGAACGCTCAAATAAATAGAAATTAAAAATATTTTTAATACTTTTAAGACTTAAAAATGGTTCAGAATGTAGTCTTATACATAATGAAACCATTAATTTTATGATATAACAAGTATAAAGAAAGTTATTAAGTTCCCACAAAAAAATTCAAAGCTACTTACTTAGAGTTTTGACCTCGGTTTGCCAACAAATGTGAGAGAGCCGTTTTCAGACGTTATCAGTCCGGATTACTATCATACATGAGGTATCAGATTATTTGTTTACAGTTTGAACACAAGGTTAAATATTTAATTTATTTATTATTACGTGATTTAAACAGACTGTTTCCTTAAATTCTAGATATAACTAAACTTTGTACAATAACTGGAGGGTGTTCAGTAACTGGACCGTTTACCCTATATATAATAATAATAACAATAAATATAATAATAATTTTTTAATTGTTTTAAAATCTTTTCAAGATATTTATCAACTGATACGTACTTTGCCGCTCTAAAATTCGATTTTCGTGTTGAAAGAAGTACAATCGGAGTTATTGTAAGAGAAACATGTCAAGTGATTAGGACCAATTTACATTTAGTAGAAATGCCTGCACAAACTACTGACGAATGGGTGGAAATATCGAAAATTTTTTATTTGAAAACTAATTTCCTCAATTGTCTCTATTGCAATAGACGGGAAACATATAAGGTGTAAAAATCCTAACAACTCGGGATCATTGTTTTTCAACTACAAAAAATTCTTTTCGATATTGATAATTCTTTTAGTATTGATGGCTGTAATGGATGCCAATTTGAATTTTATTTCAATCGATGTAGGATCGTACGGTCATAAATGAGAAATTTAATATTCCAGAACCAATTATATTACCAAATACAAATAATAGCCCTCAGCCTTATGTGTTTGTTGGAGACGAAGCTTTCGCTTTAACACAAATTTACTAAGGCCTTATCCGGGGCGTAATCTTAACGATAGGTACACGGAGAGTATTTAACTATAGGTTATCGAGAGCAAGGTGCACAGTTAAATGTGCATTTGGAGTACTTGCTAATAAATGGCGTGCATTACATACATCAATATAAGTGGAGCCAGATTTGGCGGATGATATTGTCAAAGCTTGTTGTATGGCATCAATTAAGAAGATTCTGAAGTCAACAATTTTGACGGCATTGAAACCCACGGAGGAGGACCTCGTTCACAATGTGTTGGTGTAAGAGATTACTTCGCAAACTATTTTATGGGCCCAGGAGCAGTAGATTTTCAGTACAAAGCACTTTAGTCTATTATTGATATTATTCAATTAACTGCAGATTTTAAGAGACCAACAATAATGTATCATAATATGTAAGTATAGGTACTTATTTTTTTTTTTTATAAAACAGTATAACATTTTTTATTTATATTTAGATTTAGATTTCTTTGCTAACATTATTAACCTAACTATTAAAATATTAATATTATAATAGTTAAATAATATACAAGGTACCTACTTACCTGTGTTTTGTTTTTCTGTATTTGATTTTTCAAAATTGTTCGAACAACCAACTACCATATCCATATGAACAGGAATATCTCAGCTAAGAGAAAAGTCTCATATCGCTCTACTATATTATTATAATTCATTGTAGACTTAGATTATTTCATCTGTTAATAAATTATTTGCTTTTAAATAAACATACAAATACAATTTAACGTACCTATTTATTATTCATTAACCATCCATATAACTCGACTCGACGTATTGGGTCGTTACAATAAGTAGGTACGTCTGTATCATCCATTTAGTACCATATAGGTATTTTATTTTAATGCAAAAGTATAAAAAGTAATAATATTACCCAAGTATTTTATTTTAACATCATACTTTTAAATATCCAATTAACATTTTAAAAAAATTACGTATGTTAAAAATATCTGACTGTTTGGTGGAAAATAATAATTTTATTTGGAGCTTTTATCGGGGGCAAAGAACTTTTAACGAGTATTCATAGAGGTGGTCACGCTTTGGTTGGATTGATCGTCTGGGTCTAATCGGACCGTTGTTGGGCTACCAAAAAACGTAAACACTAGATATTTAACTGCTAAAAACGTTATATAGTCATTTACTTGTCAGCATATATCAGCATAGGACGGTTTTTGAAGAGTTAGTGTATTCGTATATATCCATAATATTTTTGGTAAGTAGGTGCATTATGTTACTTTGATATCAAATAAAAAAATAACATCTATAGGTATATTTATACATTATATCAATGAGCTTTATTGCATGTACTCACATATTTATTTTTGTGTACTTATTGGATTTACACATTATTTAATTAATATATAATAATATAATAATTTATATTTTTTAATAATATTAGATATTTTTACATTTTATAGATTGCTTAATAATTTTAAAATATATTTACTCTAAAAGTAATGTTTTATCGTAGAATGTTAACATAAAAATAAATAATAATACAAAAACCCGAGAAGACCCTCTGCTGTACAATAAGTACCTATCGAGTGTACTTCCGTAATTATTGTGTAGATGGTATAGGCCACTCTAATGGATGAGTTAGTTAGGTAAATTTGAATTCATTAATAAATCAATGCATACAAAAAATTATTCTGAGCAGAAATGACAATAGTAATTTATTTTTATTTTATTTATACCTTACGTCAAACTAATTTTTGTCCAAATAGCATAATATGTATTACATTATGACTATGTAATACAATATAATATTACAAGTTGTTATATTAACTTATAACTTATAAGTATTCCGATTAGGTACCGTAGAACAAGTTTATAGTATAAATAGCTTAAAATTAAAAATGTTGTGGATTTCTATAAATAAAATTAGGTAGGTATTTCAAATATAAAATAGCATCTTTAACTATAATAAATTGTAATTTAGGTATGATGTATATTATTTAAACAAATATGTTTTTATTGTGTTAACGTTATTGAAAAATATATAAGAGGATAAACTTCAATATTATATGGCGTTGATACTTTCCAATAAGGCATTTGACTGATGATAAGTAAAAACGATATAATCGAACAGAGCATACAAAATGCATTAGTCACTGACCACTGTCGACTGTTTTGAGTTTTTATTAATGTCGGCTCTAATTTTAAACAATACTTCATAGAGAAAGGACATAAAATATTGTTTTCTGAGGTCTACATTAAATTTAGTTTGTTCCAGCAAGAAATATTTGCTTCAAGGGTACCTCACCATTCCAAGACTATTTCAATTTTAAATGGGGTACCAAATAAGATTTCAAAACTATAGTTACCTTGTCATTTGTAACTGCATGGCTGCACCTAACGATAAATACAACATGTTTAATAAATGTATTATATGTGTGCACATATGCAGTCATGACTGCTTATTAAAATAGCATTTAATATTTAATATATTTTCAAGATAAATGTGTGATAATCATTTGTATAAATTGTAATCAATTTAGTATAACAAATAACGTATTTTGATAATTCTAGTAAAATAATTTATAATGATAATAACTAATAACATACCTAATTAATATTTATAATACTTCATTATTATTAAGTACGATTTTCTGGTTCTTGTTATTTTAGATTCTGAGAGGAGTGTTGAATAAATTAGTTTTACATGGATGTGTAATGTGTATGTGTTTTATTTTGTGTCTTTCACCACCTTTAGCGTAAATATCCCAAATTTTTCGCGCGTACCTGTATATGTGTACACTTATATATTATGTCCTCCATAAATGTCCTTTCAAAAAGGTGGCCAAGTCGATACCGGTCTACTGTACAGTAGGTGTCAAGTGAATCACTATAATGAATAATAATATGTTAAATTTGAATTCAATGATATAAAATCATTGTATACGAAAAATGATTCTGAGCGAAGACGGTCTTTCAGCTTATAATATTACTAAGTATATTTTATGGCCGCAGCACGTTTGGGTACACCATATCTCTAGATATAACGTTTAGAAACTCCTCGTAAAATAACACGTTAATACTTAGTAATTATATTGAAATAATATTTTGTTTTATTAATTTTAAATGTTGAGAGGCTGGCTCTTTTTAGTCTTCCAAACATATTTTAGTATAGTGTTTATTCACTTGTCATAGTTTTGAAATTATTATTTATTATTTATTATTTATACTTTGTTTTTGATAGTGTATACTAATATCAGTATTGTCAATATATTACAACTATATAATGTTTTTACCGATAAATATCGAATCAATTAGGAATAAATATTTTGCAACATCTTTATCGACTTTGTAATATTAATCATGTCATCTTTTCTTTTTTTGTTTTGCGAATTCCGTTGAATGCTGCCTATTTTTAAGTACGATTCTTCTTGAACTTCCAATAAATATTTATTACTGCAAAACAATTAAGATGGCATGTATGAAATTTACTGTTAAAATCTCTGTGAAAAGCTTCAGGTCCGTTTGTTGTCCTATTGTCCATAGATGGCTCACTTGACCAGAAAGGAGGTAGAAATAAACAATTTTCATCAATAAATGTGTCTACAATATAGTCCGTAAAATGTTCGACATTAGACGGTGCATTGACCATGAGATTATACATCTTTCACCTCATTAGAAAGGCGAATAACTTAGACCAGAAAACCTTTGTAGCCACTGATGCACAACTGTTTGTCCAGCATATTGCTTATTTAATTCTTTATAATTTTTAATACGGCAAAATCAGGCTTGGCCTTAGTGAAAACTACAACCTACTACTTTCTGACAATCTTAGAAAACTTCCAATACTGCATTGTGAGCCCCTTTTACTAAGTTAAAATGTTTCGTTTTCAATTGCAATTATTTTCGATGACATTTAAAATATAACTCTTTTATTTTCAACCAAACATTATTATACGATTTTTGCAGAGGCTAAAATATATATTTTTTCGTACTACACACTTTATATTAAACTTCAAACTACCGTGGGGGGCTCCGCCCCCCAACACCCCCAAAAGTATATCTAATCCATACACATAGATGATAAATCCAACATAGGGTAGTCAATTCTATTTTTATTTATGTACAGAAATACAAAATACAGATTACATCACATCATTTATAAATTTAAAAGTGTATGAGTTTTGAGTTGATTATAGTTTCATCAACCGTTGAAATAGTAGATTTTCCTGATGCCTCTGGAAAAACTCCCCCAAACCATTTTTGTTTGGTTGCATAAGTATGAACCTGAAAATTGTAATAAATAAAATTGATATTTTTTGATTTTTTTACTTATATTTTATTTCATCAGTGATATTATTATATAGGTACCTTATTATGCCTTTTTTTTTGCCTTTAGCCATTCTAGTACTGCATTATGAGGGTTGAATTCACTCAATGTTGGCATATTTAATTTAATGTAGAGACTATCTTTTATTGTGTCTGGAGATAATTGTGACCGGTCTGCAGTTTTAATAATATTATAATAACTGATTGAGCGCTCAACATCTGCACTGTGAGGTTTCATTGAAAGAACACGGGCCTAAAAATTACAATAACCCAAATTATTAAACTAAAAATAAAAATTAAGTAAATTCTTACTACAATATATTAATCTTAATATACAGTCTTATATTGACTAATCTTATATATTATTTTGTAATTTTCTTATGGTACATACAATTAAAACAGTTAATGATTCCCAACTAGCACAATTTATCAATATCTTGAGAAGGCTAGTTGAAATGAGCTTATCTTTAATCTGAGAATGTCCAGAAGCTTCTTTATATGAAGTCACAAAATCAACTAAAGTAAAATCTGGACATATTAATGAATGACATTCTTTTAGTTCCACATCTGATACTGACATCTTTATAAACGGCAATGATCTAAACAATATAACGCATCTAATCAAATTCAAGATACATTACCTACTAATACTGAATTAATAATAAATTATTTGAAAAAATTAAGTAATGAAAATATCAACTATTTAAATTGATATTATTATTATTATAATCCTTAAATACAATTTGCAATAAATGACTTTCATAGTATATTAATTTCTTACCTTTAGTCTGAGTAACTTTTTCAAAACAAACATTAACACCAGGCTCTTCAGGCATATCATTATTAGTATGCTCATTTTGAGCTGTAACGGTAGATATAGCTGGGTCGATTGTTTTCTCTTTTTTTATCAGCCACTTATGCATTATTAATATTAAAAAATTTAATACTTAAATAGTTAAATTTTCAAACCAACATTGAATAAAGTAGATTAAATAATAACTAAAATAAAACCTGGAATAATATGATAATATGAGGAAATAAACATATAATCAAAATATTGATAACATAGATGGTATACATTAAATTCTTATCTATCAATTTCCCAACAATAATTTTTCAATTAATGAAGAAAACTGTAAAAAAAGCATTACACACTTTTTAATTTCGTATTACACACTTGGCATTTCGTACTACACAAAGTGTGTCGTACTACACACAATTTTAGTCCCTGGATTTTTGTGTGTTAGATTCCATAAAAACCAATATAATTGGCACATCAAATTCATTCAAATAAACATGTATTACATACATTTGAAGAAAATTTTTTGGTGCATACGAAAAAGTTCCATCAATAAAAATATGCTTTGAACTATTTAAAAGAAACATGTTAGTAGCATTTGTGAAAATTGGTACGCTATTTTCCGAATCCATGTAACAAAATCTTTTTTATTTTAAAAAATCTAGATAGCTTTTGCTTCTAGATTTTGGTGTTTTAGAAAATATTTTTTGTCTAACTTCATACATACTTTTCCGGAATAACCTGAAGTCAGAATGACGTAAATGCTCTGATTTTTGGCTGTCACATAGTCCTTTTAAGTTGTATAAGTTTATTTGGCTTCACGTTAAGTTCAGTAGTTGCTTTGCACTTTAAATGTGACATCACTGTTTGTTTAGTGATGGTTTCTTCAACTAATTCATCATAATTATGTTTTTCATTTATTGAAATCACTGTTTTTAGATTGCTAGTTAATTTCACAGTGACAGTGCCCTTACGATTCGTTTAACGAAAAACTTTAGTTGTATCTTTGCTTTCTCAAAATTCACTAAATGTATAACTGTTAATCGTAACACACTCTTTCCCACGTCGGGTTCAAAAATATCGGAAATATTCACGTCCGTAATTGCAAAAAATAAAATAATTATATAAAGATATTTCCGATTATAAATCGAAATCGGAACTGAATATTGAAACGTTGAAACATTAGTTAGTTTCATAAATCATACCTTATAAAGATAGTTAATCGTTTCTGTTTTATCGCGATAACCTATCGCGATTGGCAATTAGCGTATGCACCCAAACGTGTTATGTGTTTATGTACCCAAATTTGTTCTTCGTTGATTGGTAAAAATAATGCTATGTACCCAAATGTGCTAAACTCTATTTTATGATATTATTATGATTAAAGTAATTTACTTTACTATTATGCATTAGTAGAAAAGTAGTTCAAATTCATTCTTTTCCAAAAAAATTACTTTTGGAAATGTCATTGTGTGTATAAAATATAATAATATACACTTAAAGTTTCCTACACCCATGCATAATATTTTTAAATTACAACAAAATAACTAAAATCGTTAATTTAGGTTTACACAGTTTTATGGTTATAACTTAGCATTTATTATAAAATTAATATTTAAATTTTGAAGTTTAAAAAGACAAACAAAGGAAACTACATTTAATAATATTATCAATTGTATAAAGTACACTATATAAATATAAATTGCAATTATTACACTATTACTTGTCCCCATTATGCTCCTCTTCTCCTACTTGATATCAGGTACCTATACTACATAGTGCTTAGTGTCTCATTTACGTAACAAAATAATTATTACAATATATAATATAATATTAATAAAATAGATAGTTATATTTGTAATTACCTATAATCTATATAAATATTAAATTATTTCAACTATTTTAACATAATAATATATAACATAATAGGTAATAAGCTAATAACAAAATATAATAATGGCCGTATAGATAATATTGTAATTATTTGAATAAACTTTAGCGTACTTTGGAAGGAAACCCGGCTATTGGCTAATAATATGAGTGCAAAAGGAGAAAAAGAAAAAAGTTCCGAAAACACACTGCAGTTGGAGATCTCAGAACAACCGGAAGAAAACAATAATGAAGTAGAGATTTCCAATGATGACGAACGTTGTGTAAGTACAATATATAAACCTTACATCATTTTTATAGTCCACTTTGCTTATCCTTGTAAAATAGCAATAATACCAATTAATTATATTTTTAAATATTAAATACTTTATACCTACCATGTAAGTTAATCATTTGGCTAAGTATTAAATTTATTTATTAAATTATTTACTATCCATTGTATAAATTATAACACTTATTTCGTTCAAAATATTAGATTTTACCTAGGTAGGCACCTATATACTTATATAACTGAAAGAAGACTATATTAATATGTTTAAAAAGATATGGATGATTAATTTTATATTTTATCATTTATAATTTAGGGCGATAATAATACGTTCTCGAAATCGTTATTTATTCTTATTATAATTATTTATAATTTGTTTTCCTCGTTGCACGCAAACGTAAATAGAAAATATATCATTTATATAGCCGTATAGGTAGGTATGTACTATGTTTTTTATCGGTCACGTAAAATCTTTTTTAACGTATTTTATAAACGACATCACAATGGTGACCATAGGAAATTATCACTCTTCAATGGGTGTTTTAGATTTAATCGAACATAATAATGTTATAACTACTATACATTGTTGTAAATTGCAAGTTGTTACTTGAAGCTTATAAGACTTACCTAAATTAGTATATTACAGAGTATAAGTTTCAAAACGTGTTTCATCATCACGTAGATTGGTCGTTAGTAGGTCCTAAGTAGGTACAATATCTATTCAGTGCTTATTTACTAAATATTAATTAGTAATGAATCACTGTGTAGGTAAATAAATTCACGAATAAAATATGTCTTTGCCAAATATAGTTCTTAAAAATATTGTTTTATTGCTACGGTTGAGCGTAATAACAAAAAAAAACATAATAATAATTTACATATTATATGCATATGACAATGCATACATCTAATCTCTGATACATACATTTTTTATAAATTTATAGTAAAAATTATAAATTGAATAAGACAGTAGGTATATTATTTACCATATTATACGCCACTCCTATAAATAACAATAATAATAAACATGCAAATATTTTTGTAAGAATGGGGATTGTTGAATTGCACTTTGGTTAAAATCAATAATTGGGACATAAGTATATTATGTTAGTAGTCTTACTTTACTCTGGTCTAAAAACGCAGGTAGGTATACCAATATACCATATTACCATACCATCATTTTACCATTTTCAATAAATGATTCTTAGTCGGTAAAAGTTCGATGTTATAACATTATTATCCATAAACATCAATTTCCCAATTATTTGTTGTTATTTTACTTTATTATACTTAATAATTTGATAAACTTTAAATTGTTTTGACATTACCAATAAGAACCCAAATGTCTACCTACTAAAAAATACAAATAAATATTTGTTTGCACTTTTGGTCACCTATTAGAATTTCTTAGCCGAAGTCGACAGATCAATCAAGTGACATTTGAACATTACCGTTTTTGGACCAGAGTATAATATTATTGGATTCAACCTATAGGTATACCGATGCCGGGTCAAGTGAATTAATATAAAGTACCTATAACTTATAAATAATTATAACAGTTCAACTAGTTACCTAATCCATTGTTCATAATAACGTCATAAGGTTGTATATAGACTTGTGTCATGTATAGCTTTAATGACTAATAATACAGTCCATAGTATGTGAGGTAACGTTTACCTATATTCCACATGATATATAGTATATACGTGTCAGTGATAAAGGTACCAATTATAAGTTATAACGTATTACCTATATAATTTATATTACGAACACAACTGCACGAAACGATACCTACAGCGGAGTTAAGAACAAACAACAAATAATATATTATTCTATATAATATAAATAATTAGCCATCGATTAAAGCATTCATAAATATGTTATATACTTACATTATATTACTCTATTAGTAGGTAATGATTATCATTGATCCTACTAGCACGTTCTTAGGTACGAACACTCACTCCCTTTGAGTCATACGTACTTTATTTGAGTATTCATACATGAAAAGATAGTCTTGTACCTACGTATTCGATATTTATGTAAAAACATTTAATAATAACAATACTTATAAGTTATAGGTATACTGCATACAAATATACTATGGAGTATGGACCATCCATCCCTCGTGATGGCGATTTATATCTGGTAGTTAGTAACTTAGTACTAGCCACTAGGTACTTAATACTAATTATCTATAAGTTACTTATTATATTAGTATATTATATACCATACTTATAATGGTTAGGTTAGATAAAGGATATAGGCTATAGCCATACTTTTATTTTATTTTTAACCGACAATTTAAAATGAATTTATAGTTTAGGTTGTTTCAAAATTTTGTATTTTAAAATGTAAAATCACAATTATTGTGTATTTGAAATAAAATTGTATATATTTTACTAAACGTACCTTATACATTTTAGTATTTTACTATTAAAAATTTAATAAGTATGACTATTTCGTTAATGCCTACAGTACGTCAGTAACTATTTTATATTTATGGTTTACGTATCTTAAATTATAATAACTACCTACCTATCTGTTATTTCATTTATAAACAATATTATTTATGACTACTATATAATTATGTATAGTACTATAGACTTCAATATAACAGTACATATTTATTATTTTGTGTCTAGGCTTCTTATTTTCCCATTCTTATATCAACCACTGAATGTTTTTGTAAATACAATAGTATTAATACTATAAAAATAAAAGACCATACGTATATGTTTCACTGAGTGATTGTAAACTCGGCCTGTATTTTTTCCAGGTAATAATAATTATTTAGGTGTTAACTCGGCCCCGGGTTTTTACAGGTAAAAATGATTGACGTGTAAACTAGGCCCAAATAAAAATATTTGTATAATATTTTTGAGAACTATTTAGCATTATTCAGATGATACTACGAGGAGGTGATTCTCATCATCCTCCAAAAATTATTTTCATTTTAATATTATTATTCATAGTATGGAATTCATTAAATAAATGTATAATTATGTAAACATTTAAATAATATGTTTCAGTATTACAAAATATAAGTGTAATGTATTCGTGTAAAATTGAAAGTGTAAAAATATAAGTAAAACTGTAGTGTAATAAATAATAATGTAAGGTTATAATACAAATCTATTTTATTATGTAAAAAGCTGTTTAACGTATTCACTCACTAACTGACCGATATTTCCTTATTTTTATATTTTGAAATTTAAATTGTGGATTTAGGCTTTTTATTTTAATCTACGTTTCTATTTGAACTTCTTTTAATTTTGTGAGTTGAATTATTGAAATGTGCATGAAATGATTCACACGAACTAGTTGTTAAATACGTATCAACTAATGCACAGGCCCACACTTCAGGCGGAAAAATAGCATCTTCATCAATGTTTAAATATATTTCAACATTGGTTAACAACAAATTGTTCACGATAATAGATATAGATACGCTATTTATTATTTGCAGATTAAATTAACGTCGTTATGCAGAAAGCAACCATCCTACACATGTTCTATTTGGTGATAATTCAAATTTTAAAAAAATATTTTTTTTTAAATTGGTTGGTACCTCATATGACCTAAAACCAATATACCTTATTAATTAGATGTACCTATGTACTTCCAAACTTATTAATAAAATCATCTCGATACAAATTGATGCTATCCATTATTTTAAGACTTATGTTGGTTGGTTGTTCTATGTTTAATGTAAAAATGTAGCATGGTTGCTTTACATTGATTGGTTGTTTTATGATTATTGTTAAAATGTGGTATGGTTGCTTTTAAAATGCAAACTTTAATAATATTATTAGGTATACTTTAATTAGAAAATACACTTATGTTAGTAAATGATATGTGACTAACTTTGATAGTCAACAACTTTATTAATAAAACATAATTTACAAACTTAAATAGTAACATATTCCGTCTTTGAGTTATATTATTATAAAACTAATATGTTTAATGACAAAATTCATAAAAACTTAAGTCTATTAAAACAAAAACAAATTACTAAATAACTTTTTGGTAAAACATTTATAAAATTAATTAACTATCAACATTAAAATATTTATCTCAGTATTTGAGTTACATTGATTTAATATTTAAAATGTGTAAGAATAAAATAAATAATAATAATAATTCTATCAAAACAAAAACAAATGTAACAATCTTTTTTAGTAAAACATTTATAAACTTACTGAACTGTCGACATTAAAATATTTATCTCAGTCTTTGAGTTACATTAATACTTGAATACTTAAAATGTATCAGAATAATTCTATAAAAACAAAACAAATGCAACAACCTTTTTTAGTATAACATAATATTTATAAACTTAACTAAAAGCATTAAACAATTTTGAAAAATGTAATTTTATTTATTAATCATTATTAAAAGTTTCAGTATCAAAATCTAAATTCTCATTGTACCCATTAACATCTTCCTCAATGACAGAATTTCCTGTAAAATTTGTATAAAACCCTTGAGCATCTGCAGGTATAAGATGCTTAATTGATTTTATATCATCTAGTTTTGCTTTGTTTATTTCTTTCCCATTAGGCCATAGTTTAGTAAGTAGTGTTTCAGATGGAAATATGTCATTTGATGCTCTACCACGACAACGTTTTTCAATATCAATGTAGAAAAATTTTTCATCTGATAATGTTTGACTCATAAATAATGAGAATGGATGACTATGGCATAATTTAATTTGTCTAGTTTGTAGCTAATTGATTTTGTCACCAGAGACAAACCTTTCGATTTGTAATTTTTTCCTCCAACCTTTCTGAGCTAACAAAGTCTTCATCATTTATTTGATTAACTAATAATGGATTTTTTTTTTTTTACAAGTTTTTATAACGTTAATATAGTCTTGAGGAGTATAAAGCCTTTGTTGGTATTTTAAAGCTGACTCAATATCACTGAAATTTCTGTCGTTGGGTAAAAAACTGTGGCCAGGGTATAAGTACTTAAGTGTTATAGTATTAAGTTCAGTACTATTGAAAATAGTTTTAGTAAAACAATTTTTATATTCCTATTCTGTTCACCACATGAATCAGACCACAAAATAAGTTCTTTGATATTTTGATTAAAATTATCTTTTATGTGTTTCCTCAAACATGATGCAACCTCTTGGCTCTTCTTCCTGACTGACCTTCCAACCAAACATAACAATATCCCTGATGTTCCTTTCCGATATAAATTCCAGTGTTGTATTATCGGGCCGAGTTTAGAACCAACCTTTTTTACTATCTTAAATTTCCGTGCCGATTTTACAATCTACCTATTTTATTACCTACATTTCCGGGCTGAGTTTACAACAAAAAAGGTAACCGCGGGCCCAGTTTATATATTTGCCCCTGTATTATGGCTCCCGAAGCTTGAATAATCTATTATTATTCGGATAGTGAAACGGGCAAATGTAAACTGGAGGGCATCGAGGGGCGTAATATAGTGTATCTATTATAGAGAATAAACTTGTAGTGCCTACACAGCTAAACGACGTATACAGATAAATTAATATATATTCAAGGGTACAGAACTATTATGGGCTATGTTTGATTACTTGAGCAGCACCGATTTTTATCGTTACATTTTAAGCCACCTGTTATATTTTATATTAATGTTTAATAATTTTACAAAATATTCGACAAAATCTAAAAACTATTTTCCATTTTTCGCGGTCAACTTGTGAATAATACTATGTTTGTCGGCGGTGGCGACAGCGGGGCGTGATGGAGTGAAGGGGAGAGTGTATGAGGTGACGGTGGAGGCGGCGAATGCCAGGTGATCGCCTTAACCGACGACGCGCCAGTCGTCCATCCGACATGCCCGCATGCGCGTATTCTTGTGCTCGTCAAACCTTCGTCGCCGTCGTCGTCGTTGTTCCGCTCACGTTCAGCCACCGTTGCCGATAACTCGTCACTGGCGAGTTTCGTGTTTTTGTTTGGTGCACGCTGTATATACCCAACGCCAGGGAGGTTTTCCGCATGCTGTAACGTCACAAGCCGTTTTTTTTCACACGAGGTATATACATCATGATCATTCACATACACGCATAATATACCTACACACCTATACACATTACTACATTAATTATTATAATATGTAATACCTGCTTGTGTTAAAGCAAAGTGAACTTAAACTTTTAACTTTACTATAGTTAGTCTGATGAATTCAAAACCTTGTCTAGTATAAGACTTTCCCACAATAACTTAGGTTTTCCCGGTGATAATTTAAAAAATAATACATTAAATTAAAATCATCGTGGTTTAAATATACTGCCAACTTACTTATAACTTATAACTAACTCTCGACATTGCTTTTTCAATTTTCTTTTTGCGAGGGGGTGGATTGTCCGGGGGCTGCAATATCGAATCATAAAACTCTCAACGTATAGAAGTGTTATTTTATGTGTATAGAATTTTAAGATTTTTTTTTAATTAATTAAAATTAAAATTAATTAGATACTCAATCCTTTTGGTCCTTCATGATCGATTCCTCATGTATTTCTATACATCAGAAATCGACGTCAATGATTAGGTTCCATAATACTATTATCGATATAGAGTTAGCCTACTAGAGGCCCATTCACTCGGACATTAGTCATTAAAATGCCCATAATGCACACTGCACACCCTTATGCTCACCTATGTTTTCACCCTTAATTTAATACATATATATATATATATTTAAAAAGCCCTGTTTGTCCCTGTCTATGATTCTCAGTAGGTATTTATTTTATCTCCTTGTAAATAAACTTAAATATAACCTAAAGCCATAGGTGCAATAGCGCTTGAGAGCGTTTTGAGCAAATAAAAACAATTAGTATTACAATTATTTTTTATTTTTATACCTGCTCAAGATATGCAAATTTTGTATAATAGGTATTTTGTACGTTGTATATTTGTTTGTATATTGTAAACCTAATGCACATTTTATTAAATATTTCTTAACTTATTGATATAGGCACCTATTTCATTGTTTTAAAATTATGCTAGCTATGAAATATCAAAGAAACAACAATAGTATATAAATAAATTCACATGACCATAAAATATTCTGTATGAAATATTCAACAATAAAATATCAAGTATGGGACATGAATTAATTAAAAATCTACGTGTATATTTTCTCTTAAACTTTAATTGTGGTTAGATTAGGTAAGTACCTACAACTATAACTATTGTATTCTGTCAAACCATTAATGCAAGCAACTAATTTAACCATACAATCATACAACCTATCTATATAACTAATTATTAAAAAGTGTATTTTGAAAAAAAAAACTTACTTAATATATTATAGGCACCAACTATACAAATATTTATTATTTTGTTTTCCTAGTTAATGTTTTTTTTGTCTTAATTGTCCATAACCTAACAATTTTTTACAAAATAAAAACGCTCCAAAAATTGGGGAAATAAAGAAATTAAATGTAACTAGATTCCAACTACTTTTTTTCATAATGTTTTTTAAATGTGTTTATCACCATTGTTTTTAATGTGAATAACATAGATTTAATAAAAGATAACCGTCCAGTGCTGCACTGCTATCATATCTTGTTTTTTTTTTAATCAAATACAGACTTATTTAATTTATGGAATGACATTATAATGAAAATTTAAATTTAAAAAAAATCTTTAATTATTGGCATAAGTATTTAATATTGATATATTTGTATTATAAATTTATTTCGTATACTTCAATACCTTCTATCAAATATCATTAAATATTGTTTAACCTTCGTAGTTAACACACTGTCGAAAAACTGTTTTTAATATTTAAATAATATGTGTTACATAATTATTATGAAGTATGATTTAATATCTATGAACTATTAAGAATTCATAAGATAGGTGTATGATTTATTTTATACATATTTAGAATCATAATAATAATTTTTTTATGACATTTAATTTGTTTGTTGTTGGTAGAACAAGTATTTTATTATAAAAACTAAAGACAAATTATATTAACATGTGTACGGGTAAATTAATAGATTTTTAAAATTATAAGCAGCTATTAAATTGCTGTGAACACTAAAATTTGTCCATCTACATCATAACATTTGTAACTAGTACTTACAATTTATTTTAACGATCACTTTTACTCTTCATTACCATCTGATAACATGACATTGTAGGTAGGGTACAAGCTACATACATTTATTACAATGCACGAGAGTATGAGACACACCTGATGCTGTGTTTAAATGTCATATTATACCTACCTATTGTAATGATATTTACAACATTCGTAGTTTTTTATACATTTATTCTAATACTTTATAATAATACTATTATAATATATAAACTTAAAAATTATAAGTTTAATTGATTTGTCAATTATACAATATAAACTAATTTCATAATATTTGTTTATTTACTTAGCTAAACAATATTGAATGTCTTTAACGTTTAATTTACTATATACTATGTACGCAATACATACAATTATAAGTTGTACGATGTAAACGTGTCAATATAAACATGTATAAAATGATAAAATAGTTTTTTATTAGGTCATAATATGTCATAACCAATATATTTTACCTCTACATATTCATTCAGTTTTTCATCCAAGAATTATACAAAATATTTTTAATAAAATATTATACCTATTAATTGATTAATATTTTAAAAATATTGCAAAAATTAATATTATAGTTTGTACATGTCTTATAATAGTTATATTATATTATATTGGTATACATCTTATTTTAATAAAAAGATCACCAACGTTGGTAAAATACTATGCTCTGTAAAGATAATTACTTACTACAATGGTACAGACGTCTAATGTATTTTTATTAACGTTTATTATTTCTGTACACGAATTGGCATAGTAATAATTAATAAATAATCTATTGACGATTAGGATAAGTAAATAAACAATCACTAAACATGTATTCAATCAATAGTCCCTTAATCATAATTTAGTGGCCCATGATTGGTCCATTAAAATGTAATGACCTAGTAAGTTAATAAATTTTTAAGGAACCTGGCATAACAACACCCTCAAAGCAGGAGAGTCAATTTTTTGTGTTGGAGTAATACATGACAACCAATTTAAGAGGGGACATCAGAAAAAATTGTTTCAATGTCTTACATACGTAGAATATAGATACTAAAAATCTCTCACCGTGTTTCTTTATTCTATGTTTTGTCGGAGCTTTTTTGAATATTTTTTTTTAAAGAAAGTTATTAGTGTTTGTTAATAGTTAATTAACAGTTATTTAATAACTTTCTTAAAGTGTAAAATATCAAAAATTAAAGCTCCTGGCAAAACGTAGAGTTGTTATACATCAACAATAGTTTAAACATTTAAAATTTTTAAACACGTATATGAATTACCTATACTTTTTATTATCACACGTTGAAACTTTTATAATATAGAAGAAATCAAAATTAAACCAATGAATAAATAACATTTAGAATGTGTGAATGTTTGATCTAGATTGAAAAATATTTATTTATGTTATTTTCAAAAGTGAATTAATATATTAAGTAGTAATATGAAACATGTCGTATACTTATGTGGTACCTTGTATATACATTCAGTTGTACCTAATTATAATATTATAAATTATAATTTATTCATGGAATTTTCTTATTATTCTTAATCGCATAGGATATTACTTTATGAGTAGGTTATGTGTATAGCCGTGCATAAGCTATGCATATGTAAAAGTTATGAGGTTCGCCGAATGTTAGGATAATATTATAGGTTTACCTTGTCCTTTGGACCATGAAATATTTTCACTGTTTTATATATTAGTCATTAGAATATAAATCAGAATAGACCGCAGAAGCCAAAGACCTTCGTCCTGCATGAAATCTATACTTTTTAGAATAGTAGGCAGGCTATTTAGCTATAGCCAATGTAGATGCACATTACGACAACGCATGACGCATAAACCACTCGAACGCATGCATATATATGGTGTCTATCTATAAAAACTTGAAGGGGTAAAATAATTATTTATTGTATTCGGTCGCATAGTTCAGCGATGTGGGTAATTAAATGTTGCTTATGCTCATAGGTTATTACTGTCTAACTTGAGTAGTACAAGATTGTATAAATATTGAAAATTAATTTTCCATTTATCAAGGCTGGGAAAGTTCTAACGCGTTAAGTTGAGGTAAAATAAAAAAAATATTAAAAATTAAAAGAACTATAAAACAATTGAAACTTGGTGAAAAATAACATTATGTAGGTGTTTGTTTCAATGTCGATATATAAACAATAAAATTAACAAGTATGAAGTAATATTATGATCAAATATTACGATTTACGATGTACGATGAAGAAATATTATCAAATATTATACCCATGAAATATAAATATAAATCTATTTAATTTAGTAAAGAGTAACCGAGTTTTTTCGATTTAAAATAATAAATTATTATTATAAGTTAAAATTATATAATATAGAAGACAAATTACTAATTACTAGTTTTGTAACTTCTATGTCTTTTTATAAGTTCAAATTTAGCTTTTAAACGTTTTAATGTCCAGTCACGATATTTATTAAATATTATCATACAATAATATTCACTTTCTTATTTTATTAATATTTATGAAAAAACTAAACATACCTATATAATATATATTGATATTAATATCCGACGACTTAGATTAAATTAAAACTATTATTATTATTCACTACCTAGTTTTTATAATATTATTTTAAACCTACCTATATAAACTTGTTCGGCAATAAATATTGAAATATATATTGTTGTATGTATTTAATAATAATTATAACAGACTTTTTTACAAGTAGAAAATAAAATCATTGTCAGTGTACCTAATACTTGATTTTACTTAGATAATTACCTAAATAAATTATATTTAAGAATGCACCATCAGTGATCCAATTATTTATATCCGATATCTAAAATGGCAATAGGGTAGAACTCTAACTTTCAGAACTCCTTTTTATTCAAAGTGGATTTAGGTTAGTAGATAGTTGCTAGTTTAGCTATATATATTACTTCACTGCTAAGAAACTGGTAATCAATTTATGGTGAAAATGTACATTATTAATTATTGTTGATCATACTAACTTACAATAATGTAGCTTGATTCCATATCCTTAAATGAGATTTTCATCAAGAAAATATGAATACGCGTAATAATGTCTGCATATAATTGATTATTAAATAATATAAGTAGGTACTCAAATTTTATTTTTGTAAATGTGATTAATTAACTCTTAATTATTAATTGATGCGTCTACACGTCTACTTCTATGTTCAATAAATTGTCTAATTATTTAAACTTTTACACATTATAAATTAGTCATTGGGGTATATTTATTTACTATAAAAATGTATTATTTACATATAAGTTATTGTTTTTAAGCTGTTCGATTGTACATTTTGTGTAATTTCAGCATAAAACACTAACAAATAATAATTATAAATAAATTGTATTTAATCTAACATAGTATGTACCTATATTAACTATAAATTGTAAAATATATCAGGTTAAACAAAGAAATAATAGTTTTCATAATAATAATGTATGAAGGTGTTATTTAGTATAGGTACTGATGGACACGCAATGCATTTATTCAGTGATGATTATTGTAGAGCATGCTTGACACATTAATACGTCAATAATACGTCCGATTGAACAGACGAATTTCCGATTGAATTTCTACAATAATAATATTTTTATATAAAAGTATCTACCTCTATTCCCACCTATATTTAATACAATTTCTCGGATATAAGATTTGTATAATATATGAAATGGCCAGTTTCATGAACTGAAAAACTGCTAGGTACCTACTGTTGCTAGTTATAGAACTAAGCAACAGTAACACTTCAACTATGTTTTTAGTGTTTTTACAAGCATATTACGCTAGCTATATGATAAAAAGCATTGAACTTTTTTGTGTATTATATATACCTACCACATACTGGTGTATTAAACAATTTTACTGTTTGGTGTGGTATATATTTAAATTGTAATATCCTCGGTATCTCAAAGTTTCTGTATAAGAATCGAATTTGTTTTCAGTCCCGATCATAAATTACAATATCTAAATTACCTCGGTAACTCGAAGTTTCGACATATCACATTTTTTATCTAGTCCCTATTGAGACTTCGAGATACCGAGATTCCACTGTGTTTGTAAGCTCTAAATACAGGACACCCTTTGTTGCCGTCGAATTTGTAGTTTGTTTTCAAAAAAAGTCTACTATTTTGAGGTTTGCATCATTGGGGAATGTTTCCACTACAGGTATATAATATTTTTTTCCTCTTTATAACATAATATCTATTAGTTAACATAATATATTAGCATTTAGCACATTAATATATATTGATTATGTATTCGTTTTTAACCATACAATTAAAACAATTTACAAATAATATTCTCTAATATTTCGAAAAGATTCGTGCAGACCATGTAGTATTTTAACTTAGGCCTCGAGAACGTAATATTATTTATTAGTAAGGAACTCTTGAATTTTAAATAAATTATCAACGACTGAATACGAAATACGAATGCATTCTTTGTATAAACAATGTCATTTACACATATTCGTAAAGGAGTAAAGGACAAATAATTAGCATCTGTATTGTCGGTAAGACGATTTCATATATGATATATTGACATATTGTATATATTATAGGTAGGTACGTATGTGTCTATTGTTATTGTTATAAGCCAAACGTCATGTTAAATTCGGAGATATGACCAACATTCTCTCCATGGGCGTAACTAGACCTCAAAGTTAGAGGGCTTCAAGAAATTCTGAGGTGGCTGAAAGTCTGAAACCTACCGAAACCCCTCGTTTAGTTAAGCCTATGATTCTCTGTATAATATTATTGTTTTCCAAAATATTTTTGATACTGAACGAAAGTACCTATAGGTAACTTATATTAGGTACATGAAAAAAAGTGCGTTGGAATTATGTAGGTACCTATATCGTAATTCGTATAGTTATTTAATTTTAATATTATAATAATTTATCAGTGATCGTATTGTGTGGAGGTAACATATCCAAAACTGAATTTCTATTAATTGGAATTATATCACACTTTTTGAAACCAGATCTTTTTTACCTGGACCATTTTTCCAGGTAGTTAATATTTTACGCCAAGCAACTTTCAGTGGCCGAAAGAATGCTACGTCTAGAGGTTGAGTCAAATGCGTCGAATTAGCTGGTAAAAAAACGAACTCAATATTATGTTTAGAACACATAGTTATTCCATCCAATGTCAAATGAGTTGATAAATTATCTCCGATTATCACCTTTTTTCCTGGTTTATTTTTTAAAAATGGTATTAAAATTTTTAAAAGCCAATCTTCAAAGCATTGGGAATCGAACCAACCCGACTTACTCCTGTTGTATCTAGAGTTTGGAGGTCCACCAATTACCCAAGAATCATACATGTGTAAGGCCTTTATAGACGGTGTACGGAGGGAGGATTTCACCGGTCCCAGTACAAGCAAACATAACAGACGTTGACGATTTACTTGAGTTCATCACCCTTTCAGGGTATTTACAACCTCTTTTTGTAATTATTTTTACACGCCCAGGGTCATCGCTCAAATTGGTTTCGTCATAATTAATTATATTTTCGGGTAATACATTATTTATAGACTTTTCTAGATTATCAAAATACAGGTTTATAGTTTCCTTTGTTACTTGCGTTCGAGCTCGTTTTATATTTTGACACAACCTTGTGCTTAGTAATTGTCTATGACGTTTTAGATATGACATGGCGAATTCTGGGCCTGGCATGTTATTTTTGAATTGCCTAACAGTTTTCCCTTTTCGGTCCAAATAACTTTTTACAATACATCGTAAATCGTAAATACCTAATGGATATCCCCACGAAGAACAAGTTATTAACGATTCAGCAATTAATTTTTCAGTATGATTAGATAAAACACATTGACCTCCTTGTTTTTTCATATGTTTTCCCGGGTTTTTGGCTTTAAAGGTAAAATGCCTATGCAGTACAGTTTTAGGAATACAGTGTTTTTCAGCACAGTCGCGGTACGACATTCCGGCCTTTTTATCTGACAAAGCAGCGTTGATTTGTTCTCGGCTATATTGAGTATAGGGTTTTGGGCGAACGGTTCTAGTATACTTTCGTGGCATATCTACTCAGTGAAATATGTAGGCAGGTAGATAGCAACTATAAATACATAAAAAAAAGTAATTATTGCCTTTTATCCTGAACGTGGATAAAATATTTAAAAATTTATTATTTATCATATAAAAATAATTATATGTAGGTACGTATTAATTAAATGTATTCATTTCAAGTGTTCCGATTCACCCCATTATATCTGAGAACTATGACTAATCAAATTCAATTGCCTATATCTCCAAAATGTATGACGCGATTTTTATGAAAAAAGCATAAAAACTCATTAATATATGTGTTAAAATGAAATATAGTGTTCAAACATATTTGCCTTCAGTTTTTCCACTTAGAGTTGACGAAGTTTTTCAGCACCACACAAATCCCGAAAAAAATCAGTTTTTGATAGTAAATTATCAGTGATAACAAAATTGGGTTATCACATGTTGTACTAGTGTCAATATATTCCAAACGTTGTCAGGAACAATATTCCGGTGAATCGGTTATCATCAAAACAAATTTCAAGTAGTATTGTACGATAATATAAAGTATTTCTTTTTTTTGTTCCTATTCCCCCCATTGTTCCTATTCACCCCAAACTACGGTATTAAAAATTTCTAAGAAACACTAAATCTGCTATTTTTATTTTGAGTTAAGGTAAACCTAAATATACTACCTATTAACTTTAACGATTAAGCACTCTCGCTATAGTAAAAATCACTATAATATTAATTATTAATATTATATTAGTACACAGTAATAAATAGAGTGCGGATTTGTATGAATTTGCATATTTATTTTGGTTTATTGTATAACCTATACGTTTTGTAAACACAACATTTGTTTTATGACATTTAGAGATTGAAAATAATATTACCTATGAAACTTTTTTAGCGCATATTTCGAACTTTAAAAATGATTAAGTATTGTCAGCAAAAAAAAAGTTAACTTTTTAACTTTTTGGTAAATATTTAATAAAAATTTGGATTTTCTAGATACGACCCACAGTTACGATATATTTAATAGTATTTAATGGTGCGGGCATCATGACATGCATATAATTTCAGCGAAAAAATCTTTGTTTTCGCCAAATACACACGCGTATTTAATACGTAGAAACCGACTCGAGTAGGTAGTTAAATAAACTAGAGGTTAAAAGTGTATCACGGAATAAGCATCACTTGGGTATGGCTCATCATACAAATAAAGTATAATGAACAACATTTCTATGTAATCGTATGCACATTTAATGTACTGATTAGATATATCTACTACGATAACTAGTTACTAGAAATACTAATAACGCTATAAAAAATATAAAGATATGAATTTATTGTATCAAAAAATTATTTAAAAAATAAATTAAATATTATTAAAAATGTCACATATAAGTACGTCTAACAAAAAAATGACGATCAATAAATATTATAAAAACTTGAAACATTTTAAAAATACAATAATTAAAGATACATTTTTGGTCAGTATGAAGAGTTGTATTCTCATGGTGACTTCTAAGTAATGTGGCAATAAGTAATAACGCATAAAAATAATAATAATTTTCGAGTGTATAGTATTATATTTTTTTAATGAATATTTGAATTTGTTAGTACCTATATTTTATTACATTTTAATTTTTTTAGTACACATAAAAACCACGTCCTAGGTAAATAGGTAGTAATTGTATGAAATAATCGTTCAAAATAATTTATTACAAAGTACTATTGACTGGGGTAAATACTCAGCGACTTAGTGAAATTGGAGGCTCATTTTTCGAATTCGGGGACGACGACTGCAGACGGTAATTTTGGTAGGTTCTGAATAATACTTATAACTTAAGTGTTAAGTGTTATATTCTTAAGTGTTCATGAATTATAAATATAACTCGTATCTATAAAATTATTGCAATACGATTTTCTTTCATACCTTTTATCCTAATATTTTAATATTATTATTTTTTCATATGTATTTTATACACTCCTTAGTTTTCTTTGGTCGTTGCCCACAAAATTATGTGAGTAGGTAGTAGATACACCGTACACGTGTGTCGTGAGCAATGGTGCTAGGTGTCCGTCGTCATTCGTCACTCGTTGTTGCTGAAGAGAATCGCGATTTCGAAACCCAAAGTCATCGTCTCTTTATAGAGACTCAACAGTTCAGACATTTACTGTACGGTTGTCTAATCTTTCGTTTCTATCACGTTTTATCGACGGCGGCCACTATACATAAATGGAAGGGGGGGACGAACGTTTAACACTGTCGTTCGGTCATCTGAAGGTCTCTGAGATGACGTTTATAAGGTATGTTTAATATATATGTATACATTTAACCTGCCTATTATATTTTTTCGTTATTATTAGTCGACGCTGTCCGCGGGCGGTTAAATTTATTCGATATCTGCAGCAGATTGGCACGGCCGACGCCACCTTGAGCAATATATTTTATACCTATGTATATACACGTGTGTACTGTGAAGGTATATACTTTTGCGTTTTCCTTACAATTGAACCTAGGGGGTTTTTTTTGCGACATGTCTAAGATTTGCATACGATAATAACAATGATAATTGTATTATCATTAACGCTATGAATAATATTATGGGTCACAATGATATTGTATTATACATAGGTAAGTATATAATATTATTTTAATGCTAATGAAGAGTGTAATTTATTATGTATTAAAATGATAGTTACATATAGAGAGATGTGCGTCTATTATCTACAGGACAACTAAAAATATTAAGTTCCTATACGGTTTAATATACAAAGGTGCCCATTTCAATTCGAATTATAGTAATTATACAAAGGCGCGTGTACAAAAATATTTTACAGATATGTGGTAAAAAGTAATTTTTGTGACGTTCCTTACGAAATCAGCAGTCTAAAATAAACTTTTAAAAAAAATTCTGAAAGTTACGAATTAATTTAAATTGTCTGGTCTGATCATTATCAGAGTGCAGGCTGGCAGTCGGTCAGATCCGTATAACCATACCTATAAAAGTCTATAGACTATTATGCCCTATGCACCTATATAATATATACACATTATTATGTTTAAATATATTTTAGGTAACAACTAATAAGTATATAGAATTATAGATTTTAATGTACAATATTAAGTCGCATATTTTTTATTTCAAATTCTGGGTGAAGCTAGGAAAGAATTGATTTTATAATGGTGATGTTTTGATTTGAATCCTGTGAAAAATTTTCCTAAAGTTTAGTGTAATATTACGTAATATAACCACATCGAATATTCGATTATTTTTTTTTTTTTAGTTCATAGTTTTCTTATAAGTGTAAGAAAAATATAGCGCTATAATTTATTAAATATGTGAATATATATTATGTTAAGAATAAAATTAAATAAATAGAAACGTTTTGGAAAGCACGCCGAGTGGTCTTAACCAAACTCAGCACAGAAACGATTTTCAATAAAGCTTGAACTATTTGAGTCCAATATTAACCTAGAAAGAAGGTCGGCAAACTCAAATATTTGTACAGAATTAAAATCAGAGTATTCTAAGTAGGCTTCATTTTATCGGGCATATAATTAGGTCTAAATCTTGAAACAATTACGCTGCTTCCAATCGCCTTAACCAAAAGTTTTTCTTCAATTTTACTTATCACTTAAATCTTCAGCAAAATTCATAATAAACGATACTTTCGTTCGTGAACAGAAAAATTATTAAGTACCTACAACCTACCTAGGTACTTATTATCTTAATTATAATAATTATATATTAATTTGAATTTACGAAACAAAAATGAGCTTGATAGACTTATATACTGGTAGATTATAAGTGAGTTCAAAGCTGACCGTACCTTAGAAGTACTTTTATAATAATTTTTATCATGTTAGTTTATTTTTTTAATTTCACTTGATCAATCAACAATTTATTATAAATCATAGTAGGTATAGGTACACAAAATACCTATATCTATATAGAGATATTGTATAAGCACCTTCGTGATATGAATAAATAATAATATATTTACTAATCTATTAATATTAATATACAATTATATATTAAATATAGGTACTTTAAAAAATCAATCAATTTAAATTTAACTAATAATATATAAACGCAATTATTATAATATACAATATAAGTATATACCCGTGGTATATAGAACAACTTTGTATATACTTGACGATAGTTAGACAATATGTAGGTACCGAAAACGCTCTAGGCAGCCTATTTTTTGTTTTTAGAATATTGTAAGTACTGTACGATCTAAAACTGTCCACCGTCACTTCCCCCGCAGCTGTACATTGAAAGAGAGCCTTGGACCCGCTTCTGCTGCAGATATATAGATCATAGATACAAACACACATTATTGTATATACGTATATACTATACTCGCTGCAGTTGATGACCAGCGAGACCCCGGTGTGTGTGGGGGGGGGGGAGATGATGACGAGGGGGTCTCGAGGAGTATACGCGGGGGCACAGGAGATCGACTTTCTAGCGCCGAATGTGATATAATATTGTAACACTGCACGCCGCGAAATGGAATTGCGGTCAAGGTCGTCACCGTCCACCATTAGATTCGGCCGGAGTGCGAGTTTCCCATACATTATATATAATATAATGTGTATATGTGACACACGCCGGAGGAGCGTAATAATATAATATATTATTAACAATATACATTTTCCAATACCAACTGTACTGGTAATCTATATGACCGCATACACTATTAGTTTCCAGTTATTTTGTACAATTGTCCACCAAACAAAATATTTATTTATATTTTATATAAATAACTATATTTTAGATTACATATAAAGTATAAACTCAATTTATTGTAAGGTACTAAGAATATTAGAATTTATTTCCCCGCAATTGTTGGGAATTTTGAAATATTCAAAATTTCAAAGTTTTATTTAAAATCCGTCATCCGTAAATCCGTTATTAGAGTTTGAATCTATAATTTGGAATCCTATACTCAAATTGGTGTAATACACAAAATTGGGGAAATCCAGAGAAGATTCTTTTGTATAATCACTTATAATAAAATTATGCATAATATTGTTTTCTTAGAAAAGTGGGTACCTATTATGGAATCGAGTCACTAGCTAATATAGGCGGGCAATGGCTGATGTAAAATGTATATATTATTAAAAATGCTTATATATTTATATTCTTATAATTTATATATATATGTATGTATTATACATTAGGTATATATGCTAATATAAAACCTTAGCAATATGAAATGATTGACTGTCCAGAATTATTAGAAAATTGTTTATTTTAAGTACCTTTCTTTAACGTCAAAGACTCTGGCTTTCCATCAGACCGTTTAAACTCACGTAGCTGTATGTTAAATAATAAATTATCCTATAAATCGTTAAAAACTTTTTTCCATGAATCTGTATAGTCATTAGACTTATTTATACCCATTACACGTTGGTAGCTTATTAAAAATAATTACCTAATAATTAATATTACCATAACATATTGTATTGTAGGTATCTAGCTATATTATTATGTATAATTTATATTCTAAAATTATGTAATTTAATTAAACTTTTATAATTTTAAACTGTTAATCGCTATACTTATACCTACTTTCTGCAAGGTGTTAATAAATAAACAAATCTAAGTTCGCATACACTTCAATACGACTCACCATTAATTTACTTCAATTTACAATTATAAAATACTCATAGCTTACTTTAAATTTAGCTTGAAGAAAAATGTTGCAGTATATTGTGGAAATATTAAGTGTTAGTAAGACGAGTGAGTGTAATGTATTATTATACTATGTATACTTACGTATATTACATTATTGAACATATTAATAAATTAATATAACTTAACTTGTTGTACCTATCTGGCTATTTCTATAGGTAGGAATTTAGATAGGTACATAATAATTTATTCATCAAACATCGGGCTGCTGTAATCGAATAATAGATACTTTTAACAACGTTGTACGTAAAAGTTTAACAAATCATAATTTTAATACTACTACCTACTCCATTGCTTACTAAATAAGTTGACATTTACCTCCTATTTACTTACGTATATGATTTTTGCCAACATGCCTAAAATATGTTCAGAATTAATCTGTTATGAAGTAAACTATAAAATACTTGTTGATGGAGACCAAATGAAGTAAAATAATTATTGAGTATTGAACCGGGTGGTCCCCTTAACATATTCCCTTGTAAGCTACTTTTGGGACTTATCGTTTATATTATAAATACTATTATTGCGTACTATGTACCTATATATGATGTGGTGTGTCGTGTGCGTATGATCTTGATAGAAACACCTACAATGGTAAAATTAAGGGTAATATGCTGTGCTTGTCCGGAATTTCACTTTTATAATCACGTTATTTGTTTTTTATTTACAGTTTTAAAATTCAATCAATTGAAACTTGTGGAACCATATAAATATACTTAATCATTATCTAGCTTAAAAATAAAAATCTAACATTTAATTTCTAACTGTTATTTAGGTAGATCTGAGAACGTAATCAATCTATCTTAGATATTATTTCTTAATTAATATTCATACAAATGTACCTATACACCTAAAGTTAAAATAAATCGATCATTATTTAAAATACGTATAGGTATAGTTGAAAACCCGATCATTTTATCTCCCAGGATTTTCCCTAAAACAGATCGTCTTTGATTTGATTAACTGTACCAAATAATAATGTGACAAATTATCAACGAATTGCATCAAGATTTTTAAATAATTTTGTACAAAATAAAACATTAGTAGGTAGAGAACAAAGTGACTAATGTATGTTGTAAACCGTTTACATTATATGTCGTGGACTTGCAGTGTCTTATTACTCTTGTGTTGATTTCATAAGACTTTGTACTTGAATCAAAATTATGGCGGTCAGTCAACAATATGTAATGATCATTTTCAAAAAATTACGAATAGGAAAAATACATTTGTTAACGTTGACACGAGCACACACAATGCCCTGCAGAACCTGCACTCGTATACAGTGTAACTATACACTGGCAGTATACCTACCCCTAGACGAATTTAATTAATTGTTTTCTTCGTTTGACCTGTATTTGTAGGTATTCGCGTGGTCATTGCCAATATCACTCGGTTACCGAAATCAGCATAGGCAATAATAATTCACGTAATATTATAACACATATTTATATTATAATATGTTCGTGTTGGCATACGTCACGAGTCACAGCCGACTAGCTATATATATTATAATATGTGTTTATGTACACCATCACCGTATAATAATGTACTTATCGGTTTCGTCATCGTATGTCGTGTAATATGATGATTGCTTTGCGCCGCTCAAATACAATGTTATGTGTTGTGTTATATAGTTAGGTACGATTGTCGATGTACATATCGAAACGCGTCCTTGCAATCGAGGCGAAAGTCCTAAAAAAAGTAATCTTAATTTATAATAATATATGATATGATTACGTCCGACAAAAAAAAAATACATCTAAAATGTTCTAAAAAATTATGTTTTCATATCAAAAGTTCAGAATCTCCTTTTAGTCACCATCGTTGATTACCTTTTATAAATTGCCCGTAAAATCATTATCAAATCAATCGAGTTTCCCTTCGAAAAATCGCTTACTTTTTTATAAAAAAAAAAATCAACCATAGTAATATGCTAGTTTAAGTAAAAGTTTAAAATTTAATTACTTTTTACTTTTTTGAAAAATGAGTGTACTGTAGATACGTGTGTAATGTGTATACATGGACGTATAACGATATACCATAAACATATCTGCCCCGGCTAAACAGTCGGACAACCGTAGAATTATTATACCTAATATTAAGTAGGCGAAAAAAACATCTGAACACTGGGAGGTTTTGATATTTTTTTGTCACAATTTATAAGTATTATTACAAGTTATTTAATCAAATCGATACAAATCGTGTATATATTTCGCACAAGATAACAATTAAAATATATATTACATTGGTAGTGTAGTATACTGTATACCTACTGTAGAAAACAGCATATATAAAAGTAACAACCTATTTAATAATTTTTCCTTTGTTTAAAGGCCGAGTTTACGTGTCGTGTTTTTCTTACATATACCTTAGTCTTAGTGTATAATATATTTTAATAATATTCATTATTGATCGTCCGTGCAGTGGAATGAACCCGACCCAAGGCTCTCGCCGAAATCCAAAACGTTTTTAAATTATTTATATAATATAGAATCGGTCAAATCACATAGTTTTATTTATTCATATATTATTATGTTGTTTTTGAATTTCGATAATTCGTTCAGTGCAATTTACAATACGATAAAATATGCTATATAATATTAAGTATTAATAAAATGCATATCAAATAATGTTTTATATATTATATAATAATATGATAGGAATACCTACCTACCTACGCATTTAACATGTCGAAGGTGCACTCGTTTAAAGCGTAAACAAACTCTTATTATGCAGTAAGTGTGTGAATTACAAACAATATGACATTACCAACATATATGTACACATAATATATATGCATTTATTATATAAAAGAAAGTCAACGGTAACATACCTATACCATTATAAACAAATGTTTTTTAACGAACACTTTAACGTGTTTTTTTCTTCCCAGCAAAAATGTCGACATCATCATAATAATTATTATTCGTATTTCGTGTACAGTTTGTATTGGCTGAGTACTCGGACACATATGAAAATAAACATAATTATACGCACTTACGTATTATATCATGGTGAACGGTATGTCGGCTTACCTGTACCTAACATAAACCTATTAAGTATTGACGTTTGTAATATAACATTTTTGTAAAAAGTTTATGAGACCCCTACAAGGCACAACTACACAAGCTCTACGTTTAATCAGCGGATACCAGCCCTCCTCCTATTATTATGAAAATATTATGCGCTGAATGGTAATTGTCGGGAATCTCAGCTAGTGTATAATAATAATAATATATTAACTATTAAGTCATCGAATGGCTGTGCGCCAAATATGTCATCGTCGGAGATGGTAGACAACGCGGTAACCGCAGTATTATTATGACGATAATATAATATTATTATATAACAAAAAAACAAATAACAATCAATAATTAAAAAGAAAAGAAAAAAAATTATAACCGAAGGGCGAAGAAGTTACGCGTGTGATAACAACACGATTTGTATAATACTAATAATAATAATAATTGTATACACAGGTGTATAATAATAAATATAAAATGATATTAGCACAGATATAATATTAGTGCCCGTGCCGGTAATTTCATTATGTAACAAAATATAAAACGATAATGTTGGAAATAAAAATCTCAATTATAATTTTTGACGCTGTGAAATTGCCAACACGCTCATTGTTAACGGCCGATGGGATATTTTCAACCACGACGCAATATCATAATAATCGTGTAAAATCACCGCCCTCTGACCTGAAGACCGCGTGCTCTGTAGGTATGCAGCAGATATCTGCGTGACTGCGTATTTATGGTGTTAAGTGTTATTAGTTGTTATTATAAAAATAACGTGGATGAGAAGAAGCAACGAAGTCGATTGTCATTTTTATGCGTTTGAAAATGCAAAAAAATAGGAGTAAGTGAAGATTATTATATAGAATAATATATAAATATATAACTATACAGGATATAGTGAACCTACCTATAGTAGGTATAGGTTATAATACTACAGACTCTATAGTCTATACTCTATAGTATAGGCAGCTAATGTATAAGATCGATGGTTTTCAAACGATTAGAAAATGATCAAATATCGCTTGTTTCGATTGCAAAGTATTAGGTAGGTATACCGCTGATTTCATTTAACAGCAAAGGTTCTTTAATTTGTTTTATAAGCTATAATATATAGGTGACTCTTAATAGTATAGAAGTACAATATTGAGATGAATGAATAAGTGATTTTACATTACATTATTAATACCAAGGTTATTTGTGATTAAAAATACGATGGGTCCACTATGAGTTACTATTTCGCATATTTTAATACTATTATTTAGTTATTAGACATTTTTTGTGAATAATTTAATATCATATTTAATTTGTTGAGTATTTTTGGATTAATTTTGCTGAGAAATTTTAAAATTTATAGTTCCTTATTTAATATAAATCTATTGAATAAAAAATAATTCTAAATTATAGTAAGTACCAAATCTATGTAGGTATCATTTTTCATAAAAAAAAAATTGTTTAGGTACAAGCAACTTTAAAATTGTCTCTGTTTTGAAATAAAAATGTGAGATAAATGCAGAGAATGAAATAGCTACATTAATTTTGTTTGTTTATTTTTATTATTGGTTTCGTATTATAAAATGTAAGTACCTAACAATGTATTGCTCCAATTATTATTATTATTATCATTCCATAGAATGTGTAAAAGTAGGAAAATAAAGATCATCTTTATTACCTATGTTTAATTTACACACTGTATTACTATAATAATATTGTTGAATGCCTTCCACGGGGCGTGGGGGTAAATTTACCAATATCCAATATAATAACATTATGTAGGTACAAGAACTTTAGATCGATGTACAGGTTTAGATACACAATGGTACTATATAGTGTATACCTATAACATTTTATACATTTTCTATAAATTCAAAAATGTCCTTTTCTAGTATGGTTTGAAATGCTTCATGCCTTTTAAGTTATTATCTCCAACTTTCTAGTAAATTCCGTAAAATATAAATCCATGAAATTTCGGTCCGTTCCTCTTCGTTTTCTTATTAACCCATTTCGCTCTTCCTCTTATTTGCTCTACGTTCTGCTCTAATGATAGGATTTAAATAATTATATTTGTGGTTTACATTACTTATTCAATATTATATTTAAAGTCGTATTTCTTTATCCTTTATAGCATCATAATATTATACAGTCTAAAATCGGATACCATCAAGACTCGAGTGAATGGAGGATTTTTGTCGGGCCTTTGTGAGGCGGTATACCTTCTGTGATAAAACAATAAATAATAATTATATATCTAATACATTAGCTGTAGTGTATTTATATAATATTATATTATAGGTACCTATAATAAACACTTGTAGTATTTCATATTTGTAACGAATTAAAATAAAAATATGACTCGTTGTGGTCGTCACCGCGGTGTTCTATGTCTTGACAATAATATCGTATTATTATAATATAATGTATGGCTGTAACCTACCTATTTATAATATAATATTATATCAGTATTCATTATGTATACTACGTTACGCACCACCGCGCGACACAGCCGGGACCTTCGAATTCCTTAGAGTTGCAGGACCGCTGGTGCAGCAGCTGTGGAACTTACGATCTCGACGTTAAGGCTGTCGACTGTCGTACATTGATATTAAATATAATATGGATACGACATTCCTATCGTCACAAAACATACACTTTTAGCCTTTAGGCCAACATCACTGAGAGAGAACGACAGTTCTCACTCGTACAGAATTTTCTGAGCAATAATGAAAGAAACATTTTAACAAGAAAGAAATGATATGTAACGATGTTACGGTTAAGAATTGTATCAGTAGTTGTATTGGCTCTCAAATTTATAAATAATGCTTCATCCATAAGTTATTAATGTCATTACTATCGTCGTAAAGGTAATTTCGTCGACGTCATTTTCGTCATAACTTATTCATATACAAAAACATAATATAATAATAGGCGTACTAAAATAAAATAATGCGATACTCAGTTGGTTGAACGAAATATGAATCCATTGTAAAATAATTATATATTAGGTAACTTTAAACTTATCTTATTTATAAAGTTTGGACGTAGATAAAGGTAATAAATATGAAAAAGTAAATTTTCATATTATATAACATTATGAAGACAATTAATCAATTATAATTTTTAATGTTTTTACTTTTTTTGCACTAAAACCTTAGCCTCGATATTATAATATTATTTAAATTAATCGAAAAAAAATCAACATTTCCCTAATACAATAATTATTGATTACCTATGTGGCTATGTATCATAAAAAGTCTTTCTTGGGCTGTTTTTCCTTATGTCTACTATTATTACTAATCTATAACAATATTGTAGCACTGTGCTAAATGAAAAGTCGTAAAATATTCGTAAAGCCAATGTGAACGTAAAAAATGTGATTATCTATAATGGACTCATTTTGAATTGGATCAATAATTATTTACTGTCCGATTACCACCTATTAGATTACTACATTCATGAATGTCGATTACTGTTTCATGTCTATAAACTGGTTTGCTTTTATATATTTTCCATTGTGAACTTTTTTTCAATTGCTACCTATTATCGATACCTATACTATAAACTAAATGAACTACTTTAATACGCAAAATGTAGTTCATGCCATAAAACTGGTTCGCTAAAATGTCCACGTGAAACTAACCATTGAACTATATAGTATATACATTATCTTAAACGAAAATTTGGACAGCTACAGCTTCTGACGTAATGCATTTGTTATACTAGATTCAAATTACGTTAACATTCACCATACTCGTCACACATATTGAATTATGTTAATGATTAAAATTAATACCAACAATATTCATATATTCAGGGATAATGTTCACCTTCACACACAGAAATATTTGTTGTCCATTCCTCGTCAGGCAAATATCAACGATACAAATATTATACGATTTCAGTAATTATATAGGATTTATAGTAAGTCATATAGCCCGTATACGTACCATATACCTAGATATTATTATATCTCACGATTCTTAAGCATAATTATATAATTTATTACGAAAATACTAATTCCTAAAGCATAATTAATCTAGTATTTCACTAAAGCTAAAAAATTATTCATAAGTTCATAACTTATTGTGTCTAGTAGTCTGGATACAGATTGTTTATTACGTTAAAAAATAAAAAATAAAAAAAATAAGTTCATAACATACGTATTCTTAATCACTAGAATAAAACAAAAAAGGAACATCTTTGAAAATTAATTTTATTGAAAAAGTAGTGATGTCGATGAAATGTCTACGTCAATTGCCTTTGGACAGGTGTATACAACTCCTACAAGTGAGATCTAAAATATCGATGTACCCATTCATGTTTGGTCAACATCATGTCATTGTGTAAATACTAAATTGTTTTTTTGTATATTAATGTTTAATGTATAAATTATATACTATAACCCACAATACCAAATATAGTACCTACGTAAAACGATTAATACATGATGTGTGAAAATGTAAATCTAACAATGTACAACATACGAGTTGTGAGAGAGATTAAAAAAGATTCACAATGTTCACCATAATATTATACAGATTACATATTATATAGCGTGTGATAACCAACAACGATGCGTATTATTCAATATTTAGATTAAAGACAATATTATTGTGCAAATAAGTGGTTGGAGTGACGTTAAGTTGCCAGTCGTGGGTATAATGTGTGACCTACGAAAAATTATTATTGTTAGCTGTTGACTTCATTTTTGTGGGAGCGTATTATATATTATATAATACATATTCATCCAACCGTTCCTCATTGTAGCGACGGATTGTTTTTATAAATAGGTACAATACCTACGTATATAAAAGTAATAATAACTATTAAAGTTTTTAATTTTGAACACCCGTATTATTCGTTTATACGACGCTATGGTTGAAAATTCAGACATGTAACTATTTACGTACATTATAATGAGTAGGTATTTATTGTACTCACTCCTCGTAGTATTAATATATATTACCTATATACAAGAAGATTCTTATTATAGTAAACACTCATCATCACGAAATATATTAACGCTTTTTTACATAATTTAAAATCACTGAAAAACCAAATTTTAGAAAAAAATTATATTTTCTATTGTTTATTGTTAGCACTTATCACGTTTTTTAGTTTTTATTTGTTTGGTTTTCAAATTCCGAATCAGAATATATTTCTGAGGAAATAATATAAGTATTTAGTATATAATATTATATATAAGTTTGATATCCCTATTTCAGAAGTTAATGCGTTATATTTATAATAGTTATAACTAGGGAACGGATTTATATGTAAATGCTTATTTTTATTAAAACAAGATGTTTAAGAATCGATAAGAAATGTCCATGATTTAAATCATTCCTATTAACTGATGCTACTTTTATTTTACATATTTTTACATATTTCACTAATTTGTAAATATTTTTAAACATATTTTATCATTTCATCGTTCATACGTTTTCAAGCCATTAAAAACAGCCATTATGAACTGTGACGATCCACGTGGAGCAAATATTTAGTAGTTTTTATAGTCGTTATCTTAAAATGTTCATAAAGATATAATAGATATCTTAATATAGTATACATTTATATACGATTGACAATCGATAGCAGTAGGTTTTTATAGTTAGTGTTAGGCTATATTGATTTTAAAACAATCAATGACATAATGAGTGGCAGACACTCTTCTAAAAATTTGAAATTATGCGCTTCAAATATGCTCCAATTACATTGGTTGATGTGGAACGATAATTTAGCCGTTTTAAAAATATGTTGAGACCTAATAGGCGACATTTCACATTCGATAATTTAAAAGAAATTGTAATAATTTAATGCAACAAATCATTTTGATAATTTAATAATTTTAATTGTATTTTTTTTTTAAATTTAATTAAAATTTTTTCCCACATATTTTATAAATTATACTTCCATATATATGTACATATTTTTGTATTTTTATAACATATAAATCCGTTCCCTAGTTATAACTTATAAGTTATAAGAGTATTTACTGTTATAGAATATACATCCAGTGGCATACAGTGTAGGTCATACTATATTATTATGTATATATATGTCGACATTTCATATCCACTTAGTGAAATCACTCTTTATTCATTTACTTATCTATTTCGTGAAAATAACTTTTTATAAAACAATATGGACAATTTTTTTACCTTTTCGACTTACATGATATGTGTAGTCTCTTATTTTAGATTTTGAGCGGAGCAATTAATATAGGTACTTATAAAAAGGAAAATTTATGTGTATATTTTTTGGGTCATGACGTTTTTAAAAGAAAAAATTTCAACGGAATATAAATTTTAAGAATTCAACACATGGTTCCTCATACATAATTCATAAAAAAATCATAATATAGTATTTATAAACACAATTTTTTTTAGACATATTGAGTTTAGACATATTTGGACAACAAATTTTTATTTTTAGTTATTTTGTAGTAATTCAAAAATATTTTGTTGGTAAATTTGAAACTTCTATTTATTGTTGTGTTTTAAATAGTTACCTACGTCAACACATTTAGATTGATTTTATGAAATTTATACCACAAACCTGTATTGATAACCTCAACCTCACTGATTCACGGTACGTGCACTTACTAAGTGGTTATGAACTCAAAAGTTAATAAAAATAATATATTATATAAATAAACACTATTATTATTAATCAATGCAATATTTTCGGCAATATTACAGGATTTATAAATTAAATTTATAGGCACTTAAAATTTAAAATGCCTATAAATAGCTTTACTCAAGTAAAAACATAGATTCTTAGTTTGATAATATCTGTGAGCAATTGCATAGTCCTTTATTATTTTCATATAATTTTCAAAACTTTACGAATAATCTTAAAGGGATATTATAACATCAAAATATAATTTGTACACTTTTGTAGTTTTAATGAATTAATTTTTTCTAATTTTTTACTCCCTAATCACGATTTTGTTTAATAGAAATTTAATTTTATAGTCATATTTAAAGTTCAAATGAAAGAATATTCAGTAAATAACAATTTCATTGGGTAAAAATAACAATCAGAGTAAAACGGGAGCATAAGAATAATTGAGAAAGTATATAAATTATTTTGTTGCTATGAAGATAAAATTATAAGTTTAATCACATATTTCTTTCACTTATTGTCACCGAAAAGACAACCTCTGGCGGTCGTGGGATTCTCTCAAGATTCCTCCGACTAGCCAGCGGTTTTTTGCCACATAATTGGATGGGTGACCAATTTCGCGTCGAATGTTTTTTATTTTTTTTTTTATGCAATTTTCGTTAGTTATTTAGGAAAAAGTGTTAAATATTACTGTAATTACTAATTTCTTTTAAAAAAACGATTTCAATCAACACTCAAAATTTAAAATGCCTAAAATGTCTATAAATAGCATTACTCAATTAAAAACTAGGCACTTTGTGATTATTATCACAGTAAGATAATATTAGTGAACAATTTCATGACCTTATTTTTATATAATTTTTAATTCCTTACGAATAATACTATGGCATATTAATATAACCTACATTCTTTCGTAGTTTTAATGAATTCAGTATTTTTTTCTTAAAAGTAATATAGCTACTCCCGTTTTTACGATATTTTTGTTTTTCAATTTGCTTACATGAATAATTTTCAATGCCAAATTTTTAGCTATTTTTAAGTATTTGAATTTTCTAATTTTTAGTTTTTTTTTTTAATAATTATTGATAAAATCGTTATGCGTTGTACAAAAGCTTAGAAATTGAATACATGTTTTCTTACCATAAGTTTTTCCTAAAGCAATTAAATATATTATAATTATAATTTATTCTTACAATTTTTATAAGCGTTTGAAGAGTTCAATTGTTTCAAACTATTTTGTAGTTAAAAATGTATAAAATATTTTTTTTGCATAGCTAAGGCTTAACTTTTAAAAAAAAATAGGTATATCCTAATCACGATTTTGTTTAATAGATATTTCATTTTCAAATGTTGACGAAATTAAATACTTATTTAAACAAAAAATAATGTTTTTAGTTATTTTGCTGCAATTCAAAAATGTAATTCGTAGAGTTATGAAACTTTTACGTATATTTTTATATTTTAATACACAATTTATAATGTATATACACAATGATATTTTCAAATACACTTTTTTAGTCTAAAACTCATTCGATCTACCATGTTACTGATAGTAGAATACTCTAATAACAATATAAATATATCATAAAATATACCATCAACTTAGTTCAAAATCGTTTTTCGTTTGCAATGATTTATCATTGAATTAAAATTTAACACATAGGTACATGATACATTACAGTGACTTACTCAATGAATAAATACACTCAACACCTACTAAGTAGCAAAAACCACGTATATCTATTTTCCCCATTTTTATATTTTTATATTTTAATATTATTTTGTATTAGGTATAATATACCATTTTTTATTAGTTATTATTTGTCTACAATTTATTTATTTAATACAAAAAGTAATACTTAATTACATAAAATAAGAAAAAAAATTGTTTATGGCGTATATTGTATATAAAAATAAAAATATATTTACATTGATAACATGATATATTTTATATATTATTATTTATTTTACAAGGTTGAGAGTTACGAGTTTACGACAACGAAAATTACATAACATTTTTATTCCTTAAGCATGCATTATTGCATATTTTGATTTTTGACAGGGTGTTTTATTTACGAGAACTTGAAGAAAAACCTTGTGCATGTATTGTAGTTACCATATAGAGTCTCACGAATAGTGAAGAAATACGACGAATTATCTGTTCAACATAACCAATAAATATTATTTTTAGGAAATTAAAGCTTTTCAATAATATTATTCACTAAGATTAAATTTAAAAATTTTTTTGATTAATTTTCAGCTATTTGACTGTGAATATATAGGTACACCATTCTACGTTACATTAATATTGACGTATTAGTTAATAAAAACTAGTAATATTATATTATGTAAGTACAGCAATATTGTTTTTGGAAAAAATTAGTTTAACCTGACGTATTATAGAAAAATGAATTATTAATATAGCAATATAAATGCTCATGTATTAAAATATCCTTAGAAATAAAGGCCAATTCTGCTCAGAATCGTTTTTCGTGTATTTACAACGATTTATTAATGAATTCAAATTTAACACATCCATTAAAGTGAAGTCACTCGACGCTTACCATAAAGTAGCTGTTAGAGCGACTGATTTTTTTTTTAAACTGTATTATTTTATCAATAACTACCTATAGTCAATCTAATGTAATTAAAAAAATACGGGAATAAATGCACACACGTTTATACCACACAAATTTCACCGCTATCACCATTGCATATATTATATATAGGTACCTAGGTAGGTACTTAAATATAAATGTATAATATTATGTTTCATTGTAAAATGACGGAGCAATTATAAATACGCTGACACGCGTCGGGTAACGATTATCGTTCCATCAATGCGTGTATTATGCACGTAAGTATATTTTGCTGCGGGTACTTACTTACTTTAAAAAGTTTAGGCGCTCCTCCGGAAGCAACGCATAAAATACTTTTACTTGTATACGCTTGCGTTACAAACACAACACGTGACCTTGATGGTGGCCTGCTGACTCGGTGAAGCGAGATTTGATTGTTTCTGCCCGGCAGCAATATATGAGACATAACGACGTTTTTAAAAATTTTTTTTTTCATTTTGATTTGGTTTTCCGAGCCGCGGCGACAACAATAGCTATTAGGTACTTATTATATAGAGACGGGCGCCGTCGTCCCAAGGACTCTCTAGTCTCGTGCGATCGTTCGGCTTTATATTACATATTATTACGCCCATATAATATACACTACACTCATTATAGGTTACGATTTTAAACTCCAAGTGTAGGCGAGTTAGAGTGAGTGACTTAGCATATAATATACAGTCAATGTATAGATTGTGCGTGATATCCAGCCGACCGTCAAACCCTATATTGACTATTAGCGTAATATTCGTAAGAATATTTTCAGGATGGGGTCACGGGAGACATTTTAAAATGGTATTTATATAAACTAATTCTATTCTAATGTCTTCCAAGTATAAAAATCAAGGGCATTAATTATTAATAAATGCTTATTGTTTAGTGTTTACTTTGAAACGGTAGGTCTAAATTTCTTGACTTACCTATCACCTATCAGTATCACTGTATCAGGTATTGTCTGTCTCATATAATATTAAACGTGCGAAACGTCAAAGGTATTTTTATAAACTGCAACAGTTTTAATGTATTAGTTACCGTTTAATAAGGATATGTTAAAAAAATAATAGCAACATTGTAAATGAACTTTTTTGTTAGCATTGGGGCACACATTTTTAAAAAAATTGCTCAAACCAAAGATATTTTCAACAAGGACATATTATTAGTACCTATAATTAGTATAACGCTATATTGCATTATTGGTGGTGGGATATATATAGCATGCGAGTCGCGTGAGTGCAACATACTATGTTAATCATAACACAATAACCATACACCTACATCGTCAACCAAACAGACAATTCAATACTTGTGCGGCCGAACGTATACAACATACCTACTGGCTACTGCAGTTATAAATTATAATATTATAATAATCCAGCATCGGTAAGTATACAATAATAACGGTGAACGGTCCATCGCGGTTATTTGTTGTTCAACAATAAATATTATTAGTAAGAAGTCGTCGACTTCATACCTACTACAAAAATACACACATGCACCTACATTGTACATCTGTCTCGTCGTACTTATAATATAGTCCTCGTACACGACAACTAGAAAATATCTGTGATATCTACTTGCTTATCCATATAATATTTGAATATTTTTATGGAAATCAATAATTCAACTTTTGAATATAAGTCGGCTCATTTATATAATAAAATTTGACTAACTCAGATTGTTCGTATAACATACTAAACACGAAACCGAAAAAAAAACAAATGTTTATAATTCTAGTTTCGATAAATCAAAAAAAAAAAATTGCAATACCTACCGTGTCACTACAGTATAGTTAGTAATAACTTTCAAAAATTAGTAGGCATAGTCATCCTGCTTAATAATATTGTACTGTAACAAAGAATATTATTGTAAACAGTAAACACTGCACGCGCGATAAACGATGAGTATAAGTTAATATACAACACGCTAATAAAGCTGCACACATAGGAAAAAATATGAAAACAGTAATTTCTAAGGTGTGGCTAGAGTGTCATCGTTTTTCAAGTACACGTAATTGAACAATCCTCGTAAACATTTTGAAAGTTGTCATACAAATTTATATAAATTACATATGTATTAAAATATTGGTGTGGAACATTTTCAAAAATTTCATATAGGTGGGGCCGACGTTATGTAAGAATTTATGTAAAGGTGCGTTGATCATACACTATAGGCAGACATTTAATAACCTCCGTCCTCGGGATATAAAATTATCCAATTGATATGGTTTGATTGTCTAACGCAGGCCCTCAGCTCGTTTTTTTATGGCTTGTGGTTAGCAATATTAATGAACAATTAATTGAAAAAAAATGAATAAAAAAAATTAGACAATTTTTCTTTCATGTCACAACTATGTTGGGGAGAGATATACATTATGTTACTTTTCTGTCTTAGGTATCTCTTGATAAACTTTAATTGAATAAGTATTGTGTAATAATGAATAAAATAAAAAAATTGTAAAAAATGTTTTTTCTCGATAAATTTGTATGTGTGGCATGCATAGTAAACTATTCAATATATTTGGCCCAGTTTATACTTTGAGTTCAACATGGCTGGTCCAGCGGGTTTCTCGAAACAGACGGTCAGTTAGGGTCCTCGTCGCTTGTCTGTAAAGCCGTATGTTTGGTATTTCCAGAAAGTATAGTGGCTCGCTCAAATTGTAAAAACCCAAATTGCATTAGTACCACTATTCAATTATACCCAATTAAATTCGTTTGCCTTGTAGGTAAAGGTACCTATTACACATTATACAGTTTAGATGAACTTTCTAATAAGTAGTTGCTGAACTTATTTTAAATCAAAGATTACCTAATTAATAAATCGATTTCATAGAAGAAATTATCCATATAATTGTATAGTTTGTAGTATAGATAAATACAATATAATATAATATACGTAATATAATTACGTAAACAATAATAAATAATAATGCTGTACAATGTACAACATATATTTAAATTCATGAGCACTTCAGTATGTCACACATATAATGTAATAAAAATTACGCATGTGACTAATCTAATTATTAGGTATATTTGCTATAAGCAAATCACAAATTATAATGATTTTTTTTTACTAACAAAATATACTTGATACCAGATACTGTAATAAAAAGTATACAAAATAAAGTATTTTAAATAATGTTCAAGTTTAAATTTTGAAGTACGTGAAATTGTTTTGGTTTCGTTTCCATTATCCACACAACTGGGTGTCTAGGTGGTACAAAAGGTTTCGGGTAAGAAAAATTATTTTCTGTTCGGCTCCAGTTGGTAATTTTAATGAGACTCGACTTATATACTCTTATCCTATTTTAGTTGGAAATATATACAATTGCAAAACTATTTTATATGGTAATAAACCAATAACTTATATTATATTATGTAATAAAAATGTTCATACCTTTAAAAATATTGTGGTATCGAATTACATGATGTAAATATTTATGTTTTAAAGGTACATTTTATAACTTTTTCAAATGAAGTAACGATTAAATTATAAAACCATATTGTATAATATCACGAGAGCTCTATTTATTATTAAGCTATAAAACCTTTTTTTCGTAAAAATCGTTTAGGTTAGTATTCATACATATCGTCACATTCAAGTGTAGCGTCAACAAAAAATCTACGAATGTAGAGATTGAACAATGAACAATTACCTATATGAAAATACTAATATTCAACACTTTTTACTAATAAACTAACAAAAATTGCATAAAAAAAAAATAAAAAAATATTCGACACGAAATCGGTCACCCATCCAATTACGTGGCAAAAAACCGCTGGCTAAGCCGAAGGAATCTTGAGAGAATCCCACGACCGCCAGAAGTTGTCATATCGGTGACAATAATTGAAAGAAATATGTTATTTAACTTATAACTTTATCTTCATAGTAATAAAACAATTTATATACTTTCTTAATTTTTTCTTATACTCCCGTTTTACTCTGTTTGTTTGTTATTTTTATCCAATTATATGGAAATTTACTGGACATTCTTTCTTTTGAACTTTAAATATGTCTAAAAAAATATATGATATTATTTCTTGTACATTTTTAGATTTATTTCCGTATTTTTTTAATTACATTAGATTGACTATAGGTAGTTAGAGGCTATTGATAAAATAATACAATTTACAAAAAAAATCAGTCGTTTTAGTGTCGAGTGACTTCACTTTAATGGATGTGTTAAATTTGAGTTCATTAATAAATCGTTGTGAATACACGAAAAACGATTCTGAGCAGAAATGGCCTACATTTCTAAGGATATTTTAATACCTGAGCATTTATATTTTATATTGCTATATTAATAATTCATTTTTCTATAATACGGCAGGTCAAATTAATTTTTTCCAAAAACAAATCGCATATTGTTGTACTTACATATAATATTACTAGTTTTTATTAACTAGTACGGCAATATCAATGTAGGTAACGTAGAATGGTGTACCTATATATATTCACAGTCAAATAGCTTAAAATTAATCTAAATATTTTTTAATTTAATTTTAGTAAATAATATTATTGAAAAGCATTAATTTCCTAAAAATAATATTTATTGAAACAAAATAACTAAAATCGTTATTTTTCGTCAATATTTTAACTCGTTATGTCGATTCACAGTATTTTTATTATTCCAAATGCCGAGAAAAAATTTATAAAAATTATTTTATAAGATAGGACTAAATATAAAAACATAAAGGATGAAAAGGGGATTACTTGAAAAATTGTGAGGAATGTTTAACGAGTCTATGATGAGGTTATGTTGAACAGATAATTCGTCGTATTTCATCACTATTCGTGAGACTCTATATGGTAACTACAATACATGCACAAGGTTTTTCTTCAAGTTCTCGTAAATAAAACACCCTGTCAAAAATCAAAATATGCAATAATGCATGCTTATAGGAATAAAAATGTTGTGTAATTTTCGTTGTCGTAAGTCATAACTCTCAACCTTGTAAAATAAATAATAATATATAAAATATATCATGTTATCAATATAAATATATTTTTTATTTTTATATACAAAATACGCCATAAACAATTTTTTTTCTTATTTTATGTAATTAAGTATTACTTATTGTATTAAATAAATAAATTGTAGACAAATAATAACTAATAAAAAATGGTATATTATATCTAATACAAAATAATATTAAAATATAAAAATATAAAAAGGGGGTCAAGTGGATGTCGCTTCGCTGTACAGTAGGACAGTAGGTTACGAGTAGGTCACTGTATAATGGATGGTATTAAATTTAAATTCAATGATATAATATCATTGTATAATAAAAACGATTCTGAGCGGAAACGGTATGTCAGTCTAGGATATTTTAAATCCTATATATATATTTTAAATTTTAAATTTTTAAATTACTATAATATTTAACACTTTTTACTAATAAACTAACAAAAATTGTATAAAAAAAAAATTAAAAAAATATTCGACGCGAAATCGGTCACCCATCAAATTACGTGGCAAAAAACCGTTGGCGAAGCCGAAGGAATCTCGAGAAAATCCCACGACCGCCAGAGGTTATCCTATAGATGACAATAAGTGAAAGAAATATGTTATTTAACTTATAACTTTATCTTCATAGTAACAAAACAATTTATATACCTTCTTAATTTTTTCTTATACTCCCGTTTTACTCTGTTTGTTTGTTATTTTTACTCAATTATATGGAAATTTACTGGACATTCTTTCTTTTGAACTTTAAATATGACTATAAAATTAAATTTCTATTAAACAAAATCGTGATTAGGAAATAGTATATCCGATATACCTATTTTTTTTTTTAAATTTCGGGTTTTAGTAATAACTACTTATGAGAAACCTTAAATTAAGTTTTTAAGCCTTATAGCTATACAAAAAAAATATTTCATACATTTTTAACTACAAAATAGTTTGAGACAATTGAACTTTAAACCTTGTAAAAACAAATTGTGCGTATAAATTATTATAATTATATTTTTTGTTACTATAGGGAGAACATATGTTAGGAAACAAGTATTAAATTTCCAAGCATACATTTACAAAGCATAAACATTTTTATCAATAGTAATTAGTAGGTGATAAAAAAAAAACTAAAAAAATTAGAACATTTACAATTCAATATGCATATAAATAGCTTAAGATTTGGCTTTGATAATTATTTAAGTAAAAAAATTGGAAAAAATGAATTCATTAAAACTACAAAAGTGTGCAAATTATATTTTGATATTAATATCCCTTTAATATTAATCGTAAAGATTTGAAAATTATATTTAAATAATAAAGGATTATGTCAATTGCATAACTCACTGACATTATCACACTACGTGTCTGTGTTTTTACTTATAGGCATTTTAAATTTTAAGTGTTGACAAATATTGTGGTTTTAAATAAATTATTGTAATATTTAACACTTTTTACTAATTAACTAACGAAAATTGCATAAAAAAAAAATAAAAATATTCGATGTGAAATCGGTCACCCATCAATTACGTGGTAAATAGGTATCTTATTTCGTCAACATTTGAAAATTAAATGTCTATTAAACAAAATCGTGATTAGGATATACCTATTTTTTTTTTATTTTTTGGGTTTTAGTAATAACTTTTTATGCAGAAATGCATAGTAATTTTTGTTTTTAAATCTAAGATTTCAAAATGTTATGCAAGATTCCTTCTTTGTCTACCTTTATTAATAGTGAAAAATTAATATAAGGCTCCAGATATATTGTTACAATTAAAGTAGTTGATAAATATTAAAAATATAAAAGCTCAATTTTTATTTATAAGCATTTATAGTTCTATTTTTGACAACATTTATCAAATTTAGTATTGAAAATTTAAAATATATTCTGTAACTAAAAAATCTCAAAAATAGGTATAAGGACACAGTTTTTTTTATAGTTATTTTATGATCAAATTTGGGCGAAATAACATAATAAATAACCAATATTAACGATTTCAGTTATTTTGTTGTAATTCTATAATATTAATTCAACTTACTGGCTACCGTATTAATAATAAGTAATAACAACATAAAATATCCACCTGACAAACCGTCTCAGCTCAGAGACGAGAGCTCTATTTGTTATTAAGCTATAAAACCTTTTTTTTCGTAAAAATCGTCTAGGTTATTTTTCATACATATCGTCACATTCAAGTGTAATAGCGTCAACAAAAAATCTACGAATGTAGAGCTTGAACAACGAACAATTACCTATGTATAAATATCAAAAACAGAAAAATCAAATCCATCGCCGAGATTTTCAGTAACTTATATCTAAACATATCTATATTAAATACCACATAATTTTATGATACATAATATATTATGTAAATTGTAAATGCGTAATATGTATAATGTATATAGGTACAATAGAAATCACTATAACGAATATTGCTTGGAACAAGATACTATTTACAACAAGCAAAAGTTGGGAATGAGCCTATATGTCTGATAAAATATACGTTTACAACGAGTATGGTTATTACGAGTTATCGGCTATAACGAGTAAAATACATTGAATTATAAAATAAGTGTTCGGTTATAACGAGCTGGTAGTTATCTTTTTCCTATTATATACTTACATATTTAGGTCAATCGGCTAGTTATATTTTATTTATTTATTTGTTGATATATAAATTTTATCTTTAATTTTAATGCCTAACATATATAGGTATTAAAAAAAAAAATTTAAAAATACTCAGCTGAGCCATCAGCAATACTGAATTGTGTTCTGATAGGCTCACTCCCTTTGACCATCCCTCCGAGCCGGTTACTGTGATGATTGACCGGTTACAACGAACGATCGTTATAACGTATATAGGTACCGATCTACCAGTTACAACGAGAAAAACTAGTTGGCCCTTGAAACTCGTTATAGCAGATTTCTACTGTAATTTATAAATTAGCTATTAATATTAGTTGGAGATTAACACAACGTAATATTAAATTTATATTGTAAACGTTCACCATTCATCGTTGTGACTTTGTTCAAGTATACATAAACAATGCACCTACCCACAATGCAATAAAAGTGAACGTGGCAATGAAAATATGGTACTTCATAAACCAACGAGGATTTTTTCTAATTTCAAGGATTCGAACGGTGATTGCAAACGCGCAAGACTTTTTATCAGCGCATTTTCGGCGTGCGAAAACGCATTTTATTTAATTTAATTCATTCTACTTTAAAGTTTAAATAGATATTGTTTTAATACAATGTGCTTACTCTCCATAGCCTATTAATTCCTAATTTGTTTTATGGTGTTCAGAATTGTAATAGCGTGAAATACTTAATATGAACAAGTATAGGTACCTATGTAATAACTAATAAATAATAGTACATTAATAATATTATATTAAATTATGTTTATTTTAATTTTCGTTTTTTTTACACAAGTTATTTTTGTCTTGGTCAAGGTACGCGTCTTGCTTAAGACACTTAAATTTTCAAGAGTTATCGGATTTGGAGTTAGTATAATTATGTTTCTTAGTGAAATTACACTTTCGATATCAGACGTCTGAAGGTTGCCTAACCTCTAAAGCGCGTAATTTATGTCTTAGTGGTGCATACAATGGGGGTTTTATACTCGAGATTTAGTCCAAGCCGGTGGTTTTGAACCTACGGGAATGTAAAATCTATTGATATATATTATGACTATATTATGCATTGTAAAGTGGTGACTTTGCTTCTGCTACAAACGTTTAATTTCAAACTGTTTTGCTGGCAATATTGCGGGAGACAGTTTTTGTAAAATTATTAATGTATTAGCGAGATAATATTATGTAATACCATCCGAATAAGCGTTAATAATAATAATAATATTATAGTCGATTGTAACAATTTATACTTAGGTACTTGTAAATATTTGCACACAATTCGCACACGTATAAATAATTCGTATCGTTAATACCTATAATATATCATGTGTCTGGGAAAAATGGGTAAATCCTTGCTCCCTCTCCCCAAATCCCACCACAAATTTAAATTTAAAATAAATCATAATCGGCTATTAAAAATTATCTTATGATTTATAAGAATATAAAAATATTGAGTCGTAATGTATGACAAAAACAACGTTTTGAATGGGTTGAGAATGCAATCAAATCTCATAGGTAACGAGTGTTTACCAGCGTCTGAATACGAAAATAATAGGTAATTAATTAGTAAATACTTCAAAAAAAGAATGCTCATTACGTGAGTTGTATACGGTATACCTATTTAATTTGGTATTACAACATATAATATTTATTGTCAGTTCAATATATTTGTAGTTATGTTTTATAATAGCTATACTCAGTTATACAACAATTGATGCTAATGTTTTGCTTAGTAGGTATTGGGTGTAAATTTGGGTTAAGGAGGAGGCATCAGGTTCGAGGATTTTCAGGATTTTTCCATCGAGGGAGTTACGAAAAAAAAAGTGTATAAAATGGATATGCCATCAATTATTAGTAAATAGCATTATATTTACATTAATTTTTCTAAGTAGGTACCTATATAAAAATTGTTAACATTTATAGATATTTTAGTAAAAAAAAATAATACTATTGTACGTGTATTCTACATGTTTACAAATCATTGTTTTATAATAGTTAGTTTACACGATGAAGCGTAAAAAAAAATTGAAGCAATGGGGATTTGATACCTCCCCCCCCCCCCCTTGTGCAAGTGCTTATCACCTCTATTGATTTGTATATACATATATACATTTACTATTTTTATTTTTTTATATATAAAGTAAACATTTTAGCCCTTCACAAATGTGGGCTTTAGACTGGCCCAACTTATACTAAAATTCTGACACCGCTACTGGGTACATTTTATAACTCAGTTACCTATACATTACTCAGTACCCTATCCATATTTTAGATTTCTGTCTGCGGGAGATTTTTGTTTTAATAGTCTAGTTTCATGTCCAGCAAACATTATTCAAAAATATGTAGAGGGAACTGAGTAATATGGGTAATTGAATTGTTCAATGTACCCTGTTTTCGCAGACACGCTATGTATATATATATTCATTTCCATATTTTGTACCTATCCCTCAATTTGTGAATTGTTTTTAATAATTGTTCTATATAAAATGTATGCTTATTTATACAGTCGATTAGTTTTGTAAATGTTTGCAAATTGTGTACAACGTGTTTCGTGTTTGAAAAATTCGTCTGATGTCAAAATTCCACTCTCTTCAATTTAATTATTTTTATGTTGATTAATTCTTGAATTATAAAATCAAATTATCCTGTAATGAACTCACCATGTACCAATATGATGGGTATGTTAAAATTAAAAAAATGGGGAAAACGATATCAAGTAGACTTGACGAAAAATTAAAATATGTTTTTAGAATTCTTATCGCTTCACTAGATCAATCGGTACGCTGGAATGAAAACTTTGCGTCTAAATTCCTATGTTCCATGTGTGTTGGACAGTCAGAAAACCATCAAACCAAACTCTTTAAGAGGACGCTACGCCCACATGTGTTATATCCGTCTTACAAATGTACAACATGGCAAAAACTGTTTTGCGCGGAATAGAACCACTCAGGCTGTAGTGATAGTTGAGACTCCAAATTGATATACAAAATAGTATATATACTGGATATAGTTCAGACTATTATCTGTCAAATGTCGTTTTTATTTTTTTGATATCACTTATACGATAAAAGTTCTTTTTGTTAAGAATCCATTATTTGTGTGTAATAATAAAAAAAAAAAAATAATACCATTGTGAGATTATGTTTTGAAATCAACAATTACAGAATTTAAGCACGTAAATTAAATCAGATTTCTTCTAAAAGTAACCAGATGACCTATAGAAAAAACAAGTAACTTGGTGGTGCCTTTTAAAAATTATATAGGTAAGCGCATGCAGCACACGGATTGGTCCATAATTATAATCATTGTAGTTACTTAATTGTAACTAATCGATAAATGATACCAATGATACCATAACGCATACCTATATTATCATCTACCTGATCCTCGGTTCTGATTTTCATTAACTATATTAAATATTTATAAATTCTACATAGTTTGATTAAGTGATGTTTAATATATATATTTTTTTTTTTGAATTTTGACATTCATACAATTATCTTTACGGAATAAACCTATAAGTGTAAATCCATTTTAACGACATGATGTTTGATAATGTGACCAAACTATGACAGTACGAATATTTTCTTACTATTTCAATATTAAAGTACATATAGGTATGGTTATAACTTGTAGTGATTACGCTATAACGAAGAAACTAATATATTAGGTATATAATATAATTATTATGGTTTTTTGGTCACGTAAGTACTAATTTATCAGTAATCCGATACCATAATTTGATAATGTAGGTAATAATAATAAGGGTGATGGAGTTGATGTATCATTTCGTCTTTTAAGTTTAAATTGGTCAGTTTAATTAATAAATGTGAAAAGAAAGTAACCAAAATATTAGTTTATATGTTTTCAAAACTAGTTAGGTACTTTTATTGCGTCCTTTTTTACCGCATTTGACGAAGAATTTTTACTGGTCTCTTAAAAGTTGTTATAACTGATTTCCACTGAATAATTGGTACTTTGAACGTGGCGCAGGATATATTGCCCGTAACTATTGGATTCCTATAGTGGTTAATTATACTATTCAGAAGTGGATATAGTTATAAAAATAAGGGAGGTAGAAATAGATAAATAACTTCAAGACATAAGTCAAATTAATATAATATGAATTAAATAGGTACTGGTAATCTTAAAAAGTGATAAACTATAAAATCATATACCTATAAAATATAGAAATTATTGGGTACCTATACAGTTGGAGATTATAATAAATATATTATTATGTCCCCTTTTAATGTCTTTTAATTTAACTATTACTAATAAATGAGAAAGATATCTTTGAAATATAGAATATCTAAGAGGGTACTTCAGTCACCTACTATACCACTAGTATCCACCACTGGTTCTACATATCAACTCAAGAAGTTGTGTTGTATATTCGACTTATCATATTTTATAGATAGGTAACGGAAAGTTGACAACGTTAATACTGATGCGAGGTTTTAGTGTATTTCTCGTTATTAGATTCAAAGTTAGTCTTTATTTTACAGACTAGCCTCTGTAAATTATTATCGCACAATCGTCGACCAATATAGAACGGTGGTAATATTAATTGTTTCAATAAATCTAAAGACCTCGAGAGGGCCATGAAAACGGTCTAGTAAATTATTTTTCTCGTTAAAACGTGTGACGCGGAAGACCGTCATCGTCAATTCGTCATTGCAGTCGTCGATTCGCTGCGCGGCACGAACTGTAATACTATATTATACTTAATAGCTAACGCCGCTTTCTTTAGGAATGTCCCTGAACGTTATATCATTGTTTCCGAAGATCATGTTTTTATTTTTTTCTAACTTTATTCGATGAAAAACAAAATAATCAACCAACCCGTCAAACCTTGGAATTTCACAAATTACGTCTTTACTCGAGTGTAGAGACAGGTACATGTCATTATTATTACAGACATTATTAATATTAACTGTGTTAATCATCAAAAAAAGTTAATTTAATCTGTTCCATAAGTATATTGTACGGACACACACAATTGGTAACGAGGGTTAATCCAGAGGCAATTTAAATATAGTGGTTTTTTTCAATGGTTAATCGAATTCTTGATTTCACTTGATTTCAAAACTATCTATCACTTACTCAATGTTCTCTCACATTAACGGTACCTATTTGACACTTTATACCCGAATTTACTGTGATAAATTTAATAAATCTATAGGTATTTTGAATATTGCTCCACAGTGCACTTTAAATATTGATTTTATATAGGTAATCAAGCGAACCTCGTATTGTACTACATTCATTTGAAATAATTATTATGAATAGAAACTCAGGTTATATAGTTATACTATAGATAGGTATATATTTTATACATATTATATAAGTTTAAATTCAAAAGAAAGCGGTGTCATTAAATAAACTGAAGATTTTTTATGAAAACCAGTCATACATTTATACCAGCTTAATTTCCAACAATAATTATTTATCGACGTCTAATTACGATGTCGGTACGAAAGGTATTTTAGTATAATACTTAACTTGAATGTGGTACAGTATTGTATGCCACTACACTTGTACCTGTGGTTAGCATATCGTTACACCTTACACGAATTAATCAAATTAATGCTTAACGATATATTACATTAATTATTTGGTATAAACTTATAAAATATGTGTATAATGTATGAATACTTAGAAAATACAGAAGTTAATGACTAGAATTTATTTCATAACATTATTGTCATTGCCATTTAACCTAAAGAATAAATTTTACTAACAAGGCAAATAACATAATACTATAAAATAATTATTACAAGTACCTAGACATTGTCGAAACAAAAAATGTATTTTTTTTTTTTATTTTATTGAACAAAAAGAAACATCGGCTACAAGGCCATTAGTTATAGTAGTACATTATTTATTTATTTTTTTAAATATTTTACATTTTGTATAAAAATTCTTAAATTAGGTTGTACAGTTTGGTTTCCATTAAGAAATTGATTATGTTAATATTTGAGATGAAAAGGAGTCACTGAATTTCATAGGTGGAAATGTTTTTGAGAGTGCCTACCTACTGAAATTCACCAAATTTTACCGACTTACCGAGTTAGGTACCTACACTAAGAATCTTTTCTTGCCTACCACAAACATATTCAAAAATATTTTTTTTACAAGACATGGGTAATTTAAAACATGCAATTATGTAGATTGTATTTTAAAATGTAATAACAAATAACAAAATTTAAATTTAAAAAAATCACTGTTAAGCTTATTAAAAAAATAGTAACTACTTTAAATATTAATCATACCTCATTTTAAGATTACTTGCACCATTTTGAAAAATTATTAAAACTTTTGCTAGTCCTTTTAAAATTATGGGAGGCACTTAATTTGTATGAACCCAATTAACTTTGAAGTATAGTTTGGTATTAATATTTAAACTATAAATGTGAACCTGAACATAATATCAAACAATTTTCAATTATATATTTTTACCTTGGGGTTCCGATGTAATTTACCTCATAACAGAAAGTCATTAATCGAAACAGTTGTGAACATTTTATCAAATTACCTATATTTAAAAAAAATAATGACTAGGTAGGTTTATATAATATTATATTGATTGTACAATTAATTTATTACTGGACATAGTTTTACTCAAAGACCAGAATTAGGTTAGTACTGTAAATAAAAAAAAACTGTGATGTAAATTTTTTATAAATAATAAATATACCAATAAGTTCCACTGTAATAACTAATAAGTGACAAACTGACAACTCAGAATTAAGATGTATTTTTAGCAGTACCTAGCGCTATATATTTGTTTTCTTTCTCTGTGAAACTCACGTAAAATCTTTTTTTTTGTGATGATTGTAAATTAAAAGCACCTATTATAAAAGTTATAGAGAATAATATTTTAAAATAAAACATTGTAATTTCTTATGTATGGTTAAACTACCTAAGTACATAGACAAAAATTAAACTATATTATATCCCTTAATTTAATACCTACTTATTTTCTTATTTATACCCATTTATATTTTTGTGACATGTCATATATATTATAATTGCATAAAAAACAGATATTTATAATTGTGTACCTAATTATTTTTGTATTTATTAAATTTAACAGGAATCCAAAATGGGGTTCGGTTCTAAAGATGAATGGTGTGGAACCATCGTCAAGTACAGCATGTTTTTGTCCAATTTTATCATATTCGTAAGTTACGCATTATTCGTTTGGTTACAAATTACAATATTAATTTTGAAAAAATTATAAATTAGTTACTTTCAGATAGTATTTTATTATATACTATATCTACCTACAATATGACTAAAGTTAAAGGTGCTATTTTTTGAAGAAAATTAAAATTGCTAAAAAAAGAACTAATGTTTGTAATAGTGATAAACTTTTAAATAAAGATTCCTATTGATTTACATTTTGATTGATACAGTTTTTGATATCACGTTCAGAGGCGTGCCCAGGATCAAAATGTAGGACAGGCCCTGTTATAATTATTTTAATTTATATAGGTACAGTGAATGATGTAAAATATATTAATTATAACTATTTGAAAACAGGGGAGGCCCGGGCCTACCAGGCCTAGCTGCTGGACACGCCACTGATCACGTTCTTATGATGTTTAAATGTTAATTAAATGAGATTAAATTAAAGTTAAGAGTTTAAGACCCACGCAGTATGATAGTATGGTGTAGCTATATTATATAATACAGGTACCCGCTCATTTTTTGTGGTACCATATCCTTAACTCTTACGGAGTGGTTAATTGTTTTTGGTACATAGAAATCTACATTATAACACAATAAATTAATGCATAAATTCCATTATTTTATAGCTACAAGTTAGTTAACCTGTGAAAATTAAAAATAGTGTAATTTAATTAATTTTCCATCAGAGTTACACCAAAATTGATTAAAAATATTTAGTTCTATAAAAAACGGAAATTAAATATTTGCATAATAAGAATAATATTAATTTCTGTGTTCATTATACAAATTAATATATTTTTTTAAATATTCATATCTAAATACCTATCTAATACAATTTGTCTACTGCAACCTCATCAAATTAGAAAATCCATGTAATAATTATTCATTAATAATAGATATAGTGCAGTTATACTGTAATATACTTGATTATAGTCTATAGAAAATATTCAAATTCAAATTAAATTTGTTTACAGATTGGAGGCATCGTTTTGGTGGCCATATCGGTGTATACACTGTACGACAAGTCGTTCATCAAAGAGCTATTGGGCACCAACTTGTTCACAGGAGCTGTGTATATTTTAATCGTAGCGGGCATTTTGCTGTCACTTCTATCATTTTTGGGATGCGCTGGAGCCGTCAAAGAAGTCAAATGCATGCTACTGACGGTATGAAAAATAGTCTCGTATAATTAAGATGCACACAACTTTTGGTTTTCAAAATAATAATAAATTAAAACTTATGAGAAACCGTAAATCGGATTTAGAAATTTCAAATGTATATACCCAGTATAACAGGTTATTATAAAGTGTTATTAGTTATTACTTATTAATAATAGGTAACTATAATAACACTTTATAATATTTATTTTATTGGATGGTCAGTTATAGAGAGGTGCCATCACCCGGGGATGAGGGGTACTGACCACTGATAAGTTTAACAAATTTAGAGAAAAAAGGTAAATTATTAGTAAGTAAAATTAAAAAAACCCAATTCAAATAATATATTACCTATGTTCTTGTTTAATTAGTTCATTAGTGAATTATTGAAATTTTCAATTTATTGGCATATCGTTTATTTACCGAGTTAATAATATAGACTAGGTAATTTTATTTCCTAGAAATGTTTGCTGGTTACGGAGTATTTATTTAATGATTGTAATTTAAAAATACTTGTCAGTGATACTGTTTTTGAGCCAATTTTCGCTTAAGCTGAAAGTATCCGAAAATTATTTAATTTATTATTTACACAAATTTATAAAATTCGACCTTCAAGGTAAAAAAGTATAGGTATCTAGTATGTATACCAAGCAACCAAGTACGTTAAGATACATAAAAGTAAAAATTACAATAACCATAAGTATGAGTTGCGATTTATTTAGTATATTAATATAGGTACTAATGAGTTATTTGTGGTAACTAATATGTAATAACTATTGACACATTTATTTGTAAAATGATATTGATAATAATATTTTTTTTTACATTTTTAAAAAAATGCACGATTACGTGTTTCACCACAAAAGTTTTGACATAAATTGGATTTTTGAATGACCATGAATGAAAAATAATATAGATACAAATGTACAATTTATATTAAACATTAGATTAGTGTAGGCATGAAACTAATGTAGGTGGTTATATTAGCCAAAAGGTATGTTAGTCATATATACGATAATATAATATATTACTGTTACGCATAATTCATTTAATTTATTTTAAGGTATCGAAGTGATAGATAGTAGGTATACCACGGAATAAATTTAATCAGAATGGTCATTCGAAAATCAGGTATAGCTTAGAATTAGATGTAAATAAAAAACCAGCCATCATTCCTTTTTAGAGTTTAATTTGCATTGATGCATATCAAATTAAAATAATAAACTGTTGAGTATTTTAGTGGATAATTGTATATAAAATAAAAAGAAAGAAAAACGGTCTCTCATCCATATTATCATGCTTTGTTTAAATATTATCTAATTTCGTCAAAATTTGAAAATTAAATGTCTATTAAACAAAATCATGGTTATGATATACCTAAATACTTTTAAACTTTTTAGGTTTCAGTAATAACTATTTATGAGTTATGAGGAACCTTAAATTAAACTTTAAAGCCTTAGTTAATTAGCTATACGAAATATCAAATTGTATACATTTTTAACTACTAAATCATTTTTAAATTTTCGAACATTTGAACTTCAAACGACCATTAAAAAAAATTGTAAGTATAAATTATAATTATAATATTTTTAATTGCTTTAGGAAAAACTTATGATAGGAAACATGCATTCAATTATTCATGTCAACAAATTGAAAAATAAAAATAGCATAAAAACGGAAGTAGCTATATTAACTATACGAAAAAAAATACTAAATTCATTAAAACTACGAAAGTATGTAAGTTATATTAATATCCAATTAATATAATTCGTAAGGAATTAAAAATTATACAAAAATAAGGTCATGAAATTGTTCACTAATATTATCACATTGTGATAATAATCACACAAGTGTCAATGTTTTTAATTGAGTAATGCTATTTATAGACATTTTAAATTTTGAGTGTTACAATTTAAAATTACTGCAATATTTAACACTTTTTACTAACTAACTAACGAAAATTGCATAAAATAAAAATTAAAAAATATTCGACGCGATATCGGTCACCCAACCAATTACATGTCATAAAACCGCTGGCTAAGCCGAAGGAATCTTGAAAGAATCCAGAGGTTGTCCTATCGGTGACAACAAGTGAAAGAAATATATTATTTAACTTATAATTTTATCTTCATAGTAACAAAATAATTAATATACTTTCGTAATTATAATGAATTTTGTATTTTTTCTTTTACTTTATTTGTTTGTTATTTTTATGTTTGAACTTCAAATATGACTATAAAAATTTTTTTGTAGGTTTTTAGATTTCAGTTATAAGATAATAACTACTTATAAGAAACTATGTATTTTCAAGCCTTACAGATATAGGTAGGTAATCATTTGATGAAAATGACAAGTTTCTACAGTTATTCGTTTTTGAATCAATCACAACAGAACAAGAAAATCGTTTATTAAGTATTCGGTTTTTATACCTACACATTCAATTTCGTCAAAATTTAATCTTCGGACGCTCATAAAATATATTTGTGGACTTACAAAAATGCCGGCATTTTGCTGAGAATATTGCAATAATTATTATATTGCTTACTTGTAGGTACCATATATTATTGTTGTTAACTTTTGAGTACATGACGACTTACCGTAATATCGTAGATCGTTGTTCATAGTAGGTATAAATGGCATATGCTTAATCTAAGTGTTTTTAAAAAGATATTGTGTAGACGTAGGTGAAGGCGGCTACACACTGCATTGGGTTCCGCTTAATGTGATCAAAGTGATGCAGGTCATTTTGATTCTATTAACCGGTTGATTCTATAAAACATTTACAAAATTTTTTTCATAATTCAACCTTTTAATACAATTACATATTTAATAGTTTATAACATAAAATAATTTTAAAGTTTTAAGTATTTAAAGTTCAAAATTTGACTTAATGTATCCTTTGAAAATGTAAAAATTACTTTGCAGTTATAAATGTATAAAATGTCCACTTTTTATAGTTGAGGATTAAAAATATAAACAAGGTTCCACGCAAGTAGTTCATACTGTAACCAAAAAATCGAATAGATGTATTAACACAGTTTTTTTTTTTATAGTTATTTGAAGTTCAAGTTTAGATGAAATTAGATACCTATTTAAACGAAGAAGAACGATTTTAATTTGTGTTATAATGTAAAAATATTATTCATGGGTGGTATTAATCAAACTTCTGAGGTATATTATTATATACAAATAATATTAATTGAACTTACCGTATTATTAATACGGTAATTAATAATAATAATATAAATATAATATAAAATATCCTTGGCTGATAAACCATCTCTATACTCAGAATCGTTTTTCATACCTATACAATGATACCTTATCATTGAATTTAAATTTAACACCATCCATTACAGTGACTCATTTGTAACCAACTGTTCTTTTTTTTTTCATTGATTTTTATAGAAAAAAAACTAAAAAAATCAAAATTGTCAATGTGCTTATACACAGTTGAACAATCTTCAAAACATTTTTAAAAATTGTATCATGTATAGATAATACAAACCTATAATATATCCTAAGCCATTTATATAAATTGCATGTATCTACGGTTATTCGTTGAACGTTTTTAAGTTACACCAAAAACAGAAATTGATAACGTCAAAAATTGATTTTGGTTTCCTTTTATCCATAAGAGGATTTGATACCAACCGTTTTTAAGGAGTTAAGTATAGGCAATTGTATATGTGCATTTCATATGTGGGACACTATGGGTCGTGTAATGTGTACGCAGAATGTGATCATTAAGGCGCGTTCAGAAGTGGCTTTTTCCGTGTAGAATTTGTTTTTCGATTATTACCTCCCACATAATATGCATGCACGTCCTGTCAACAACATACTACACGGACATTAACTAGCTTGTTTTTGTTGTATAAAGTATTAATCTTTTGTTAATCATTTTAACTAACCAACTTATCTGATAAAATTTCTCAAAATATATTTTAATTTTTCATGAAATTGACTTTCTTGCATTTTTTAAATTAATTTTCTTTTTCAGTATTTAAAAATTCCTAATATTTAAAATCTAAAGAAAGGGTAAAGAGTTCTTCAATTTTGAAAAATGGAAAATCGTTTTCAAGTAAACGTCGTGACAAATCAATTATGTTTTTAGAATTTTTATCCGATAACTAGAATAGAACTTCTATTATAGAAGGTACAATGGCCATAAGATATGTCTAATTTGGTAGAAAACATCGTTAGGAACGAATCCCCTCAATATGTTTTTATTCATTATTTTGAAAATATTGGGAATTTTCGATTTTGATCGAAATAAAGTACCGACTAGATCCAATTTTCTATCAGAAACCACTGTCATAGTTGAAGATTGAAAAATTTTTCCTACTATGTATAATATCATATATAGTGTTACAAATAAAAATTTTATTATAAAACTATACATCATTGTTGTAAATCTATTCATAAATCGCTCCGCTCAAAATCTAAAATGAATATAATAGGAACCTTGTATTAAATTTTCTAGATTTTTTCTCATAAACAAAAATTTTGTCAAATACACATTGAAAAAAAAATGAGGAAAGTAAAAAATTTCAATTTTTTGTAAATAGCACTACAATAGGAGCTAAAATATTTAAAAAAAATTAAACAATTACCATATTTAGAAAATGCTAGTATAAATATGTATTTGCCGAATATTTGATCACTATGGTTATTCAATTTTGAATTAAAACGAAAATTAAAATCTATTGTGTCAAAAACTAGGGTTCTGTTTAGGTTTTGATGTTAATTTTTCCCAATTATTAAAAAAATATCCGTGGTTTTATTTTTATACTGCCCCCCTCCCCCATGCTCAAATAGATACCAACAATTTGTTCAAGATCTTTTTATAAATTATTAAGGGCTAGAAACATTTAGGGGTTAAACCAGCCCTAGTTATACATAATAAATTGTAAAAGTAAATATCGATGCAGCTGATATATTAGTAGTTACATATTATAGGTACTGTTTACAATATTACAGTATAATATACCTATTGGAATTATTTGTTAATTTTTGTTGTATTATTCTATAGTATTTCATAATTCTGTTCATTATATTCATCGTGATGCTCGTTGGAGGGATATTATGTTACGTATTCAGGCAAAGGGTGCAGACAACTATGCAACAAGAGATGCTTAGGACCATAAGGTTTTACGGCGATGACCGTGCCATTACCAGAGCGTGGGACGACCTCCAAGAAGGAGTAAGTCGTTTTAATAAAATCTGTTTTTGTGTATAATATTTATATCCTTTTTCTCGTTTCAGCTACACTGTTGTGGGGTCACGGGCTACGATGACTGGAGGCAGCACAGGATCGGTGGAATCATTCCCAGCAGCTGTTGTCAAGAGATCAACGGAAAGGTGAGCCTTGCAAGTATTATATTGTACCATGAAAATTTGTTAAAAACAATAAATAGTGTTATCATTTCAAAGAGAGGGGGTTGTGAGTGGGCTGAGGCCCACTGCAGCCCTTCCAAGATTTCAATAAAAAAAATGCTTTTAGCTCTCTACTTTTCTGTGAACGTATTACATACGAGTGTAAGCCGTAATCATACATTAAAATTGTAATTTGTATTTAAGGTTACAACAAAAGTCCAAAATGTTAAGCAAAATCTTGGCACTGTGTGTGTGTGTGTGTGTGTGGTGGGGGGGAGGGTGTTATTTCCGATGATTTTGTCGAGGATACTCTGTTAAATTCTACATCGGTATAAACAAGAGATGTGCTCATGATAGGGTGTCCGTTTCTTTAATTTATTTTGTCAGCTCATTTTATAACAATAATCAACTGTTGATCGTCATATAAGACCAAACTAAAAATTATAATCACAGTACATTATCGATTCGAACGGAAAATCTGTAGTGATTAACGATAATATAATATAATATAATATAATAAGTAATGGTTATATCGATGCTAGCCAGCATACTATATTTAAATATATAGTGAAAATTTAGCTTTTGAATTAAACGTTTGATTTTTTTTTTTTAATTTTTCATTACAAAAAAAATATTTTATAGTTTTAATTTAGTAAGTTATTGAAAAAATCCGATGAGAGATAATAGTAAAAGTTCTCATCTTTTTAGCGGTGTAAAAGCATTTTCTCTACGAGTTATATGTAATTTGCTACACAGTTTGGAGATGAACACGTTCTAGCTTACATTTTTGGTGGGTGAAGCAGTTAATACAATTTTGTTACTGATTTAGAACTAGTGTTTTGCCACTTTTATCAAATATTTAACGTTTAAATAATATTGTGTCACAAAAAAATTGAGCACTTACACTATTTTGAAACATTTCAATGATTGAGTAAATATAGTTCACATACAATCTATATTCTATACGGTATACATACCTACTGCAGTCGAATAGGAAATCAATTATTTAAAACTTAAGTTTTTCCTTCAAGTGGTTAAGGTCCTCTTAACCCCTTATTGGCCCTCTTTCATCATAATTATACACATATATAACTGGTGACATAATAATGATTAATGACCACTTGTTAATAGAAACAACCGTGCAATCTGAGTTTCCAAGCGAGCCTACAGATATACAATACCGGCTGCCTGAACGTGACCACTGCTTTCATGAAGGACCACGCAACTACTGTCGGAACTGTTGGTATAGCCGTGTCACTGTTTCTAGTACGTACATAATATTTTATTATTTAAAAACATTGTGCATAGATAATATACTTAGATTCAGAGTCGTTTTAATTATGCAATATGTAATATAATATAATAAAATATAATTATTTCACTCAACACTTCATGTATTATACCCTTGTAGCCTGTAGGAGAATGTGGGGGAACAGTGGACATATTTATGTTTGATAGGTTATAGGTACCTACTCAAAAAGGTTATAAAATAGGTACATAATTTTTACTTTAAACAGATTAATTTGTCACCATTTATGATGAATGGAATGAAGTTGTATCGACTAAGATTAAATATTTTGGTTTTAAATCAATGTTTACCTAACTAAGAATTTTTTCATTTAACTCGGAAAAAAATCGTATATTTAGAAATAATGTTATTGTTATAATGATGCCGCTACTATTCCTTTATAAGAGGTAAATGCAAAACGTTTTTGAAATAACCGTCACATATTTTTTTTTGTTTCAGCTATTCGGATTGGCATTTTCGTGTGCATTATTCATGATGATTGTTTAGAGCGGTAGATGAAATGTACAGATAAGCCATCGAGTTCATCGTCTTGGAATACAATTTTTAAATAGCCATTTAAGTAGGGAAACAAAGGTCATATCAATTATTTTCAAAACATTTGCCATTATGAACCGAAATGTCATCGTCGATTATTTAGTGATAGTATAATAATATTTACAAAATATATTTATAATATCATTGACGTATGCGTCTGTGACATAATGAAAACAATTTAATTTATATAAAATATAGATACTTAATATTATATACTATTTAGTTAATTAATTTATGTTAAAAACGAAAGAAAATCAATGGGTAGTTGATAGAAGTGGTAGATGTATATATAATATACTAAACCTAAACATGTTATAGGCGTACGCAAAAAAAGAGATCCTTTTTCCTAGTAGGTACCAATGCAGAAGGCGCCGGTTGGAGGTGATTTTAAGCGTTTAAAATTAGAGTAGAAAAATATATACAAATACCTATTTTATAAAACTTTTAATTTAAAAATTAATCTTTTTACTTGATTTGATAAAAATTAAAACCTTAAACCATACACTTCAAGAATAATATAATATTATGATATAATATCTTTGGTTATGAATGTAACCGTATGCTGTTAAAATAAAATAATTGCTTGGGAATAATAACACTATAAAAGTGATATAATTAAAAACTGAAAACATCCATGTGACTTGTAAGTAGGTAATCATTTAGAGTACTCTAAGATAATATTTGTATAAGACAAATTTTTAAAATATCTAAAAACAAATTGCATTTCTTGTTTTATACCTTCACTGAAAATATCAGAACCACATAGTAGGAACATGCATTTTTATAAAATTTCACTTATTTTAATCTTTATAGTTCGGATATAGTATGGACATCTACATCCCAAGTTCTAATTCTATTAATCTCTATTAAATTTTGTTCTTTATTTTTTGTTTGTACTTGAAAACAAAAATGCATAATGATTTATATTTATCTTTCCTAGGTACACTCAGCTTAACATCCCTTGCACACGCCTAAACGTATTTAATATATTATAATAATTTATAATATATACCAAAATGTTACGATGCTAGGTATTTACTTGCCACTTGGGCATTTAAGTATACATTGTAAATACAAATGCAATGGTGATGCACGTTTAACTAGCTACCTACACTAATATTGAAGTCGATTTTCGTGGTTTTTGAAGAAAAAAAATGTAATTAAACTAAAAACGTTTTCGCACCATTTCCAGTTGCCACATCTTGCCCCTCGACATGACTACATGAGATACAACTATAAATTATAATTTATAATCACGTAATATTATTGTATTATAGGTTTATTATCACTTTAATTATATACCTCTGGTAGTATCATTGTTCTTTTACAAAATATGTATCATAATATTCTATTTTAATACCTAATAATATGTAATTTGCATTTGTGACGTATCTATATATAGTGTTTTGGATATATTTTTATTAATTATGTTTACGAGTAAGATGTCGTACCTATTGTTTGTATGTGGGTACTTACCTAAGTAATAATTAATATACCTTTTATAAATTATAATTTTATATACCGGCGTAGTAAAAGGTATAGTCGTAAGCTATGTGTGTATTAAGTATTTGTGTATATATGCCCATGTTATGATGTTTTATCCGGTTAACATTTTAGTGCAAATTAAATATTTTTACATCCTAGCAAAACTATGTATTTTATTCGTAGGTAAATACCTAATTAATACACAATAGATTGTAATTGTCAAATATCGGTAGGTACACTTTATTTTACCATGTCTATACGTACCTAAAATAATGTTGTTATTCATTCTTGTAATTTGTAAATTATTCATTAATTATAAATTATAACGTAAATTTGAAATAAATTATATATATAAAACATAAAAATGTTGCGTGTTTTATTTTTATTTATATTGACAACAGCGCAGTGTTATATATAGTAATATGACTCTCTCAGCAAAATATCATTAGATAGTCTGACTACCGTATACGTGTAACCATATTATTATTATTTTTTTTTTATTTTTTTTTGGTTTTAGGTGTGTATAATTTTTTTTATAAAATGGAAGCAACAATACAATAGGCAAAACACCTATATCGACCCCCTCCTCATGGTGTGTATATCTATATAATTAATGCTGTAATTATTATGAGGGACAAAATTGTATAGTTCTTACATTTTTGTCAATGATATAGTATAACTATAATGTATAGTTTATATAATTATTGTATTTATGGTTGTTATTTACAGTGAAATTAGAAATTGGAAATTAATTAGAGGTAATCCACCACGTCTCTAAATCGTCTCAATATACTAAAATAATGTATAGTACAAATACAATATTTTTTTTACATTAGTACATATTTTTATAAAAACACTTATATTAGTATTCTAATATATTCTTACACATCTTATGAGCCATGCGGGGAGGGGTCAAGGCCCCTCTGGTCACCATCTTAAATCCACCACTGATATGCCTCCACAAAAAATATTTGATAACTTTCAATTATGCCAGGACTCCCTTTAATAATATTTTTATAAAGTCTTAGTTACTCCTATGGTGGGAATGAGGAAGAATCCTCCTCATGTTACGATCAAAGCGGGAAAGTTAGTCATTTTTTTTAACTAGCTGAAGTTAAGTTACTTTTGTAAAAAAATTAACTAAGTTAGTTTTTGAAGCTATCCAAATTTCTAACTTAGTTAGTTTGATGAAAATAGTAATTTAAGTTAGGACAGAAGTTAGAAGATAGTTTTTTATATAGATTAAAAATTAAGCAATTGCTCACATATATTATCAAACTAAGTGTCTATGTCTTTACTTGAGTAATGCTATTTATAGGCATTTTAAATTTTAAGTGTTGATAAATATTGTTGGTATTAAAGACATAACTGTAATATTTAACACATTTTACTAATTAAGTAACGAAAATTGCATAAAAAAAAAATAAAAAAAATATTTGACACGAAATCGGTCACCCATCCAATTACATGGCAAAAAACCGCTGGCCAAGTCGAAAGAATCTTGAGAGAATCCCATGACCGCCAGAGGTGTTTTTGTGGGTGACAATAAGTGAAGAAATATGCGATTTAACTTAAAATTTTATCTTCATAGCAACAAAATAATTTATATACTTTTTCAATTTTTCTTATACTCCCGTTTTACTCTGATTGTTATTTTTATCAAATAAAATAGCAATTTACCGAATATTCTTTCATTTGAACTTTAAATATGACTTTAAATTCAAATTTCTAATATACAAAATCGTGATTAGGAAGTAAAAAAATTGGAAAAAATTAATTCATTAAAACTACAAAAGTGTACAAATTATATTTTGATGTTATAATATCCCTTTAATATTATTTGTAAAGATTAGAAAATTATATTAGAATAATAAAGGACTATGCAATTGCTCACAAATATTATCAAACTAAGTGTCTATGTTTTTACTCGAGTAAAGCTATTTATAGGCATTTTAAATTTTAAGTGTTTAAACATATTGTTGGCATTAAAGACATTACTGTAAAATTTAACACTTTTTTCAACCCTTGGGTAGTCAGGTGCTGATATAGGTAATTTATTTGAATCATTTGATGAAAATTTTAAAATCGTTTAGTGAGAATTCGGTTTTTAAGCCTATATTTTTGAATTTAAACAAAATAACTACAAGCATTTTTATTTTATATAAATAGTTATCTTATTTCGTCAACATTTGAAAATTAAATTTCTATTCATCAAGATCGTGATTAGAATACACGTATTTATTTTTATTTTTATTTTTTGGGTTTTAGTAATAACTTTTTATACAGAAATGCATAATAATTTTTGTTTTTAAATCTAAGGTTTCAAAATGTTATGCAAGATTCCTTCTTTGTCTAATATTGTTGGTATTAAAGACATTACTGTAATATTTAACACTTTTTACTAATTAAGTAACGAAAATTGCATGAAAAAAAATTAAAAATATATTCGACGCGAAATCGGTCGCCTATCAAATTACGTGTCAAAAAACCGCTGGCTAAGTCGAAGGAATCTTGAGAGAATCCCATGACCGCCAGAGGTGTTCTTTTCGGTGACAATAAGTGAAAGAAATATGTTATTTAACTTGTAATTTTATCTTCATAGCAACAAAATAATTTATATACTTTTTAATTTTTTTCATATACTGCCATTTTACTCTGATTGTTATTTTTATCAAATAAAATAGCAATTTACCGAATATTCTTTCATTTGAACTTTAAATATGACTTTAAATTCAAATTACTATTAAACAAAATCGTGATTAGGAAGTAAAAAATTGGAAAAAATTAATTCATTAAAACTACAAAAGTGTACAAATTATAGTTTGATGTTATAATATCACTTTAATATTATTTGTAAAGATTAGAAAAATTATATTCAAATAAAACAGGATTAAGCAATTGCTCACAGATATTATCAAACTAAGTGTCTATGTCTTTACTTGAGTAATGCTATTTTTTAGGCATTTTAAATTTTAAGTGTTGATAAATATTGTTGGTATTAAAGACATTAGGTACTGTTATATTTAACACTTTTTACTAATTAAGTAACGAAAATTGCATTAAAAAAAAATAAAAAAAAATATTTGACACGAAATCGGTCGCCTATCAAATTACGTGTCAAAAAACCGCTGGCTAAGTCGAAGGAATCTTAAGAGAATCCCATGACCGCCAGAGGTGTTCTTTTCGGTGACAATAAGTGAAAGAAATATGCGATTTAACTTATAATTTTATCTTCATCGCAACAAAATAATTTATATACTTTCTCAATTATTCTTATGCTCCCGTTTTACTATGGTTGTTATTTTTACCCAATGAAATTGTTATTTACTGAATATTCTTTCATTTGAACTTTAAATATGACTATAAAATTAAATTTCTATTAAACAAAATCATGATTAGGGAGTAAAAAATTAGAAAAAATTAATTCATTAAAACTACAAAAGTGTACAAATTATATTTTGATGTTATAATATCCCTTTAATATTATTCGTAAAGTTTTGAAAATTATATTAAAATAATAAAGGACTATGCAATTGCTCACAGATATTATCAAACTAAGTATCTATGTTTTTACTTGAGTAAAGCTATTTATAGGCATTTTAAATTTTAAGTGTTTAAACATATTGTTGGTATATTAAAGACATTAATGTAATACTTAACACTTTTATAATTTATATACTTTTTAATTTTTTTCATATACTCCCGTTTTACTCTGATTGTTATTTTTATCAAATAAAATAGCAATTTACCGAATATTCTTTCATTTGAACTTTAAATATGACTTTAAATTCAAATTTCTAATAAACAAAATCGTGATTAGGAAGTAAAAAATTGGAAAAAATTAATTCATTAAAACTACAAAGGTGTACAAATTTTGTTTTGATGTTATAATATCCCTTTAATAATATTTGTAAAGATTAGAAAAATTATATTAAAATAATAAAGGACTATGCAATTGCTCACCGATATTATCAAACTAAGTGTCTATGTCTTTACTTGAGTATTGCTAGGTATTTATAGGCATTTTAAATTTTAAGTGTTGATAAATATTGTTGGTATTAAAAACATAACTGTAATATTTAACACTTTTTACTAATTAAGTAACGAAAATTGCATAAAAAAAAAATAAAAAAAATATTTGACACGAAATCGGTCACCCATCCAATTACGTGGCAAAAAACCGCTGGCTAAGTCGAAGGAATCTTGAGAGAATCCCATGACCGCCAGAGGTTTTCTTTTGGGTGACTACAACTGAAAGAAATATGTTATTTAACTTATAATTTTATTTCTCATAGTAACAAGTAGTTTATATACTTTCGTAGTTTTATTGAATTTCGTATTTTTTCTTATTATCCTGCCTTACTCTGCTTATTTGTCTTTTTTTACTCTAAGATATTGAAATTTCATATTTACTGGACATATAGTGTAGATCTCTTTAGATTTCAGTAATAAAAAAAACTACTTCTAAGGTACTTTGTATTTTCAAGCCTTGGGTAGTCAGGTGCTGATATAGGTAATTTATTTGAATCATTTGATGAAAATTTTAAAATCGTTTAGTGAGAATTCGGTTTTTAAGCCTATATTTTTGAATTTAAACAAAATAACTACAAGCATTTTTATTTTATATAAATAGTTATCTTATTTCGTCAACATTTGAAAATTAAATTTCTATTCATCAAGATCGTGATTAGAATATACGTATTTATTTTTATTTTTATTTTTTGGGTTTTAGTAATAACTTTTTATACAGAAATGCATAATAATTTTTGTTTTTAAATCTAAGGTTTCAAAATGTTATGCAAGATTCCTTCTTTGTCTAATATTGTTGGTATTAAAGACATTACTGTAATATTTAACACTTTTTACTAATTAAGTAACGAAAATTGCATGAAAAAAAATTAAAAATATATTCGAGGCGAAATCGGTCGCCTATCAAATTACGTGTCAAAAAAACCGCTGGCTAAGTCGAAGGAATCTTAAGAGAATCCCATTACCGCCAGAGGTGTTCTTTTCGGTGACAATAAATGAAAGAAACGTGTTATTTAACTTATAATTTAAAATTACTGCAAAATTTAACACTTTTTACTAATTAACTAACGAAAAATGCATGAAAAAAAATTAAAAATATATTCGACGCGAAATCGGTCGCCTATCAAATTACGTGTCAAAAAACCGCTGGCTAAGTCGAAGGAATCTTGAGAGAATCCCATGACCGCCAGAGGTGTTCTTCTCGGTGACAATAAATGAAAGAAACATGTTATTTAACTTGTAATTTTATCTTCATATAGCAACAAAATAATTTATATACTTTCTAATTTTTTTCATAAGCTCCAGTTTTACTCTGATTGTTATTTTTACCCAATGAAATTGTTATTTACTGAATATTCTTTCATTTGAACTTTAAATATGACTATAAAATTAAATTTCTATAAAACAAAATCGTGATTAGGGAGTAAAAAATTGGAAAAAATTAATTCATTAAAACTACAAAAGTGTACAAATTATATTTTGATGTTATAATATCACTTTAATATTATTTGTAAAGATTAGAAAAATTATATTCAAATAAAACAGGATTAAGCAATTGCTCACAGATATTATCAAACTAAGTATCTATGTTTTTACTTGAGTAAAGCTATTTATAGGCATTTTAAATTTTAAGTGTTTATACATATTGTTGGTATTAAAGACATTAATATAATACTTAACACTTTTTACTAATTAAGTAACGAAAATTGCATAAAAAAAAATTAAAATTATATTCAACACGAAATCTGTCACCTATCAAATTACGTGTCAAAAAACCGCTGGCTAAGTCGAAGGAATCTTGAGAGAATCCCATGACCGCCAGAGGTGTTTTTGTGGGTGACAATAAGTGAAAGAAATATGCGATTTAACTTATAATTTTATCTTCATCGCAACAAAATAATTTATATACTTTCTCAATTATTCTTATGCTCCCGTATTACTCTGATTGTTATTTTTACCCAATGAAATTGTTATTTACTGAATATTCTTTCATTTGAACTTTAAATATGACTATAAAATTAAATTTCTATTAAACAAAATCGTGATTAGGGAGTAAAAAATTGGAAAAAATTAATTCATTAAAACTACAAAAGTGTACAAATTATATTTTGATGTTATAATATCACTTTAATATTATTTGTAAAGATTAGAAAAATTATATTCAAATAAAACAGGATTAAGCAATTGCTCACAGATATTATCAAACTAAGTGTCCATGTCTTTACTTGAGTAATGCTATTTTTTAGGCATTTTAAATTTTAAGTGTTGATAAATATTGTTGGTATTAAAGACATTAGGTACTGTTATATTTAACACTTTTTACTAATTAAGTAACGAAAATTGCATTAAAAAAAAATAAAAAAAAATATTTGACACGAAATCGGTCGCCTATCAAATTACGTGTCAAAAAACCGCTGGCTAAGTCGAAGGAATCTTAAGAGAATCCCATGACCGCCAGAGGTGTTCTTTTCGGTGACAATAAATGAAAGATTCATGTTATTTAACTTATAATTTAAAATTACTGCAAAATTTAACACTTTTTACTAATTAAGTAACGAAAATTGCATAAAAAAAAAATAAAAAAAATATTTGACACGAAATCGGTCACCCATCCAATTACGTGGCAAAAAACCGCTGGCTAAGTCGAAGGAATCTTGAGAAAATCCCATGACCGCCAGAGGTTTTCTTTTGGGTGACTACAACTGAAAGAAATATGTTATTTAACTTATAATTTTATTTCTCATAGTAACAAGTAGTTTATATACTTTCGTAGTTTTATTGAATTTCGTATTTTTTCTTATTATCCTGCCTTACTCTGCTTATTTGTCTTTTTTTACTCTAAGATATTGAAATTTCATATTTACTGGACATATAGTGTAGATCTCTTTAGATTTCAGTAATAAAAAAACTACTTCTAAGGTACTTTGTATTTTCAAGCCTTGGGTAGTCAGGTGCTGATATAGGTAATTTATTTGAATCATTTGATGAAAATTTTAAAATCGTTTAGTGAGAATTCGGTTTTTAAGCCTCTATTTTTGAATTTAAACAAAATAACTACAAGCATTTTTATTTTATATAAATAGTTATCTTATTTCGTCAACATTTGAAAATTAAATTTCTATTCATCAAGATCGTGATTAGAATATACGTATTTATTTTTATTTTTATTTTTTGGGTTTTAGTAATAACTTTTTATACAGAAATGCATAATAATTTTTGTTTTTAAATCTAAGGTTTCAAAATGTTATGCAAGATTCCTTCTTTGTCTAATATTGTTGGTATTAAAGACATTACTGTAATATTTAACACTTTTCATTTGAACTTTAAATATGACTATAAAATTAAATTTCTATTAAACAAAATCATGATTAGGAAGTAAAAAATTGGAAAAAATTAATTCATTAAAACTACAAAGGTGTACAAATTATATTTTGATGTTATAATATCCCTTTAATAATATTTGTAAAGATTAGAAAAATTATATTAAAATAATAAAGGACTATGCAATTGCTCACCGATATTATCAAACTAAGAGTCAGTGGCGGATTTAACACCCGGGCAACCTGGACATGTCCGACCGGGCCCCGGACGTAGGGGCCCCTTTGGCCAAAATAATAGGGATAACACTAGATTTAATAAATAAAAAAAATAAGTGTATTAAAATAATTATACTATAATAAACCATATTATTAAAAGTTGTTATATAATACAGAATATTATGATATTATAGCAGTGAGCTAAAAGTACCAAATAACTGGTAATTCCCATTGTCGTCGACGTTTATCGATTGTCGTCGACGTTTATCGACCTATGTATATTTTATCTTATATTTATATAAAGTCAAATTACTTTTATATTTGCCATTTATATTTCTTTTATTGAGCGGTTACGACGTACGAAACATCATTGAAGAACACGTCTTATTATAAACTATAAAATGTATGTATTATTAATTAAATTATTAATTAGTATTTTTATAATAAGAATTATTAGATTATTGATATTAGTTGTATAAATATAATTTATGAAACATTGATAGGTAGATAGATAAATATGTTAATAATTTTTATTTTATCTTTAGTTGAAAAATGTCTAATCCTTACAATTCAAATTATAAACACAAATCGGGAAGTTTAAAACGGAAAGAAAAAGAAAGAAGGGAACTAGAAAAATGTAAATCTGACAAGAAACAAAAAGTACTTGGGGATTTTTTTAATCAATTTGAAAGCTCTCCTATCACAATACCTGATGCTTCTCAAAACGTTGATAAAAAAAATTTATTAACTACTCGTAAATCGGTTTCAAATATATCTTCTTCACTTATAAACTGTACGTCTGATTTATTTGAGTTAAATATTCATCAAACCAATGTTCAGGATTCATCAAGTGACTTCTCATTAAATAAACCTATATTATCTTTACATTGTACAGCTAATGAGCCGAAATTAAATTTAAATAATTCCGAAATTATACAAAATTCAAAAACTTCTTTTGTAAAAGATAAAATAGTTGATATAGAAAACACATTACCTGAAACTACTGCTCGAGTGACAGATTCTTCCACAAAATCGAATGTACAAAATGAATACTTTCCAAACGATAAAGCACTATTTGACAATATTTTATTGTCCGAACAAAAAAAAACTGACCTTATTTATCTAGGCCCTTGCCAACCTACTCAATCAGAAATTATTGAAAAAGAATTTCCCAAAATTATGAACAAAAACGAGCGTCAATATGCATTTGATTCTAAATTTTATTTTTATATAAACAAAAAGGACAAATTATCCGAATCTTACAAAAGTTCATGGCTAGCATATTCCCCTAGAAATCATTATGCTTATTGTCATTTTTGTTGGATTTTTGGAGATAATGAAGCTAAGAAAAGTTCTTGGTATAGAGGTTTTACTGACTGGAAACACTTTAAAGATTCATATTCAGCGCACGCCCAAAGTAAAATGCATTTAAGGAGTTCTATAGCAACATTTAATTTTAAAAAACTCAAAGACATTAAAAGTTCTTTGTCGAATCAAATCGATGAGGAAGTAAAAAAATGGAAAGAAATATTAACCATATTATTCGACACTGTACGTACTTTATGTGCATCTGGTTTACCTCTTAGAGGCCATCGTGAAAATATTGGAATTCCTGGTATACATGGAATTTATTTAAATATTATTGATTTAATATCTAGACATAATTCAACTCTTAGCTCCCATTTGAACTCCAATAGTAAAATTAAATATTTAAGTAAAACGATTACGAATGAAGTTTTAGAAACTTTAGCATTAGAAACTAAATCTCTTATAATCAAGCAATGTAAAAAGGCTAAATTTTTTACTTTGTTGGCTGATTCAACTACTGATGTTGCTCATTTAGAACAAATGGCAATTCTATTGAGATACGTACAAATAGATCCAGAATGTGAACAAAGTATTGTAATTAAAGAAAGTTTTATCGGATTTTATAGCATGAATAAAGGCGATGCTGAAAGTATTTGTAATTTTATGATAAAAACGATTTTTGAGGATATTGGTCTAAACAAATCATTTATGGTTGGTCAAGGATTTGATGGTGCTAATGTTATGTCGGGAAAACATGGTGGATTACAAGCGAAACTGAATGAATTTTTAGGTGAAGAAATATATGCACCATACGTACACTGTGCAGCTCATCAATTAAATCTTGTACTGGTTCACGCTGCTGAAAATAATGCAAATGCATCTATAAAAGTTTTTTTTGCCACTTTACAAAAAATATATAATTATTTTTCAAAATCACATTCTAGATGGAAACTTTTTTTAAATCAAACAAAAATGAATAGTCATACTATGAATATGAATTCAATAGTTGTTGAAAATGAGATGGACAGTGGAATAAGTGATATAACTTCATCAAACAATACAAAAAAAATAGCTTCAAAACATTAAAAAGTTTAAGTACTACGCGATGGGCAGCTAGACTACACGCAGTGGAAGCAATGCTACAAAATTTCAGTACAGTTATAAATTGTTTGAATATAATAAGTTCAGAACACCAGGCTTCTGGGGAGGATATTTTATCATCACAATCATTAATAAATTTAATGGATTGGCAATTTTATTTAAACTTATTATGGTGGTATGATGTACTAACAATTATAAATGCAGCACAAATAATCTTTCAAAAAATTAATATTGATATGTTTTTAGCTTCAAAGACTATGGAATGTGCTTTGAAAAAACTAAAATTAATGCGATCAGAAAAATATTATACTGACTTAATAATTCGAGCCAAAGAAAACTGGGAAAAAATGGGTTTACTTGACAACGAATTTCCAGAAACGCGTATTCGACGGGTGAAGAGTATGACCGGTGAAGTAGCAAGAGATATCGGACATTCCGCTCGTGAAAAACATAGATTAGGTTATTTTCAGGCTTGTGATAATATGATAAACGAGTTAGAAATTAGAACAACAAATTTTACGTCTCTTCATAAACTATTTGATTTCCTCCAACCATCTAAACTTAAAGATATTACTAATGATGAGTTAGATATACATACAAGCAATTTAATTTCCAAGTATAAATGTTTTTCAACCGACCTAAAACTTGATATAAGAACATTTATTGATTGTTACTTTGTTGACGGTGTACAATGCCATGAGAATAACGAACATAGTGTTTACACGTACTTGAAATTTATAACCGATTTGAAATTAGAAGACAGCATAAAAGAAATGCAACTTCTATGTAGAATATTTCTTACGTTACCTATTAGTACTGCCAGTGCAGAGAGATCAATGAGCTCATTGAAAAAAATCAAAGATTACCGTAAATCAACATTGAGTGAAGACCGCCTTAATGATTATGCAATGCTTTACATAGAAAGAGATACAGCAGAATTAATAGATTTACAATCTACCATCAAAATTTTTTCAGAAAAAAAAGCTAGAAAAGGTTATAAAAGTGAATTATTATAAATTATAATAAATATTATGTATTATAAATAAGTGTTTTATTTTATATTTACGTTTTACAATATTATTAATTTTCGATTGTTATACGAGTTGGTAACATAAATTAAATAAGTTAAAGTATTTTATTATGTATGTATTCTTGAATTAATTTTAAATATATAAATACTTCTCCCCCCAACCCTGTTTAACATTTTAAATAAGATATTATAATTAGGGAATAGGGGAGGCGTGGGCCCCAATTTTAAATGTCCGACCGGGCCTTTTTTTTTAGATCCGCCACTGCTAAGAGTCTATGTCTTTACTTGAGTATTGCTAGGTATTTATAGGCATTTTAAATTTTAAGTGTTGATAAATATTGTTGGTATTAAAAACATTACTGTAATATTTAACACTTTTTACTAATTAAGTAACGAAAATTGCATAAAAAAAAAATAAAAAAAATATTTGACACGAAATCGGTCACCCATCCAATTACGTGGCAAAAAACCGCTGGCTAAGTCGAAGGAATCTTGAGAGAATCCCATGACCGCCAGAGGTTTTCTTTTGGGTGACTACAACTGAAAGAAATATGTTATTTAACTTATAATTTTATTTCTCATAGTAACAAGTAGTTTATATACTTTCGTAGTTTTATTGAATTTCGTATTTTTTCTTATTATCCCGCCTTACTCTGCTTATTTGTCTTTTTTTACTCTAAGATATTGAAATTTCGTATTTACTGGACATATAGTGTAGATCTCTTTAGATTTCAGTAATAAAAAAAACTACTTCTAAGGTACTTTGTATTTTCAAGCCTTGGGTAGTCAGGTGCTGATATAGGTAATTTATTTGAATCATTTGATGAAAATTTTAAAATCGTTTAGTGAGAATTTGGTTTTTAAGCCTATATTTTTGAATTGAAACAAAATAACTACAAGCATTTTTATTTTATATAAATAGTTATCTTATTTCGTCAACATTTGAAAATTAAATTTCTATTCATCAAGATCGTGATTAGAATATACGTATTTATTTTTATTTTTATTTTTTGGGTTTTAGTAATATTTTTTTATACAGAAATGCATAATAATTTTTGTTTTTAAATCTAAGGTTTCAAAATGTTATGCAAGATTCCTTCTTTGTCTAATATTGTTGGTATTAAAGACATTACTGTAATATTTAACACTTTTTACTAATTAACTAACGAAAATTGCATAAAAAAAAATTAAAATTATATTCAACACGAAATCTGTCACCTATCAAATTACGTGTCAAAAAACCGCTAGCTAAGGAATCTTGAGAGAATCCCATGACCGCCAGAGGTGTTCTTTTCGGTGACAATAAGTGAAAGAAATATGTTATTTAACTTATAATTTAATTTCTCATAGTAACAAGTAGTTTATATACTTTCTAAATTTTTTCTTATACTCCCGTTTTACTCTGATTGTTATTTTTACCCAACGAAATTGTTATTTACTGAATATTCTTTCATTTGAACTTTAAATATGACTATAAAATTAAATTTCTATTAAACAAAATCGTGATTAGGAAGTAAAAAAATTGGAAAAATTAATTCATTAAAACTACAAAAGTGTACAAATTATATTTTGATGTTATGATATCCCTTTAATATTATTTGTAAAGATTAGAAAAATTATATTAAAATAATAAAGGACAATGCAATTGCTCACAGATATTATCAAACTAAGTATCTATGTCTTTACTTGAGTAATACTATTTATAGGCATTTTAAATTTTAATTGTTAATAAATATTGTTGGTATTAAAAACATTTCTGTAATATTTAACACTTTTTACTAATTAAGTAACGAAAATTGCATAAAAAAAAAATAAAAAAAATATTTGACACGAAATCGGTCACCCATCCAATTACGTGGCAAAAAACCGCTGGCTAAGTCGAAGGAATCTTGAGAAAATCCCATGACCGCCAGAGGTGTTCTTTTGGGTGACTACAAGTGAAAGAAATATTTTATTTAACTTATAATTTTATTTCTCATAGTAACAAGTAGTTTATATACTTTCGTAGTTTTATTGAATTTCGTATTTTTTCTTATTATCCCGCCTTACTCTGCTTATTTGTCTTTCATTACTCTAAGATATAGAAATTTCATATTTACTGGACATATAGTGTAGATCTCTTTAGATTTCAGTAATAAAAAAAACTACTTTTAAGGTACTTTGTATTTTCAAGCCTTGGGTAGTGAGGTGCTGATATAGGTAATTTATTTGAATCATTTGATGAAAATTTTAAATTCGTTTAGTGAGAATTCGGTTTTATAAGCCTATATTTTTGAACTAAAACAAAATAACTACAAGCATTTTTATTTTATATAAATAGTTATCTTATTTCGTCAACATTTGAAAATTAAATTTCTATTCATCAAGATCGTGATTAGAATATACGTATTTATTTTTATTTTTATTTTTTGGCTTTTAGTAATAACTTTTTACACAGAAATGCATAAAAATTTTTGTTTTTAAATCTAAGGTTTCAAAATGTTATGCAAGATTCCTTCTTTGTCTACCTTTATTGATAGTAAAAAATTAATATAAGGCTCCAGATATATTGTTACAATTATAGTAGTTGAAAAATATAAAAAATATATAACCACAATTAATTAATCAATAATAACAATTTCAGTTATTTTGTTGTAATTCTATAATATTAATTCAACTTACTGGCTACTGTATTAATAATAACTAATAAGTAATAGCAACATAAAATATCCACCTGACAAACAGTCTCGGCTGAGAATTGTTTTTCATATACAAATATACAATGATATTATATCATTGAATTCAATATTTTACTATCCATTATGCAGTGACCCACTTGTAACCTATTGTTTAGTAGAGCGACGTCCACTTTTTTGAATGAGGTTTTTAGGGAAAGAAAAATTGGGAAATTTAGGAAAAAATAAATGTCCTATTTTTCATGGATTTTTTCTATAGTTTTGTTTTGCTTATAAATAGTTGCCATTGGTTACATAAAATATAAGATTTTAATATGATTGGATGTAATAATTTATAAATTATAATTATGGTTTTGGTCACAATGTTTTTTTTCTGCTTTGGTTTATCTGAAATTAATAGACCCAAAAACTGGACTGTTATATTAATAGATTCTTTGATATTTGGAAATTGGAGAGGGTGTTACAAATATATTTATAAAAAAAACAAATCTTTGGCAAGGGCAGCATCAGACGGGACAACCGTACAACATTTATATAGCTATAAAGTATCTAGTTCAAATAGGGCTAGAAAGGATTAAATAGGACTAAATAGGATTTCTATGCTAAATTAGAAATTAGGTTTAACATTATAATTGCATACTTTTATTTATGATTTTAAAAATGTATATGTTTTGTAGAGTGTGTTATATTCAATAGTACTATCAGAATTTTACAGTTAAATTTCCATAATTTATAGCCATATACAAGTTCTAAAAACCATTTAATTAAATCAAAATGAAATAATATGTGTTGGGTATTATAAATAATTCAATCATTGAGCCATACAATTTAAATTGCATCATTTGATGATGGAACTACCAAAGCTACAGATTGTAAATAATAATACATACCTAACTAATTACTATTATGAATATAATACATTCAAAACTCAATATCAAGCTAATAATACATATCAAAAATTGTTTAATATTAAGAATTGTTGTTCACAGCTTTCAAATGTATCGCAGACTTTCCTAATTTCCGACCATCTGAAATATATAAGTTTACTTTATTTATAATATAATGTCAATAAAATAGTGAATGATGGAACATACAGCTCTTTAAAATAATTGAATAACATCCTTGAGTGACCGATTTTGTCGATTGTATTTTTGAAAGACCTAGTAAAATACCTCTGAATTCATAGTCAAGTAATATTTATTAAAACTAAGAAATAACAATAAACATGCCTATTACACTAGTATATTTTTAGTTTAGTTTACAAAATATGGATGGAAATACCAACAAATTTGAGTGTCAAGTGTATTTATAAAAATAAAATATTCACTTATTATAATATAAGGCCATGATTTTATTTTAATTATAGTGCTCGAAATTAAAAATGTTACTAACAGCAAGATGCAACAATTATAAAATTAATATGCCTTAGGTGATTATGAGTTATGACTAATTTATATTAATTTTAAATTTTAATTATTTTAATTTATGCTTACAATCAAATATAAATACATATTTTAAGAAAAAGAAATTTAATTAACTAAAGAGTTTATAATAATTTCCTAAATGCTTTGTATTTGTTGTATTTTTTATTTAATTTTTTTTTTTAGGCGTTTGTGACATGCACTGTTTTTTTTAGATAATTGGTTTTAATTATCCACAAAGGTGTCAATATTTTTAATTTATTATTCAATTTAAACTTCCATCAAAGGATACAAATTCATCACGTCATGAGGATTGCGTATGTCTAGTTTATTAGCTGCCCCACTTGTAATTATTAAGTTCTGAAACAGTTGAAAAGTTAAATTACATGAATTTTAATTTTAATTTTTATACAAAATTTACTTTTGATTTTCCTTTAATATGAAGTAGATGAGCTAAAGTAAAAGTATCTTGACGTGTGTTAGAACTAAATAACATAGGACAATAAGATATTTCAAAATAAATGTTTTTTTCAACTGCGATTGTGTAGTCCTTTGGATTTATAGATGTTTTCATGTTACAAGTTATTATATCTACTGATGGAGAAGTGACTATGTCCTAAAAAATTAAAACAAATAATAACTAAAAACATATTATAATAAATTTGTATACAAATATGATGAGTAAAAATGCAAAAGTTGGAATAAATTACCCCTCATTAATTTTAGTCTATAATAGTTTAAAATATATAATATGTAAACTTATTGAAAAATATAAGTGAATAAAAATTATTATAATAACTTAATTGGAATTTTTAAATGTAAATAATACATTCAATTACATTTTTATATAGGTTAAATATTAATTAAGAAACCTATTATCCAGCAAGTTATTAATAGTAACTTAAAAGATTTATATAATAGGGGAGATGAAGGGCTTTAGCACCTTTTTATAAATGTTATATATTATTATTTATTTATATAATAAATAATAAATAGTTCATATGCCTCAAAATTGATAAATTAAAAATGTTAATAATATTATCAAATTTTGTCTATTATGATCTCTTACAATGGTTCTCAAACTTTGCTTCGTGGAGCCCTAGAGCTCCGCGAGAGTAGTCTAGCGGCTCTGTGGCTCCCTGGGCATATCTGTATCAATTAAATTTAAATTATTAAATTATTATTATATTTCTTAGTTATATTTTTAATTTTATACTTATATTCAATATTATTTGGACCATACCAATATGTATAATTTTAAGCGTTTAAAACTTTAAGCTATTTATAAATCCACATATTTAGTGTCATAGTCAAAATGAGATTAGATAAAAGTCGGGTTTTTCGTTTATTTGATATATTGTACGATAATTTAGTTTACTTATCTACAATAGTACAATCTACATTCAAAATTTATAGTTTTCTTTTATTAAAGGAATAGTTAGAATCGATTGATGGTAATATTGAAGAATTTGATGAAACTGAACAACATTTAAATGAAATACTATCGACATTAGAAAAATATTTTCCAGAAGGTAAAGATATAGAATTTATCCAAAGATATAATTGGGTGAAAAATCTGTTTTTAATAAATGATAAGCCCGATGATTTATCTATAACAGAATATGAAGAATTTATTGAAATGGCCACCGATTCATCATTAAAAACTTTATTTGATAAAATATCATTAACAGATTTTGGTGCAGTAGCAGTATTACTAACAAATATTAATCTCTAGCTAAAAAAGTGAAACCGGATGTTCATCATATGCATCAACGAAAACCAAATATCACAATAAATTAGATGCTGAAGCAGACATGCACATTCAACTCTCGTCCATCAAGCTAAATATTAAAACACTGGTCAATAAAAAAAGCCAACATTATGGATCACATTAATTTTATAAATATTAAAATTTATAAACTACTAAAATATTATATTTTTTTTCCTATTAAATTAATTAAATAATTTGTATATAATACATATTATTCAACAGAAAAAAAAATAAAAAGCAAATCGTTTATAATTGATATCATTTTTTACGAATTATTGTTGTTTCAAATAGACATTTCTGAATTTTGGGACTCCGTAATTTTTTTTAAGAACATAAGGGCTCTGCAAACAAAAAAGTTTGAGAACCGCTGATCTATTATAATCTGTTATATTTATGTAATTTTTAAAATTATAGTTGTATATTTTTTGGAATCTCTTCCCCCTCCCCTTCAATTCAGATGTATAGATTTGCGTTTAAATATTATTAAACACAGTTGCAACGATGAACTTCATTGCTGTTCACAATTGTTAAACTTCTGAAGAAAATTTATCTGAAAACTAAGTGCTTATTAATAAATATAAACTTCATATAGTTCCTAAAGTCAATATGTCTATAAGTAACAAAGTTAGTTATTAATTATAATTATATCCATACCATTATTTATCCATACCTGTAAAACTTTATCATTTAATGGTTCTACTGCTAGAATATTATACAATTTGAAATTTTGAGAACTCAACTAAAATACAAAAATAATACAATAAGTTAACTTGGGTAATTCATTTGTGTAAATATATTCAGTATTTTATTTTGTTACTTACAATTTTTTGCAGTTGTCCAATACTTGATATTTGAATTGTTAATCGATTCAGAATGGTTAATTTGGAGTCATTGTCCTAAATGCAAATTTAATAAATTTAATTTGAATTAAAAAAAAATCATTATAAATTGTAATATGTGTATTATTATATAAGCACCCAAATAAAGTAAGCTCAGCCATTCTTAATATAAATAATTAAATAAAAGTTTTTCTAAAGTTTCTAAAATTAATCAAATATCTTTAAGCCATGTCAATAATTCATTAAATTAAGAAAAAAAGTTGTCTGTCGAAATACAAAATTTAAGTAGGGTAAACTGAGGTATGAAATTTAAATTAAAAGTTTAACCTAACCATACACAATAATATTATAATACAACCATAAAGATTCTTTGATGTACAATGTAACTGTAGTACTTTACTGTTATCGCAAATGCCTATTGTATCATACTTGTCTTATCATTGTGACTTCCTGATTTACACTATGGACTACTCAATACAAATATAATTATAATAGTGCTGTAAACAAATATAGTTTAATAAATAATGCCAATTAAGATTTAAGATAAAAGATTATCAGTTCTGATTATTTATGCATGATTTTTAATTGTATATAGTTCGGTAAATCATTCATAAAATTTTGTCATTTATATAAATTCTGCATTTTTCAGCAGATGGATTCAGCAGTTTAATGCTGGCTGTAGAATATTTCCCTCAATCGATTAAAAAAAAAATTACTGTTTGTTGATTTTATAGCACAGAATCATTATTACCTTAGACTGAATAGTGTATTTTAGATGACAAAATTACATTAGCATCTTAGTAGATTAGGGCGCCTTAGTAGGAATTATATCATCTACATACAATAAATCACCATACTCACATTAATTAATTTGGGTGCAGGCACCCAGTCTTTTTCTTCATCATTTTCATCATTGCATTCTGCAAATTTTCTTTTTTTTTTGTTCAAACTTCCATTGCCTAGTAATAAACAATTCACCGTAGTGTTTACAGCGATCAAGGCATACCCATCTGTGAATAAATAATCCATACATTTAAAAACAATCGTATATTGCAACCAATAATAACATATTTATTATAGTCGACTATTAATAAAATATTCAATTATGATTAACCTATAGTTACTTATGTTTAAATCTAACAAATGTACACAGGCAATAATGGGTGTTATAACTATGATAGTATGATGTTGTAATGTTATGCAGTTAAGGGGTAGGTATTGATATTATTGGCGGTGTATATTATTAGTTGATTTGTTATTAATCATAGAATGAAAGTTAAATTATAGTTGTATGTTATCTATCCAATAGATGTAAACATAGAACTTCCATGAAATATGATGAAAAAAAAAAGAGTAAGACAACATACAGAACCAAATTTATCATGTCACTCACTTCATTCCTTTATACAATGAAAAATAAACTACCAATTATTTTTGTTATAATTAATTGTTTTAAGCGAAAATAAATACCAACAGTCTTATTAATCAATTCATATATACTATATAGAGATATAAATAATTTTCCCCAAAAGTACTACAAAAATAAAATACAAAGTTAATAATAAATGTATTTATACAAATTATATATTAATATACAAGCGTTGGCTGTTGGGTAGTAATATTTAAAAATAATACTTATCATGTCTATAATGGCGGGTATTGGGTATTATACAACCAAATATATTTAATTTTAAATTATTACAATTCGTTTTCAATGGTTTGAACCATGTATATTACAAGAAAAGTTAATTAAATAAATTATTTTTTTAATTAACTTTTCTTCGCTTTTCTTTTAATAGGTAGGTACATACATCGTTTCCTATTAACAGATCGTGTGAACTGGTGTTGTTATGTTTTATGTAAGAACACAAATACATTATAACAATTAAATATAAATATTTGCATGTTGTACCTATGTTAATGATTTTGAACTGTTTATTATTTAAAATTTTTTTTTAATTAAATCAATTTAGTGTTTTTATTTAAGTTGCTTGTCAAATTATAATTATTATAAGAAATTAAGAAATAAATAAATAATACATTTTTTCTTTTTTTTTTAGTTACATTTGTATGTTGTTACAGTCTGTTTGACTACCTTTTTAAAATGCGAATATAGGAAAATCCTTTCTTATTGCACATCTAAATCATTAGAGGAACCACTATCACGAGTTTCAAGTTTAAACGTCGGAAAAATTCTTGCAATGAATGAATGAGTGAGTGAGTAATATTTGGTTTATATACAATAATATAGATCAAATAATTATTATATTGCATACTAATTGCATATATGTTTTAATAGTTTAAAAAACTGTATGTAAGTTGGGTATTGCATTAACATTTTTTTAACAGATCAACTTAATAAGATTTTAACCACAAAACTAGGAATCGATACACTGTGAAAGAAGACAACAACTGTTACACTCAGGGTCATTCACCCATAAACTAGGGGCTCTATTTTCTTTTAAAATATCTAGACATGTATATTATGATAATTTAACCGTGGAGTTTATTGGATGTCAAAAACACGTTTTGAAAAATAAGACGTGTTGACAACACCGTCAGATGCTTTTACCATTATATATACTTACCATGGCTACTGATCGGGCTGAATAAAAAAAACAATTGTTGTACTCACGTTTAATGTATGCATCAATAATATCGTCGTTCACCCTCTCGACACGTAAGTCACAGTATCCACGAGGTGTTTTCATTTTTTTTTCATGATATTAACACGATGGTTGAGCAATAACGAAAATAATATTACCAAAAGACGTCGAAGTAAATAGTAATGCTTGAATAAAGCAACTAATGAACTAACTATTAGCTACTAAGCGAGTAATGACATTTTTTAATGGCAATTTGTTTCGAAAACGACCAAGTTAGCGATTATCACGCTTTTGCGTTATCAGTTCATCACTTATCTGTTATTGTCGTACACAAACCATGATATCAATGTACATTGTAACATGATAGAGATAGACATAGAGGACAAAGCACGGGACAAAGCCTTATAGATCGAAACATGGTAGTGGTTCCAGGCGTTCCAGCGTCCGCACAAGTTAGTGGCCAAAACATTAATTATTAACAGAGAGACCGTACGATAAATTTACATAATAATATTTAGGTATTATTTAATTATTATTTTAAACAATAATTTGAAGTGATTGTACTTTGTACCATTAATATTAAACTAATGGATATGACTTTGTATAAAAATCTGTTAGCTAACACAACTGATATCATTGCTAACCTCAACGTCATTACATCTCACTTTTGTTGATGTTGATTGTTTAGTTTCTTTATAGACGACTCTCTACGAGTGAAAACTGAGAGTCATCGTTTCTTTCGGTTATATTTGACAAAAAGCGTATGTAGTGAAGACATGAATGTCATATCTATGTGTTTAATATCGATGGTTTGTAGTTTGTACAATTAATACTGAAATACGATAAATATTTAACTTTTTAACGGTGTGATATTATTATGTGATAGGTAAGCTTATAATATTTGTATACAAATTGTTTTCCAACATCGTTAGACTGCTGGGCGTACAACACAAAATCGTCATAAGGTAAGGTTTATAGATTTATAGATTTATCATCCTTAAAATACAGATTAAATCTACTATTATCTATAGTAATTCTTCGGATACCTAATCGTTGTCAGTTTGTCACTATCATTTTGCGACTGCATCACAATTGATGTATGAATTGTATTTTCACCGTAATGCATCACTACCTATAACATTTCTTATTTTAACCAGGTAATTGGAATTCATGTTAATGGCTGAACGCGTATAAAACGTTCTGTAATATAATAATATAATTCGTTGACAATAGTCCACAACAATCGACTGAAAATACAATGGTAAGGAACCTGTTAATTTTCTATCACAGTACGTGCTCTGAACTGTGGTTGAACTAATTTAAATATATTTCAGTTTTCCCTGAGTTTATTTAATGATATACTCCGACCATTCAACACGACATACAGATGCTGGTCAGTGTCAATGCTTCCTGGAAGCGAACGAGATGATGTTGAACGTGGAGGAAAAAGTAAGTCACTCTTCTATTTTTGTATGTTATAATATTATTATCTTAACACAATGATTTCAGTTATAATGCCCCCGTCCGCTCTGGATATATTGACCCGGTTAAATATCAACTACCCAATGCTGTTCAAGTTAACTAACAAAAGATCCAACAGACAAACACATTGTGGTGTATTGGAGTTCATCGCGGATGAAGAAAAAATATATATTCCTTATTGGGTATTAGTTAAAAATATATATATTTATATTTAGTCCTGTAAAGTACTTGAAAAAAAGTATTTGTATAAAACACTGAATTGTAAATATGGAACAAGCTAAGGAACAAAAAACTTGTCTAGTAGGCTATCAGACAGCACCATCCGTTTTCATTCTTCTGTATTATACAAAATAATACATAGTTTCATTATTACTAAGAATTTTATTTTTTTTGATATGATTCCAATGGCAATAATATATCTAATGGGATCAATATGGCAGCCTCCGATAAGGATACTTTTCAATGTACGAAATATATACAGGAGTCTCCGGGTTTTTGGCTCGCACCTACCGCCATTTGTCCGTGCCTTAGTGCTGAGCGCTACTTACGGGCGAAGGTGGAACTAGTACGACGACGACTAGGGTCTTCTTTGGAACACCAGCACCGGGCCCGAGGGCCCGTACCTTACTTGAGATCCGGGATGACTCTGTGAAGTGCCACCTGGGTTCCAGATCTCCCACTAGGTGTAGTGGTTTGCTTTACTATCTAGCACCTGTCCCACAGCCACCACGTTTCAGCTGAGGTAGGCTCCTCAGCCTTGAGGGGCATCGCTACTAGAGGCGGGGCCGTCCAGTTTGCGATGGGGCTCCCCTCTCCCGTGGCACCGACTTGGTTTCAAGTTGACGTCGGTAGGTCAACCCGGTTACCTTAGTAACCTCCTACTATTTTGGCTCCCCAGCCGGCTAGTGGTGGGCCTTTACGAATTATATACAATGTGCGTTTCATATTATATACAGTTCAGTGGTGTAAAAATATTCAAATACTTTTTAAGTAGGTACTCAAATACATATTTTGAATACTTTAAAAAAAGTACTTGCTTAAAGTATCCGTGTATAAAATCAAACATTAATTTTTAAATATTTATTCTTTTACTGTGAATTATATTCATCTAAAAATTTAAATACAATAAATACATGGACAAAAAAAAAGTACAAATCAGTTTTTTTGGCTTACAAGGTTAAAGAAATGTTTATAAAAAATTTGAAAGTACCTACAAATACTTTTTTTACTGAGTATTGAAATATGTATTTTAAATACTTTTCAAAATAAGTTTATATGTTTGTAATTGAATACTTTCATAAAGTATCTTTTATAAGACTATATTTATATCGCACAATATTTTATACATAAATCTAGTTGAGATTCCACACTGTTATTTTTTTAAAAATTTATAAATCTATAATTATTTTACTTCTTCAAATTAAAATCATCATTTACTCAAATTTAACAATTAATATTTACTATCTATTTAACATTTATCTATAACTACCAATCATTACATTTTAATTAAATTAATTATAAATTATAAATTTATATTTTATAATATTCAAAATTAAAAGTGAGAAATAAAAATTAATATGAGCATAGGATTTTTTTTGAATTGAGATTACTTGTTTTGATAAGACATTTTCAGTAAAATAAGACTCTTGGGTGACTTGAATTTAAGAGGATGTCAGCATACCGTTTGTTTTCTCTCTCTGGCCCACGCGCAACATAGACAAAACGCATTCACCTAAAATTATTTTTATTTTGTTTTAGAGTTATCTCAGAGTAAAATCACCAGTTATAAAAATAATGGAGAATAATATTATTAAGGATATGATTTATTGATTTGTCTAAATATTGCCTCAAAATAAAACAATATCAATTTAAATTGACAAAAAAAAATATAAAACCGGTATGTTAAACCCTCAAAAGTATTGTTTAATTGATGATTTTAATCTATAGTTTCTCAACAAAAATTGATTTTACGAGAGTGAATTTTATATTTTATCTATGTTGCACATCAATCTGAGAGAGAAAAAAAATATTTTGCTGACATCCTCTTAAAAAAAAGCTAATAATCAGTATGGAAACCAAACTAGATTTGCTTCTATAATTATTGTAATCTCATGTGTGTTGTCAATTGTATTTTATTTAGATGATGAAAAACCTATTGCTTGATGAAGGAGATATGGTGCAAGTTGAAAGTGTTTCATTAGAAGTAGCAACCTTTTCAAAGTTCCAACCTCAAAATTCTGAATTCCTAGATATTACTAACCCAAAGGCTGTTTTAGAAAATTGCTTGCGCAATTTTGCTTGTCTGACTGCTGGGGATGTAATAGCAATAAAGTACAACCAAAAAGTTTATGAAATGTGTGTATTAGAAACCAAACCGGGTAACGCTGTTAGTATCATTGAATGTGATATGAATGTTGAGTTTGCTGCACCAGTTGGCTATCAGGAACCTACACATGAAAAAAAACCTGCTGCAGAAGATATGATGGTTGATCCTGCTGATTTAATGCCAGAACCAACTGGTTTCATAGCGTTCAAAGGGTCAGGCAATCGATTAGACGGAAAAAAAAAGAAAGACAATTCTGACGATTCATCAAATCAAGTTAAAGCAGTATACCAGAGAGGTATTCCAGATTATAACTATAACATAGGAACTATACAGTTCATAAGAAACATTCGCCCTGTGACTAATAACAAAGAGGTAATTAAATAACTATTATTCTATTATATTAAATCTTGTAATCTGTTTCACACTGGTACTTCACTGCTTGTGGGATTTTAATGAAGGTAGTGCACATCCAAAAAAAAAAAAAAAAAACCAGTATTATTAATATATTATTGATTGTATTAAATTATTGTTTACAGATTTTAGTGATTTACCTTTTATTTTGCTTATATTTCTATACGTATGTACATACTAAATTTACAAGTAGGTAATTAATATACTATGACAAAATATAAACTATAGTATACAAAATAATATAATATTAATTATCTTTAAAACAGAAACAAATGTGCACGTCAATTCCATTATAATGTGGTTTCATATTATGACTTTTTTTAATTTTTACACTGTATAAATGTACACAGCAATTGTGTGCACTACTGCACTACTATACATACGAATACTATTCTGGCTGTTTGGTCTTTCAAATAACCCAGGCAATCCAAATATTATATTATTTTCATATTTTGAATTTCTATTTTTCTATTTTGAAATATAATCTTAATAACACTACCGGTACTTAGTAGTTGTATAATTATGATTTATGTTTTCAATTTTTCTTGAGTTTGGGTAGATAGTGCACATACACTTGTACACAAGGCGGCAATAATTTGCATATGCAACACAAATACATAGTTGATATGTCCCTAACGACAACTGGTCCAAAGGTGGATATGGTGTCCAAACATATTGATTAGATATCAGTCACCTTGATTACTACACTCAATTGTCTAACGCAAGTTTTATTAATGACTTAATATTTTGAATTTCAGGATGATAATCAAGAAGGATTTAAGCCATTTGCAGGATCTGGATCAGTACTCAAGACAAAAAAAAAAAAAAAATAATAATATAACTATCTTTCAAAGCGTGTACAAATTTGTTAATATAACATTCATACAATTTTAAATATGATATACATTTTTTAAGATAATTCTATATTTAATTATAAAATGGTTTTAACGTGGTTTCAATTTTTTAATTAAAAATAAATATTTATACACTTATTATAAACTCAAGTATTGACATATGCTTATTGTCAATATAATTCTCACAATAAAATTAGGAAACTTAAAAAAGTCATAAAATTGTACAATAGTATTATTTTCTATATTTCCAATGGTTTATTGTTTTTTTTTTTCACATAAGTTAAGAGCGATTTATACATTATAGGCAATGACAGAGCAAAATAACTAGTTCGAGACAAATATTTCTTTAAAAATTACATTCAGTACTGAATCAATAAATAATAAACCACTTATTTCTAATAATCAGTCTTCCATCTACGTAAATTGCAGAAGAACAACTATATAAATAATCAATATTCAATCTACCATTTTATATGATCTATAAAATCTGAAAACAACAAATGTTACAAAAACATCAGACGACTCATGAAAATTTAATTTAACCATTCAGATATTGTTTATTATTTATAGTTGTTTATTTCTTCAAAACAAAATGGGCCCACTGAATAGGTCTGTGTGGGGGCCCACGAGTTCACAATTTATAATAATATGTATTGTATTAATATAAGTATTTAAAATACATGTCTTAATTATATACATTTATCTTAATATATTATACTTTTTTTAATGTTTTACAATTTTAAACTTTAATATTAAATAAAAAATGCAATGTTGGTAACAATAATTAATAAATGGGTACTTAATACAGTATAATAAGATAAAATTATGATAAAATATGGTAATGAAACAGCTAGATTAAAGGAATAAATTATTTAAAATGTTATATTTTGTTTATTTTGAAGCCAATGAGTTATTTTCTTTTTTAAACTATAGAAGAATTGATTTTTTTCAAAGAAACATTTTAAACAGCATATTATTATTATTATTTTGTTAAGTAAAACAAATATATTGGACCATACCTGTGCCCAATTAGAGAATAATACATTTTATGGATTCTAAATTATATATAAAAGTATAATTAGAATAGAACTAAATTACTAAAGATTACATTTGAAACATTTCACATAATGTTACTAATAGCTTGTAAAAATAATATAATAGTAATTTCTTATTAAATTTTACAATCTGTATCATTAATATTATATAATATAAAAAAATACATAATTTAATTAAATATATTATTATGTTAAAATACTTTAATATTATATAATAAAATAATGATTAATATTAATTCATGTAACATTTATATTTAAGATAACTAAGACAACTCTGTTATTGTCCATTTATGTTGAATATTTTTATTTGACTTACTAGCTTAGTGTTATTGAACTTTTTTTTATAATATTTTCATTTTTCATGTCTAATTATTGAAATGATAAAATAAGATAATAATTAAATTATAAGCATCTGAACAGTGTCATTAGTTATTACTTATTATAATTGGAAATAGGAACCATAAAATAATTGACCAGGAATGGTACTAAATTCTTGTATAACCACAAAATACAAATCACAGGGTGGGAAATTAGTAAGCTTTTTTGCTCGCTCTCATAAGTAGAAAAACAAATAACAACTACGATTTTATAAAGTATTTTCAAGTGGTCCTGAACATTGTTCCTGTGTGTTCCAGTCCATTTCGAGCACTGGTTATGGGGTTATTGTCATACAAATAACTTATCAATTTATTCTTCCGTAATTCCTTATTTAATGCCAAGTTTATTACTAATTAACAATTATGTAACTAGTGCTTGAAAATTTTATGAAATTTAAAATTGTAAAATATTTCGGTATTTTAATAAATTTTGTTTTTTTTTTTAAAAAAGTTTTATATTCGCATATAATTGTCATAAATTACCTTCATATTATATTTATGGTATAATTATACCCAACCTTTTGTTCACTTATGTGATTTTCTCTAATACCTAAACTGTAGAGCTATTATGATTTAAGTATGGGAAGCTAAATAAAAATAAAATATAAGTGTCCAACCTTTGGTATTATGCATTTAAAATGGTATTCAGAATCTTTATCTTCTAAAAACAAACAAAAATGTTTAAATGATACAAATATACAATATTATACATATACACTATAGTAATATGTCATCCACAGCACTCATATTAGTCATATTCCATTAATACCAATGATTATTCCTAGTACTCTTATAATAAATAATATATATGTAATATATAATTCATAATTGATAAATAATAAAATAACCGTTATTAATATTTGTATTAAAAATATTTTCAATGTTTCACGTTTTTAAACACATAAATACTTGATATAATACCTTCTTCAAACACTAAATACAACAATTAATACTGCCTTGAAATCCTGTCGATGTCAATAAATTATTAACAGAACACTCTAGTTACCACGTCATTGTATGAAAAAGAAATATAGTTGTTACCTATCTACATAAAATAATGGGTACAATGAGACTTTGTAAACTTATATTCAATGAACTTTTAGTATTTAGCGGAATCAATGAAATGCATGAAAACGACGTTAAAGTTATAGTCGTGGAATTAACATCATTCTGTTAGCAATATATTCCAAGCCTTGTATTACATTTTCAAGCTTTTTTACTCAACGAAAACATTTTTATTGACATGTATAGGAATAAAAACTAAAAACATTGAAAACTGAAAATGTCCGTAAATATCTCAAAACAAATAGACAATTTTATAGTGTATAACAAATGATAATATAAATATTCAGTAACGATTTCATGTATTTACGGTCATTTGGTTTAGAATTACACCAAAAACCAAAATTGATTTTATGGAAAACTGATTTTGCGTAAAAAATCGAGTTTTTTATTAATTTTTTTTTTTTTGTTTTTCCTACCGCTTTGGAATTTTAAATTCTGACCTCCCCAATGCACTAACCACATACATTTTTCCATTGAACAAGATACTAAAGTTGAAAAATGATCCATTATTACAACTACTTGCCAATCATGTACACAGACACAAATAAAATAAAACTTGTAAAATAAATACATTCATTGCTCTGCTCAGAATCTATAGACTAAAATGGATGGAAACAATTAAGCATAAGAATCTATAAGTCTATAATCATAAAATTGTAGATATTCAAATTTTCTAAAACAATAGAAAATAATATGTAACTAAAATATATTAAATTATTTAGTATGATTGACGACTATTTTAAGAAATCCTAAAACTTTATAAAAAAATGGGCATTAAAAATCATTATTTTCATGAAAATGTAGTTTTAAATTTTTAATACTGATTTAAAAATGTTGATTAGTTATTGATAGTGATACAGAGTGGACACACTATATATTGTAATATATACTCATTGATTTTTTAGTTCTAATATATTAGCTTTGCTGTATCTCCGTGTAAGTGAGCCTCGTTCCATTATAGTAGTAGGTACCTACCTTATAGTCGGGATTACACGTCATGTAGGCTTTAAACATTATATTTTTTTAATAATAACAATGATATTATATATTTATTTAGCAAACAAACATTATATATCATACTAAAAACAGTCCTAAAAAAATTTAAGTATTCATTACTGGATTTTTACATAAATATACTACTTACTTAAATTTACCCACTTGATTTTAATTTTGCTGAAGCCAGATAGGCCTGATAGGCAAACCGTTAACCAATTAATGTATAATGATCATTGACTATTGTAAAATCAACAATGCTGGTTAGAAAGTTAGAAGTTACTTTTGTTGGTAACTTTTAACTTACAGTCTAGTTATTTTTAAAATACTCATAAAGTTATTCAAAAGCTTATTTTAATAAACTATTCTTAGATAACGTACATTTGTATAACACCAAAAATTCAAATTTTGATAAAATACTTATTAAAGTGTAATCAGTATTTTTATGCAAGATGATTTAATAACTTAAAAATTTGAAATATTTTATCATTGCCATTGGATCATATTTACTATAATATGATTCTGTTTTTTTCTGATGTAATAATATAAATACATTTTAATGTTTTTGAAGTATTTACATAATTTTTTTCTAACTTTTTAGTAACCTAGTTGGTGTTTTAATTGAAATACATATAATCTAACTAAGACACTAAGTTACTATATTTCTTAAGCTACTGAAATACATAACCACTAAGTTTTTTTTAATATTCTAATTTTAACTAGTTAAAAAATTATTACAAACTTGCCCAGGCTTGAAATCCAATACATAAAATGTAATCTAAAATGTCTGATGGTGGATAGAGATAATGTGTAGGATAATGTGGGGAGATACATTAACAGGGGATTGTTGAGGTCTGTAGCCCTCCATTCCCCATACAATTTAAACATTAGTTGAACATTAATTAAATAATTAGCAATAGTAATCTAATATAGGTACCTACCTAATACATCAAATAAATTGGAAGAATAACAATAAAGATATCGAAGTTGATGTTCAATTTCTCTGTGTTCAGCTCCCACTGTTCTTGAGATATTTGGAAATACACTAGCTAACTTTTTCAGCAAATTAACTGGCTTAATTGAAAATTGATTTGAACTCAACTCCTTATTTTTAACTTTTTATTGGTTAATTTCTGTTTCTATTGTGTTTATAGCTGGCATAATATTTATATTGTACCTACATAATAATAAAAGTTTATTACTATTCAAATGACATAAAGATTCAAAAAATACATCTTTTTGACATATAATTATATATGTTAAAATTAACATTTAACCTCCAGGTAGGTAATAACCAACATATTCTTATAATGTGGTAGTTTACCTATTTCTAAAAATGTATGGATAATTATTAGGCTGTGTATTGTAATTTACAATGGAAGTAAACATTCAACCAAGTTATTGTATGATTTTATAAATGTAAAAACTAATTAAAACATTTAATAAAGGTTCTCAAAAGTCAAGGTTATTTTTTTCCATTAGCACATTGATTTATGTTTCTAATATTTCAGCAAACTTATTTATTGTTATAAATTCTAACAGATAATATCTAAGGGCTAAGTTTAATAAGTAATATGTGAAGAGACAAAAATATATTAATAACTCATATCTATTTAAAAATTATGAACTATAAATTAATAAATATCTTTCTATTATAAAATGAAATGTGTATGGGTGTGATAGGCAGTGGCGTATTTACGGGGGGTCCCCCGGGTCTCGACCCCAGAAAAAAATTTAAAAAGTCATAAATAACTTGGTACGTAGGTACCGAGAAAGAGAAAATTAATTTTATATTATGGGTTTTTAACGTTTCTATTATAAAAAAAAAATATACAATATTTGTATAAATATTGTACCCCCCCCCCCCCCCCACAAAAAATTTGAAAATACGCCACTGGTGATAGGTATAACAAGGTATAAGAATTAGTGAGTATCTACTATTTTTTTACAAGTATTTACAGTCTCACTGTATACAGTTACACTCAATAACATAATTATTAATTACCTAACTATCCAAAATTGGGTATATACCATGGACATAGAGTATGGATAAACATAACCATTGTTGTTGTTTTTAGATATTTTAAATGTATTAAGGCACAATCATGTTTTTATCCAGGAGCTATAAAAAGATTATTAGATAGAACTATTGTAATAGTAAAATTACATAATGGACAAGGAAGAAGAAACAACTTATAGATAATTTCCACAACGTATTAAACGACAGGCCGCATCAGATAATGTAATATTTTGAAAAATATTTATGATCAAGTTGATTGTTTAAATAAAGGTTTTATTATTTTATTTTGTTTTGATAAAATATTTCTTTATTATTTAAAATGTATTATAATTTATATTATATTTATATATTTACAGTTAATCACCCAGCTGCTATATTGGGTATTTATTATATGTTAATACATAATACATAAGTCTGTATAGGTATGAACAAATTATGACAGAAAATAGGAAAAAAGAATTTATAATAATAATTGGTTTGATATTTGCATTTAAAAGACATAATTATTATAATAAAAATTGTAATCTGTGTTGAAAAAAAAATGAATTAGGCACCCATAACAGAGGTACAACTAATGGATGTACAATAGATGATTTATAGATATCCAAAACATCTATTAGATATTTATATATGATTTTATATCTATTATATATCCAATTGATATTGTAATATGTAATGGATATCCATAAGATATTCACTGAAATTAATATAATATATTTTATTAATTATTATGTTATTATTATTAAAATACAAATTAGAAAATTTTGTATATTAAACCAAATCTTTATTTGATAATCAAAAAATTATGCATAGTAAAAAATATGAAGGTTATAAAATATAAATGCAGGTTACAAGTACATCTATCATAATCAGACTCATTCATAATCTTAACAATTAAATAATAATAATAATAATAATAATAATATGCAATAATTTGCAATTTTATTTTGAAATATGCATGTTTATATATTAATCTGAATATAATTGGTTAATTTTTATTTCTATTATTTAAATTGATGATTTATGACAGTTTACATTCTATAATAGACAATACAAATGCATATTTTGAGTAGGTATTAAGTATTTGACAATCAGCCAATTCGGAAATTGTAAGGTATTTTGAACATTTCCTAATGGCTCCTAGTCCTACCTATTTCCAAACTAACTTAGAATTATTGATGCGTTTATAATACACAAATTACAAGTCTCAAATTCGTTTGAACTTGACTCTATGGTTTCATTATGAAAGTATAAACTGTGCCCGTTTGTTTTCGAGTGAGATTAATCGTACCTACATAAGAGAATGATAGGTGGTGGAAATGTGGAATACATCGATAGGGAATTTCATGTAGATTTCATTAAATGGTCAGTTTAATGAATATTTAAGTAGGTACCTATCCAGATTCTTTCGAAAAATTGTAAAAATTTAAAAAAACATAAGAAAAGTTGCTTTATAAATAATCATGATTTGTTAAATGTTGATAATAAATTATTAAAATGTAACCATAGTTTAGTTTTTCGAAGGCTATCAACATCACCTATAAATGCTTATCATTGGGCCGAACTGACCCTACACGGCTGAAATAATGTCGGCAAAATTACTGTCGGCTCAAATACGGTTCGGACAAAAAACTGTCGGTTAAAATACAGTTTGGACGAAATATGTGTCGGTTGAAATCCGGTTCGGATGAAATATTTTCGACTAAAATAATATCCGCTACAATATTTTCGGCTGTTTTACAGCCCTTCGTTATAGCCCCCCCCCCCTCCCCCAAAATAGAGTATCAATTAGATTCACTTTCCTACCAGAAAAGATGCTGAAGTAAATAATCGAAATATTTTTACTTTTCTAAATATACAAAATGTATTTTTCTATCAAGTATTTGTTTTAAAATTATATTTTTGCTAGCTGAAAAGAATTATTAAAAACCTGTAAAAATGAATACCTGTGCATATTAGTAGCAATATTCCTTTTTATCAGAAAAGTTTAGCATGCCCGTGTCTTAAAAGTAAAAAACAGCAATTTTAACTAACGATTCTTGGTATTTTTTTATGCCTTCTTCACTATCAACTGATTTTATGAAATCCTTTGCTCTTTCAAAATATTGGAAAATATAGTAGTTGGTATTTATATTACTCCGAGCATCATGTATTTCATGAAACACAGTATCAACGTATTCCATTGCTTCGGTAAAATCACAATTTACAGACTGTAAATTCTTACACAGTGGTAATGTTTGGGTAAAAATTGGGTAACAAGTATAGATGCTGTGACCATACTTATAACAAAGTCGCCGGTTATAATAGTTTTTTTCAATTGTAAAGCTTTTGATGACGTTTCAATATCACGTTTTAACTGTAATTATTCTTCTAATATATTTACAATTATTGCTTTATAAACTTCTGTAATTCGTATAAGCCCGTCGTAATTTTCAACCCAGCGTGTATCTCACACATTGATGATTGATGTGAGTTTGGTCCATTTAGATTTAGGAAACTGTTTAATATATTTTTTTTAAAAATCTCGAAATTCTGTGCGCATTGCTGATACTTTAATGAAATTACCTACCAATTTTATGGTACCAATAAAGTTACGAATATGTTGAAGACTACACGAATGAGCGAGAGCTAAATTTAAAGAATGAGCACAGCACTGCAATAAAGTGCGGCTGGATATACTTTTCGAATAATTAAAATTGCTGTTCATTGCTGCCGCCCCATCATATCCTTGCCCTACCATATATTTCGAATCTATACCAAGATAATTAATAGTTTCTAAAATAACATTAGCTATATTTTTACCAGTAGTATTTTCTAATGACACAAATTGTATAAAATCTTCGTGTAGAATGAAATGATGATCAGGATCTTCATCTACGAATCGAATACAAAATTAAATTTGTTCGATTCGTGGTATATCAATTGTCTCGTCCACTAAAATTGAAAATAATTTTGCCCTATTCATTCTATATTTACTAAACGATGTTGTATTATTTTTCCGATATCAGTGATTAATTCATTTTGTATGGTAGGACTTATATACATAACTTTAATTGCACCATTTTCAACACGATCGGTCATAATTTTATTTATAATATATATTGTTCATAATTTTATCGACGCAGGTCATTTACATTGAGCTCTAAAAGTACCATAATTGTGAATTGGCTCGTCTAGTTTGAGTGGCCCAGCGTCAGATATATACCACGAAGGGCCAATTCTTGACGGCTACACAATAGATATAATAGTTTGAATAACCGGTATTAATTAATTTCTTATTTTTTGCAATTTGATGAGCATGTGCAGAATCAATTTCTTTTAAATATCTAACTCTTTGTTGCAATAAACGGAAATAAAATTGTCTGCGATAACAAAGTTATTTTTATGATACTCTGCGTTGTTATGTGTTTTTTAAACTTTTTATTGCATTCCTCCATTATTTTATTGAAAGGTTTTGTGACTAATAATACTGGTTTTTGATGTGCACCGCCTTTAACGATAAAATTATGATAAAATGTAGCACAATATTTACATACTGTTCCAGAATTTTGTATTTTAATGTAACATAACCACGGAAATTGCTTAATCCAATTTCATTGAAATTTTAAATTTCTATTTCCCGACATAGGTAACGTACACTTTTTATCAGGTACCCAAACATTAGTAAGTAACTTATATTTTAATTCATCACTAACCTTTTGATCTAAATAGCAGCCAATATCAATAATATCATTTGTAGATTCCGTTGTAGTTTGTGTAGGTATATGTAATTATTGCGGTCGATGTAGCACTTGTGCTTGTTTCATTCTCGGTTGTTTTTATTTTTTTACAAAAATAATTTGTAAGGGGATTATTACGCTTACGAGTTGACATTTTATTGAAATAATCAAATAAAAAATTATTCAGAAATATTAGAGGGTTAGTTATTTATTATTATTTCAAGTACACAGTTACACAAATTGTATAAATATATACAATATAAAAGTAAGGTATTTTTTTTTACAGTTGTAAATCTTTAAATTATAATTAAACATATCCACAAAAACAGTCACTTACTTTATGATGTAGTACACTCAGGACATACAGAAGAGCAAAACCACGTGTTTCAAAAGATTGGTGAGAGAGTTTTTGACAAGATTTGTAAAAAACTGTCCATATTTATTGAATTTATTTATTTTTATCACTTAAATCATTTAAATAATTGTCAATTAATCATATTATTTAATAGTATTCATGTTTTTTAAATATATTTTTATTATCCTAATAACAATAATATGCTTTTATAAAGAATGAATAAAAAAATACAATTTATTAATTTATAAAAAAATTTTGTGATCAAATTGAAAAGACTACGTTGCATGAAAGTTAGTAATAATAAAACTGTTTGCAACAGTGTTAGGTATTCAAAAAGATTCTGTCGATATGAAGTCCGTTAGGAATCGTTTTCTACCTAGCTAAAATATTTTTTTTAAATATGAAGGAGTGTACACGCCCCCACCACCAATTAGAGCAATATGACATAATATGTTTGCTATGTAACATTATTGTACCTATATACTTATCGTAAAAAAAATCGAACACGTATAATTTTTTTTTTATTAACAAGTATAATATGTATTTGACATTTGTAGTTTTGTTACAACCATATTGCCATACTGGCATAATAAACATCATATTATTATATTTTATAGTACCTTATTCTGTAATACATAAAACATGAATAGTTTAAAACTAAAATGGACGTCGGCGAAATGTTACACATTATAATTATAGGTAACAGACAAAATGAACATAAAAACAGGGATTCCAGTCTGTGCTAGAAAGTTGACTTCTATATGCACTATATTATATTGTAATACGTTTTAGCTTTAAAAAGATGTTATATTCGTTCGAACTATAGCATGTATATTACTGTTAGTTAACACCTTAAGGCACTCTGAAATATTAAAAAAAAATTTTTATGTCAAATTCGGTCGTATGGACTTGGCTTGCTAAAAAACTTGTAATATTCATGTTGTAATATTGGCATAAGCGTTCAACAAAATTTGAAAAATATCATTGTCGTTAATATACATTTTTTTTTTTGTAAACAAACATACAAAATATTTTGATGGAAAATCACATAGTGACAAAAAAAATAGTGTAATTTCATATATTTCTGAAATGCATATTTTTATGGTAAATAATAGTTAAGTATATTGTAACACGCCTATCTGTCTTACGTACCTTGCTAAAAATAAAATAAATTGATTAATAAAAGTCACGAAGAGATATTTAATAAGATCATAAAAAATAAATAAATAAATTTCAGAAGTCGATGCGATATTTTTAAAAGTCGTTTTAAAGCGTTTATAATAATATATATGCGTATATATATATACGATTATAATAATTTCTCAATCTCAACTGATTTTCAATTTGACTAATGTTAAAATATGATATATTAATAGTACATTGATATTATGCATGTAATCAGTCACAGGCCACAGCTAAAGCTAAAATGTTAATAATATGTAATAATAATAATAATAATAATAATAATAATAATGATGATGATAAAATAGGTATAGGTATGTAACAATGGATTTTAGAAAGCAGACAAAATCTATTATTATGAAGGAGGTCATGCCTTTATGTATTGCAATATTTTATTGATAAATATTATTATAAAATATTATATATTAATAGATGATATTATATACGATAATATACTATATTCTAGCGAATATGTCAAATACGTAAATTTATATTACACAGACCGTTTTACAATATTTTTCTAAAAACGAATATGCTATAGATATAATTGTAGTATATGTAGGTACCTATACAGCAATAAAACAATAAATAATTTTTAGTTTCTGTCATATAAAATATATACCTATTATAATATTATGCTCTTCGACTATAGAACTACGTGCCTACACCAAGTATGACGTTTTAAAGGGGTCTTTAATTTTTCTTAGGTAGGTACTAGGTACACGTTTTCGAAATACCGCAGGGAAAGAAAAATACGCATTCAAGACAAGCAGAGTTTTGGGTGTGCCGTCGAGATAAGTGAACTATTAAATTTAATTATTTATTAAACGATATCGTTTTCGTATTCAAACAAAAAAAAACATAAAAATAACGAAAAGATGATACTGAGTAGAGTCATTTGGGTGGTTTTTTTTATGTTCGAAAAAATAAACAGCAAAATCTTTTTTGACATTATCATAATATACATATTTGTATAGTGCAGCTGATAAACCCGAACCATCATACATTGGAGTACAACCTTTACAACGGACAGACGCGTGGCGCACAGTGTTAATACTTGACATATTTTCCAAAACGCTCATCGCAATATAACTGCCCCACCCCCATCCCAACAAAAATAGTTAAGTATATTTTACCCAAAACAAATACAAAAATAAAAACACAACATAATATATCACAATGATAAATTATTACCGTAATAAATACAATAACCATACATAGTAATAAATAATAATGATAATAATAATAATAATACACAGCAATAATAAGCATTTTCCGGCTCAGAATCTTAAACGACTACCTACGAAAACAATAATATTATATAATAATTATGCGTTGCTGTTGCTCGTGCACTAAGCGTAAATAATAAACGATAATACAAAAAAAACATATTATACCTAATAACACATGCTAATGTTATAATATTATGGTCAAATGGCATTTGGATTTATACACATGTTTATGTAACAATAATAATTATGATATTATTATCACATAGACAGATTCCGTGTGACCACCGATCATTTTTTTATTTCATTAATTCTATTGACTATACAATAATAATATTAATAATAATAATAATATTTTACAGTAACCCGGTGGAATTTCGCACTATATACATTATAATAATATTATACGACATGTACACTGATCCAAGCCCGAATTAAGACTTTTGAGGTCCCAGGGCCAAACTGTTTAGAGGCCCCAATGTGAAATCATAAAAAAATGATCCAAAATTGTATTTTCGTATTCATAAAACATTAAATTTATAACTCATATTAGCATTCAAATTAAAATTGTTTTCTAGCTGTAGTTGTATCATATCGTCTACATTTAGATGTAGGTATCAAGTGTTTTATTTTCAGAACCTAAATTTGTCTTAAAACATATATTATTATTCATATTAAATGTTCTTTTACACAGAATATATTTAATAAGTAAGTAGGTAATGATTACTATATTATAAATGTATATGGTGAACAATTATAGGCCCCTAAAAAAAGTCGAGTCTTGTGGTGGCTCCCCAGCCCTTAATTCGGGCTCGCACTGATCCAAAAAAACATTGGAATACAATATAGTTTTATATAATAATATTATGTTTTTTAGGTTGTCGGCCTCAAGACATCGATCCCGATACTGATATATAGGCGCCGTCGGCCGGTTTCGTCTCGCTGTTGGATCTCGTCGGCGGCGGCGCCTCGTTACGACCGTTGGCTGCCGCCGGCGCTTTGGCCATGGAATTGTTGTTGCTGCTGTTGAAGTTGTTGTTGTTGGCCAGACTCGAACTCCGCCGCCTCTGCCGGCTGTTTGGGATGCAGTAACCGCCTTTGCCGTCCTGATGGCTGATCAGTCTCTTATTCTTGTCGTCTCTGTCCAATTCGATCTGAAACATCGTTACGTATACCGAACACAATCGATCGATGACCGCACACGATATCTTCAGCCTATTTCTTTTCGATTTAATTTTCACATTATATCGGCTCAGCCAAACTAGGAGTGTTTTTTGCGGGCGCGGGGGGGGGGGGGGTATTTCAATAATTATACAGTGACCTATTCATTTTCATATTGATGACATATTCTCATATCGCGTTCAAAGGTTTTCATTGGTTCGCTATAAAGATTATAATAATAATAAATTATTTATAATATTTGTTATAAATTATATTTTAATATTAATTATATTGCCCGACTTTATCTCAACAGACGATTTTATCGAATACAATAGGCGTGAACGGTAAAAATATTAACCGTTTCGATCCTTATTTATCAATTTTAATTTAAATAGTTTTAAGCTTAATTTGTTTAAGGTGTCTTTAGTTGAGTCAGCCCCCGGGCCTTAGTACTACGAAACACACCCCTTAGACCCACCCAGTTGAGTAGGAGAATATTATAATGACGCTCTTCTGTTGGCTATACAATATAAACCATTTGCACAATTGAAAGGGAGATAAAAAAAAATAATTTAATTGCGGAAAAATGTTCACAAGAAAAGCACGTCAAGTATGCGCATTGCTGTTGCAGCAGTTACAGGTTCAAACTTCAAATGTGCAATATCATATTTTATATTCCTACGAGGGAGGATAATAATGAGAAGATATCTGAAAAAGGATGTAGTGACGAGAAAGATATGAGTGTGATACATTAATTTGTGGGTTGGTTGCTCGTGTATTTAGTTTGGTATAATATCGGATTGGTGGCGTCCAAAGGTTGGCCCAATACTTAATGGTAAGCGAAAATATTTTTATTTTACTGTTAAATCTCACATTTTATAAAAATAATAAGAAAGTTCACAAAAATCATTTCTAAATAATAAAGTTATGAATATAAAATTTTGAAAGTTTGGAACTCATTTTTAAAAAAGGGGTTCATTAATTCTATACAGGTACAGTGTACACTCAATATTCTCGTCAAAATACAGATCAGAAGGTTTTTCACTTTTCTACAATGAATGCATAATATTAAAAGTTAAAATAATGGAATAATATACATCAATTTATGAAGCTATAGCGCAATTTGTATTTCATCAAATCTAACAAAATTATACAAAATTATATTTGAAAAATGATAGTGAATTTTTTAAAACTTTTATCATAAAATTGTGACACGTGACCCGAAAAATGTTCGAGATTTCTGGGCTATGTACAATATTTAAGTCAATTTCTTGCGATTAAACGTCAGATTGAGACTTTTGACTTGTGTTATATATAATTTACTATGTTCCAGGTACCTACATGTGGCTATGTATAATGTACACTGAGTACCTATTTTTATATTACAAAGTGTACTTAACAAGTCTGTTATTATGTTTCTTGTTTACTACCTATATTATCATATTATATTTTAATTGATAAAATTAATGTAAAATATTAAAATACTAATAATATCATTACTTTTAATTCGAAAAGATGAACATTAAAAAAAAAATTATTATACATTCATCGCTCCTCTCAGAATCTAAAAATGTGTTTTGCATATATTTAAATAAATTGTTATTATTTTATTATTCAGGGTGATCTGGTTAGTACCATTTACATGTTTTTCTATAGTTGTATGTTTTTATTTACCTTTTTTAACTTTGATTTCCTAATTGAAATGTATAGGTACTACTGAAAATCTTATAAATTAATAAAAAAAAAAGAATATAACATATATTTTTTAATGCATTTTGATGTTAGTATATTTATTTTTCATTAACAAAATATAACCACCTTGAAGTAAGGTATTTTGTAAAATTAAGCAGTTATAAAATAAATATTAACTTCATAATTCATAATATTATTATATTACTGCAGTATAATATAAAGGTATCCACTGGCTACTACACTATTAGTAATACTGATATTGATAATATTGTTGTTGTACTTTTCGGTACAATGATTATCAGTAGAACAAAATGGAATTTATCATTTAAATGTTTTAATTAATCAAAGGAAAAATGTCTAAGTCGTTTACTTTCTGGCGTGACGCTGTCTTTCATGTCTTCGTGGCTGGAATTATAGCGGGATATAAAACTTCCTAAAAACAAAACACCGTCGATAAACGATATACCTAATAACTTATTAACCCAACCTATCCTACTCGTATATGGTATAACCACGCCGCCGCCATATAACCCGAACAATATTTTATAGGGGCTACATAAACAGCAAAATAGAATCCCTAGGTATATAATATTATTATATTACATTATAGTATCATTCGTCGTTATACCGCGAGTGATCGATAAACATTCGCTCTTAAAATAGCAGTTATCTCTCGAGAAATCGCGAACGTCCTAAATTATATTTCAACTCTATGTATACTTAGCTACGGTAGTATAATATAGGTAATATATTATTATTATAGGACGCGCAGAGTGTGATTAACGGCCGTCGTACACGAACTACGGCAGCAGCAATAGGGTTTTAATTACGACTTACGTTTCTTATATTTACGTATGGCGATAATCTCTCGGACGTGTCTGATCCGCAACTCGAGCTTTCCGATAAGTCCGTGTTAAACTTTCTAGTCGCCCGGGGCGAAGATGGCGCTTTTCTGGCGCACATTTGAGTCTGAATGTGTTCGCAGACCCTCCGGAAACGTCTTATATTACCTGTGTCGCACAACAATAAACAGCGTTTCGAAATGTATTTAATCGAGTTAAATATATATATATTATTATATATAGCCGATGTCGTATGAAAAATAAAACAAATATGTAGGTAATAACAATAATAACGGTGATAACAATACGCGTATACGCGTTTTTTGCGGAGGACCGCGACCGATACCTACCGGAGTGTAAAGTGAATATGATGGCGAACAAATAGTCCCTGGGAGAATGCGTGTTCGTGACGTCCGATAAATCAATTTGAAATCGCACTTGCCTCTGAAACATCGCAGTGCCGCCGGATCCACGTCTGTATTCAACCCGGAACGACAGCGCATTAATTACGGTGTGGCTCAACTCGGAAATCTGTAAAAGTATGCGCACATAAAAAATACTTGATTTCGAACCGTTGACGATGATCGCTTGGTCGTCAGCAGGCCGATTTATCAAGCGAGCGTGTTGTACATAGTATTCATTCGAATATCGAACGACGTTACAACGGCGACAGACCTAAGCGGGTCAATGAATGATGGTGACATAATACGTGTGCAAAAATAAGCACGGTGTATCGTAGCCTGTTTTTTTTTTTATGTTAATATTAATAATTTTTACTTTTTATTGTTACTGTTGCTGGAGTAAGTAAGTAATACAAATGTATTTTTTAATATAATATAATTTTTTATAATAGAGCATTGGTGAAATTTGATAACAAATAAATTCATCAGAATTGGATAACCGAATAAGTATAGGTAAATTGAGGATAATAATAACTATTGAGTTATATTTTTATAAGGTAAACTAATAAATATTCTTCCCCCCACTGTCTCAATATGAATATTAATTATTAAACAGTGACAGACCATTTACCTAATAGATTTCGAGGGGGCATTGCCCCACCAACGCTCCTACGTTACTGTTTTGTACTATATATTATAGTTACAATTGCGTGATAGACTTTTCGATTTATAAATTCCAACTAATGTATACTGTTTCGATATTCGATGATTCCCATTACAAAGTCTGCACCAGCTGCGGGTGGTCATAATATTGTAGTTTCCACCAAATATAATACCTACTATACTACCAGCGACCAGCAGGTTTTTAATGTTATTGTTATACGTCGATCGGTTGTCTTTACCCACCGGGAGCGAACAATAAAAATATTATATCTTGATGTCACCGTTAAAGTAAATCAATAAATAAATATATAGAGGGTCGAGGGCGATGTACTGTACTTACTCCCTTTCTTCTTCTTCTTCAATAATGCAGTTATTCAAAACCTGATTTTTGGAATTATTTAATATAGGCGCCTAAAGACCATTTTTCCAAACACTCAAGAATGTTTGTAATACATAAGAGAGTTCTTAAGACTTAAGGGAGTGTCCTGTGGAGATACAAGCTTGAGATAGAAATCCCCTATTACAATTTACAATGTACTTAGTTTACCTTATTTAGCTAACAATTTTTTTTTAAATTAAAATTAAAATGAATAGTTTTTGAGTTACTCAACTTTGTGCACCAAGGGTAAAATGTCCAGAATAAAAGCTGTGTGGGCTATAGTGATTTGAAATTTGTTGTAATTAATATGAACCTAAAATGTATCATTTGTAAAAAAGATTATAGGTTAGATAGAACATAATTAGTACTAAATTTAATATTACATAATATTTACATCTGATTTATATTTTCGTAAAAAAATTTTTAAGGATTATTATCTTTATTATATTTATTTAAATAACTGAGAATCTACTATATCAAATTTTGAATTAGGTACATAAATACATATTGTTATTGTAAAAATACGGTTTGTATCGCCACAGGACACTCCTTAAGACTTAAATAGTACGATAAATCTCAATAATGTAAAATATAGTATTTAAGTATGTTTAAAAATTCCAAAAGTCGGAATTTGAATACATTTTTCACTAAAGAAAAAAATAGGAGTGGCCATGCTTAGTGAATGTAAAATTTAAACTTCGTTCATATTAATTTTATTATTTTTTTAAAATATAATTGTAAAATAAACTAATAATTATTATTTCTCACAATAATGCTTATATGGCCTACATAGCTATAATGTTTGTTTCTCATTTAAATATAACTAATATGCCTTCAATATTGTATACTTTACGATCAAATATTCAGATCATAATTCATAATGTGGCTTGATAAATGCAATAGCACTTGACGATAATTGGGGTTTTAAGGTTAAAAACCGTAATTTAATAAATTATGACTACCTATATGTATAATCACTACCTATTTATCAACCATAAAATCCCAAAGAAAAAGTCATTGAGTCATTTGGTGTTAAACTTAAAACTATAAAACTCAAGTAAAATAGGTATTATGTTTGATGAGGATAAAAAATATATAATTTTTATACATTATGTCAGAAAAGATGTACGTTCAGCTTATAGTATGATTATGTATACGTGGAACGACGTCACGGAAAATATTAATTATTTAAATGCGTACAATAAACGAAACTACCTATTTGAAAGGTGATAATAATAATGTTATATCGATCTAAACACTTTTCATTATTAAATTTAATTGTATTCAGTTGTTCTTAATGAGTTTATTGTTATAGGTAGTTATACAATGCAGTTATGTATATGCACTTAAATATGGAAACTAAACAAATGTAAAATTAATGTTTTAATTATAAAATACATATTTTACAGTATGGATTTGAGCAATCATACATTTATAAAAAAAAACCAGTCAAGCACACATCATAAATATATCCACACAATATATTTTCAAATAGACACCTATACTCAAGTCTTAACTTTAAACAATCATATTAAACACACAAGAGTCAGATATTGGTATCAAAAAGATTTACAGTAGATATCAACAATGTAAAAATTATAATAAAATTATTGTATCATTAGGTGTATGGATATTTGATTGTCTGAAAGTTGATAATACATTGTATGCAACGTTTTGACAAATATAAGATAAAGGAGACATCCGATATATTAATATCATCCTATCTTGTGCGTATATTAATTTCATAATAATTATTTAGATTTGAGACATTTGTATACATTACTACAATACTATCTATGCTATTTAGCCAATAACCATATATTATGATTCATCGTACAAAAACGAATAAAATAGTGTTATATTATTATTATTGTAATGTGTGATCGAATGTTTTTAGACGCGATGATTAGAATCGATGTCACGACAAGCGGGGAAGAATGAGACCCGTTTTGCGTCTTTATTACAGATGTAAGATGTTCCTAGAATTTATCGCTTGAAGGGCTTATATAGTCCTCAATATTCCCCTCCCATAATCAACATAATGTTAACACAGTTCTAAACGAAATTCCTACAGATATATAGACATCGACTGCAACAGCGACTTGTAAAAAAGGGGTGTCAACACTTATTGATTTCACAAAGGTTAAGCTACGCTTTAATTACTAATTACCAAATTAATACTATGACCGTATACTACATAACATTATGATAAAGAAAAGCAAGAAGCTGCAATCACGTTTTGTGCGTTTGAGGGGGTGGCGATGATGCATCTGGCGCTGTCCCCTTACCCTCACCCACTCCTAGTACTATCACTGACGGTGCATAATGTCGATAGCAATAATATATAATACAATATATTATATTATGCAAATGCAGAGGTTACACACAACACTATTTATTTTTTATTTAAACAAGAAAATTATTTTTCAGTATTTGGTTGTTAAATTTGCCAGTGTCAACAAAAACGTAATTTTAATATTTTTTGTTAAAACACGTAGCGACAGTGACGTAATTTCAGTATTTTGTCGAGATAGCGTGTAACATTTATTTAAATTTGTTTTAGGATAAAATAAAAATACTTTATTAGTCATACAATTCATTGTAAATGCTTGTAAATAAATAAGTATGTATAGGTAGTAGCGAAAATGGAAAATTGTAGTGTTTCTCTTGCTAAATACTATATTATATTCCCGACAAAAAAATCCGCACCCTATCTGCGTGGCTCCAAAAAAATGCATTGCGCTACTGCAGTGCAACACATACTTAAGCCACCGAACAAAATCGTTTGCTGAACAGTTTGAACTTTGAAGAAAAAGAAGGTGCTCATACAAAAAAAAAATATTATATAGGTACCTATCGACACGGGAAACTCTTACAGGGACACGGGGACACTCCATAAAAAAAAATCTGTATATTCATATCTTGACTCTTGAGTATACTTAAAAATTCCAAAAATCAAACGCATGATTAATTTAAGGATAAAAAAGGGGTTGATAGTGCTTGGTGAATCATACTGTATGTTTGTGTTTGAGTGTGTGTATTATGTGACACAAACGGGCAATTAAATCCAATATGGAGAACTGCAGTGTTCGTGTGCACACGCGTGCGGTTGCCGTGGAAACGTCGAGATCGCAGCGGATAACGCGATGGCTAGAGTGCACACAGCCGTCGTGGTCTGGTCTTCTGCGATTTTCACTTGAGTCGGCGGACGGTTGTCGAGTGCGAATCGGCCTACGAAACTACACCCTACGATTTGATTATCGTGTTCTATATTATATACGAGTTTTTACTGTAGGCCGCCACGAATCTATACCAGAATCTATTAGATTTTTTCACTACGGGATACGTTTTCACCTCTCAGATCATAATATTATGGTTGTAAAAAAAAAGAAAAACATATCATGGCATGGAATTATATTAATTATTTTAGTGGTTTGAGGCGCAGTGAGCGTTTAAAATTTGGGAAAGGTTCGGTCCGATATATCATACAAGTGACTATATAGTAGATAGGTATGGAATAATAAAACAATTTTCCTTTCGTTTTTGGATCAGGATCGCGTAAATTTATTAAGTAAATGGGTGGACTGGATACGATCGTAACCACACTTTTCGTGTTAGATACTTATAATATGATTTACCTACTGCTGAAAAGATTTTAACTTTTTTTATTTGATTATACTTTCAATCAATAAAGTAACTTAACACTGTAATAAATATGTGTGTATTGAGCTTAAAGTTTCACAAGTAAAGTAAAAGTGAATTAAAAAAAAAAAAGTTAAAATACTGTACAAGTACTATACCTACAAAGTACAAGAACAACTTATAGTGCACAACTTAGTAAGAAAAATCTAAAAAATCACTACCTATCTATAATTAAAAGGCAACTTTTAAAACTAGATATGTACCTAGGTAATTTAACCTAACTATGACTCTCAATATTATTAAAATACATAGCTTATAATGAATTTACAATTAAATAACAATTGTTTTTGTGGGCTGGGGAAGGAAAGGGGTTAAATACCAAAGTTTATTATTTTCGTGCTTAAGGTAATAAAGCACTTTAATTGAATCCTGCCATAGTCAATAATGCAGTAAATATATTAAATAATAATATACGATGGTTGCGTAAAAACGTTTTTACCAGAAAAACGATAATAATTTATAATATTATAAAATGTGTGAACATTTAAATTACGATTATTAATAATTAGTGAAAGATTCAAGTACCTATAATTATAGCGTTGATCCTATATCAAAATTATTACAAAAACAGAAATCGATTTTAAATTTTGAAAAAACAGTGTAAATATTGTTTAATAGAGCGTTTTTTCAGCAGTTTTCTCTTACACTATGGTGAATAATATGATTACTGATGACTGATGAGTTATATGAAAACGTGAGAAAAATCAAAATATAACCTCTCAAGTATAAAATCGACAAATGTTTTTTCACCGGAATCCAGGTAAGCATAAAACTAGATAAGCGCTCCACCTACAAATCTACCAGAAAAATAATAATCACACATGAAATAATATTGAAATTCTCCTCGAATCTAAAGTGTTCATACACGTCAATACGTCATATTTTATTTATTCTTCAAACATATTACAAAGAAAGCATAAATATAGTAGGTAGGTAACTTATCGATTGTCATGGTGCATGAAGTTTTTTCCTCGCAAAATAATGTTTTTGTATTCAATGGGCACGATTCACAAAACACAGTCTTCGTGATTACCTGTTACGTCTGAAATCAAAGTACCCCTACTATCGATATCAGCTATACGTTTTTATAATGTATAATATTGAAACATGAACCTGGTTTCCTGCAGTCACTAGCAGTCACCAGCAGACTGATAAATTGAGAAAGAGAAGTTGTCGACTGTTTGAAATACTTTGAATCGCTATATCACATCGCGTGCAATCGATAACCCATATTAATCACATTATAATATTAATGTTGTTGGTTGGAATAATATTCATATCTCGTGTGTTAGCTATCGACATAATATTAAATTATACACATATTTCATAAAAATTGGTCGTCACGTATTTTGTTGATACGAGTATACCTGACTCAGATCCAGAGACAGAAAACCTTAATATTATTTAGTTTTTTTTTCAATAAGGAATACAGTCATATTCGTGACTGCGATAATATTTTAACCAATGATTATCTTGTTGTCTTGTCACGCTTATATTTTGTATTGATGACAATAATAATTTTCTATAATATGTATTGACGTCTTAATTTAATCTACAGTGGCGTATGTTGTGCTTTTTTGGATTGGGAAGGGGGGGGGGGTGACTCCTGATAATACTTTTTCTCCACAAATATTTACAGACTCTACACGAATTCATATCTGATTATAATAGGTAGGTATACCTTAATTTCTTAAAAGTGGGAATTTTCTTGTAAACAAATCGTATGATTGCTGGTACTACTTAAATTTTTGATTATAATTAGGTAAAAAACAGGAATAAAGTATAAACAATTTCATTGAATAAGTTAAAACTATAGTTAAACACTTAAATTTACTGAGTAATTTCCCATATAAGTTTTGTTAATTTTGTATACTATTGTATTGTTATAGATGTATGTAAAAAAACTTAAATTTAAAAACCTTACGCTCACAATATTAAAGGTCGATGTCTTTTTTTTTTACTAATAATTCGTCCAATAGGTACTTTCAATGCGATCTTTCCGATTGATTGATAACATGGTTAATCCATTTACCCATAATGTTGTACTCACTTACATTTTACGCGTTTACAACATCAATAGTCGGCAGAAGTTCAATAAAAAAGAAAATCGTTGTACTTCAAGTGTCCTGTACACTTTACATCTCTACTATAGTAAAAAATAATGATTGTTGTATTAAAAATAAAGATAATAATAAGGAGATAGCCAATAATACAGTCGACCCGACCATAGACTTATTAATATACCTATTGTTGTATGCGCTAACTAATTCAATAATACAAATAATATATAGTACGATTTTAAGTAACAATAGACCAATGAAGCAAATGTGCTGAGGTAGCACTCCGTAAAATAATATTTAAATAGGTACGGTAGTGGGGCAGTGCGGGTTTTCTGGCGAGACACTTATGACGGTGGCAATTCCTGGAGACCCGTACTTTTTTGTGTTTTTGTTTTATGTTCAATAAAGTTATTCTATAGTGTGAATTATCAACTTATTTTGTGTACCAACGAGAGATATGTATACGGCAGTGGCGCCCAACGTGGGGCTCGAACCCACGACCCCGAGATTAAGAGTCTCGTGCTCTACCGATTGAGCTAGCCGGGCTGCAGACTTTTATTAATTTTAAATTCTAGTCTTGCTTACTAGTTGACAACAGTTGAAACTTGATAAATATTTTTTTTTAAGTAATACTAGTAATGACTGGGAGGCTTCAGCCCGTTGCTCCCCCGTCAACAATATTTTTCGGTACTTCAGTAATGAATAGAACAAAAAAAAAATTGGAGGAAGGTTAACCCACAGGAAATCTTCCCCCTCAATACGCCACTGGACTGATCAATGATTTATAAAACCAACAGTTTATACATTAATCTCAAAACAAAAACCATAACCAAATCTTATGTTATGTTATGGTAATACTTATATTAATTGGTATTTTAATAAAATCACGCTGTGTAGGTAATTGAATCACAATTGTATGGCTAAATGGCTTCAAGCAGTCATAATCAAAATTGATTAAATTATTATAATAAATCGTAACGTAACAAAATTATGTAATTTTACTAATTTTAAGCTAAAATGGAAATCAAATTACTTAATTACATGACGCTAAAGTTCACTAACTATAATAATATAGTTTAATTTCTCGATCATATACTATACATTTTAATAAGCATAAAATCATATTTATTAAATTTAAGTATAAAGGTCCCTAAAAAAGTATACATTTTGACTGGTGGTTAATAGAGCTGATACTGACACTATTTTACACCTACTATATTCACCCGTGAGCTGAACTGTTTTCCGTTTAAATTTAAGCAATTATTATTCACAATATATTATATGTATAATAATTCTATAGGTCGACTGCAGTCTTTGTTAAAATATGCGTATAATGGAACTTCGATAAGTCGAAATTAAAGGGAAATTAAATTTTTTCGACAGTCAAGTAAACTTGTAAACTTGACTATCTTATGTGGCCATGTGGGAACAAACTTCTACATTGGACTATACTACTATAGTATTATTATAATCAATTTTATTTTATAGTCCTTAACGTCATGTCCAACTGTGGCTGTTAGTGTTTCCGTTTATCTGTTATCGTAACCCGTTACCACAGTAAGAACTAAGCATTTGTTGTGGATGATTATAATCTTTTAATATTTCATTTTTTTTCTATATTAATCCAACAATAATCAGTACAAATATTTTATTTAATTTCTAACTAAATGCTTCATAAAATGCACATATCGTTATTGTGCATATGACTCATTGCGCGTCAATCATTTTACGGTTATCAGTTCTCACTTATAAGAAGTGTGGAATCAACTACACATGTTTTAATAATGTTTGGCAAACAATGAAAAAGTGAAGTTGTAGTAAATATGGAAGTGAGATCAAAATGTTTACAATGTGCTTGGAAAAAGAAAGGAGAGTTTAACGTTGCGAAGTAACAATAATGTAAAATTGTGAAAACAACTTCAAGCTTAAAGCTGTAGTCTGAATTTCTGAAATAAATATTGTATAGAAGGTACCTAATTATTATTTGATTATTGTTCCTCCGTGTATCTTATAAATACCATACAATTTAATATAACATTTAAATTGACGTTACATTTTTCCTTGTGATTTTTTTTTTTTTTTAAGAAGGACCTTGATATTCATTTTGATAGCCTTTACATTTTTCAAAACCTTAATGGAAACCAATTCTGCTCACTTTTTAAGATACGTTTACAGGAACTAATTCCATGGCTCACATTAATAGATGACTGACACTATTACCTACGATATCTTATGACTTTAAGCAAAATTAACTGCATTATGGCATTAGTCATTACGAGACATATTTAGATAGTAAGTCTGTATGCAATCCGACAAATTTGAAATATGTAAATGAGTTAAAATAGTTGTTTTTTCCCATTAAAAAAAATCGAAATAATGTATTATTCATTTATTTCTGGAACATGTGAAAAAATATGAGAAAATGAATTTTGTATGTCTAAATTATACATTTCACATAGGTACTTGTAGGTATTATTTTATTTTTATATTTTCAAGTGTCATTTCAGTTTCGATGAATTTCAAGTCGTTAGAATTCCAAACCAAGGTAGTATGTCTGTTTATATACCTGTGCATCCGATCGCATTTCCAATTCCGATGGTAATACGATAAATCCGTTGTAATTTTTCTCAAGTAGGTATCACGCACAAATACCTCTAAATCATTAATACAACTCGTATACAATTACGGGACGAATGCGCATTTGCTTTTGTTGGTATGTACATAACATTGTACAAATACATGTGGATATATACAGAATGATTCACCAAACGTACCTATCCCATTTGTATCCTTCCATAGTGCATATTATAAATTCAACTGCTGTATTTTGGAGTTTTTAAATATTTTATCTGTGCGACTATGCCCTATTATACCTACTCATTGACTATATTTTCAGGATTTCAGATATTTTGATTTGTGAACTGTGGCTTTACAAATGTCTTTATTTTCCATATGAAAACCACCCTTCTATACCTACATTGTTAAGTAAGTAACTATAGGAACTATTTTTTGAATATTTTGATAAATCTAAATAGAAATCTTTAACTTTGTGTTCCTGCTAAGGATAATAATCCTTTATAGTACTATTACATAAAATATTAAATTTAGGTAGGTATTTTTGTGATATTTGGTCTAGTAGGTATTATACCTACTTGAAATTACAAACATACAATTATGCTTATACATTTTTTTTTGTTAATTACTATAATTTTCAAATTGTCATAGCACCGACATTTTTAGGCCTACAATTATTATGATTGTGGATTACTATAATATTATATTTTAGCACAATACATATTTTAAATAACTTAGAAACTGCTAGTTAAAATTTTGATCAATATTTAAAGAAAAAACTTGGGAACTCTCCTAGCTGTTTTATAGGATTCGAATGTACTTGATTAATTAGTGAGTAGTCACTGTAATGGAGGTGATTAATTTGACTTTGAAATTAATCATTGTATACGATGATAAACGTTTCAGAACGGAGACGGTCTGTCGGTCTATATTTCTAGGAATATTTTGTTATTTATTTATATTGCTATAAGTTTATAACGCCTACCTATAAGTAATTTTTTTTGATTACTAAAACAATGAATTGAATTAGTTTTTAACAAAAAAAAAATCGCATTTATTACTAATCAATAGTCTAAAGGCAACTATTTTTACTTTTACTCAAATACTACTTAATTATATTATATATTGTATACTCTGAATTATTGCGATCTAAATTATTCCTGTATATAATTATTTATGTGCGCTAGCTTATTGTACCTATAAATCACAACTACACTTTTTACCATATTTGTTAAACTATGAAAATTGTCATATTGCTGTTTAATAAACAATAATAATAGCTTAAACTTAATCTAACTATTTAAAAAGTGTCAATGTGTATGAAATTGATAATTTAAGCCATAGCGGAATATTTAAAGTTTCTACAATTGATATTTTTTAAATTACAAACAAATAAAAATAAATAGTTGCTTTACGCATGAATATCCAATGACGTCAAAGTTTAAACTTCTATCACTCATATAAAAATGTACTTTACGTCAAACTTTTTTTTTATTTCATGTCCTTAATAAGGTGTTAAAACTATAAAATGTTATGAATTATTGACTATAAAATTAGGTTAGGTTCAAAATTAAAAATTACCAGTAGTTTTCAAAAGGCCCGAGAAAAACAAAATCAAGGAAAAACGGGAATTTTTACGCAAAGTTGGTTTTCAACAAAATCGGTTTTTGGTGTAACTCTAAAACAAATGATCGTAGATACAAGTTATTTTGACTGAATATTTATATTTTAATTTTGTATACACCATACAATTTTGAAAATATTTTGATATATTTTGAATTGTTTACGGACATATTCAGTTTCCAATATTTTTAGTTTTATTTTCTACGAATTCAATTATATTTTATTTGTTGGGTAAAAAAGCTTCAAAATTTAATACAAGGCTTCTAATAAATTTTACAATACCTAGTCACAGTTTTTTTTATAAGCATTTAAAGTTCGAATTTTGACAAAATACGTAAAAATCACGAAAGTTTAATAATTATTATGTAGGTGAAAATGTATAAAATGTTCAACTTCTATAGTTCAGGTTTGAACATTTAAAACTAATTAGGTTATATATTATAAATTACTTTATTCACAATAATATCATCATATTTACTTATAGTAATATCATAGGCGACTGACCGTCTTAGATCAGAATCGTTTTTCTTATACAATGATATTATATCATTGAATTCAAATTTTGCATTTAACACTATCCATTACAGTGGCCTACTTGTAACCTTCTGTACAGCAGAGCGATACCCACTTGCCCGCCTTTTTTTACAATTGATCCCCCAAAGTTCCAATTTGCTACTATAGAAACCACTCTCAATGTTGAAAATGTACAGTTTTATTGTTCTAAAAGGTCATGAGTCATGACAGACATAAAATACACATCATTGTAAAATCAATACACTTATCGCTCCGCTCAGAATCTACAAAATGATATACTTAACAATTGACAATGGAAAAGGGTAGTTTTTACAAAAAGAAGTTTGAATCGATTTAGGATAATTTTTAAATTGCATCTAACAAAATCTAACTATTAAAAAAATATGGTGTTTAAAGATGCATAATATTTTATCGTACTAGGGAATCAAATAAATGCCTGACTAAAAAAATGGTAATAAATACATTTTGTTAGTCCACGTGCTTATATTACACATTAACTTTTATTACTAAGTCATTTCCTTGGTATGTAATTCATGTAAATCTGAAAACTTTATTTGTTCTTACTTTATTAGAACTTTAAAGTCAATACCGCACAACGTTTTAGTTAAGTTTATATTTTTGATGAAAATTAAAAATGGTAGCCATTTTTTTTTTAAATTATGATGTGTTGTAATGGTTTAAAAGTTATGTAAGTAAGAATGTGTACCTAAAGACATAAATATATCGATAATATTACTAATTGGTGATAAAATATTCACCCTGTGTGGAAGTTTCAGACGAACCAGGAACCAACGAATGCAATTTTCTCAAAACGTGTATATCGCGAGTACCAATATAATAAATGATAATAATAATAATTCAACGTTTCCAAGGTTATTTTTCTGCGACCGGAAACGAGAAAACCAGGGTGAAAACCCTGGGTAATCTCTATATATTCACTATTTCTACGCGTAGGTAGGTTATACTTGGGAGTTTTTCATTTTCGTATTTCAGTGTGCGCGACTACATATTTCTATTTTGAAATCGACGTGTCATCGCGATTCGCGACACTAAAGAGTAACGTCCTTCGGGATTTCTAAGAATAATATTATAATAATATATTATGATATTTTATTGGCGACGAGAGTACGTGTGGCGGAAAATAATAATATTATAATCGTTTTGTGCATATATAGGACGTACATAGTGTTGCATAATGTGTACGTACCGGAGCGGCATCGCAAACGTGAACATTTGTGACACTTTGACGAACACAGTGATAATGCGATAATATAATACGCGATGCATAATTTATTGTTGAAAATACTTATATATAGTATCGATGTGTAACATAATTTATTTTCTCGAGTATCCGCCATTGTGCGCACGAGAGAGTTTATTTATTGACAGAATTACGCAGTCTTCATACCTATTATTATAATAATATATTTCACAATATTATACTTTCGGGTGATGTATTATCGTAATAATATTATGCAGGCATACCTATTGGTTCGACGAAAAAAATAACCGATAAAAATAAAAATGTTAATAATGTTGAAAGTTTAGGTATAGGTACTGACTAAAGCACTTAATACGTTTTTAAAAACAGTTTACACATATTATTATTACCAGGCCGGTTATATACCTACATATTCACAATAAAATTATAATAGGGCTTGAGCTTAAATGCTGTACACAAGTATATAGATTCACCTATTATATATGCATGCAGTACTTATACAGTACGCACTTAGAAAAGCAAAAACGTATAAAAAAAACAAACTATAACCTAATATAAAAAAAACTAAAATTATGCGCACTTATTAGGTATGTTTTTTCTTTTCTTGGATTTGCATGTTTTACACTGAAAATTAAAGTAAGTTTATGCTAAGTCTTAAGTTGTTTAAGCTATTATTACGTTTCTCAACACAAATACAATTAAGTTGCAGTATAGATGTATAAGGACTTAGTAAGAAAAATATACAGAGTGATCCACCAAGCAAGAGCATCCTTTTCCTTCTTCAACAATGCTTCAATTCAAAACATTATATTTGGAATTTTTATAAATAGGTACTTAAAGACCATATTTTCTTATTCTCGAGATTATTTTTCTTATTTAAGAAGTATACTGCAAAGATATAAACTTCTGCTTTTTAAAAGACAACACCACTTTTTTATTGTATTTTTGTTTGTGAATACTTTTTCTGACAATGTTAACGAATTAAAGTCAAAATTTAAACTAGGAGTTATTTGAGTTAGGTATTTAACTTTGTGTACTAAGGGTAATAGGTAAATAATAAAGTGATTAGAAGATATGGGGGGGGGGGGCTAGTCAAATTTAAACATTTTAATACTGTCGAGTCTCGACGAAATGCAATGGAAATAAAAATTAATTCCACTCATGTAGGTTTTGAGTTATATACATCAAACACAACTTAAAAACATTTGTGTGAGTATCGAGATTTTCGAGTGATATTCGACTGTTATTCATATTAAGTAATCAATCAATATTTATTATTTATAAATTATAAAAGTGGTCCAAGTATCATAGTTACTAGATCCAATATTAGGTAGTTACGTCTATTTTATATTTTTGAAAATCAATGTTTAAGGATTACTATCCTATTAATATAAACATTTTAATGACGGAAAAATTACACGTTCAAATTTTGTGTTATGTAAAACATTTTTAGAAAAATTATCCTCTTAATAATTTATAGTAGACAGGGGAGGACCGAAATCCCCATTTGAAAAAAAGAAACTTGTATCATCGTAGGACTCTCCTAAAGTAAGTTATTGGTACTATGTAAAAAAAATAATCTCAATAATTTGAAAATATGGCCTCTAAGTATATTTTTTAGTTAAAAAAAAAACAGATTTAAATAGCTGCACTAACTATTAAAAATGGAAAATGGGGTGGTGAAAATACTACTAAATACTTGGTGAATATTTCTGTATAGGTATATTTTTGGTTATGTGACTCATGACATAACCTAAATACAACTAACAAGATTAAAATCTCATATCTATGTTTCTATTTTTTGTCTATATTTGCATGACTATACAATAAAATAGTGTATTGATTGTCAATTATGAGCCAAAAATAATCAAATATGTACTAAAAATTTTTGAATCAGGAAATGAACCATTAACCTCAAAAAAATCACTAAATGTGCAAAAATGGGCAGTAAAAACTTTTTGACGTTGCGTTCGAAAGTCATCAAATTAATTTATAGCTCTCTTATAGCAATAATAAGCGAAAAAAACATGGAAATCCAACAAAGTTCGATCTCTCGTATAATATTTCTTATAAGCACTCACGCAGGTAGGTACATAACACCCGTCACACACACAGAGCATATTTTTATGTTATATAACATGGGCATTAACCTAAGCACCAATATTATTGCACAGAGCGACCAACGTCGTGTGTTATATCTATTTGTGGAAATTTTTTTTATAAGGTCGATTATTTGATTATGGTGTTTTTCAATCGTTATACCTATACGGAATCGTTTAAGCTCTCCTATATTATATATTATGTTTACGTCATTTTCAGGCTTTTTTGTATTTTTTAAACTTTACTGGGCGTGAATGCGAAGGTAGAGTGAGAAATGTATTGGTTTTAATGTTTTCCAATGAAGTATAGTTTTTTATTTTTAGTTTTGTCGGTATTAATTTTTTTCCATGTTGAACGAGTGACCCAAAACTTTCACGTGACCTATCTCCAAATTGGAAACTTTTATCTTGTTCAGGGAACTTTAAAGAGGTAGTTTTTGTAATTATTTTCCTTTATACCATTTCTCCAAGAAGAAAACAACCAAAAAATTTTAAAATTCAAAACTCGCCTGTTTTTAAGAACATAAATTTTCTAATTTTGTTTCATAATAATAAAATTAAAATGCTTACAAATCGTTGTTTGTTTCAATAGTTTCTTTGTTGGTTCAAAATATACATTTTTAGTTAAAAGTAACTTTGAAAATGTCTAATGTTTCCCATCAGTTTATTTGTATAAAAATGCAAAATATTCAATATTTGTGTGTCTATATAATCTATATTATGATTTTAAAATGTACCTAATAATCATTAAATAATACTATAGAAAACCACATATTATTACTGTATAATTGAAAACCTCCGAAAACACAAGTTTGATAGTTGTCGGTATTATAATATTGCAGATGAAGTATATTATATATTATTTTACTGATGTTACAAACTGTTTCATTTTTGGAGAATTATAAGCCACCCATTATACGTTTGGTTTCATAATCAAACTAGACTTTTGGTGTAGCTGGGGGAGACCCCTCGAACCCCTGCAGGTGTTAGCTAAAGTGGATACCAATTTTGAAGATACAGCCGATTGAATTGTAAAAGTCGAACTTGTAATGAAGGCGATGTTGGTGGTCGGAGGTGGTTTGGTGATAAGAATTTGTATAAGACATGGCTCTTTGGCGGTCTAGTTTCGAAGGCAGTAATGTTTAAAAATCGAGTTTGAGTGTCTTGAAATCTCCTTTAAGGGAAGTATTTTTATTTAATTACATTGTCTACTTTGTACAGAAGATTATTTTATTTTTTTAAACAAAATAATTATTACATTATAGTTTCATTCATCGATATTAAACTTGTGGATTAAGTATCATATAAAAAAACTGTGTGCCAACGCCCAACACTTCCGATAACTGATAATAATATTTATAAATCTCAATATCGTTACACATAATATTTTCTCTCTTTTTTAAAGGTTAGTTTCTTTATTGCCCAGAAGTTTCTCAGAACCATCTTTTCTCTCACAGTAATATTAGACCAAACGTATAATATGTTTAATTATTAATCATTTAGTGAAGATAGGAATGTCGTAGGTATTCATATATTATGTTTAATATCAAATATGATCAGCTCTCTGTCAAATGCATTATGATCTAAACTTTAGATTCTAAAGGATATGGTCAACAGGAAGATATGATTTTAATTTTGAATATAACTATATTATATTATAACTATATATTTAGTACCTATCTTTTGGACAATGCTTACAATTAACGCATTTACGTATAAACTTTTGCATACAATTTGTTCTTGTTACCGTCATCTACGGAGAAGTCGCTGACGGTGGTTTATATTTTTTTACATACCGTAATTTTAAACATTACACATTAGCTGATTCACATCTACACACAACGATTTGCTTACAATTCAACTCGACGGCGGCGCTGTGTTGTACAGCTTAGCTGTTCCAGGAAGTATTATTGTTTTTAGTTCATTATAATATGCATTCGCCATTTTATCATACATAGGTAATACTATACACCGACTGGTACACTCGAGCGTCTGACCTAATTCGACTCGAGATTTTAATAACTGTATTCAAACCGAGATTAGCAAAAATCGATGTAATCATAAAATGTTTTCTTATTTACTGAATATGTTTTTTCTCTATTTTTTAATACAATACAACATAATATTGTATTGGTAAAAACGTATTTAATCATTTCATCTATTATCAATCTATAGCTATATCTTCTATAATATCTTATACGGTTATATAAACGTATTCAATATACTATGTATAACTGTTGTAGGTACTCAGTGTTTGAACTATAGAGACGCGGAGGAGTTTAAAAAAAAAAATATGTTTCAGTGAATTTTAGCGAAGTTTTTTATATTTTTGCATCCCCCTACTATTTTTTTTCCAATTCAAGCACTGGTTGTACTATGACACTAGGTACATAATATACATATATATATATATCATACTACTTATAGAGTAACCTAACCCAGATGAAAATGGCTTTTAGCGTTTTATAAAAATTCGAATGTGGTGTTCGATATTAGATAGATTTGATTCTCCGGAAATATTTTAAACACTGGTATATGAACCCAATTTACCAATTCCTGTCCTCAAGTAATTGAGCAAATAAATATAACCATGGTGCCATCTGTCCGGTGTATGAAGTGAATTTTAAAAGCAATTTCTATGGAACCACTCACCATACCGCGTTAAAAAAAAACCAGTGTTGTTTACATTTTATTGTATATTTTTTCTCGGGCTTTGATAATAAAACTATTAGTGTTTATTACTCTTAAACCGAAATTCTCATAACGCTGTATCAAATTTACCGTGTACCTACAACACCGACATGCCCATAAACTGAGATGTATACTCAAGCTAAAATACACAAATACACCTATTATAGTACCATTTTGTATTTATTTTGTTCATTATTTTTCTCTGGACCAATACAGCTTAATCAACTGATATTATATCTTTTAGAAATCAGCAATCCCATTATGAACTTATTTAATGTTCTGTGAATAATTGATTATTGCATAGTATTGTTTATTTGCTGGTAAAATTCGTTGACCCAATAAATTAATAATATAATACAAATTAATATTTTGCCACCCCATAGGCGTTTATCAGGACTTGACTCACAATTCTTAACAGCAGAAATATAACAATCAATTTTTTTTTGGGGTAACCATAAATATTTTAACTTGTACCTAACTTGTCATCGATTCTATATTTATATTATTATTATTAATAAAAAGTTCCAGAAGTATGTGTGATTAGAAAGCCCAACACAACTCACTCAGAAACCACGAAAAATCAAATGATGATACCTATAATAATATTATATCTTGTTTCTACTATCGATTGAAGTCCGTTGAATATTATCGGCACTTTACTATTTTACTGCGGAATAAAAATGTATACTCTTTATTTTTTAAAAACCGTTACGACCGCATGCTCCTCACATAACCGCAGTCTCGCATATAGCACCTAACCTATCATTTATACGTTATATACGTAATATATATTAAATAAATATATTATGATGTGTTCGACCACTGGGCCGATAATTTGTTTTTATTATTTTCACACGTGGGTATTATATTTTGTTTTCGCCCGAAGCACATGATGGAAAACATTTTCGTACCTTCGTTATTTTGTCGTCACCGACTAGGTCCGGAGCGTCGTTTAAACGGGTACCGAAGGACGTCCACAGGATTTACAAAGCACGATATAAATTCATCGAGCTCATTCACTCTCATTTTGTCTATCGTCCAGACGTGTGCTTAAATTTCTAATTTTTGAAATTTTCACGCCAGTGCCTATACTAAGACACCATATTTACACCTTATAATATAAATATGGTGTCCCGTATGTACATAATAATATTCCTATGAACTTATACAACCAAATCTATATGACTTAATCAGTTATAATAATCTGTATACAATCTTATAGTCTATAAGTCAGTCAATTTTGAAAAATACCCGTACAATTTATATGCATCAATGGGTAAGACACCAACAAAATGATACTATAATACTAATATTAATGCTTGATTTTTTATTCATGATCCGAACTGATATGATTAAAAACATACTTAAGATCAAATAATTTAGTACAATTTTTTAGAAACGTTAATAGATTATTAATATGTTTGTTCGTATATATTAAATATATATTTTTCTAATGTTAACGGATTTGTTGGGTTTATTTGTTGCCAATGGAATATATTTCTTCCTATTAACTGTTAAAATAATGGTGGATACTGCTCTGTTGTACAACAGTAGGTTACAAGTGTGAAATGGGTCACTGACCGCTGTAATGTAGAGGTCCCCAAATCAAGGAAAGGAATATTAGTCAATCGGATTTAAGACTAATTATTCCAATATCGGTTGTACACATTCGTGTATGTAATCTTAAACACACTTTTACGAATTGTGTACAAAGTAAAATATTTATTGGCGATGAAAAACGTCCAATTTTCTGAATGAGAAATAATAAAAGAAGAATAATATTAGATGTACAATTTATTATTATGCTGCATTTAATAATATACATAATATAACTACCTAAATAAATAGTGGTTGATCACTAGATACTTAACAATTTTAATGTATCTAACTTGTTGTAAAAGGTTGGCGACCCCTGTTGTAATGGATGATGTTAAATTTGAATTGAATGATGTACTTAATATCATTGTATACGAAAAACGGTTCTGAACGGTTTGTCAATCAGCCTATATTATAATAATATTTTTAAATTAAAACAAAATAATTTAGTTCGTTATTCTTCATTTAAATAACTAATTTCGTCCAAATTTGAAATTAAAATTACTTTTAAAAAGAACTGTGTTTACATATTTATTTCGATTTTTTGGTGATAATATGAACTACTTATGAAATACCTTGTATTAAATTTTAAATATTTAGTTATAAAAACTGATCATTTTATAAATGTGTAACTATACAAAACAATTTGAAAATTATCAAGATCTTGACAAAATTTGTCAAATTTTAAACTAAAAAACGTTGTTGACATTTATAGAGAAAAAAAACAATAAACAATTTTAAATTTAAACTGTCTATAAGTAGCTCAAACGATTTGAAATATTTAGAAAATGTTATTATGTACAACAAAATGATAAAATGAACATTTGGTGAATATTTCAAGCATCTGCAGTTATTCGTTTTTGAAATATACAACATAATAACAAAATCGTTCGATGAGAATTCGTTGGTTTAAGGCGAAAACCCGATGTTAAAAAAAAAATTAAACTTAAAGTGCATAAAAAATTATAGTTTGACTTTCCGATTAACTTTTTTTTTTGAAAGGAGTTTACTATTATGAAGAATGTATTAATTTTCAAATCTTAGATATAAATAGATATGAATTTCTAATTCAAAATAATTTGAAAATTTTCATTATTTTGACTTCAAGCGCTCATAAAAGTTATTTTGGATTAACGCTCAAATTGTTTTTTTTTTAATTTCCATTAGCAAAAGCTTATAATGAGCCTTGTCAAAATTTTCAAGTATTTTGATCGAGTGAACAATTTTTTATCAACAATGTATAATTAAAAAAAACGAATAGCCTATAAGTTAAAAACGAGTCCAAATATTTTGAAAATAGTAATATAAACTGCAATGAAAGTTAAAAGTATTTTACTCATCAAAAAACCTAAATCGATTTTGTCGAAAACTGTTGTTTTATAAAAAAATTCAACCCACTTCTTATTTTCCTGACGCTTTTGAAAAGTGAGAACTACTGTGAAGTTTTGAATTTGACTTCCTAAAAGTACAAACTACTAACTAGATTCACTTTTCCATCAGAAAAGATTCTGAAGTTGAAAATCGAAGCATTATTTCTATTAGAAATAATATTTACAGCAGAAAAATAACACACAATCTCATTGTAAAATCAAATCAATACAATCATCGCTCCACTCATAATCCAAAATACGCACAATGTATAATAATTAGAGTGTTAGATATTCATACAATAGTCCATAAAACATAAATTCAGGACTAATACTATTATAGTAATATGACCGGTCGTATTGTGTATTTTATCTATAGAGTCATATAACATTTTATTCCTCTCAAACATAACTGCGAATTTTTTTAGTTCCATTGTAGTCAATTACGTAGGTTCTACAAATCCAAAAATGTTATATGCGTACGGAATGCTGTTATCGTATTGTCTTCACTGAGGAAAATATTTTCCAAAACTAAAATTTATTTTGTATGTGTGCAATGTGCACTAAAAACACACGTGTCTATATTTTAAAAAAGAAATAGAAAATAGAGGACTTTTAATATGTCAGAAGAATATGGTAAAAGTGTAAAATTAACCCTGATTTAACCAATAAACTAATAAAACGATTTCGAGAAAAAAAATTACAAAACACTGTTGACTACTTGAACGACCATTGATATACATACCCACATAGGGATTTAATATAATTAACTAATTTTGAATAATATTATCCTATTAGGTGATTTAACACAAATAACTCACATAAACCATTAAAATCGTGTGCATTTCAATTTTAATACTACTCTGAGCTTAACGATGTTATGAGGGTGGTTCTCATATTATAAAAAACAAGTTTACATAATTTCAGGATACTAATCCTAATAAATTTGATTTAAAGGTAGGTATATTTTAAGGCATTATGCTTAAGAAACCCAAAAACCAGAATTTCTTAGAACCACGCAGAGCATTCATGATGAATTGGCCTCTACACAAAACGTAGTAACGTGTTCACCACCGTATATAATGTGTATAGTACAATAATTTGTTATATTATATTTGTTACGGTCAATGGCATTGTATTTACATTGTCAGTACTCAGTAGTTGTATTGACAAAAATCTTTCGATAATATTTTGTCAATTATCTCCATATCAAGATCATTTCATTTATATTATTGTACCTATCGGTATACCAAAATAATAATTGTAGCACCTACAGTAGAATCTCGGTAATCCGGCCATTCGATGATCCGGTACGTCCAGTAATCCGGGTATATAACCAGAATATGTTAACCCATTAGTCCGAAGTAATTTTTTGTTTTTATATATTTGTTTTTTTTTTTATAAAATACGTGGGGAACCACACCAATTTTTAGAAATTATTTTTCTCACTAATATCTGGATGCACTAGAACATAATAGCAAATAACTATACAATTACTATCGACTATCGTGAACGATATTTAATATAAATAATAAAATAAATTAGTATGTATGTGTTATTTATATGTTTTAATAAAATGCTATAAGATTATTCATTTTTTTTATATAATTATAAATGTAATATTCAATAAGTAAAAATTGAATATTATGTGAAGCCCATTAATTCTGCGTTTTCACTAATCCGGAAGTATCCTGGTCTGATATCTGTCGGATTTCCGAGATTCTATATTGTAATTTTGAATTTAATGATCAGACTATCGGGGTAAATCGATTGTACCTGATAATATTAATTGTAATGTTGAAGGTATTGTACAATTAGTACATAATTAAGTATTAGGTAAAATCACACGTAACGTCGTGTATGTTCTTAGTACGATTTGTGCAGTGCAGTTGTGTGTAATGTAGAGTTGTGTAAAAGATTGTAGTGCTCTAGCCTGCAGTATATAATAAGGCTATATGACCTATATAGATCTATGTAGACTAAAGAACTGATAACAAAAGAGAAAGGGTTGTGGGTCGAAATTTTTAGACAAAATATATAGCACACTACTTAAGACCATCTGTACAAATTAATAGCAAGAGAAACGGTGAGAGAGAGAGAGAGAGAGATAATTTGAATAATAAAGATGACAACATTTCAGAAAAAGATAGCATACACTTTAGGTCCCATCATATTAAGCATATGTATTGACAGCCTCATTCAAAAATGTTGACTTTAGGGGACCTATATAGCAACAAGGTATGGGGGACGCGTAGTCCATCCCTGTATGGGATTTTTAGCACATATTTGGTTGGCTTTTAATGCATATAAATCCGCGCTCTAGCTATATTCTATGGCTATAGGTTAATATTGAAATGAAATAGCAATATTAAAAAAGTTTTAAAATTGTATTGAAATAAAAAAAAGGGCAGGTAAGTGGATGTCGCTCTGCTGTACAGTAGGTTACGAGTGGGTCACTATATAAAGGATGGTATTAAATTTGAATTCAAAGATATAATATCATTGTATACGAAAAACGATTCTAAGCTGAGACGGTTTGTCAGTGAGGATATTTTATTTTATATTTATATTGTTATTTCATATTATAAATACGGTAGCCTGTACGTTGAATTAATATTATAAAATTACAACAAAATAACTAAAATCGTTATTCTGAGTTATTTAATATTTAATTTTGTCCAAATTTGTTCATAAGATAGGTATAAAAAAAACTGTGTGTTTATATTTTTAAGATTTTTTAGTTACAGAATATCCTACTTACGCGGAACCTTGTTTTAAACTTTCAATCCTTAGCTATACAATTTGAATACAACTACAAAAATATTTATAAATTTAAAATTTGATAAATGTTGTCAAAAATCGAACTTTAAATGCTTATAAAAAAAAATTGTGCCGATGTATTTTTAATATTTTTCAATTATTATTGTTACCAATATATTAGGAGCCTTGTATTACATTTTCAAGCTTTTTGCCCAACTAATAAAATTTAATTGACATTTATAGAAAAAAAACTAAAAAAGGGGTCAAGTGGATGTCGCTCTTCTGTACAGTAGGTTACAAGTAGATCACTATCACTGTATAATGCATGGTATTAAATTTGAATTCAATGATATAATATCATTGTATACGAAAAACGATTCTGAGCGGAGTCGGTATGTCAGTCTAGGATATTTTAAATTATATTGACATTGTTATTTTACGGTAGCTGCTAAGTTGAATTAATATTATTCATATTATTTCATTATTAACCTAAGATTATCAGTGATGCTAGAAAAATATTATAATATATACTTTTACTCGTTAAAATTTATTTTGATATGAAATTTCGTCCAAATTTGAACTTAAAATGTCTGTAAAAAATAACTGTGTTTATATATTTTTAGATTTTTTGTTTACAGTATGTACTATTTATTAGAATCTTTATTTTAAATTTTCAATCCTTAATTATAAAAACTGACCATTTTATAATTATTTAATTACAGTGATTGATAATTTTCGAGATTTTGATGAATTTTGTCAAAATTCCAACTTTACATGCTTATAAAAAAATTATGTGCTATGTATTTTTAATATTTTTCAATTGCTATTGTAACAATATATCAGGAGCCTTGTATTAAATTTTCATTATTTTTGGCCCAACAAATACAAATTTATTGGTATTTATATAAAAAAAAAAACTAAAAAAATTTAAAATTTATATGATCCGTAAAAAGCTCAAAAAACAGTCAAAACATATTCAAATATAGATGGTGTATAGAAAATGCTTATATAAACATTCAGTGAAATTTTCATGCATCTACAGTTATTCGTTATTGAATTGCAACAAAATAAGAAAATCACTACATGAGAAATCGAATGAATATCTAATCTTGTAAAAATTTGAACTTAAAATGCTCATAAAAACTAATTTTGACTTGCTTACAAATATTTTTTTTTATAAAATTAGGCAAACTTATGAGGAATCTTGTATTACATTTTCAAACCTTAGATTTAAAAAGAAAAATTTTTATGAATTTCTAACTCACAATAAATTGCACATTTTCGTCATTTTTACGTATTTTGTAAAAATTTGAACTTTGATTACCTATAAAAAAAAATGACTCCGCTCAGAATCTAAAACTGTGAAAAGAATATGTCCGTAAGTAGCTCAAGATAAATCAAAATATTTTAAATATTGCATGGTGTATATATAAATAATGCTAATATAAACATTTAGTCAAAATATCATATATCTGTGGTCAATTGTTTTAGAGAAATACCAAAATCGATTTTGCTGAAAACCGATTTTGCTTAAAAATTCCTGTTTTTTCTTGATTTATCTTTTGTTTTTCCCTGCGCATTTGATAAATATTAAGAATTTTTTACTTTTGACCCCCCCCCCCCCCAAATTACTATCTAGATTCACTTCCATATCAGAAAAGATACCGTTGAAGAAATTCGAAGCAGTTTTACTGCCCCAAAAGGTGATGACAGACACAAAAACAAAAATAAAAAACACACATCATTGTAAAATCAATACATTCATCGCTCTGTTCAGAATTTAAAATTTAACTAACATATATTTGACCAAAGTATTATAAATAAGTATGTCTATTAAATAATGAAAAAAACAATTATAATTGTTGTTTATATTGACCGATCTTTAATGCGCAATTTTATAATAAAATATAGGTACTCATCAGTCCGGCCGGGCGATATACAATTTTGTCTACTTTGCCAATCGGCCCGTTGAACTTACATAATATAATAACGCCAGGGCAATGTACACGATCGTCCACTCTGCCCGTAACACATAACAATAATAATAATAATATATTATATCTACCTACCGCCGTGTCGATCGTTTACCGACCCGTTTCGTTTTCGTGCGTTACGGTCGTTTTTATGTTTCGCGGGCCCCGACCTCACATTTATATATTATATATATATTCATTATAATATATATATATATATATATGCATTATATGTATATAAACACTATATAGGTGCCTATACGCGTATTATAATAAAATGTTTATACGAAAAATACGCGAGAAAAACTGAAAAACCACTCGCATGCTACGTGCATTATTATAGTGTGGCACATTGCACATAATAATATAGAAAATCGTTTGCAGCACATACACCATTCTGGAGCTGTGCCACCCTGAGTCTTTGGGCGAGGGGAGGGGAGGGTCCCGGGCCCGGGATCGGCATTCGACCCGCCGTTTTATATACGTACCTATATATTTATACAGGGTGATTCACCAAGAACGCTCACACCCATTTTTTACTTAAATAATATATTCATTGAAATTCTGACTCTTGGTATTTATAAATATATGCACTTAAGATCGTATTTTCAAAATATCGTGACTTTTTGTACTATTTAACCTGTAGCTATACAAATTCTGTTTTTCAAATGAGAACGGGCCCCCTTTCATTTTTACTGTAAATTATTAATTAGATAATTTTTTTTTTAAATGTACATACCTACTTCAAAATTCTAACAGTTTTTAATAGTTTTTCAGTTATTACAATATTTTTATGGTAAGCAAAATTTCCTTTGGTAAATATTACAACTTTCAAATGACCATACATGGCTAAATCTTACAAACTCATAATCAAGGACCTAATATTCTTAGTACACAAAGTTAAATGACTCAAAAACTACTTGCTCGAATTTTGACTCAGATAGCAGAAAAATTATCAACTAAATAGTATACAGTAAAAAAGAGGCTCTCATTTGAAAAACTGTAGTACAAAAAAAATCTCAAGATTTTTCAAATATGTTCTTTAAGTATGTTTGCAAATTCCAAAAATCAGATTTTGAATAACTTTGTCGTTGAAAAAAAATAGGGTGAACCTAACATCCTGTACACACGTGACACGAGGCAATACGTAGTGCAGAGAGGTCGAAAAAACACGGTCCGCACGTCGACCGGGACCCGTAAGAATTTTTCCATTACGGCTGTGACATCACGCCGTCGCCTCGGAAGTCGGAGGCCGACATTAACGGCTTGTACTTTTATCCCATCCACCCCACCACCCCATCCTTTCACCCACCGTTTTATTATATTATTATTATTGTTATGGCGCGGCTATAGTGTTTCACGGCAGCTCTCCCATTTCAAAGGATTCCGTCGCTTCACGCTTTTAAACCCTTTTTACCTGGAAAGCCCTTTAACACTGTATGCGATTGCAGCGCACCAACAGAAAAAAAGCAAATTCACAATTGTTCTTCCAGAGTAATATATCGGTGAAAAAAACGAACGTAATGAAAAATAATAATAATACATCGCATAAATGTTCAATAACCGTTTTCTGGCATTGAGACCATGGGTTTTTGGTAAAAAGTTTCAGTCTTTCATCATGTTTATATGCGCTTATTATAATAAAAATATTACCATCTACATTAACCGTCAAAATAAAATACAATTTATAGCTAGGTACGATCAGTGCGAGTAAATTAAACAGTTGAGTAATGACGACGTTTTATTGTCGTCAAAAGAAAAATATTTTATTATAATATATTATAACGTGTATTTGATTAATTTACGCGAATACAGTGAAGGGGAAGGGTGGTAAAAACTGTTAAAACTTACAGATTACATCAAAGAATCGCTAGCAAAAAATATTCGACATGTGAAACGCTTTTTTACGAAGATTTTTTATCGTGTTTATTATATTTTAATGAATCAGTATTTTTATAACATACTATAGTATGCACCACTCGTTGGCAGTTTGTAAACATAAAACAGCGATTTACAGTTTATTCGACGATCTAAAATATAAATGTTTAAATATAGGTTTATTTCTTATTTATTTTTTCACATAATTTATGGATAATATTAAATCATTGACTTGTTTATTGGATTAGGTATATATTGTGATTTGAAAATATTTGGCGAAATAATGTAAAATGTAGAGAAAGTCTTACCAAAATCCTTGGAGGTTACATATATAGGTACTGTTCAAACAAAATATACTTTTGATGCTTAAACTCGGCCCCCAGAGGTTTTTCCTATTTGCGCCACTGTAGCATATTATATTATATATTATTCAACGTCCGAAAGCGATGAAAATTACTTGTTAATACCCTATAGGAATGATTTGGTCCGCTACCTTATTGAGTATACATTTTATATTCGTAGTACTCACTACTCATGGCGGAAAGCACATCCGCAGATACCAATAAAACGATTTCCGACCGGCCGTCATCGCCAGTCTGATTTTCAGGAATATGCTGAGCCCACGGCATCTATAGTTGTAGATTGTTTGACTATTTCGATCATAGCTACGACGCGACTTTGGTCGCCCAACTTTGACATTTATCAGAAATATGTTAGTCGCGTATTTCGCATTACTTTGCAATGTCAATTGAAATTTCAAACGTATTTTGTGCGTGTACTGCGCAGCAAAATCGATGTTAACGTGGAGTGACAACTAACTGACAAGAAGAATGTAAGTGAATCGAATCGCAGAATTCGGGACATCGAAAAAAGACGAAAGAAACTTTGCTCGAGTCGACGTGTTTGAATGATCGATATAACACGTACCTATACGAATACAAAATATTCTTGTGAAAATCATTGAGTCACAAATTGTATATAATATTATTATAATGAGGGGGTGGATTTACGACAGAGCAAATAAAAACGAAATAATACCTAACCCTAGGTATTTTCTCAATAAAAAAAAAGTTCCTGTACTCGTCTTGTATTCTATGCATACCACAACTACACCTATACTGCTGTATGTTATCTACTAGAAAACTGTTATCTATCTTAAATTTTAATAATTCTAACAGGCAAAGGTTTATATATTTTGTTTTTACTATGTATTATTAATAATAAGTTGTTAAGATCAATCGAAATATATTACTCGGCCTTCTTCAAAACTCGTGAGGTTTAAGAGTTTAGAGTTTAGCTACCTATTTGACTGTATCAACTCATAGAATTTATTTAGAATATTAAATTTATAAGACTGATACTCAAACAAAATCACCGGGTGCAGTGGTACACAGAATAAACGATTGAATGTTTTTTAGAACTCATTATGTTTTAAAAATTACATCACTTTATGAAACCAAAAGAACAGACAACACTAATACAACCGATCACCAACTGCAAAAAAAACCTGCGATGTTCCGTTAATACATTAAAAGTAAATAATATGTTAGAAGTTTTCTGGGACGATATAAAAAAAATATGATATAGATAACTTGAGATAATAGAAATATTTATTTATTAAAATTGTTAAATGATGAATTAAATATCACAATAAAAAAATATGTAGATCCATGGGATGCGTTCCCAAGGAAAATTACTAACATATTAAACGTATAACGACGAGATGACTAATAGGTAATCTAAAATAAATCATATTTATATCTACAGATAAAATTGTATAACAGTTATTGACTGCGGATAAAGTGGCCTCATGATTGTATATTTTACTATGAAACGAATTGAAAATAATTGAGAATGATGTGGCAGTAGGCAGTTTGGTCAAAAATACAGGAAACAAGATTTTAAAAATGTTAAATGCTATTCCAGAAAATTATTCCTTTTTAAAAAAAGTAGCACTGGCGAATTTCGTCAATTTTTCTTCAACTCATTCATGCATGCAATTCTTTTTGGAAATTAATTTTCCCAATTCTGGACTAAGGAACCTAACATATGAATGAAGTTTATTAGAAGTTACACATTGTGAATCTATAATATAAGTTAATTGGCTACAAGTGTAGATACAAAAAAAAAACATAGCAAACAAATTAATAAATTGTAGAGTAATCATAGGCGCAACTAGGGTAAAAATTCCAGATTGCTTCAGCCCACCTTACAAAACTATTTATTAAAAATAATTCATAATGAGCTTATCATAAATATATTATCATTAATTATCATAAATCAATAAGATATATTTTTTTTTTGCGGAGGATAGATTGTGACCCCCTAGGGGGGCCCCATCTAGTTGCTCCACTGTAAGTAATGTTATCTCTTATCAGCATACTAAATAAATACCTACTTTAAAGTGTAAATACATTTTAATGAATGCATATTTTTTTAAATGTTTATAATATTTTTCATAATCTAATAGCACGCAAGGAGAAAAAATCAGGTAATTTTCGGTACGTAGGTAATGTTAGAAAAAATTGCCAAGCCTGATAAAGCTTATTTTTGGTACCAGGGTACCAACTAAATTATCTACCTTAAAATGAATTTGTGGGATACATACATTACAATACAGCATGCAACAGATTTCCATAGTTAATATTTTTGTGGTACGTAAGTACAAGACGAGTATTAAAGATCCTAAACACGAACAATAATTGTTACTTACACAGCGAAATCATAAATCATTTAATCGCATTTTCAGATTATAAACATTTTCTAGTGTTTATTGTAAAAATACACTTACAAAGAGTCAATGAACAGTCAATAATGCAATTTTAGAGAAAAATGCAAAATATAACAACATTTAAAGTCAACAATATTTCAAAGAGAACGAAATATCCATTACTTAAAAGAGTTCGTAACACTAAAAGTTATAGCTGCTGGCTATAGAAAGTGAAAAAATATTTTCTAACACCTCTAATATTATAAAATACCTAAGTAACTATTGTTATTAAATTATACTCGAAACATTCTGATATGACGGTAAAAATATATTTCGTGGTTAGATTTTATGGTGACTTGTGACTATTATTTTTACAAGTACCTAAATGGCTAAATTAACAGGATGGTAAGTCTGATTTGAATATTGTATCGTCACCTGATCGCATGAATGGTATATTATTTTTAATTGGAAGGTACTCATGCATGCCATAGGTTTACTCCACGCTACATTTTGTCAAAATATGATGTCAACCGATAAAGTTATACAGGATTTTAATTTAGATGGATTTTAATTTTTAAAACGTATTATGATTCGGCTGAAATGTCAATGATAACGTAAACAATTTTATTTTAGTTACATTTTTTTTTTATTGCTCTGCTAAAAGTTTGTGCAACATCAAAAATCGCTCCGATTAAATACATAGTGAGCTATTGTAAATAAATCCAAATCCGTTTTCAAAATTAAAATCTATCAAAGCGAAGCCTTACACAGTTTTCCATAATGCGTATGACACGCGTCATCATCGAATGCGATTAGTTCTAAATATCATTATTTTGTTTAATTACGACTATAGACAAATATTATTATATTATATATTATGGCATCATGTCAATATATCGTTCACGATCGGAAAAAAATTCTGAAATTTGTCCATATATCTATTGTATGTTCACTTAGGTCTACTGTGTCTGATAAACGTATTTTATTTCCCACCACGATATATATAATGTAAAACAAATTGAACCGTTCGACTAAGCGCCACGTCGAAATGGTTTGTGTTAATCCAATCGCGCCAAGTGTTACAGTGCGTGCGCATTTGTGCAGTCAGGTGACACAGTTGTCGTTCAGATGTATTACATATTATTATATGGATATCGATGGGCACAAGAATTTTCCACTTAATTGCCCGAGATAATCATAGTAACACGTTTTGCACTTGAAAAAATGATCACAACAATACGGTCTAGTCGTCTAGACGCCGAAACTATAACACTATATTATTATTATATGTACAACAACAACGATCAATACACTCACACGGCGGTACACCTAAGCCCAATGGCATATTATTATATCGTTGCACCCGTCGTATGTACAATTCACTAAATAGTAAATATTCGCAGTTCGTATAGAGCGAATATATTTCACGTGGTATATTATAATGAAAATAATTGTACAAAAATATATGTTACGGTCTGAGTGTGAAAACTATCGAAAACTTTGTGTGCGTGAAGTTAACCCACATCGTCTAAACTACACCGGACGAATTTTAAGTTCTAGGTTTATATGACGATATTTTGAAATTGGGTTTTTGTAAGTTCTTCAGAGCTGATAAGTACCTGCTACTGACCAAAATAAAATAAAGAATGACTCACATTGTATAAATTACACTAGACGGCCAATTGACAGCAATTATTACTTATAAAGTAAGCTCCAACACTAATAATTTGGACAAATTGGGAAGGAGGGGGATGGCTAACTTCATTATCGTGTAAATTTATATAAGAAAATATACGCTGTTATAGGTACAATTCAAAAACTGCCTTGACATTAAACAAAATGGCAAATGCATTGAGGGGATCGTTCCTTTACATAGTTAGCCTACTGGCCAGACGTCTAGTCCCTCTTTAGAATTGGCTTTGGTTTTATTATATATTTATTATTCTGTGACAATAATAAATAATAACATAACCATAAAGTTAGCTTTGAATAAAATAAAAAATGAATATTACTGAAAAATTCGATAAGTTGGTTAGGGTAGGGCGTCCATATTAAGAATTGTGTAAAAAAAAATAAATAACCAATTTCCCTTGAACAAGGTTCAGATACGCCACTGCTCTATTGAAGTTATATCGTTCCTTATTAGATGTATTTTGTTCTCGACGAAAATTGGTTCAGTGACTGTTCATAATATTTTATTCATCAGAATATAATAATTTTATAAGCGATGACCCGACGACGGTCGCCCGTGTACGATGACAATCTCAATCTATGCTAAGTGCTTACAATAGACGGATTATCATAAAATTATTCACAGCTAATATTATATCATCGGAATAATCAGTTGTTGTGGTTGTATAATGTTGTTATTACCTAATGTATTATCATATTGTAATATAAACGAACATTAAGTAAAAAACTACAAAAACATTCAGAGGGAAGAAAAAAATTTATCGAATAATCGATATGTACCGAACTACTATGTAATAATTTTTATTAAATCTGTAAATGTATGATAATTATTTGACAAAAAGAGAAACCTTTTTTGCATATACATGCATGATCATTACAGTGACAGTTATAATTCATTATAGGTGGGTAGGTACACATTATACAACAAACTAAATACAAGTTAATGTAACTATACGATAACTATACCTAGGTACCTATACTGGATGATTATTAATAAAGTAGAGTATCTATTGTCACGAACGGTTGCAAGTTTTTATATTATTACAATTATTTTATTCATAGTCGTAAATAAACTATAAAAAATAATATGATATAAAACAGTATAATATATTATATCATTGTTGTTTTATTGCACCCGTGATGGGTGGTAGGTATATTAGAAGAGGTCGTCAGTTTTATCCCATGACATTTATTAAACAACATCCAATTAGCGTAATATATATTATTATTATTTCTATGAGTCATAAAATGTAAAAAGTCGCTTTTAGTTTGAATGAAATCCTACATTTTAACCTGTAGACATCGTACACCATAAATTATGATAGACTGGTAATTTGTGCACTTAAAGTGGTCAAAGATAGTGTGCGCTTTCGTGTACGACTGAGTTGTGACTGATAACTGACTGATGACTTTAACACTGTTATTGCAATGAATTATCAATTCCGGTTATCACTACTATGGATATAAAACATTCGATATTGTAGTATTCACTAAAAGTCTTAGGTGCCAAACATAATATAAAAAATAAATATAATTTGCACATATATTAATACTTCAAAATATTAAAAATCGTCAAAAGTCAAAAATATTGTATTTTAATAGTCATTTGTCAACATCTATATTAATTTTGTTTGTTAAACAAAATAAAACGCCCTATATTCGTAATTGTTTGTAAAATTAATTTTCTGTGTGGTATAGACTCTATACTACCTATATAATATACACGTAAATGCATACTACATAAGTATAGTTACTAACAAATTTACAATATTATAAAGTTTAATGTTTAACACAAAAACTTTGATGCTCTATTGTAATCAGATTATACGCGTCATATTTTGTCGATTAAGATTATACGTTTAACGTTTGACGTTTTTCAACAATAAAGTTCTAAATTTAAAACCTTGAACAAAGCACACAAATATTTGGGAATTTAGTGCTTAAGTATAATACGATTTATTATTATTTTTATCTCATTTTTACGTTTATGTCTTCCACCGATATTATTAAGAGCGCAATGTTTGTTTTTTCTCTATGGCCCAGGCGCCACATAAACAACGTTTTTGAGTAATCTTAGAGTACCCATTGTAAAAATTATGAAGAATAATATTTTTGAGGGTGTAACACATCGAATTGTCTAAATATTATCTCAAAACAATTTTATTTTTAAAGTTTAATATAAATTCAAATAATAATAAAAATATAAAACCGGTATGTCAAACCTTCAAAAATATTATACTCTATAGCTTTTGTAATAGGTGTTATTACTCTACAATGACTCAAAAATCATAAAAAAAAAAACGATTTACGTGAATGCATTTTATCTATGTTGCATATGGGTCTTAGAACCAGATTACATTTAATAATTTCTAAATCAGTTAAGCAAAATGTCAGTAAAAACAAAATAAATATGAAAATTGAATACACATACATAGTACAGAAATATGTCAAATTTATTCAAAAAATCTTATCAAATTATTTTATTTCAAAAAAAAATATTTAGCAATAAATTGTTTGTATATCACTTAAAAAAAATTAAAAAATGTATCTTGCCGGTCAATAGTGCATAATATAGATAGTTGAAGGTCATATACTAAACTAGATTTCCGTTTGGTTGGTCACATATTAAACGAATACCAACGAAATCTACTATATTTTCTAACAATACGAGGATATCCACATTTGTTGACTGCATATTATAACAAATTTTTGTTTGGCAGTTTGTGTTTATTAGTTTCGTTAGCTTTAAAAATATAGTGATTAACCCAGGTATTATGGAACTAAAATATTAATGGAATTTAAAAAATCAAAACACATATAAGGAGTTCAATATATTGGCAATACTAAGATAAGTGGTACCTATATAATAATATCAATAATATAATATGTGGCTATAAGAGGTTTCCTAACACTTATTCGCACATGCCAACTATTAAATACGTCGCGTATAATTTGATTTAAATGTCTTAATATGTTTACTTTGGATTCATTAATCTGAAGAATCATAATTTAATTAATACCAGCTGTATAAACTGAATATTAACTCGGGAAAAAAATTAAAAATGTAAAATACTGTGATATAAATATATAAAATGCATGGTGTATTTTGATTTTTGTGTATATTTCATTTCATGGACAAATCGGCGTCAGTGTACCTCGTTGAACGAATTAGTAATAATTAATTCGATCGAGATGGGCAATCTACCTGTGCAGATTGGATTATAGCACTTGGTAACATAAAAGATGTTATTTTCTTTTATTAAAATAAAAATTCCTCTATATAAACGAAAAATATATTCGATTTTTATATATCAAAACGTAGTTGATGTGTGAACCACTATAGCAACCCATAGGGGTTGAAAAACGAAGTTAGAAATATGAATGCGAAATTTTATGTCAATTGATTCAGTAGATTCCAATTCAATAAGCCCCACTCAAGCGTGTATTCAATTACATCAAGTGTTAGTACAACAATATATAATTTATTTTAAAATTTTTATAAGTGTTAAACCAAGTTTCATTAAAAGTTTTTTTAAGTCGTTTGTTCTGTTGGAGATGTTTCTTCGATATTTTAATTTTAAAGTGAGTTATAAGTAAGGAAGTGTCTCTGAAATATTACAATTTAAAAATGCTTAGCTAAAAGGTAATGCATTTCGTCCGTGATTTTATGGATGTTCGATGGATAATATTGAAGAAACACATCTAAAAAAACATAGACGATAACATTATTATTATTTTTTATTGCTTATGGTATCAACTATAGTAGTTATTCGCTCAATATAAATATTTATATTATATTGATTTATACGTTTCAATTTTTTAGGATAGGAAATTATGTTTATGGTATATTACGATAATGTACCAGTTGCATAATCGTATAGATTTTCTGGCGTATTTAATTTCTGTATTCAATGAAACTTGGACAGTACACGAAGATGTGCTTGGTGGAGTTGTTGTTTGAATTGCATGTTGTGCAAAAGGTAATGTGTTTAAATAATAATTTTACCTTTAAGTTTGATAAAATGTCAACTCACTGTGATATTAAAAGTTAAAACTACCTTACGAAACTAATAAACACAAGCTGCTGAATGCAAATTTGTTATGATACACACGTCTTGTAAGGTGTAAGATGGAGACGAGCATACACGATGAGCAGATGACCTCTTATTATTATAAAAACTGTAGATTTCGTCGAGATATGCATTTGTATGAAATCCGTAAACAAAACAGAAACGATATTATTATATCTTATAACCTAACCGTCTGTACTTTCACGCTCACATCGGAGTTGTACGTCCTTACCTATTATACCAATTATTTATATTCCTAGTTTGTTGTTTCTCGTTTTTATAAACAAATTAAAAGACATTATATTAATTAAATTCTGTAAGTTATTTTTATTTGCTGACAAATTTTTAAACTCGTTGCTCAAGTAAACACCCCGGATGACTTTTTTTATTAGTTGAGAACGGTATTACTATTTTAGAAAGGTGGTATATATCTACCCTAAATAAGCTAAAATAAAATATTTCTAAATGTATATGCAAATAACCTTTTCTTTTAAAAAATGACCATTAACCTTCGACTACCCTAACATTAATAATGGTCAGTCATTATAAATCATGTTCAAGAAACAAAAATTTAGGTTTTATTCTATCTAAGGGCTTTTCTTTTAAATCTCATATATAAACTATATTTATGGTTAGGGTATTACGCATAAAACATTAGGATTTCTTAAACGCATTGTTGGCAGTTCTCAGATATTATATGTTTAAAAATCTAGTGCTTTGAAGTATTCACTTCGTTATTAGATTTTGGATCAATTAAATGGTATACGGTCATTACATATTGAGGATTTGTAATAAAAAATAATATTTAGTTTTTTTTTAACATTAGGTTTTCGTCTTAAACTAACGAATTCTCACCATTTTTTTAACGATTTTCTTATTATGTTGTAATTCAAAAACAAATAACTGCAGATGTTTGACAAATTTCGTTAAGATCCAAACAATTTTCAAATTGTTTTGTATAGTTACACATTTATAAAATGTTCAGTTTTTACAACTAGGTACCTAAATATTGAAAATTTAATACAATGTATTTCATGAGTAGTTCATTTTATCACCAAAAGTTCTAAAAAAATATGTAAACAAAGTTTTGGATTCTGAGCGAAGCGATGAATGTATTGATTTTACGATGATGTTTGTTTTTTTTTAATATTTATTTATTTCTTTTTGTGTCTGTCATAGACAGGTTGTTTTTTAAAATTCTCAATAATTTTCAAAAGCGCAGGGAAAAACAAAAAAAATTTAAGGAAAAAAGAGAATTTTTACGTAAAATCGGTTTTCGACAAAATTGATTTTGGTTTTGGGTGTAACTCTCAAACAAATGACCGTAAATACATGAATATTCACTGGTTATTTATATTAGCACTTTCTATAAATGATAAATTTTAAAAATGTTTAAAATATTTTGAATTGTTTTGAACTGTTTTCGGACATATTCAATTTCCAATTTTTTTAGTTTTTTTCTATAAATGTCAAACATTTTATTTGTTGGGTCAAAAAGAGTGAATAATTGATACAAGACTCCTGATAGATTATAGGGCCAACTTCTAAGCCACACTAGGCACCCACTCATATTCTTAACTGTGTAATTTAGTTGACTTGTGTAATATTTGAAGCTGTAAGCTCTGTATTTTTCCCTGTGTGGCTGTTTATAACGAATAAAATAATATAAGCAAAAAATAAACGCGAATTGGTGAACGTTAGTGTAAGACGGAGACAACAGAAATGGCCCATTTCTCATAATATAAAATCTTCCCCGATCGCTCGGAACCAAATAACAAGTCCACACAGCAAACACATAATAGGACGTATTTGTTTTGCACGATGTCACTTTTGTTTACCACAAATCTACCGTTTGTCTTCATCGCAACGATGATGGCTTGTGCACGCACCGACGATGTCAACGGGTCACGCGAGAACGTGACATTTTAGTCGCGTATAGATAATACGACGAGTAGACATATTATTTTTGTCCCGCCTTAAACAACCCCCCGAGAGACGTTCCAAATATTTATGGAAAAAGCTTCTTTTTTTATTATTATTATTATTATTATTTATTTTCGCATGAACGTTGTTGTATACGTTTATAATATAAGAGACGTGCTCGGCGTGAAATTTAAATCGCTGCTAAAATATATCATATTATTCGTTTCACGCCGACATTATTATTATTATTATTGTTACAGCGATTTTTGTTGTTCGTTTATTTGACTTTATATTCAGTTTAGCTCGAAATTTAAATGTCACTCATGCACTGTTATTATAATATTCTATACCAATACTAGCTTTTTGTGTACCTAACTAATATAATAATTTATAAGTTTTTAAAAACCATATAGATAATAATATTGCATTCAACAGAAAGGACGTTTGCAGTGGCATATTTATGGCCCCAAATTTTAAAAATTGTTATTACATTTCTATCTATATCTGATTCTTATTTGATAGTACCTCATTTTACATTACAAATATTTTGTGAAAAATAAACAGAAATACATTAAAAATACATATTTGTAATATTTGAACAACTATACGTGTTGATGTATTCGCGCAAAGATCATACTTTATTCAAACATTACTAAAATAGTAAGGTACATACAGTTATTTAGGTAGGTGCGTATATATATATAATATATAATATATAGGTACATAATATGTTATATTTATACAACTACAGTAGACGAATTACACAAAAGTATATGAAACGGAGCTTTGAATGGATTCTGGTAGTTGGTATCCGATTTCAAACGGAGCTCGAGAAAATAAATATAAAATCAAAGAAACTTCTAAACAAAGTCTGGTTCTGCGTAGGCTACAAACTATATTATATTAGATTGGATAAACATTTATTATATATATATATATCAGCTGATGAGTATATCCTCTGACGTTTTGAATTTTATTTGAAGTAGGAAATTCTAGCGAACACATCGTGAACATATATATATATATATATATCTGTACATGGCTTTCGGTAGTTTATTAGTTTATTTCGTTATCAGAGTTATTTAAGATGAAAGGATCACTGTATGACGAATAGAACTGCATCAAAAAAAAAAATCAAAAGCTGTGCAGTTCATCACGCATTACGTCGTACAGACATCTGCAGTAATAGTAACAGCAGTTGACGTAATAGAATCCGTTTGAATTTTTTTCCGTATTTTTTATACCCCGAACACCACCACACGTGTTTACCCACTAAACACTGAACGAATACGGTTGTGAAAATTGTTCATATCATTTTCTTTTAGGTAGATTGTATAATATTATTATGAATAATAGTGAGCGCACCTACTGTGACCTATAACTAATAACTATATACAACAGGCAAAAGTTTAAAAATTACATACAAATATACGGCATAAGCGACGAGTGTTCTTAATATTTATTATTTTTATAATTATGATTGCAGCAAACATGAAAATGACTAAATTCAACGAACAATAACAATACTGTGATCATAATCACAATCTAGGTGCGAGGGGGGTGGACAGAAGGGGGCAGTTGCTCCATATTACTATACAGTGACAAGGGCAAACATATCGTTTTGGCCTCCTATTTAAACATTAATTCTTTGAATACGATACTTTGGTTTTTTAGAGAATTATTCTTGGGCTTCAATATTATTTTTCTGTGTGCGTTTTACATGATAACTGGATCACTGTATGACAAAATATGTAATTTCAACAAATAAAATCAAAAGCTGTGCAGCTCAAAGCGCATTACGCCATACAGACATCTGCTGTATAGTAAGTAGTAACAGCAGTTGACATAAGAATTCGTTGGAGTTTTTTTTCATATTTTTTATACCCGGAGGACCACTATAGTATGTGCCTACATACTAAACGAATACTCTTGTGAACATCGTTCATACTCATTTTTTACGTAGGTTGTAATATAATATGTATATGTGCGCCCTACTGTGACGAAGTGACCTAACTATAGGTATACAACAGTTTAAAAATGACATTAAAAAAAATACGGTAAAAGCGGCGAGTGTTATTAATATATTTTTTTTTATAATTATGACTGCAGCAAACATGAAAATGACTAAATTCCACGAACAATAACAATACTGCGATCATAAATGTAATACATGGGAGGGGGCGAGAGGTAAGGGAACAGTTGCTTTCTGACATATTACTATAGTGTTGGTGGTGGGGGGGGCATATAGTTTTGGCCTCCTGTTTTAAACACTAATTAAAAAATATAATTACACTTTTGCGTTTCAGTGAATTATTCTTGAGTTTGAATACCATTTATCTGTGTACATTTTACCTAATTACTACATTCATCAATAAAATATTTATATAAGTATATTTTAATAGTTAATGTTTGGTAATTCACCATACCTTATAAAATGAATAGCTGCTGAATAGTACCGATTAACTTGACATAATATTTTCACTAATTTTACAATTATTCTACAGTACACAGGTACAACGTGAAGGTATAGATTAATTATTAGGAAATGTTTGAGATGCAGAAAGGATTCCTCCCTAACTATATCTTTAGACACGATAAGTAAATAATATTTATTATATTTTACCCTCCCCGCCCCCCAAAAAAACTCTATGTTACGCCATTGACTGCGATCAATAAATATTAAATATTAAATATCAATCATATATAATTATAAATAATTTTCGATTTCCCTTCAAATAGTCTCGGCGACGTTGGAGATAAAAACTTTTTTTCATACTACTTACCGAAAGCAAAGCGTGAATTAAATCAGCTTTTACTGTGGATAAAGGTTTTCCTGTTATCAAAATAGTGAATGTCTCGTCTTTCTCAGAAGCCATCAAACTTCCGAACCACGATTTTTTCGTTAGTTCTGGAGAAGATTCCGGTGTTGGTTTATACGGCGTGTCCATGTCCACTGTTTGCATAAAGAAAAAGAAACGCACAATTTTATAAAACGTGTTATGGGCAATCTACAATGTTCAAAATGATTAAATGTAGTTCGCAATAAAAAACAAAACCGAGTCAACGTTTATTGCCCAACACTCATTCCGGTGGTTAGGCAATCACACGATCGTGCGTCTACTAAGTTCTCACCGAATTTTAATTTCACGGTTATTAATTATTATATTATGCTAATATATATAAACACGACTTTAACTTAACGTAAAATGTTGTTAATCAACTGGAAAACGCTATAACTATGTTATATACAATTGTAATTTAAGCAAATAATTAAGTTAATTTAAAAAACAACTATATCTAACTATTTTACTAAAAAAATTAACTGGGAAATGGGGCGGCCCATTATCTATTTAAGTAAATTATAATATTATAGCAAGCACGTGTACATCACAACAAAACGCAATTACTTTGAGGTTTATTACGCCTATGGAATTTTGGCGACCCCAGTACGCTATTGCGTATCGACGTAAGTCTTGATTTCCAATGATTAGACAGGTGTTGAGGCGAACCCGGAGGCGTACAGATGACCACTGAAACAATAATCACACGTGCGCGTTATAATCACATTTTATTGTAAGTTTTAATCCGCTCGTTATACGTTTCTGTCGATATTAATATTATTTTTTATCATTATATTTATATTTTATTGGTGTTTGGATTTACTGTGGTTTGGAGACGAAGGTACTTCGACTTTTGCCTGTTTCGCGTGGTGCACGGGCGACGGGGGTACGGCTACCGAGCACGAGCTGTTCGTGTCCAACGTCTGGTTGTGCGCAGAAATGTAATTGCCGTGCGGGGAAATCGATGAGTTCTTCGACTGCTGGCTCTTGTGGTGATTGTGGTAACGATAGTTTGAGTTGTTTGACCTAACAGTCGTAAAACGCCGACGGGCCCGTTAAAACCGAAAATGAAATCGTTTTCTCTTTTTCCCATATGTTACCTTTGGGGAAGGGGTGATAATATACCAGCTAAGGTCGAAGAACTGGCTAAGCTCGAACCACTGCACATATTGCCGCCCGCAGAACTTACGTTGTTGTAACTTCCTCTCCTGTAGTAGATGCGATTTCTGCGGTGGAGAAAAAAAATTAACGTTACACAAACTATAAGTTACAAAGTTTTTAACAATTTGCCAGGCGCTATATTAGTTATAAACCGTACACGAGAACAGGTGACTATAGATAATCATGGTGGTACGCACAGGTTTATATTTTAATTTATTAAAGTAGTTATAGTCATCTCATAAACAACGTATGATATCATTAGTCGCATCGACAATAATATATTATTTTCAATTTTGTATTAAAATAAATAATATCACAACAAGAAATATAATTTAATTTCGTTTTAAAGTGCCGCCATGTAAAAATGTCGACAATGATTTAAGTAATAGGTATCGATCTTAACTTAATATATTATAGATTCTCAGTGATGCGAACAATGTATTGACTAAACAATAATGATTAATGAATATTCATCTTTTTTGTGTCTAGAGACACTTTTTATAGTAGAAAAAATTCATTAATTTTCAACTTAAGTAAATCTCCAGTAATTTTCTAAATAATTGGGAAAAACAAAAAAAAAAATAGAAAAAATGGTTATTTTTATGCAATACCAGTTTTGGACAAAATAAATTTACTTATTTTGTTGTAATTAAAAAAACAATAATCATAGTTCCTTAGATTTTATATTTTATACTCACCAAATGTAAATATTAGAATTTTTATGGGTACATAATATATATAGTGTAATTTTTAAAAAAAATTTATATATTCAAAAAAATTTTCTTTTTTTTCGATCTGTCTGCATTCTATAGAAATTTTGTATAAGTTCATCATAAGTTGTTATTATAACTATTGGAAATATTAATGATAATTACTTAGAACAACGATTTTGTTTGTAAGCATTTGAAATTCAAAGTCTATACTATATACACCTATAGGTAGGTACTAAACTATACTGGGGTACAGTAACTAATTTTTTTGTTCATGATTTTATGTATAAGACGATAGTGGAGCTAGTATTTTAGTGAAGTGTTATTTATTATTCAATTTTTAAAATACTATAATAGTAATTTTCGTAATTTTTCACGATGAAAAGGTGCCGCCATGCTAGGAAAGACTGTCGCCACGTCAAATGTCCATATGTATAAAAATAAATCACCTCTATAGGTTATAATATTTTAAATACTTAAACTCCACCCCTACAAAAAAAAACAACCGTATTGAATTTTTGGTTACACTGTCGTTTTAAATACAGAAATACACATCAGTCAATAAACTAACAAAATATATCGAAAACACAATTTCTATACCTATGGGCAAATTTTTGAGGGAAGCAAGTCATTCAATATTTTGTAGACGTATAATATTATAAGACATGAGTGGATAGTTATTGGTGAGTTATAGAACGTGTTTGACCCAAAGACGCCACATGGCTGTTTTCAATTTCTGAACACCTTTTAAAATGTTTTACATGTGATTTTTACTGAATCATAAATCAAATTGAACAAAATTTTTTAAAAATATTATTTAGGTGCTTTTATTCAAAGGCGGTAAACATAAGTGAATAGTGTTTGGTAAAAGCACACGCAAAATTATGTTTGCATTATTTGTAGAACAAAAAAATATGAATACCGACTGGTGTCATACAAAAATAATTATCAAATCGATTAATTTTGCTAGGTTTTGAATTTTTAAAAATAAGAACAACATTTTTGAAATCTTGTATACAATATTAGCTACATTATTTTTGCGAATACCCGAATTTTCCATATGTTTAAAACGATTATGTTCTAAGCATGCAATAATATTGCATCTAAATCGATTGTACGTAATGGTTAATACGTGGATGAAGGTACATGATGGGCAATAAGATATTTTTCATTTGTATAGTAGGTACTCGGAATAATAAATATAAACAAAAACGCCATCGTCGTAAAATTGATATTTTATTCTTCTCTCAAAACGTTTAAAAAATAAAAACAATTTATACCACTTCAATCATTTCATCATTTATAAGTGCAAGCTGTCTCTTTGTTGTCGCTACAAAGATCTCTTTTGGTAATAAAAATATATAATACCTTACGTCTATTTTATACCAACTACAACAACAACAACAACAACAACAAACAAACAAACGAAATAATAATAATGATAAATAAACATTTACATGCACAGTAACGACTAATGGATTGATATTTCCGAAGGGGCTTTAGTCAATTCTGTGCCAACTCTATACATAACCACCCTCGGAGCCACTCAGCCCCACTCCCCAGACGCCTTTGACTATACCGCGGCAATGGTCGACTACTCAACACGAAGAACAATCAAAACATTACATCGAACGATAAGCTTTCGTTGCTACACTACGGTTCAATAATGAACTGTAGACAATATCCAAACAATAAGTGTCAATAGTATTTGTATATAGATAAGATATTTCTATATTTTCTATTTTGTTTTATGAATCAAATAACTATGTACATATTTAGATTTAGTTATCATAAAGTGCTACAAGAGAGTCTACACACCCTTTCACTTTTCCACGCAGGTTCTAGTTCATCACGATATGTCTATTGAAAACCACTCATGATTTTGCAGGTTTATGCGTGTTGAAACAGTTTTACAAATTATCTTTATACGTTGTGCTTCAATTGGTGTGAGAGGGAGTGATGGCGCAAAAGGACTGTGTCCCCTGACGTTCCCAACTAAATTTTTAATGTACCTTTTTTTTTTTAAACACATTAGTGTATGACACATTCTATGTTAGCCAATTAGCTGATGACTCATGCCTTTTTAGATTCTTGAATCAGTCTCCATTCATAGTCCATTGTTTATTAGGTCGTGAAAAACTACGACAAAGTTTTTACAATGTTTTTAAAAATATTTCAACGAAAATATAAGATTATTTTTACGCGACTAAGCCTTTCCTAACTGTCGTACTTGCCCCCCCCCCCCCAAGAAACCTGAAAATTGTACACCCCGTTGGAATAATATGTGAAAAAATATTCATCTATCCATAAAAAGTTTCACCCCCCTTCAAATTTAAAATTAAAAATCTATTTGTAAAATGTTTTTAAACGTTTTAAACAATTTTCCGGATGGTCAAGACACCAGGTCCTTGAAAAAAATATAGTTAATGCCATGTCAGTGATACCAATTTATTATATTGTTATACTGTTTTAGGTCATGCATTTATTTACGATATGTATATATGACTCATGATAAAATTAACTTATTTTACTTACTGCAACATTTGTTTTCGCGGCGTAGCAGGAGATCCAGCACTGATCTGTGAAAAATTACTATCGATGTCGTCGATCATTTTACACGTATCAACTCGCTTTTTCGGCGGATCAAAACTGTTTTTGGTGTTTTTTACTGCAATCGTGTCGTCCTCATTAGCTGGTCTTCGTTTTTTGCGCTCGAGCAATAGGAAATATATAACTTTTTCAGTGTTATGACTATACGAAAATAACAAAATTAACATTAAAATTCCCAGCTTTTGTCAAAACAATTTTCCAATAAACGTATCAAGTAAATAATTAATGAAAATTCGGAGAAGGTATAATAATTAACATTATAGTGTATTTATGTGTTTTGATAATGTTTGTTTGTTTGCGATTGTCATAACAAAACACTAACCGGATGATGCATTTTAATGTACACTTAACGTCGACCGTAATTATTGGAATTCCATTCGAAAATGTAAGTAGGTATTATTATTCATATTTTGGTATTATTTATTAATTTTAAATTATAAATGTCTGATCGATTTCATGCCTGATATTATAGCGTGACAAAACAAACTGATAATTTACTACAAATCGCTCGTTTATGTTCCAATTCAAATAAAATGATATAATACAACACATCGGTGGCGTATAAACATAAATATTACGTTAGTCGCTTTTATGCGCTGAGTTTGTTCAATGTACATAATAATATTTGTACATGCTATTGATTTTAATAATTTAATATAAATAAATACTGAGGAGGTTCTAATAAACGTCACGAAAATCAGTAGTTGTTTGCGTATAGACGATGATTTTGTTTCTCTTTCAGTTCAGATTTTCTGAGCTCGTTTAATTCAATAGAACTACTTACTCGACACTCAACAAAGCGGCGGTGAGTTTCTCCCGGTCTTTGAAACAGCCTAAACTTGATATAGCTTGAAGAACGTCGGTGTCTAAGTCATTTGAGGACGGAATTATGTGGGTTTGTATGACGTCTATCATTGACATACCTAAGTGCACTTCTCCTTTACCTCCGGCGATAACCCATGAATGTTTGTTTATGTCTTTCAACTGAAACGTAGATACATATTTATTGGTTTGTACAAAACATAATATTATACAAAATATGTACGAGAAAAAAAGTTTTTATAACAAATTAGATAAGTGGCGTGATAATATTATTATCACGAATGGTAAATGTTTGTAAAGGTGATAATTATTATTATGATTATCACGTAAAAGAATTAGAAACAGAGTAATAACTGAAAATAGCAATAGCGGTTAGCGGGGTGGGCCATTATCACATCTATAGGTAATGGATAAGAGGGAAGGAAACAAAGATATAAATATTAAGTTGGTTGGAAACAACGTATTTATTTTATGATTTAAGCCAGCTAAATAAGCTTGACAAAATTACACTCACTTAGCATAATTGAATTTGACTTTTGTAAAAAGATTCGAGTTGATTGACATATTTTCTAGATTATTCTGGGAATTCATTTTTTATGTCTCTTTTAAAATTAATTTAAATCCCATTTTAATGTATCTTGTCTTTTTACATTTTAGATTTACTTCAATGTGTTTTTTAAGAAAGTTAAACAGTTGTTCATATTTCATAAATTTCATTTGAATAGTATACTTTGGCCATTTATTTAAACTATTTAATAAAATAATATTATAAGGATATTTAAACGTAATTTGGAAGGATCTTCGCTGTAGATAGGAATTAAGTATGTGTGTAATCAAAAACAAATAGGTAATCAATTAGTATGATGTAAAAGAGATAATGCAGGGAACTAGAGAGAGTGTGACATATAATAACAAGGTTAAATACGCAATAACTTCTTTTGGTCAAAGATTTGAGAACTATCTTGGTCTTCATTTGTATAATACGATAAATCTATAAGTAAAATAAAAAAAAATTTAAAAATGTAAAAATTATTTCATATTCTTGAATTTAGAATTAAGTGATCATTGCTCAAGATGAATTAACATGTTAACCTTCTAAATGCACCTATATTTATACTTCTAACAATATTTGAATTGTTGATGTTGTTGTTTTTGCTTTTGCTTGTATAATTTTTATTATCATATAGAATTTACATATGAATAACTTATTACATTATCCTTAAACCATACACTTGGCATTCTAAATATCATGATGGTTGTGTTTTTGTACTTTATAGACACGATCATACAGGAATATAAGTTTTTGCAGTACATGTCAGTTGTTTGTAGTTAATAGTTAATACTAATTATTTTAAAGTGTTATGATACAGCTTGAATATTATTTTCGGTGTGCGTTTTATGTAATTACTGATTTGTCTTTAAATATTTATACTATAAAAGGACACTTAAAGTTTTGCTCATTAGTCATTAAAATATAAAATATGTACTATAGTAGCTTTCTAACTTTAAATTATATTATTTTCAGTAATTTTTACGTTTTATTAAACTTCACGGACTGCTTAACAATATATATATAGATCTATTGTTAGTGAATTATTTCAGGGGATAAATAATGTAAATTCCTTCTCACTTTATTCCCCTCCCCCCTAAAAATCTCACTGACTAATTAGATACATCGAATACGATTCTTCATCGGTCAGTGGTCAAGCTGAATATTTTATAGTTTCGGAACACTTACGGTTAACCGTTTTTCCGGGTTGACTTCAATCATGCCACGGAGCAAGTTTTGACAATCCGGCGGCACAAAATGCGGTATGTGGAAAACGCCCTTTTTCACCTTCTCCAACAGTTGGCGCAAGTTATCGTCGTCGAATGGCAGCGCGCCGACAAGCAGTGCGTACAATATTACACCACACGACCAAACGTCCGCTTTTCGCCCGTCGTATTTCTCTCCCTGGAAATCATGTTAGTACAAACCACGTGTATGTACCGAGGAGTTGTAACGAAATATTTTGATAATATTATAGGTACTCAAACATTTTTATTTTTAACAAAAAATACATAAATTTAAATATTATATTATATATGCCAGTGCTTGGATGAGTTTTTTTTAATGTATTGTGTGAGCATGATACAATAGAGTGGGAGGGAATATTGATTAATATTTATTAATTTATCAATTAATGTAATATTATGACCGTACAATTTATCAGTGAATTTGATTTTTGAAAGGTACTTAATTTTTAACATAGGCAATTTCGAAGAATTAACAGCTTAAAATGTTTAAGCAATTCGCTATTTAAACTTCATTTGGGATTTTTAATAGTAAAAAAGTAAAACATATTTTTAATCATATAATTTACTGATTCATGGACAGTCGTGAAACTATTATTGCGAAAATACAAAATGCATTGGATAAAATATTGCAGAATATTATTATTAAACAATTTCTGAAACATAATAAAATATATTTGCACATTCGCATAAAAGCAAACCGCTTTATTTTAAAGTATTCATATACTTTTACTCAAATAATTAAAAACAATGCGTAGGTTCATAATAAGATAAGTATGAAGCTGTGGTTTTCTCTGCAAGTGAATGGCATCGATGTCGATTTTTTTTATGAAAAACAAAACACTACAGGGTTTTAATCACATAATATTGTACTTAAAGTATAAGTACTTAGGGTAACAGACAACTGAATAGTTTCAAGTATTGTGGTTTAAATATAGGTATCGTAGCTTATAAGGAATTTTACCACAAATTCTTAAGTATGATATTCTAATAATTTTGTTATTATAATTTAATAATTATAATCATCAAAGGAAAAACACTCCAGTATCTGAGACGTATTAAAAGGGTGGGGATCACAATATATTTTATACAACTTTTTTTTTCATACTCATTTCACTGTTATATCGTTATATATAAAGATGCAATTAAAATACATTAAAAAATAAAAACAAGACCCGAATTCAAAGAGAAGAGGGATCTCAAAGGGCCCCTGAGACGATCCTCCCATCGCAAAACTTAGAATATGCCACTGAGACATTCCTCAAAACAAAGAGAAAATCGTCACATTAATTATTTATTGGTGGTTCATTAAAAAGTCTCAAATTGTTATTTCTTGAAACGCATAACGTAGGGCTGAAAATCATTTGAACTATAGCCATCGTTGCAATGTAGTGTAAAATAATAATCCCGTTTTTATGGTTTGTATAGTTGTATTAGTTGTATATTATGTAGGTAAGTCAGAGAAAAAATATCTTACTCGGATGACTTCGGGGCACGCGTAGTGCGGAGAACCACAACTGGTCTCAAGCATGCTGCCGTTGGGCTGCAAAGATGCCATACCGAAGTCAGCGATTTTTATGTTGGTCTTTTCGTCTAGCAACAAGTTTTCCGGTTTCAAATCTCTGTGGCTGTGGAAATACAAAACAAACACAACTGATTAGTCAAATATAACTTACTATATACAGTATATTATAAAATATATATATATTGTTAACATTGTGATAACATTACGTATTTATATATAAATTATACAGCTAATATCGATTGCCATTTTTACTCTAGGGAAATGACAATCGACAAATAATTGTTATGCACTGGGAATAGATAATTTATTTTGTGTCCAATTAGTTATTGTGAGTGCACAGTGCATACTTTAATAGCCGTGTGACAGTATAGATCTTTTTGACATGGAAGGTGACTAAAGAATTTTCTTAGACTTATCCAATAAAATGTGACAGCCGATAACTTAATTATAAATATTTTATTCTCTCGGCTCATGATTTTGACACGACATTTTTATTTTTAAGTCCTATAATTGTGTCAATTTTTATTATTTTCCTGGTATGTATGTCATAGTCTCATAATTATGTGTGATGATGAAATTATTATAATAGTGTTAACTTAATGGGTGTCGACAAAAAAATAACGACCCCACGGCGTTTTGGATAGGCAAATCGGCTACACCACTGTCTTGCTCTTCCATCATAATAATATCTCATAATAATATTTATTTTTAAAAATATTTTATATATTATATAATTATATATTATACATTAGATAATATAATGATCTTAAAAACTCACCAGCACCCCAACCAACCCCAACAAGACAAATTCTGCTATTCCGTTTGGCGCAGAAATCATCGTTCATTGTGGACCTTTCAGCCCCAAACCCGATCCATAATTACTATTTTAGGATATTTTTTACAGACATACAGAATGGAAAGGACCCCAGAACTGACTGGTTTAGTTCGATATGATATAATATCATGAACTATATAATTATGGTGTAACTGCGCGAGGCCAAGTTCTCAAATAGAAGACATTTATAGTAAAGTTAAGTTTATGTTAGCACAACTTTTGGCACTGGTTGACCTATTCGTTAAAATGATGGCATAGGTACATAGCCAATAATAAAATAATACGTTATTGTATGAGTACATATTTCATCTACCTCCGGGTAGTTTTATGACGTAAGGAATATTTTCTCGAGCGTTATTCTAGCAATAACGATCAATAATAAGAAACTAATGTTCGAGTTCGAGTAAAAAAAAAACAGTCTAAATTATTAATAAAATTAGAAATTGAGATTATTATTAATAGTTCATGTTTTATTTTGCTACAAAATAAAATATAAGTATGTTATATGTTTTCATTTAGACAATAATATGTTGACTAACCTAAGTTTAATCTAATACTAGCATAATATGTATATCTATCTATATGAAAAAAAAACAGAAACGAATGAAAATCAAAGTAGTTACATATATTATTTTAGAGCTGCAATAGGTGAGAAGAAAAAATAATTTAATTTATTATGCAATGCTTATCATCGATAAATCTATAAATTATATTATAATAGTGGTATTGGTCGTAGGTATACCTACTATACATATATTGTTTTGGATATCCGCCACAATTACATAATATGTAAAAGTGTGGTATCCAACCCGCTTCCATAACCCTCACTACAGTTAGTCAATTAATAATTTAATTTAAAATTTTAATTTTTATAGTTCAACAATATTTAAATATCAAAATTTATAGGTACAACATGAAATAGGTCAAGTAATAGAAAAGTTTTTTTTGTTCTAATTCTTTTTGATAAATTTAATAAAATAAACTTTATAATTTATAGACTACTATTTTAAATATTATTGTCATAAATTAATATTTTCAGATCTATTAGGTTTTTATCGATATATTTCAAAAGTATTCATGAATGCTTATTTATTTTGTATACCGTTAAAAGAATATTAATTTTATTTGATGTACCTTTTTTACTGTTTATATTAAGCGATAAAAACTAAGATGTCTAGTATAATAAATTACTATACTGTATACATATACATGGTTATAACTTATAATTTTGCCTAATTTGTAAAACCCTATTGTGTGCATACTGTGTGGTTTGTTTACCGTTGGTTATCTTGGTAAATATTTTGTTTGGAAATATTAAATAATACAAGATTTACGATATTGGTTTTAAGTGAAAATTATACAATCGAATAGGTAAACAGTAAAATATACTAAACATAGTTGTACAAAAATACGTAATATATTATGTAGTTAAAGTCTATGGAGTTATGTCGTTTTGAAAGTTTTGGTGCTTTTTGTTGGTTTCTGTTCAACAAATATTGTTTAACCATAAACAGTTACTTAATTCAACTTATATTTTCATGAACTAACCAATGCATAGATATAGGTACACGATTATCAATACGGTTTTTTTAATTTTTATTATTACCTATATTATAATTTATAAGTTACAATCAGAAACAATTAGTTTAAAAAAATAACCTATGAAAATTGTTATTATATTATGTTACACGTTCGTATATCAGCGTATTATTAGCTAGATTTTTTTTTCTATATGCATTTTACAAGGCCGTAACTAAAATTTCGAAAGAGGGGGTTATAAATCATAATAATCAATAAATAAATTAGTAGATAAAATATAAATAAAATATAAAAAATATAATATTACATAAAATAATCCCCCCGCCCACTTTATAAATGCCTGGTTATAAATAAAATATAATTTTTTGCAAAAAAACATGTGTTTATAGAATATAATGATCCTAATACAGGAGCGATGAAATTATTATTGTAAGTCTTACTACTACAACCACGATTAATTAATAAACGAACTCCTTCTCCGAATTCGAAACGATATATTTTGTACATTATATTATGTGAGTCTATCACAAGAGTCAATAGCTAAATACCTGTGTAGGTAACCACAACGAACACTGTTACAGTAGGTAACCAAAATGTGTGCATGCAGCAATATACCAAGCGCGTAAATTATGTATACAGTTGAACGTCAACATCGTCAATATCGTCTTCATTAATATTCGACGAAAACTTTAGAAAATCACTGGAGCTGACAGAAATTGTCATTTATTGATATTTCTAGTCAGCTCGTCACAATGTTTCGTTAATCAGATTTATAACTAAAATTGCTTAACTATCTGGGCCTACCTGGGTTGCCCACAATAATGGAAACTATGGTATTGCTTAGTTGAGAATTTTTTCAAATAATTGTTAAATTTAAAATTGTATTTATTATCTTGCTATCAACGCTAAAATTAATTTAAAATTAAATACTAATCAAGAAATACTGTGTATTGCGACAAGATAAAATTGATTATTGAATATTACAATATTAAAATATATTGGAAGCGAAAAATGTTACGATTTGTATATAAATAGAAAACTATTGTTCAATACGCTAACACCAAACCAAGAAAAGTCTATTTCACCTTACGTGTTACTTTATAAAATGTGTTCACGCTAAATCGTTTTTTATCTATAAAAGAGAAATCAACAACTAAAAATTATAAATTAAAATATGTTTAAGGGTTAGAGTTATTGGTTTTTTATTATTTAATTTTGAAAAAAAAAAATTTTAATTTAAATGGATAATATTATATTTTTTGAAACAATATTTGACTAAATTCCATGTTTCACAAGCAATCCAAAACAATATTCTCCACAATTATTGTAATAGATGATTTTAATATAAATCTTACAATCTATGGATCATTTAAATTAGATGGAAAACCCTTATTTTGTGAATGCGCTGTCTGTATTCTGCATGAAAATCATAGAGAAAGAAGAATAATATTTATAGTGGGCTGACATCTCTTAAAAAACCTCTTAAAAAATTTAAAAAAACAAGAACTAATATCATAATATTCATACACATACGGGTCGTACTGTTTGGTTTCAGTTATATTATAATATTATAATTTATAGTGTACAATAAACACCGAAGATTTTATTTAGTTTTTTTAAAACGTGCATAATACTGTTATTTGTCTTCGACTGACGATAAATGGCTGGCCGCGTTGCTTCAACAATAATAATATTTTATACAACTGTATAATTATTTCTGTCTCGTTTTCGAGTAGAAATTCGTGCGCGATTATATGAATGTTATGTCTTATGTGGTTCACAAAGGGCTGGGATTAAAAATCCATCGAGAAACAGCAAAACGGTCTCTCTCTTTTTAAACTTTGTTTGAATTACCTTGAAAAAAGAACTAACAATTTAAACGTATTATTATTTTATATACATTTACGAAGCATACTATAACGTTATATATTTTATTGTATAATTTATTTAACCTGAACAATAATAAAATTGCAATAGTCGACTAATTTATACATTTTTTAAATATTTGTTTCGCTACGAAGTCGTAATAAAAATTAAAAACCTTTTCAAATATAGGTACCAACCTAATATTTTAAAATATGTTGAAGACACAAACGGTGGTTTTATAAAAATATAATATTGCGTTTTAGCTAGATTTATAAAATGGCGATCACCGATATTTGTGAGGTGTATTTGTTTAAATGCTATATATCAAGTCAGAAAATGCCGGAACGTAAAAAAAACACAAATATACTAGGGTTAAGGAGACGCGTCCTTAAACAAATTCGTTTAGTTATGTCCATAAATCACCTCACAATATTATTATAATGCTATAAATGATCTATTTTTATACTGTATATTTTTACATATCTTTTGTAAAATATGTAAAATTATATTATTGCATATTTTAACAATAGAATCACAAAGAATGTATTATGTCTTGTGTTATATTTAAACAGTATAATATACTTCTACATATCGTCTCTATTACCACGTCATAGGACGATTATTTATTATTTAAATTCCATAAAATCAGTGATTTTGAAAAAATAGTAATAGGTATAGGGTTCACTTTAGAGAAGCATGTAAAACATTAATATTTAAAACGGTCATAATTCACTAAACAATTTAAGAATTTATGATATAACAAAGATATAACATACATAATGTTGTTAATTAAAAGTTTGAGAATAGGTCAATTCACTCTAATATCAAAACTGAAAGCACCCTATTGAAACTAGAGAACGAATATGTACAATGTCGTTCGTGTGTAAGACGGAGACAACACATGCGGGTGCGACGGCTTCTTAAGAATTATATATTAATAATGTTAGGTACATACTACATTCTTTATATTTCACTAAAAACCTAACACTAAAGATAAACAGTAAAACCTCCATATAACCGAATGATTAGGTACTAACTGATTTTTTTTTATTGTTATAAAGAAATAAAAAAAATTATAAGGAAATTAAAATATACGATATATAAGTTATACGTTGTTATTTTCCGTATTGTAAGGAGATTTTCGTATTTTAGGGAGCCCGTTATAAGGATGTTTAACTGCATAGTGCATATGTATATACTTATAAGAGGGTCACAAGTTCACAACTGAATATAATTATTCCATATATAATGTCATCATTCATCAATATGAAAAATATTAAGTTATCGCTGCACAATTGCATGCACAAATTGCATTCGGTTACATGGAAATGGAATGCGAGCTAAAATTGTGGTGACATTTGCTGCGTAGGAGATATACCTATTCCGAGAAGTATATCGAATTAGACATTATCATAATAGGAGGGAAGAATATACATAATTTATCTTTTTGGCTGGACTACATAAATAGGGTATAGAGCGAGGATCATTCAGATATGATCAAACAGAGTTTGTATAAGCACCTTCACCATAGTAACTGCTGCAAATTTAATTGTAAACTCTTAGAATATTTTCAAAAGTAATTACATATTACATATTTTATTATTATTTCACATGGCTATTATTAAAACTTCAAAGGGAAGTCACATATACTCACATCAATTCAAACTGATTTTGATATTGGTACGCAAAACAATAATGTACAATATAATACATTTTAGGTTTCGATAAACTAATCCATTCATTCTCAGGCCAAAAAACGGCCTTACCATCACATTGTATATTTTTTCTGCCTACTGCTCAAAATGTACATTTTTTAGGCATAAATCTATACCGTAGATCAACATGGGCACCCACATACACAAAAAACGCTTTATTATTTTAAATAACCACGGCTCTTAACAATTATGACCTCTATTGTTACATCAAAACATATATTAACTTTAAAAATAAAACTCATCTTCATAAACTTTTCTTAAAGCCAATATAGACCCACGGAATACAACTCTGGGGCTCAGCCAAACCCTCAAACATTAATAAAATCCAAATGTCTCCGTCAAATTAATAAAGTACCCTTTTATGTCCCAGACCAAACTCTACACAAAGACCTCTCAATTTAAACTGTACAAAATATAGCTATAAAAACTTCTACAAACGACTTATCTGAAACCTCCACAACCATCGTAATCATTTCTCATCTCCGAACTATCTGCTTTTACCGTCCTAGGTGACCCCAGGTGACTCTAGAAGACAACTAAATCGAAAATGCAGCAATCTTCTAATTGATTGATATACACACATAATATGCTGTGTGAAGAATCCATCTAAAATTGATACTTCATAATTTTAGACGGATTCTTCACGCAAGTCTAAATAACCAGCTGTTCAATACATCACTTTCGCTTATTGTAAACATTTTGAATTAGGTAAAGATTGAAATATATATTTTGTAATGAACCAAAAAAAAAGGTTTCGATAAATGAAAATCCTTCTTTGAGACGATTTTTGCTTTCATAATAATACTATAAATACACCTATTCACATTTGAAACTAAGTGGAGGACTCGTTTTACTCTAAATAAATACGTAGATACTCTCATCATCTAAACACTGTTCGTTACGATAATTATTTTAAGTCACTATTCATTTTTTGACTATATACTTATAACAGCTATTAAACGCCGCAGGTATAAACTAGGTATCAAAATTAACCCACTCTTATTAATGATGCACCAGTTTAATGCGTCGCAATAACGATAGTGTCTGGCGTCTAATATTTCGTTGCAAATCGATTATCGCGAGATGTTATTTAACACCTAGTCGTCTCATTTATCATGACGTCTCACTTATAATACGCTACTCTTCATTATTATAAATAATACCATCTGGAACCCGCAAACTGACCTATTTCGTATTTTATACGAGTCACGCAAAAATGTGATCTACGAATTCGACTAAAAACGGTTTTCCGAATTCGTACATTATTTTTATACTGCAGGCAATTAATATTCAAACAATTATTACGTTTTATACAGAATTTACGCGAAGTTCTGCGGTTGAATGTGTCGATTTAATTAATTTTATTCAAATATTACATGCTAATTTGTATTTGTTTTTTTACTAGGTATGTAATATCATTGTAATATCATTATTGTACAATATATAATAAATGATAATATATTAAATGAGCTTTTGCCAATATCATCATGGCTTGAAAGTTATTAGTTATTATAATTTTACATTTATCTATAACCACGATAAATACATAATATAATAATATATTGTATAATATAGTTCTTTAACGGTGAAGATTTTATGGTACAATTAACAATTTATGTAAACAGAATGAGTTTGTGTTATGGATAAGAAATAAGCAGAAATAGTTAGTGCCTTCGAAAGAAGTGAATTTAGTGAACTGTTAATATGATGTAAAGTAGTGAGCTAAAAATTGAATTTAAGTATGAAACGAATTGAGATTAAATATTAGAAAAATATTGCACTGATTGTAAGTGTAGGTTGCAGCCTGCAGGTTGCTTTTGCGAATGATTTATCTTGTATGACCGGAAAGAGCAATGTTTGAGGTAACATAATTAATAAAACCTAAGGGTGATGTTCCAATTTTTTTGAATGATTTTTTAAAAGTATACATGACCAGATAATTTTATAATTCGCAGGGTTGGCACTGAAACATTTTTCCGGTAACATAATATTCTTACACATGACTTAAAAACGAAAAACATTTTTAAATTAATTCTCATATAGTTATACATTATATTTCACGCTGCATAAGTAGTTTATAAACATATAAAATACATACAATTTGTGGTACATACTGGTGACAAGTATTTATTTTCTGGATAATCAACATTCCAATGATCTTAAAATTTTTTTTTTTCGTTATAACGGATAAAATATAATTGATTAAATGTTCAGAATGTATACTAGGTAATGAAAAACTAATTGTTCAAAAATATCGAATTATTACAAATATTTTTTTTTTGGATAAAAATAATCAAAGTTATATTATTTATTAACATCAGATTTATTTGTTTTTATTTTTCACAGTATTTATGTATAAAATATGTATACATTGTTTTTAAGCTCAAATTATTTGAATATAGTTTTATTTACTGTTTTATGTTCAATTTTACGCCACTTTTCTTAGAGAAATCTATATTATATAACCCAACCTTAATTATTGTACTTAATATAGGCGAGTGTCTAAGAGGATTAGATACGTAGGTAGGTATGTTCGTTTTCTCAATATAAATGATATTTTTTATTTTAGTTTTTTGACCTAAAGTTTTGGGACTAAAAAACGATATAATACTATTGGATTATATTTAATATATAAGCCTATCACAAAATAGAAAATATATCGAAATGTAAGAAGTCTACTATACAATTATATAATTGGGTAATTAAATCTTTTCAATAATAAGAAATTATATTAAATATAGGTGGTAATATATAATATTTAAGTATATTAAGTATATATGTCTTGTATTAGACAATAAATTCTAAAACCGAATAATTAGTGCAGACATAAAAATATGTGACTGTCAAATTTTAATTTAAAAAAAACTGTTCAGCAATCAGCAGTTTTATATTTTATAATGTAAATGTGTAATATAAATTATAATGGAACAGTTTAAATATTACATGGCTAACTACAAGATAAATTTATTATCCCGTCCTACTATTATTACGCATGCTTACCATATTAAATGACTGTGACAAAAGTCCAACGCAGAGATGATTTGTCGAAAAAATCTTCTAGCTTCTTTGGGCGTCAACCTCCCCTTTTTGACCAAGTAGTCAAAAAGTTCGCCGCCAGAAACGTGTTCCAGTATCAAGTATCTGAAATCATAATTAATAGGTATAACTATTATACAATTGTCGTTATCAGGCTCTTTAGCTATAGGTACAGTCGAAAAAGTAATCACTTCCAAGGGAAGATGGTATTATTTTTAAAATTTAAATGAAATGGCGTGGTATGTAAACTGTGCTTCACTTTCAATTTAAACTATTTAAATAATTTACCTCATACATTTACTGAGCTCACATTAGTTATAGCACATAAAACGTGAATAAATAATATGGGTTATTAATAACAAATGTAGGATTGGACAATTAATTATAATATTTTTGGTTTTTACATAATATTTTATTACTAGGTATCTGAAATATTAATCATTTTAGTCATTCACAGTACGTATACATTATAGGTCTCTACAATATTACAATATTTAGTAATAATAGTTTACATTTTTATAAATTTTATTTAAAATATACTTATAAATGAAATTGAACTAAAAAAATACAAAAGAATAAAATACATGATATTAATAAGTTAAAAAATAATAATTGTAAATTATTTTGAAGTGGCGCGAATTATAATTTTGATAATATGAAAAATGTTGCAAATAACAATTATTGTACCTAGTTATAACTGTTATAAGATTACAAAGTCCCTTTTATCGAGTTTTTTTTTATTCAATTAATAAAATTACTTGCGGCAGCATAGGGCATTGGGATACAAATATACAATTTTTTTTTTTTTACATTGTGATATTTTCTTATGATTAATATGATATATTTATATATTTTTTATATACATATTTATATTTATATTATAGTTTTATAGTAGGTTATGAAGGTTTGATTTTTTTATGAATTCGATGCTGGCGGTGAGTGAGGTTCTGTTGTAGCTGACCGATTCTGACACGTGTTCCGAAAGTTTTGAATAAAATCTTGCTTCGAAGTATATGGGCGGCATTCCGTCATTATATGTTTGACGGTTAGACTAGTGTCGCAAGATGAAAATATCGGGGGGTCATTCTTGCTTATCAAATAATTGTGAGAGATTATCGAGTTTTGTGTCGTAAATCACCAAAATCGATTTTTAGATATGGAGAAAATTTTTATTTTATTTTTGGTTGTTTTTGACGCTTATTACACCCACCCCTTCCAAGGACAAATAACACAAACTACGTTTACATAAATAATTGTGTCTTCGAATTATAATAAGCCACGGCTTAATATTTGGAGTTAAATTGCAAGATTCATCGGCCAGATGTTGGATATTACTATATTAGTGTCATTTCGCTCACTTAGCCTTACATAAATATCATAGAATTGAAAAATATATTATCAGATAAAATATTTATTAAAAAAAATATTTTTAACGGTGGTCGGATTATTAGGCCGTTCAGAGTTCTGTTTAACAGTTTATCGTGTTTGATTATAGGTGTATAAATAATGGTGTTTAACTGAATTAAAATAAAATGTAATATTATTTAAGATTAAAAAGTAATTTTGTCAAATAATTTGCAGTTAAAAATTCAAGAAAACTAATTTAATCCGTATATACTAAAAGAGTATTGAGTTTGTAAAAAGTGTGTTTTGTAATTAAACTCGTGTTAAACTTACCTAATATTTCATCAGACATTTCGTTTTTTAATTTCGATTAGATTAGCCTAAGCTCTAACTCCTAAATTAACTTTATATTACATCTTTAGATCGTATAAATAAAATATATTCTCAATTGTATACAAATACAACAATGTGAAAATAAAAATAAAATGTTACATTTTTAAACCTCCATTATTGTTAGCACAAAAACTAATTCTCGTGTGTATCCATTAAATTGAGATTTGTTGAAAATTTTAAGTTTTGATTTTATTATTATTCTTAAATTACAATCGAGGTACCACAATCGATTTCGTATTAAAAACGGTTACCTATATGTCGTAAAGTCCACTGCAAACTTTACAATGTTTTGCAATCCTTCAGTAATTCTTCTTTACGCTTCGCAAGACCATTGAGAGAATCAATAAATTACCTCTTCAATGTACCAATTATATTTTGATTATTAAAATGTAAATATTTATTTTTTATTTTTTTGTAAAATTATCATAATAGTTGGTTTTTGTTAGTTTGCTCATATGTTAAAAAACAATCTTTTCATGTTATATTAGTGCACTTTTGTGATTAAGGAGTGTGATGTGGTAACGACGATATAATATAATATGGATGGTCGTGTTTTCTACCGTTTTTGTATAATTATAGATATCTGAATGAATAGTATTTGGTTTATAACATAATAAGGGGCGTTATAGATTAAGTGATAGGTTTTCGGCTGAAATGTTTGGATTTCTTTGCAGAACAACATTTTTGCATTCTATACAACCATAGTGGCTTGTGAAGGAGTTTGTAAATTTTATTGGTTGGTATGCGTAGTGAGGTAATTTGGATAATAATTTAGAACATGGAGTAAGAGATATCTGTTGCATACTAGTTGATACTAATTAAATGTATGACAACAATTATTATAAAAATTATATGGATACTAAATAGTTTAAAAATATATTCAAATAGAATATTTTGAAAAAAGTTATTATATCGTACGTTTCAACTTAATTTACTCCAAAAAATATTGATATTTTAAAAAGTTAGAAAAATTTACTACTTGACTTAAATAAAAATATTACCACTAAAATGTATGTAAAAATTAGATTTACAAATTAGTTATTTCGAATTTTAGCAAAAAAAAAAATGTAATATATACAATTTTAAATTTAAAAATGTTGGTATATAAAAAAAAAATAATTAATTATATTGATTAGAACAAAAGTTTTTTTATTCGTCAGGTTTTTCTGTTATACTCTGTATTTCTATAGATTTATAGGTATTTAGTTTTTTTGTGGACTGAGTATTTGTATATAATTAAAAGTTGCAATTTTACTATTTTTTAATGAAAAAGTCATGAATTTGATTTCATACCAATCGGCAATCAGCCAGGTTGTATAAATAAATCGAATGTGTAAATTTTTAGTGGCGATTGATTATTCTTGTATATTTATGTACATTATGAATCTTCATGAACATAAATAATATTTTTCCTATGTGTTTTGTTTTGTTTTTTACAAACTATCTTTTTTTTGATTTTTTTTCAAATAGCTTAATAACGCATCCCTTCGCTCATAAAATATTTAGCGACGACAATTATTCAGCAAACTTTGATATATTTATAAGCATAGGCGTGCGCACGGGGGGGGCCGGGTAGGCCGCGGCCACCCCTGCGGCCACCCCTGCGGCCTCTGGCATTTTCTTTAATATATAATCTATATCTATACAATACTAGATAGTGGTAATATTATCATATTGCAAATGGCTGCCAGCGTCATTGATAAGAAGAAGTCGGGTATCTGTGGTCACTAATTAATCAGTTATCAATTTATCATCGATAACATTATTATCACACAATACTCTATACTCTGATATCAAGTATCAACTACAACGTTATACTACTACATAGTATTCTTATTAGTTATTACCTACATTTAACTATTTTAACTTATAGGTACAATATATTATATTATTTTTTATAATGAGTGACAATAAGAAAACCATGTCAATCCATGATTTCTTTCAAAAGAGTACAGTTAGAACTGATATTGCTAAGGGTAAGTAAATTATATTAATATGTTATACAAGTAACAGTAAGATCTAGTGAGATCAAGTTAGATGAAAGGTTCGATACGATATTGATTTAGTATTTAATTACTGTAATAAATCAAAATTTGTTATTTATCATTTAGACAAAACTATATCTAAAGAAGATGATAATAGACAACCCAGTGCCTCTACTTCAAAGAAAGTCAATCCTGATCTTGCTAACCCAGCTACATATTCTGAAGAAGGTATCACATTGATGTTTTATTTCAAATTACCTATTCATATTTTGTATTAACATAATCTATTTATTTGTCTGTATTACATGTTTAAATATAATATTGATGTATGTTATTGAAAAAATGTTGTATGTTTCATTTCAATTTACCAATTTATATTTTGTATTAACCTAATCTATATATTTGTCTGTATTACATGTTTAAATATATTAATCTATGTTATTAAAAAAAAATTTTGTATGTGCATTTCAAATTACTTATTATATTACTTATTTATATTTTGTGTTAACCTAATTTATATGTGTTGTTCTATGAGTTCATTTAGTAATGAATTTTAATGGTTAGTATGTTTGCAAGTAAATTAATGGTATATAGGTAATACTAGTGTTAAAATGTTTTACATGTTCGAATATACTAACCTATGTTATTATGTTTATTACTTATTAACATTTAGATATTGTAAAATATATCACTTAACAAAAATATTATATTTTGCATTTCAAATTACCTAATTATAAAAAAAAAAAATACTTTTGAACATAGGTTATGGCAAATATGATTACTTACATCCTGATGATCCTAAAACAAGTATCCCAAAGAATCAAATTGAATTTAAACAACGGGTTTTAAAAGGACCATACCAACCAGTTTTAAAAATGTTCCCAAGGACAACATTTGGCAATGTTAATAAGCTACGCAGTTTTCAGCTTTCTTGGTATAAATTGTTTCCTTGGCTAGAATATAGTCCAAAAGCAGACCTAGCTTTTTGTTTTCCTTGTCGAATGTTTAGTGGTGCCACAGGACTTAACACTGGCCAGACTGAAATAATATATTCTAAAACAGGATTTCGGAATTGGAAATCAGCTACCCTAAAATTTAATGCCCACCAAAGAACTAAGGTTCATTTAAATAGTTCTTCAGCTTTATCAAGTTTTGTGGATTCCAAATCAAGTGGCATTGATGTTCTTTTGGATAAAGAACGTGAACATATTATTAGCCAAAAGGAGATTCATCGACTAAAAAATCGTGAAATTGTTAAACGACTTATAGATATTATACTTTGTATATGTATCGGTGGTAAACCATTGCGTGGGCATACAGAAAAAACAGATGATGTTCACAAAGGTCTTTTTCTTGATATTGTTAGTCTTTTGAGAAAATATGATCCATTGTTGAATGAACATTTCATATCCGGACCAAAAAATTGTATGTACACAAGTAACCGCATTCAAAATGATTTGATATCATCAGTTAATTTAGTAATTAGGAAACAGTTACAAGACATAATATTTGATAGAAAAGTTTCTTTAATAGCTGATGAGACAAGTGACATAGGTCATCATGAGCAATTATCTATTGTTTTACGCTACTTTGATGAAACCAAAAATTGTCCTGTTGAACAGTTTTTATGTTTAAAACGAATGACATTGGTCGATGCTCAAAGTATTTTTGATAAAATGAGTGATGTCGTTCAAGAATATGGCATTAAATGGGAAAATGTGGTGTCAATTTGTTTTGATGGAGCATCAACGATGTCTGGAAGTACTGGAGGAGTGCAAGCAAAGTTTAAAGAAAAAAATAACCGTTCATTTTTTGTTCATTGTTACGGTCATTGTCTAAATCTTGTTCTGGTAGATTCTATTGGGAGACACAATAGAATCACTTTTGATTTCTTCGGTAACATGCAATTAATTTATAATTTCATTGAAGGCAGCTGTACTCGGCATGCAGTATTGGAAAAAATTGCTAACTTAACAAACACAAAGTTAAAAACTTTAAAATCAATTTCTACCACAAGGTGGGCTTGCCGCTCAGAAGCTATTAGTGCAGTAAAAGAAAATTATTCGTCAATATTAGCAGCAATTGAAGAAATTATTGATAATACAAAACAATCAGATGTTCGAGCAAAAGGCAAGGGAATTCTCCATCAGATGAAAACGTTTGAATTTATCTTTGCCATGTTGATGTTAGATCCTATTCTTTCTTCAATATTAAAAACAAGTGCTTTTTTACAGTCACCCAACATAAACTTATTAACTGCTGTAGAAATCGTTGAGTCATTAAAAAAATTACTTGTTTCTATGAGAAATACTGAAGACGATTTCACAGATATTTATCATAAAACCATTCAAATGTGTAAAAATTATGATATTGAAATTCCACAACTGAAAAAAAGAAAAGTGTCAACCAAAATTGACTGCTTGAGTAGTACACAGCACTATATGTCTTCAAAAGAAGAAGAAATGAAGGTTTCTGTATACTATTCAACATTGGACCATATGATTAGTGGAATTAATATTAGATTTAACCAAGAAACAATGAATATGATTCAAAGCATTGGAAATTTATTAGTTTTAAATATAAATAGCAACGACATTTCAGTCTTGTCCACAGCATTTGATTTAAATTCTGATATGTTGAAAACAGAAATTAATCTTCTTAAACATACAGATAATATACCGAAAGGCGAGAAGAATAAATGTGGTGATTGGATAAATTGGCTTACACAATCCAACTGTGGAAGGGAAACTATATTTTGTAATGTTATTAAAGCATTGAAAACATTTATGATTATACCAGTAACGAGCTGTGCTTGCGAGCGTTCATTTTCTAAACTTAGTATTGTGAAAACCAAGCTACGCAGTACCATGACACAGGATCGATTGGACGGCCTGCTTACTATATTCATTGAGCAAGAACTTGCTTATAATATAAAAATTGATGATGTAATTGATACATTCAAAAACCTTACTCCCGTGGACAGAAGGATGGAGTTGTAAATAGCTATGTAAATAAGGATCTTATGTATAAATTGTGTGTGATTTTTTTATTATATTATATTTTGTAATAATAAATAATAATTTATAATAATATTTAATGATTATACTAGTGTCTAGTAGTCATTAGTACATGAATATTTGGTTCAGAAATTTTGAAGAGGCCCCCCCTGCGGACAAAGTCTGCGCACGCCTATGTTTATAAGCCATTATGACATTTGATTGATAAATAAATTATAAAACCAACAAAGATATCATATGTACCTCCATAATAAATATTGTACAGCACCTCTTGACAATATCATTGAAACCGTACACCAATGTTTACTTTTTTTTACATGCCTTATATTTGCGTTATTTCATTCATCGGACAAATATTAATGCACATCGAGTCCGCTTTTCGGACGGTATTGAATGTCATTATTTACTTTATCTGTAAGCTGCGTTCATTCCAAAAACAAAAACCATTATACTAGCAGCTTTATATACGACCCACCGCATTTGTTTTCGAATACTCTGTACCTAATATTAATGCATTTTTAAACGATTAATTAACATTGACGCGTATACATATTGTATACAGGGCAGAATGAAAATAAATGGATAGTCGTTATTGTTCATTGGACCACGATACTAAATTTGTTTTTTTTTTTAAATTTAAAAACCTCATATTTCATAATATTATCTTCTCAGGTGAAAATGTATAAAAAAACAAGATAAGAAAAACGCATCAACCTTCAAGCGTGATAGTTCGCTAGGTTTCTATACGTTAAGAAAGAAAACCTTATGTACCTAATAATTATATTAAAATAATAATAAAAATGTATAATCTTTTATTTAAGAGGAAGTGGTATCCGCATGTGTTGTCTCCGTTTAACAAGTTCGTAACATCGAAAATTTGACTCTCAGCAGATCACGTTTAGCTCTGTTAGTTTAAAAATCAGAGTGAAATGACCTCTTATAAAATTTAAAGGTGAGATTAATATCTAGACAGTTTTGTAGGATTTATATTATGTTTTAGTTTTAAAGTTAGTTATGATTATTTTAAGATGTACAAACAATTTACTGTTTAAAAATACTCATAACTCGCTTTAAAAATAAAATATAATTAAAAGCCTATGAGGTTACCTAGATAATAATCTTACCTTTTAATTTTATAAGACGTCAATTCACTCTAATTTTTAAACTAACGGAGCTAAACGTGATCGGCTGAGCGTAAAATTTGCTATGTTAAGCACTTGTAAGACGAAGACAACACATACGGGTACTATGTCCTCTTAATAACTAACTTTATATTTACACTATCATTGAATAATAATAAATAGTATTACTAAAGTAATTAGTTAACGTATTATAGCCTATATGTATACAAAATGAGTAAAATATATAACTGTTTTATTTATCAATATTTAAATATTGCCTATTGACAACCACGTAGATGAGAATATCATAAACCAGAATAATACCACCGATTTCGCTGTCAAATCCTTATATACAGTAGTAATAAATAAAATGCTTAATACCATTGTGGCGTTGTTATTATGGTGCTCAATGCCTCAATTTATATCAGTTCACTATTGTGGCACACCCATAATTTTATGGTAGAATTTCACATGCGATTTCTTGGTAACAATAATATAATAAGATATTTGAACTATAGGATTGTAAGTCAGATAAGTTATATAGTTATTGTATTTCCTTTTGTATTTTATTTATTGCTCAAAACCTGATACTGATTTATTTGTATTTATTTTTAATTTATTTTTCTCAATCCTTGAAATAATATAAATATAACTTCTGGCGAAAAAGATTAAAGGCTGAACCTTTTTCAGACAAAATACATCAAAATATCAGTGTTAAATACATCATTCCAGCTTTAGGCCTTAAATCAATAAGTTAAGACTTAAAATACAAAATAAAAGTAACTAAATCAAATATCTATGATACTATTATTTTTATACCATTAGATATTGCCCACAAAACACCACCATAATATAATGGGTCACTCGAATTATACCAAAATATATAAAATGCCATATAATACGTATGTACAGTTATGTCAATCTTTTTAAATAAATAAATGTGTGTAGGCATATAAGGTATAGGTACTTATTATTATTAGGTACCTACATATTTATGATGCGCTGAATACGATACCATATGGTAACTGGAAATCATATTTCTACCCCCTATTGTGGTTAACTTATAGAAAGCAAATAAATATAATAATAAAATATAATGGGATCGACTTTAACAATCGAACACCAATAAAATTAAATGAGCATATTAAGCATTGAAAATATTTTAATAGTTCAACTCACAGGTATCGTTTGTTTTCGTAGACGTCTGACAAGCCCAACACGTGTGGGTGATCAATGAGTTTCATTATAGCAATCTCCCTTTCCACCTGGAACCGAAAAAAAACAAATAGTTATATTTCAATACTTGACTTCAAAAAAACATAAATAATATAATATTTAGTTAGCTAGTATAATATCTGTTGGCTCTACGATGCACGTACACGACATTATACGATATTCGTATATATAATATGTTTTAAAGGTGCCAACTACAGATAATCCAGTAATCCATATTTCCATTCACTATTCAGTGTCACAAATTTACTGTGGGGTATAATTTAATCTAGGTAATGATAAAAGATAAAAATCCAAAAGCATATTTAGATAAAAGAAAAATGTGATTCTATATCTAGATAAGCAAAAGGCTACCTAGTGATTAATTAGGTATTTATTATACTGCGACCTGTGCTCAAAAAAGACCCGTCCTATATGTTTTCATTGGTAAGTCTATAGTATGTATACGTAATAGTCCAGGTAAATAACTAAGGCGCCTATAAAGTGGTTTATACCTACACAGCCACACAGGAATGCGATAAATGTGTGTAATAGTAGGTATATAACACATCACGAAATCACTGTGTTAAAATGTGTAGTCTCCGTCACAGACGACTGATCAAAAACAACGCAACAATTAATGACTATCGTTTATCAGAGATATTTTAGATTATATATTTATCTGACTGTTTTTAATTTGTTCATATTTAAAATAAATAACTTTTAATAGATAACTTACATTAAATTCTATTATTCTATTGAATGTTTTCCACTAATAATAAAATATATTATGTATTTACTATTTAGGTGTAATTTAATTAAATAGATATTATAAGTACATTTTGAAAAGTTGTGAAAGCTTTTATAAAGAATGGACGAACATTTCAAGTATTGACAGTTTATTAAAACGAAAAAACCTAAAATCGATTTTTAAGTAGGTATACTACATAATCGAGTTTTCTTTGATTTTTTTTTTACTTTTTTGATTATTTTGTATAGTTCTGGGAATATTTACTTTTAAATCCAAGTACCAATTATCCAATTTTCTACCAGAAGCACTCTCAAAGTTAAAAAAAGTTTTGATAAATATCGCCCCGAATCTAAAAAATCAGGATAAATAATTACAGTATAGATGACTGAAATTTTTATCCGGTTTTTATACTTAGATAACGTTTAGATTTTTATCTAAAGACAAAATATTTTTTAGCTAACAGATATTAAGTATTGGAAGATTCAAGAAGTGATAATCAGGAGTTAGCTGAATGTTGCAGTAATTTGTATTTTTTTTCTATTACTTAGTCTAAAATGAAACTTATTATATAAATTATTAATTTAATTAATTCAATTATTATTTTGATCTTTTGACATTTTTGTATTTTTTTTTGTTTTTAATAATTTGTTTATTACAAAAATATGTGTATTATTGTATATTTTTTATTATAATTAAGCTGTAATTATTTTATTTAAAATTTCCAACTTCAAAACACAGATATACAATAAACAATTCTTTAAATTTTGAATTTTGAACTATACAATGCAAATAGTCGTGGTAGCTGCGATTATATTTATTTTATATTCTAATTTAAAAATAATTGGTTTTTAATATAATTTTTAGTGCTCTTTGAGTTGTTTTTAGCGATTTGTTGTTTTACTTCAATTGATTTGTTTAGAATCTTATCACGGATCTCTACAACATTAAAACTTTAGTAATAAACCATAAATATATAAACCATCATAATATTGTCATAGACAAAAGCATTATGTTAACGTTTTTATAAATCAACTAATAAACGAGAAAGGTATATCTCTGAAATAATATCAAAAGCCTGCCCTGCAGCATCAGCCATCATAGGGTCCCACCCCTGGCAATAGCGCGTATTTTTATAACAATTATAACAAAAATATCAATAAATACGATACTGCATTATATTTATTATGACGTGTTCGTGTATTATGAATTATATATAGGTAGGTACCTACATCATGTATTAATATCATTACAATGTGTACCAAGATCTGTTATAATATAATTATATATAGGTCAATTCGTTTAAAACGAAGTCTAAATAAATATGAAAACTACTCCTCAAATTCACTTGTGTCCGGGGTTGTTTTTCTTATTATAATAATACTGGCCGAGTGCTTATCACAATAAGTACTACAAACACCTCGGTCGAACACGTAATCTGTATGGTCCTATATTGACGGAAGCCGAATGAACCTTGAATACATCTATCTCATATGACCTTAGGTATTTACGTTCAAATACATCGTATGTTATAGGACCATGGTTAAATATTAGGGCTAAATTAAAATTCCTAGGGATAAAAATGATATATGCCTATTCTCATTGAAATTACCCGAGGTGTAACTTTAATATTTCATTTTAGTATAAGATATACCATTAAAAAGGATGATTACTTAGCTCCCGGTTACAAAATTTCATATTTGCATATTTTCTACTTGATATACAAAAAATAATCTAACAACGAATACTAGAGCGCCTGCAAAACACAATTCCACTTGGGGCAAGATTAAAATCCAATGGCCAAATTAGTATAAATATTAGTATATCTTGATATTATATGACGTACAAATCTCTATTCTGATATAGCGTACCTAAACTTTATCATTGTTACATTTTTTCATTTGAGAAATATTTTAAAAACTATATGATATGGCATATCATTAAAGTACGCGTACAGCACCCTTGCCACGAAAAATTCTTTACACGATTTGTAATCAAGACAAGGTAATTTTTGTTCATCGGTTAATATTTAAAAATATTTAATTAATTTATGTTGTTCATAACATTATATTTTATATAATATGTTCAACATTAATAATCGTTATTCGTTAAAAGGATTTCCATTCGACTATAAATGCATGGATTACACCTGAAATTATGTCAATAAAATATTACGTCTTGGGACGAATCCTCACGGTTTCCCCGCAATAGGTCCTGTCCCGGCGGACAAACGCTTTTGTAGTTAAGCACACGGAGATCGTCTGATGGTGGTCTTCGCGGTGGTGGAAAGACGACAAATAATATCGTTCGACCGGGTGCACCGGAAATCGTTACATTTACACAAGTCACCGTCGGCTTTATATATTTTATATATTATATATACGTCTCGTGAATCGAAACACGAGGAAGAAGCTACTTATAAACAAATTAAATACGATTTACGCGTGTGGTGTGCGGGTGTGAGGGGGTGCTTGTGTGGGTGCGTCGACTGTGTTATTATTGCGTATAATAAACATCGTACCTGTATGCAAATAAATATAAATTATTATGTTCCTCGAAATTATACGGCGGAGCTTGCGCTTTGTAAAACAATCAAAGTTACTTTGTTGCCGCCGGTTGACAAAACTTCAATGAGCTTTTCGCGGTTACCATAATAATAACATAGATTAATTAATTAGTAGACGAAATATCGTAATACCACGTTTCTCAGAAAGCCTTCCGGTGGTAAACCTTCCAAGAATAATATCGCCGGCATTTCGTGTTTCTCGCGCGCGTCGCGAACGTAAATGATATTCGAACATAGCACGCACATATATATATACAGGACGCTTTGATCATTATTATTGTTATTATTATATGGTTTTAGCCGCAGACATGAACCGAGTTATTAAATATTAATAATAATACTGCGACTATACGCGAAACGATGTTTCGGTGTTTTAACGGTGGCGTACATCACAAACATGAGCCATTAGAGGGTGCAGCGACTGCTGCTTTTCAGTTATTTTGTTTTCGACTCGGCAATTAAAACGGTACGCTCGCCGAATTGCGACGTCACGAAAAATAAAATATCATAGAAATAAGCATTACAGTGACTTAGCTTAGACATTTTACTTCAAATACAATAGAGGTTAATAAATTAAAAGAGCTTCTGCAGTTCTGCCTAGGGATGATTATTATAATTATAGGTAACAGCTGCAGCAGACTACTTCAATATTATTACCATCCATATTTTCTCGGAATTTATTGCACAAAATTAAGAAGTATCTTAATAGTTTAAAGGAGCATAACAATAATACATTATTATCATACAGCTAGACGGAAGGCTAAATCTATTATTTGCCGTATGCATGAAATGAGTACCTTCTGAACGTCAGAAACGAAAAAGTGAGAAACAATTTAAATTTATTAACTGAACTAATGGAATATAAATAAATAACTATGGAACTATTTCTGCTATATAGTGTAGATTTCGAGCGTACCTCATCATTCATTACTAGGTCACTGTTACGAATGTGAATTTGATTTGAATTCAATGATATATCGTCGAAAGTTTCAAAAGCTTATACTAAAAAGTAGGTTACCACTTTGCTGTACAGTAAGTGTCGAGTTAACCTCGCCATTGAGAAGTATCTGTAATGTATTTGTTGAATTTATTATAGTTCAATGTTAAATAAATGCATACGAAAAATGCATCGAAGATTTGGTCTGTCAGCTTATTTTACTTATGATATTTGATCATATATTTATATTGCTAGTATGGTAATTTTTTTTACTATTATAGTAATATGGAAGGTAGAATTGATTTTTAGAAACATTTTTAGAAACAAAAATCAAACATTTGAAAATTTGAAATGCCTATAAATATCTCAAAATATTATTTTAAATATTTTTTAAAACTGTCATGTATCTACGGTTATTCGTTTTTTAACAAAATATGGATTTTGTCAAAAACTAGTTTTGCGTGAACAATTTTGTTGTTCCTAATGTAACCCCAATGTACCAACTAAATTCAACTATTGTTACTAGAAACTACCTCCAATACTTAAAATCTATTCATTTGTACTGCTCCAAATGGTAATGAAAGACCTTCGCTACGGTCAAAATCTATTAAATTTTTACAATGAACTTTCGAAATATTTTTACTATAGGTATTGTACTATTGTAAGAAAAACTTGTGATGAACTATGTATTACATTTCCAAACTTTTTGAATTTTTTTTGTTGCTAATTTTAGGATCTCATTAAATTAATTATTTGGTAACATTTTTTTTCATTATTATGTAGCTACTGAAGAAAACAATATAACATGTTTTCATAATTACTCAAAGAAGGAAATCCTCCATTCTTTTAAATCAGATCAAAAGTTGGAGAAATACATGCAATTATAAGATTTGTTATAAATCGTTAGTAAAACGTATTATATCACATACTATATTATGTCTCATATAACTTCTGAAAAAAATCCTAGTGCTTACATTGATAAAAGACACGGGGTATATATCCCAGAAAATGTGTCCAGAATTTAAAAGTAGTGAATGTGATATACCTAACGCAAAACGAGGGATTGGTCTCGAATGGATATGAAATATTATAATTCAATTTTATCAAATTACGAAGACAATATCGTTTTCTAGTAGCTGGTGGGAAGTTGTCATCAAAGATTCCCAAACACAAATAAATCTACTCAAGTTTGTATATTTGTTTTTTAAGTATATAATATTTAACTGACGTATTATATAATATACAATTACACAATGTTTTATATTGTTATGAAATTTTTAATTTTAACTACCTAATATTAAAACTTATTTGGCTACCTTAAAAAATATTTTTAAACGTTTCAAAATTGTATAATAATTTAATCGGGTATGACATATTATTATAAAAATAGTGGATTGGCATATTTATTATATTTAAGTTGAAATTATAAAATGATATATACGATAATATACTATATTGTAGTAATAATACTAGGTGGCTATAGTATTGTATTATCTTATTATGATGATAATTATAAAATTGTATAATAAATTAAGTATGGTTTTTTATTTGTTACGAATTAATGATACAAATTATGAGTATATTATCGTAGAAAAAAAAGGTCTACATCGAATGCACAGAAGTTAGCATAATATACGTGCTATACCTACGTCTAACGAATTATTATGAATTTACCGAAACGTTCACTTTTTTGTTTAAATTGTTTGGGATTTTCTATGTATCCTTTAAATACGAACAATTATCAATCCCAACCAATTCTAATCATTACACCCATTCATTTTTCAATTTACAAAGATACGTCTTATTAATGGAACAACATATTTGGCCCTACGTATACGTAGGCATAAAAAGTTTGTTTTTTTCCAAAAAAAATAACAATCACATTAAATCTAATTGCTTGCTCGCAAAAAATATAAAACGCCCAGTAACTTTTTTAAAAGTTTGTTTTCTTAGTGCGTATTGTAAAGAATTTTGTAGTAAAGCTTTTTTCTCGATGTTGTAGTACTTTTAATATTCCGCGAACCAATTTTCTAAACACTTTTTAGATTATGAGTGGAGTAAACTTTACAAAGGAGTGTTTTTTTGAATATTTTTTTCTTTGGTCACAATTTAGGGTACATTTGAATCAATCATCAACATTGGTGGCGGTATTTGTTATAAAAAAAAAATGATCTATTCGGTACTTTCAACCTTGGAATGTCTAAAATGCTCTGTATCTACTTGTAAAATTAATAATTAAATAATAACTTTGGAAAACTAACAATAATCAGCTAACAACGGAAATATTTATGTTTATGAAACACAAGCTTTCGATAAGATTGCTATATTTATTTTAATATAATTCAAAATATAATACATATAGAAATTTAAATTTCATACTATTCCCCTATTATTAATATTATAATTTCCTATAAGCAGTAACACTTAAAAAATATTTTGATTAATTTAAAGATATTTATAGACACTTTTTATGTAATAAATTGTTTGATTTTTTCGGGTTAGGTAAGATATCATTTTAAAAATATTGACATTTTTTTTGGACAATTTTTTTTCATTAACATCCAAAGTTCAAATTTTGACGAAATTGGGTATTCAAACCTACAATTAAAAATGAATGTTTGCTTATTTTGTTGAAATAAAAAATGCTCGTATAAAGACATATAGATATCATATTACATTTTAATGAAATACCTACATAAAACATACCTAATAATATTTATTAATTTCTGATTAATTGTGTTGACTAAAGACAATAATTATTTCTCAGAATTAGTCCTATATATCACAAGTTGTTCAAATTCTGTGGAAGAGTTAAGGTAACAAACAATGTTCGCTGCAGTAATGTGTCTCAAACCTGATTATTAATAAAACATATTTCTAGGAACACAGAAATATGTTTCATTACAGTAAAACGTTGAACATTTAAGCGTACTACCATATGGTCACTATAACAGCATATATTTTTGGGAAATAATATAACAAACTCACAAATGTTAAACAAGGGCATAACATATTATTTTAATTATAGTTAGGTAACTACATGATAATAAAGCAAGTACCTGCTATACAATGCAATATATTATTGTTTTGAAGGTGACGTATTATATTTCACTTTTTCTAGTTATGGTTTAAAAATAATTAATAAATTAATTGTATTGGTTCATCAATAGAACATCTGCTTAATAATATTGTGAAAATGATTAAAAAATTAATTAAATTATAGGCACTAGACAGCATAGTTTGTTTCAAACCTTGTGAGTATATTATATACAGTGTAAATGTGTAATATGTACCTAACAAACAGCGTAAATATATTATATTATATTAGTTGCGAAATTGAATCACGGCCCGTGGTATACTTGATATTTTAATTATAAATTTTATCCACTAAATAGAAAATAAAAAAAAATATAAATCATCTATGTATCCCCTTTGTATAGATTTTAGCATCTCTTGCCATTTCCTGAGGTTCAAATTTCATTATAAATATAATTTTATAAACAAAACATTTCATATTCACCGGGACGCTTAGGTAGGTTATTATAGGTGCTTGGGTTGTATTATGGAAATAATATTATAACCAGGGATGGGCTTTGAGGGGGATGGGGTTGAGAGGTTGGCTGACCCACAATTTTTCCTCAATATTATGTAGCTTTTTTCAGAATATTTTAATTTAAAAAAAACGGTGAAGATTGCTGTATATATCAGAAGTACCTATATAGACTGAGAAAATCAATTTTTAGTTAATGACATTGAATAATGTTGAATGTTTAATATCCAAAGGTGCAAATAGCGATAGCGGTTAGGGCTAAGCCCCGCTAACTGCTGTAATCCCCTCTCAAATTTTTGGACCGACATATTTGTGTGAATAACTTTATTTAGCAATGAAAGTAATTAAGTTGAATTATCGTTCAAATTTAACTATTGATCGTATCAGAACTGATCTTACATCAATGCAACCAGCACCCAAGTCTTACAAAACTAATTAAAACAAGAGACACTATAAAAATACTTCAACCCATACTGTATTAATTTGTTATATGTGTATTAATTTATTTTTACTATTAAAAAATGTTTATAAATATATACAAAAAAATCTAAATATTAATAAGAGAACTTTTGTTTTTACAAGTAACACACGAACCGCTATAGTTGGCAATAATACAGAGTTTACCTCATCACGGAAGTCGCTGTTACAAATGTATTAAATTTTAATAATAAATCATTACACACAGAAACGATTATGATTGGAGACCTCTATTTCTAAGGATATTTTAAAATGTACTTATAAAGTAGCTTATTTGTATATTACTAATGCAGTAGGATTAATTTTTGCAAAAAACGTGGCATATTTAATAGTATAATATTTATAAAAAAGTAGGTTAAAATATAACTAAATATTTCAAAAATATTATTCTGTATGAAAAAAAATATATGCCTATGTAATCGTGAGAAGCTTAAGCCCTTGCGATTTATATTTTTGGGATTATCACAAAAAAACTAAATTTTTTTTTGGGGAAAATCGTTTAAATACCCATTCATTTTTTCCCTGATTATTTTGAAATCTACTTAGAATCCTATACCCCGAAGTGATAACTAGATCCAATTTGCTACCAAAAACATTTCTATTTTAATCTCAATATTCAATAAATTTCTTTAGAGGCAAAAACCAAACTACACTCATATCGCATCGTAATAACATACGATCAAATGAGTCGTGGTGATATCCAAATATTAAATATTGTATTAATTAAACGGCAAGCAAAGTGATAGTAAGATTTGTAAAACACACTTAGTTGGTTGATGTCACATATAGTATATTACGATGTTTTTCGTGAGTTAGGCTGATCATCATACTTAAATTCTGGGTACGCCACCGGTTATAATCATCCATTCGTTCAACATATAATATTCTGCCTTTAAATTCATAATACCTATTTAATATCCCGTGCACTTATAACGGTCTATTGAGAATTGAATATAACCTTTTCGAAGTTTTTTTTCCCTGTGGAATATCAACCAGCCATTATATAGTTTTAAATATATATATATATATATATATAATATATTATGTGTATACGAGTACCTATATATCTAAAGCATGAATATAATCAAAATTATTTTGCACCACTCGTGTTGTAGGCACATTGTACAATATAGTCTTACTCGACGTGACGCAAGGGACGTAGGTACCAGCATTCGATTTGTTCATTATAGTGTTTAACGCAAGACAATTTAATTTTAATTTGCATATTATCATCAAACCATTTGCGCCAACACTTTGTCTCCATTGTACATTATAATAATATATTATAAATACTCACAAATCAATAGCATAAAATATATATTATCCCCCGCTAAGCATAAACTATATATGTACCTATACCTACGTATTTCTGTGGAATATAAATTTAAGACTTATCCTTCTCACTATATAATATTATGTATATTGTATAGCGTACTGTATGGGTTGATTTGTGCTTATAGATCCCTTTAGTAAATAATATATATTAAAGTAGATACCTGAACTATTTCTTTCCAATCACGGTTGACACTCCATTTTGTTAAAATAAAAATAATGTATAAAGAAGTAGGTACTTCGACGTAAAGTAGAATATTTATTTGCCGTTTGAATCAAAGAAAAAATATCAGGACGATATACAAACACTGCTGATGATCGACATTTATTTTCACTCTGTGTACTCTTTTTTTATATATTTATTAGAGATCAGCAATCGATACAAAATAATACGTTTGGAAAACTAATCTGAGCGGAACTTGATTAAAACCGCACTTGCTAACAATTCTTTTCAGCCCCCCGGGGCTGCAGTGGCTACCGAGAAGAAAGAGAAAAATAATAATCCCTTCCCAATAAAATACCTACCTACAAACAAGTAACAACTGGATGAAATAATTTATATTAACGGACGTGACTAATTGAGACTATAGGAGAAGACTGAAAAAAAGAGAAAAAAAGAAACGTCATTGTCTCTTTGAATCGAAAATACTTGACCCTAGAATGCTTACCGTTTGTCGGTTCTACGAAAGCTGGTCATTTTATACTGGTTTTATTATTATTTTAGTAATTTTATCGTACGATTTTCATCTACCTCAACATCTTATTCCACTCAATTAGTCATAGATTACTGTTTATTCTGAAAAATCCAAGTCCTCGTTTCAACTACTGATAGCTGATAAGTAATGCACATACAATGTAATAATAGAAATACCTGACAAATGAAAAATTGACACTATAGTTAAATGTATAAAAAAATGTTGAAAATTATATGGATGATAAATAATTTAAGATTACCATAAAATGTCTAAAGATTCCCAAAAATAATATTTTAAAAAGAGTTTTTATACCTACGTTTATAAATTTATAATTAATTTATTAAGATATTTAAAAGAATGATTCATCTATTAGTCACATTTATAAATTTGTTTGCAATTTTTTACGACTATTTAAATATACGGGTATTATAAAAATGACTAGCTATTGTACCTAAATGTTTATATAGGTAGTGTCCTTGACAACCAGGGATTGATTCTAGTACAGTATTTCAACAATTATGGTAATTGATGAACACTTTCAAATCACCACCTTGAAAGAAGTAATGGCATTAAATAATTACATAAATAATTACATAAATACACCGCAGACGTATAATATGTGTTATGAAAAATGAGTTGCCTCTATTTTACCAACATTTTGTGAAAATATTATTTTTAATATTTAATTTGTGTTTTAAGTTTACTGTACGAACTTTTTATATTTTTCAATCAATCAACGAAAGCCTATCATTATTATATTCAACTTGAATAATATAATTTTTAACATATTGGACATATTATTATGCATAAACAAAAAGTAAGACAATAAGTTAATATTGCATAGGGTGTTTATTTTATTTTAAAATTTAAATATATACGATATACCTACAATAAATGCCGATGTAAAAATTTCAATTAAATGACAGTATTTACAACAACAACTTGGTTTTAGGTATGGATATAATATGGTCAATAGGTACCATTAACTTTCGTACTTAATCGACAAATTTTAAAGATAATTTTTATTTTGTATCGAACAATTATTAATTTAAAATAATATATTTTTTCTATTGTGCCACTAAATCCATTGTCAATTGCGGTTCTGTAGGATACACTGATTAATGCTTCACCTTAAATTCGGGCCATATATAGATCATATACATAAGTATAATATACTAGGCATGAATTATTGTTTTCTATGATATATATTTTGCAATAAAAACACAACTTCTTTAATTATATTACTAACGTAAATTGTTGTTGACATACGAAGCGCAACAAAAGACATTTATCCGTATTTAATCAATATTGCCATTTAACCAACTGCAAGGTTCTCAAAGATTATAACCTATAGGTCAATATACTGTCTGACACCAAATCCGCCATGAAAATTCGTAATAAAGGTAATTTAATTACAAGTGTGTTATTATTATACAGTTGGTTTTATGTTTTGTAATACCAGCGTATTGATAAATACTGAAACACATTCAACAATGTAAGCCGCAAGTTTCTTATTAAAATGCATATTTGGGTGTTGAAGGGAAATTAATATTTTAAAAGGGACCTATAGCTATATTTAAACAATAGTTGTACACATTCGTTTCACATTTAACTGTACTCGAAAAATCATAAGTACTGTGTACTTATATCATTAAAATGACAATAACTGAATGCTTTCTACACACACTCTCCGACCATCATATGAATGAAGATACTTACGTAATAAAGTTAATCTTATATAATATTCGTTACATTAATTATATTATATGAACATGTTTAATACGACTAAAAAATAATTACCTTTAATAACACCGATTCGCTCAGCTTTTCGCGGTTAATTATTTTTATTGCTACATTTCTCCCAGTAATGCAATGAATGCCGAGCTTCACTAATCCTGAAACAAAAAAAAAACATTTAGATATTATCAACACCATATAGGTACTGTTTTAATTATTTAAGTATTATTTCTAGTATTGTTTATATAGCAAACAACACATTTACAGTACCTACAATATTAACATTTTTCGAGAAAATATAAAATTATTATCGCAATCATATATGGAGCTTAGATATTATAATAATATTATGTATTTATAAGGTACCTATGTGATTGTAGACGGACGAGTGGTGATGAATAGCGAGGGAGATATTTTAACAATAATCCAATTGATTTGGGGTAGGTATACACACTGACTGATAAATATTTCATAAAAAACGATAAAACATTTATTGTATCGAAATAAAATTGATACAAATGTATAATACATTTTTTTTTTATTTTTACGGGAAACTCGATATGATTTCTTTTCATTTAAAATTGATCAAGTATTATGTAAGAGCATTTTTCCTTTTACTTTTTAATAAGATTCATTTCAAAAATCAAAGTTCAATTCACAAACATTTTTCAATGACTAAATTGAAACGAATCAGACTTTCCGCTACGAAATCGGAAACTTATGTATCGCTTCACTCTCCACGGTAACAATAATGTATTGTATTTTTTATATACGTTTGAAAGTAATGGAAACCATTCTGAACAAAATTCAGTTTTCAATAACGTTGTTAATTGTTCATTTTCGAAATTATTGACGAGATCATAAAAAAATAAATAAAATAGCTCTGATCTCTTTCGGTAAATGTGTTTAATTGGCAATAATATAAATTATATAACACAATATTAATTTTTAATTGCAATATCTATAATGGTTGGACAATTTTGTTGCATAATTAAACTTTCAATATATTTTCCAGTCTAATCAAAAACGTATATTTTTTTAACCATTTTTATTTAAAACTAATTTATTTACTTTGCACGTCTTTTTCTGATTTGGTATTATATTATACAGTCCATGCCTTTTGTACAAGAACACGAGGTAGGACATGTTTAAAGTTAAACTCTCATTATTTACTGAAAAGTACTAACTTTTTTGGAAACGTTTCTTTTTTCATTTCAGTTATTACCACTAAATTATCATCACTATTTTTTTCTCGGACGGCGTCATACATATTTAATTTCATAGTTAGAAATTAAATCATTAAACGAAAACCACTCTACTTTGCAGTTCCTAGGTGTCCAGTGCACCTAATTTTAGAATATTTGTATATATCACTGTAATGTCATATCTATGGCAGCAGTGTTTAAAGTACATGTAGCAATGTTGTCTATTATATGTTTATAGGTACCTAATAAAAGCATCTACTATATTTATCCATTTATTTAAATAAAATGATTATCTGAGATAAATGGTAGTAAAGATTTTCAATTTCATTTTTATTTAGGTACCTACTTACATTTTTTTTTCTAAATTATTGCTATAAGTCTATTTTTACTATTTTACTTTTATGTTTTTTTAGTTCTTTTATGCGCATTTAATACATATGTTTTACTGTAGTTATTTTGTAGCTTCCAATATATTGTTCATTCTCTGTAAATTGTAAATACCAAAAGTAAATTCGTGTGTTATACTCACGTTAACAAATAACTCCGTACTCTCATAATTAACTGTTAGTTATCTAGATACATTTGGCCATAGTTAATCTATTATCTATATAAATATTTTAAGTGTTATCTGTATGACTATATTATACAATTTCAATGAGTTATTTGTTATATTATTTAGGTAAATTTTAGGTTAACCTACCTATTCTTTGTACAACACCGTGTTTGTATTAAATTTAAATTCAATGATATATCCTAGTAACTATACGAAAAACGATTATGAGCGAAGACTGGCTGTCAGACTATATTAGGTATTAAGTACACTTCATGATATGTTTTTTGATATTGCTATTAAAGTAATTTATTTTACTATTAGTATTATGGTAGGTAGGTTTATTTAATTTTTGTTGAAAACCGAAAATTATTGCTTTTAATATATTATAAATATTTACTAGAGGGAATAATAGTGGCACAATATTCACCGATGGTCAATATTATAGCTAGCATAATATACGAAAAATATGATTGATACGAATTTATATTTACATATCCCTGTGCCACTCAACTCTACTCATCTCAACTTTAATTCTTAGAACCAATAAATAAATTACTAGGTATCTAGTTTGAAATTCAAATTTTATATTATAATGAAATTCTCAGAAAAATGTTCTGCTTCAGAATATGATTTTCAAAATATATGCAGTAAAAACTAAAACTAAAAATTTCAAAAACATAATTTATTTTCAAATATATTATTTTATAATGACTTCACATTATGTAAAAAAAAGGTTTATACTTTTTGGAAAAAATATTGTTTACCTTTAAATTAATATTTATTGTTACATCGACAGTAATAATGACTGAGATTTACCGGTTCCATAAGAATTCACTTGGTAGGTAAGTCCAATTTTTTTTTAAATTTCTAAGTTAAGTTAAACGACACTAAAATGGATGATTGTTTTATTCCGCACTCTTATTCAGATTTACATCATTTTCAAGCGCATGCACACACAATCGTAATAAATACGCATCAGTCATATTTTTCATATAAGTGGGTTTTAAAAATAACCATCCGTTAATATTTTGCGATCCATTTCCCCCGGATCCAATTAGATGTAATTTACATAAACAGTTTTGACCGTTTTTAATTTATTAATTGATTGCCATATGAACATTTATAACAAAATAATTTGCTGTTTGGTAATTTTTAGATTTCGAACACAGTGATGAATGTATTGATTTTACAATGATCAATGATACGTATGTGTTTTTTTTGTGTTTGTCATCACCTTTTGAAGCGGTAAACGATTTCAACTTAATTTTCTTTTCTGATAGGAAAGTGAGTATAGTTGATACTTTGGGGTGTCATAAGTAAAAAATTCTCAATAATTGGGAAAAACTGGAATTTCTTACAAAAACTTTGTTGTAATTCAAAAACGAATGACAGTAGATACTTGAAATCATCACCAAATATTTATACTACAATTTTCTATACATGATATATAATGAATAAAATATTTTGACTCTTCTTAAGCTTATTGTCATGTGAAATTTTAGATTTTTTTCAATAATTGTCGATAAAAATTTTTTAGTTTAGTCAGAAGCTTTAAAATGTAAGGTAGGTTTCTCATAGTTGATAATAATGGAGAAAAAAAATGAGTGTAAATCCATATGAAACTTTTATGAGCTTTGAAATTGGAATTTTTATGAACTTCGTCAAATTAACTAAAATTTAAAAATTAATTGGTTTTTAAGATTTTTAAAATATTTAATAGGTACTAACACCTCATATTTTTATATGTAAGAAAAGGTGTTTCTCATATTATGTTGTTATTAGATGAAATAAAAAAAAAGTGGAGCGTAATTCCACAAATATTTTTTGCTAGTGTCTAAAGTTAAAAATATTTTGAAAAGTTCTGGTAGTTTTTACTTTTGACCCAACAAAATAACTAGATCTAATTTTCCACTAAAAACCTTTCTCAAAGTGTAAAGTTAGTTTTTTCTGCTCCAAAAGGTGATGACAGATACAGAAAAAAATTTAAATCATTGTAAAAACATCCCATTCATGGTTTACTTGGAATCTAAAAAACCAGATTAATAATTACAATTGATGATTAATGTTTTAATCTGTAATAGATAGGTATACAGATAACATTTAGATTATTATTTAGATTATTATTATTAGCTAATAGATATTAAGTACAATTTTTTTTGTGCGTAAGTTTTTCTGACGAAGTTAACAAGATACAGTTATTTTATAATTATTTTGGAATTCTTAACAATTTATATTATAATACAATTATTTATAAACATGTGCAAAGAGTAATAATACACTTAATAGGTTATATACAATAATAGTAGTAATAATATATAACGATAATTGATAATAAATGAGGTTCAGATGATAAAGTAAATATAGGAGTTAAATAATATGATTATATAAAATATATAGTATAATATAAATATTAAGTACCTATTAAATGCTTTAATAATCGACAATTAGGTTTAAGAGTAAGGATGTTGTAGGTTTTTTTTGTTATTTAAAACCCAATGATCAAAGATATTTGGAATCAGAAATTGTAACCACATGCTGATACCTATTAGTATAATTATGTATATGGTTTATTTTTCAAAATATTTTCACTATTTTTAAACTGTGGATAATTATCAAAATTTTTTACTATTTTTTTTAGTTTTTATTCAATCATTGTTGATAAAAAATGTATTGTCGATCAAAAAGATTAAAAATTTTATCAAAAATACTGAAATAAATTCATATGTAAGATTAAAAAAAATAATACAAGTTTCATCATTAGTATTTTATTATAAAACAATGAAATCTAAAAAATATATAGTCAAATTTATTTTATAGACATTTAAAAATGAAATTTTGACAAAATTCGATAAAGTTATAATTTTGTTGTAATTCATAATTATTATTTGTGGGGACTTAAATTCATACGGTTATCATTATATTTTGAATACAACATGATTTTGTCAAAAAAATTTGATTTATTTTAAGCTACTTTTAGGAGGTGTTGCTTATAACCATGATAATGTATACCACGAACCTATTACACTGTTCTTTACCCTTTGGTAAGGCAGTATTAAGTATTATTATATTAAGTATTTGCTCAAAAGTGAATAACAATATTAAATTATATAGGTAAATAATTATTATATTCTATGATAATAATTAATGTTAATAATATAAAAACTAAGGGTCTAATACTCTAGTAGTCTAGTGCAACAACCAGATAACTCTATTTTCATGCATTTTTTGAGAAATATAAAAACTGTTTAAAAAAAAATGATTATAATAATTTTATTTATACCGTTCATCTACCTATACATTTATAATATAGTTATTTTATCATGTAGAATATAAAAATAACCTTTATATAGTTTTCTCAATCCCTAGAAATAATGACTCTCTGGAATTGTCTGGTTATTGCTCAAATAATTTCATGTTATTTAAAAGTTTAAAAGTTCATAAATTATTTAAAGCTAAATAATTTATACATGAATGGTTACTTCACACAAGACTCCTGGCTCAGCGTCTCTAAAATATTATTGATTTAATTTATTTTATCTTATTGAATATTTTATATTATGTACATGTATAATTGAATATGCTTTACCAAAAATTGAGTGAACTGCAGGTTATTATATTGGACCCTTCAAATGCAATGTTCTCGCAAAAATTAAATTAACCTACCGTTATAACTTAATTAGGTAGCAATAATATCAAAAAAACACTAATATAATGAAAATATGTAAAAAAAATGTTCAAATCAACTCCCAAACTATGTAGGAAAACCTCGGTTAGCGGTCGATGGTATCGATTAAAACTTACAACACGTCATTAATGTAGTATTATTGAACCTACTTATATTTTTGTCAGCTTGTTTTCATTTTGATTTCAAGTCACTAGTCAGTAATACTGCACAATAGGTTATTAGATATACAAGTATAGTTGTTAGGTAATAATATAATCAATCAAGATAACATAATATATAGAGCCCGGAATTATATGAGTTAAAAAGTTTGAAAAATGCATATTATATTTATGTACTTATTACCTATCATTAAAATATGGAAAATATGCAAAGAAAAGAAAAAAAAAGAAAATTTTTGTTTATTAAATTGAAACAAGCTTAAAGTGTACAATGCATTAAACAATTAAAATAATCGAAATGTACATTGGACTTCTATAACTCATGCATTACCAATTGTATTTTGAGTATTCACTAATCGAACAAAAATGTATGTTGTATAACTATGTAGGTAAAGGTAACATAGGTATCTGACATCACACCGATGTCCTGTTTCACGAAAATGACAGACTACAGGCTGCCTCCTAACGTGCCAGTCAGTCCATCTATATCATAGTTGAGGATATATTACGGTGCAAAGAACCGGACGAGAGAACAGCTGAAGCAAGGGCTATGGGTGGTATCCACCCCGACCGACTGAGCCCTATTTTTTTAATTTCAATATTAATCTCTTTTGTATAAAGTGATGCAGCTAACCTGCTATTACCTGATGATGTATCTGTTTGTATTGTACTGTATTGTATGGTATTGTATTTGCACAACAATAAACGGTGGCAGCAGAGGAATAGTATTGTTCACACAGAGCCTCCTCTGCTGTTGGTTATACAGTAGAAAAAAAAACATCTAGCATACTACATTATCGTGACTAGGTGATAATTCGAAACCTTACGGCTGCGGCTGTTACAGTTTTATGGGCATATATAACTATTATATCACTGCTTAATATATAATACATATCTATGTATAGGTAGGTACCGACTGTAAAATTTTGTATCGGACGTCGGTAAACAAAAAACTTTTGTTTCTTACCATTATATTATTTTAGTTTAAACTTTTATACTTTTCTAAATGACAACATACGTTTTTAATCTCATATTCTAAAACAGAATATTTTTCTGAGAATCTTTATCAAAATAACTGTAGTTATAGTACCTTTATACTACCTAGTACCTTTACTTATTTATAAACATTAGATGAGCGTATGTATATTGGTGCAACATTAAATGGGATGGCCACTCCATCGCTCGTCTAAAATCTAAAAGCTCATAACTACTGTAATACCCCGCTATTTAGGTACTCAGATATTATATAGGTTAGGATATTATACATGCAAAAGGCTAGTGGTCGGTGATTTTTCAATTTCTTGCTGTCGGGCCATTATACACGCGCATATATCGTCATCCGAATATCGTGCTTTAGGTAATTATAATCAATTTTTATCATACGAATGCGGATTCAGATAATGCGCTCAGGTATACAATATTGTTATAAGTACTTACAACCGAAAACGCGATCGATTTCTGTTTGGTGGAAATATTTTAATGACTGAAATGGCTGACGTGGTGACGTGTAGTCTATCGACGATAGAGTTATTATGAACTATTACCTGTTGGGCGCTAAAATAAAGCACATAATACACATTTAAAAATGTATGAATATTATATAGATCTTTATAGTATTTACTGTGAAATATGCAAATTGAAAAGCCGTTTAATTTGATTTAAACGTTGTTTTAATCAGAACATAAAATCAATAATAATGGTGGAAACATTATAAGAAACACATTATGTATTAACCTACCTATATTTTCTTTTTAATTAAAAAAAAATGTATATTTTTAATATTTTTAAATAACATTTATTTTCCTTGTTTATTTAATATAGCTATTTGTATCATAATATTATTATATTCTGATCGACACGGTACGGTTTTATACATCGAAAGGTACTGCGAATTCATTAATCCAAAGTACAAGCTAAATCTAATGTGCTGACAAAAATATTAAGTGTTTTTACTGCTCTAATGACAGGCACACAAAAAAAAATAATAAATATTAATAAATAATAGACATCACTTTAAAACTATAATGCATTCCTTACACCTAACCTAACCTAAAATAGATTATCTATCTACCGTATTTAGTGCGAACCGCATAAAACTAATGATAAACGAGCATAATTAGTTGAAACAAAGACTACATATTATGTGTGTGTGGTGACTGGGGTAGGTTATTTTGACATTTGTTATCGTATCTAGACGTGATCAAATTGGACAGGGCGTAAATTCACTGGTACACAAATACGCAACAGAACAAATTTATATTTTGACTAATTTAGAATTTTTCACACGAAAAAACTTACGTGTCAAAAGTTAACAGATTGCTATAAGACTATAATATTATTACATTTCTCGCTTCGTTCAGAGCACATAAAATAACTTTTAAATATGCGACCAAGATGAGAAAATGCAATAAGCAATAAATCATGCAATAAAATAAGATGGAATTTAAACTTTAAAATATGCAAAACAGACTTTATTTTCTGAATCCATGACGTTAAGATGCATTCAGGTATGTCTATAGGATTTAAGAAAAAAAATATTAATGCTACAAAAACTCTTCCCTATAATATTATAATGTAAACTAGGTAGATAATCATTTTCTAAAGGCACTTTTATGGATACATTTATTCTTTTTCACGACTTCACATACTACATTATTATGTTTCTTAAATTGTTCACCATAATTTATATTAATTGCATTTACCAAATACTGCTTGAAACTTGAAACTATGAAAGAGTACATAAAAAGTAACTGCTTATTCAAATTTGTATTGTTTTAGCCTTTATAATTATTTACTAAAACTTGAATCATCTTGTGTATTATTATTATATTATGTTTTAAAAATATTAAAAATCATAAAAACTGATTATACTTTTAAAAATATTAAAAACCTCTATACAGCAGACGTCTGCAGTGTATCAAACACTATCTGACCTCGCCCACATTCATTTCAACAAAATATAAAACCTTTTTACACTATATACCCTACCATTAACATTATCAAAAACATTCTTCTACCAAAAATTCCAAGATCAATAATTATGAAAAAAGAGTACTTAAAAGACCACAGTTTTTATTTTTTCAACTCTACCTCTGCCTTTTATGTAATTCATACGGGTCTTAGGCCAAAATATAATTTATTAATAATATGACATCATTGGTAAATGAGCTATATTATGTCCAAAAATAATAAAAACCCAGTAAGATATAAATTATTAATAAATATTATTAGGTACCTCCCCATAAAAACTCTGTCGTACAAATGTAATTAATCACATACTATTTTACAATTAGTGTTTGATAATAAATAGTAAATTAGTTAAATCAATTTAATCTATGTCCAATCTAATATAGGATATTATTATACTTCTTTTTTTTGAGAGAGAGAGAAGATAGGGGTAGAATTGTATTCAGTGGCTTGCCAGAAAGGGGGGTTAGGGGTTATATATTTTTTAAATCTCTAGCCTATATCTACAACTTTTTTATAACCGTTCACAGACTTACACGTTAGACTTACACTCTTATAATAATATGAATTAATGTTCAATAGATACCCGTTTAACGTTTATTCAAGCACAGCATTAACATTTAATTGGTTTTATATGTAATCATATTATATTATGCTGATCGACACGGGACCGTTTTTTACCAACGCGCAAGCCGTTGAGCGGTGCTCTCTATACATGTCATCGTTGTCCAAATGCTAATCGGCTGTACGACTCGACCCAAATCAGCCAAAATTTATACATTTTCAATAATAATATTTTACTACGATAATAATATACAACAGTCACGTATCAAAACTTTCAGAGAGGCAATAATACATCCTGTCCGGATATGGTTTTTGTCGTCGGAAGTTTTATTTTGAGATATTTTCGCCGGCGAAGTCATTCGGAAATCGTTGTTTGAGACATATCTGACTCAAATACTGCAATATAGCTGGATAACCATATTATTATAACGCCATCGCTTTCGGATCGAATTGTGATTGTCCGAGTTGAAAATGTTATACTTAATGTAATGTTATATCGGAATAACGACAATAAACCACAATATTATATTATAGTCCGTAACCGTAAAATACGTTTGTCATAAATAATAATTTCGTGATGCGATATATTTATATTATTATTACATTAATATTTAGTAATGTGCGTGGTATCACTCCATATAGTTACGTAAGGGGGGGGGGGGATGAGTATTTTTTGCTGTTAAAATAATAATTATAATATTTCCAATACAATTTTAATAATTACCAAGTGTTTATTATCATAATAGAAATTATGAAACGAATTTCTTTTTTTACTCTATATTGAAGTACCTATATTAATATTTAATGGGTACCTAGTAATCACCTAGGTACGAATTAATTAATTTTTAATTTTTATGTTATGTACATTTTTGTGATTGTATTAAAGTATAGCAACGGAGTATGGAAAATTCACAAAAACAACATTAATAGGATATTAAAAATAGACTGGGGTAAATAATTGCCCCGTCACCAAAATATGTTAACAGCAGTACCTACGCATGTCATGTGTCATAGGTGTTATTGGTAGGTACAATGAGTCCCATACCCTTAAATAGAATTCACGTTATTGCGTATTATTACTGTCGAGGTTCGCAAAAAGTAATTCACTTAGTGCAGCGTCGTCAGAGGTATTATAAGGTGGTAGCTTACACGGCGACGAGTGTACACTGTATATACTATTTACTTATCTTCGCGCGTTTTCCAAGCGGCAGCCGCGTTGTCATTATTAATACGTTTTTCGTTTGAGTGCCTTTCCCGCGTTTAATGTGTTAATACTTAGGGAGGAGTTAACAATATTATGTTAATCGATATTTTTACGTCGTTAAAATAATGAAACAATAATAATAATAATACGATAAAGAATAAAACTGTTATTATTATTATTTTATTTTTTTTTAGACCCATTAACAATAACGGTAACCTTTTCTTCGAAAAATATCGTTACGGAGCGTTGGTGAACGGCTTTACACGATCGGGCCTTTGAAAAATGTATGTGGTTATAGGAGACCACAATGTTGACGACAAGGACAACGACGAAGACGTTGATTATCCAGAGCTTATTATTATATGTACAACCATCTTAAGTGTGCAGTGTGTTATTATTATTATCATTATGTCTTGGCGTTGATTGTTGAGCGCAAAATTACAAACTGTGATCCTACGTAATATAGTAAATAATAGCAAAATTAATAATAATAATACGTATCCAGAGTATACGCACCCGTCAATAACCTTTTTATCGGCTACCTATTAAATAATATTTTGAAACTTGATTTCGGAAAATTATGACTTGCCAGATTATAAAAGTAAATGTTATTTAAAGTATTTATTAGTAAAAGTTGCTTCTGTAGATTTTTCATAACCCAAATTACTAATTTCCATCGAGTATTATAATATAGTCATAGGTACTAGGTAGGTAATATTATGTTAATTTCAAAATTCAAAGTTTAAATTGGTTACGTGGGCGAACGTGAACGAAGACAAACACGGTCCCTTTGGTGAAATCGGAGCTACATTTAAGCGTTGCAGTAAAATAATGAATCGCAATTATTATTCAATTAAGTTATAAAAAAATATCAAGTTTATAATATTAAGTCAACGATTAATGCTCATTTAAAAATGAATTAAAGAATAATAATTGGAATACTGGAATATCTATCGGTATCGTTTATTTTGTCCTAACCGAAAGAAAATTGTCTGAAACCGATTCGACGTTTACATTGTTCGTCTAATACTATGTTTGTATGAATAATTAGTTATCGTATGATAGAAGTACGTTGAATTAAGTTATATATATATAACTTACACGTATATATAACGGGTATTCAGAGAGACAACAAAAATAATTAAAAATTAAAATAATACAAACATTTACCATGTTTACCTCCAAAAGCGTATAATATCATAATAGTTTCTAAATAACATTTTATCAGAAAAACAAACAAACCAAAACACCTGTCTTTAGTTAATTTCAAAGTTTCTCAATGGACTAAGACTCTAAGACTAGTCGATATTTTCTCTCCTTTACAATCTCATTATACACACCCAACTATAATATGTCAAATTAACTAATGTCAAAAAGGCGCCAAATTTCCGTTGCTAATGTAGACCACTCTTTACCTTTTAAATTAAATTTAACTACACTGTATCATACAAGTCATAAGTGTATTGTCTTATTGTAAAATTAACTATTTGTTACAAAATAATATGTAAATGGCGTATGCATTGCTCATTTAATCAAAATAAATAATAAGGTGCATTTATTTTTTTTTAATGGGTCATGAAGAGTGCTAATCTGCTTACAGGCACGAGAAAAAAATATGTTAATCCGTTTCCGAAGGTGTCAGGTGGATTAAGTAAAGTATAAATCTAAAAATCAAGCGAAGACTACAAGAGGTTTAAAAATGTGTTAATCATCGACACGCGTACCCGAATAGGTACATTTATTTCAATCAAACAATTAGTTAATGATGTCGTTCTTATGTCAACAGCGCGAAATTGGTTTTCATTTGTTTTTTGTATTTTAAATTTAATCTACGTCATGAATAAGAGGAAGCTTTAATCGATTTTATAGTAAGTAATGGGTTTTTTTTTGCGGACATAAAACTACCGGCTATTACTTTTTGGAGCAGTAATATAAAACGTAATAAGAATAAGATCCGTATACGTAACGTTCGACGCATTGAAAATCGGTCGCAGGTGATGGCATTTGAACTTTTCTAAACTTACAAAATGTATGGTTTTTTTCTATATAGTTGTCTAAAAACGAAAAATAGTAGGCAACATATTTGATAAACTCGTAATTAAATTCACTCTGCTAGACTTTTACCAAAAACCCACAAAATGGATTAAATGTGAATTTTCAAAATGAAAATAATATATTTTAAATAAATGCGAATAATACGTTATTATTACAAAAATATGAAATAATGTACAATAATCATAGAGACTTCACGGTTATTTTATAACCGTCGTTTGTATTTTATTATTATTATGATAAATAATAAATATTATGAGATAACTGGCAATGACCTCGTCAGTAAACGCAGTGATGTACCTATTTTGCCTACCCATAACGCCAAATTACCAAAGTTGCATTTTTCAAATTAATTGAAGGATAAATTAATATATTATACTAATGAGGTATTGGTAAAATAATCACTGCTCTGATTGTAACATCAAAATTAAATTAAAAAAGTTTTGGGCACTACGTTAGGTTCGTTTTAAAATTTAGCGCTTTATTATAATATGAGAAATTTGAGGAATTTGTTTTTGATTTTAATTAATTTATGTACAGACTGTTCATTTATTTCATTGTCAGCAAAAAAAAAATGAGTATACATTTTCAATTTATATATATATTTTTTAATGCGTAAGGTTATGTAAAGTTAAATCTGATTGGAATATTATTTTAAAAATATTATCATTACAATATTTCCGTGACTAACACGAAAAAATATATTTTCTTCGGCAATAAATAATGTTATGATTTTATAAATGGCTTGTTTTTGCTTTTCATATTAATTAACCAATACATTGTTTATTTTAATAAAAAATGATTATTTTAATTTATATTTTATAATGTAATTTCACAAATGGATCTGTTTTAAATATTATACAACAATAATATAATATTATAACGAGTGAGATATAAATTTGAAACGAGCATTAGTCAATATGTAGGTATAATAAAGAATAAAAATAAGGTATAAGAAATAAGAATGTTGTACAGTGCACATGGTTTAGCAATATTTAAAGTGTTCATAATATGATATGTTAATATCAATGATGTCTGCATGATTATAGTTTAAAAAGTTCTGTTTTTCTTATTTCAGTCGTTTTACGTAGGTACATTTTAATACATAAAATATTTTATTAAAAAGTATTTCCGTCATGTAAATTATGTTGTAAATTGTAATATATTTCAAACTACAGCAGAATATTTTTTCCTGCAATAAAGTATTGTAGTTACTACTTATGTATGTACTTTACGTTTCATATTAATTTGTAAGACCTGTTCCAAATATTTTTTTATACAAAGTGTTGTCTGTATTTAAATTTTTTTTTATTGACGGGAAACATATTTTTTATTTTTAAAAACGACAATATTATGTTTAACCTTTTGGTCTATTATTTTTAAGCTCCTCCGTGTATTTTCATTATTAGGTATAATTATAATGTTATACCTTTATTTGATAAAATTAAAAGTTGCTATTAAAAAATACTTTTTAATATTTTTGTTATTTAATAAACATCAAGTGTCAAATATAGGTCAATTTGTAGGCAGGAAACTATAAGTATATCGAAACATTTAACACATTTTTTAGGATCTTCTAGTATAGTATACCTTATATATAAATGTATAATATGTGTAAATTATAACCATGGTAAGGGAAAACATTTAAGATAACTTTTGAAATTAAAAACTGTTGATAAATTATTATTTCCGAGATCATTCGTATATTTGTACACAGCTTAGTCCATTTAGGATCGTATCTCTTAGCTGATATATATTGTATACTTTAAAATAAGAAGTAAAATACAATAATGTTAAACAACGTATACCTAAAACAGTTTAATTATTTTCTGGTAATAGAAAACTATGCAATACGTCTATAATATTATAAATCAAAGCTGGTTAATAATAACGCAATAAATTGAGCTGTGGACATAGAGACTACCTATAATATGTATAATTCTTAGCGACCCCCCTGAGTGTGATATTATTATACGCTGTGCGTGTTGTATGGAGGTTGGTGTGGCCGTAGATACTTTGCAGGACTTTGGTTGCACTAATATTTAAAATTGTTCAACAATTCCGATCGACACAAAACGACGATATAGGTATAGGTACCGCGGAGATGGCGTTTTATCCGCCTAAAAATAAAAATAAAAATTAGTCGGTTGTGAAATAATTATTATGTCACATATCAAATGCATACACAATAAGGTTAAGTAAGTTAAAATAAAAAATAAATCGTAAACGAATACGATTTTTATATTGGTCCAAAATTGCGTTTGTGTGTGTATGATATTAAAATGTTGCTTTGCACTTTTAAAAATATTATGTCTATAGATACGGTTGAAAACAAAGCATAATTATATTGCATTAGGACGTGTTTGGTGAATTGATTAAAATTAAAAAAAAACAAAGTAAGTGTCTTAAGTCTTATAGTCATGCGCAAATACCATACAGTTAAAATTTCAATTTTTATTGAAGATTTTTTTTACTAGAATATTATTATAATTAATGCAATTACAATTAAATCAATTTAATAACTTGAATAGTTAAGTGATTACAATATTTTAAAGATTTAGCTTTTACCGGTGGGTTTTAAAAATGTATACGTTGAGTTACGTATAGTTAAGCCATGTGTAAATAATAAATATTTATCTACAGCGCAATTCAATTTAAACTTAATTTAATATTTTGTTTTTGTTTAATCTAGGTATCTTGTGTACGATGATTTTAAATAAAAATAAGCTGACAAATTAAATATTATATTTAATAATATAGTAGACACAAACATAGTACTTATGTATTATTATTATTACTTAAGCACTATAATGTAAGTACTTCATGATGACCCACGAATCGGATGAATTACACAATGGTTGACTATATTATTTAAAACATTTGAGAGTCGCACAATCACTACATATGGCCTAGGTAGTAATTAAAAAAAATAATAACTTAATAATAATAATGTATTCTTTATTAACTTATAAGCTTTTTATGTCAATTGTGTTATTTGCTAACGTTGCCTTGACTTAACTAAAGTTCATTTGTTTAATTTGCTTGTTCACCTTTGTTTATACGCGTATAACGTATAAACAGTTATAAATTATACGTGCGATGATAAATTATATTATACGTTGTTGTGCACTTACTTATTTAGCGCTCGTCGGTTTTAATTTTTCACTGTCGACCATCAATTGTATTATTATTACACTATATTGGCTTGAGCGAGCACAGTTAGTACCATGTTACATCTGATTATTACAACTGTGCATACACTTTCTAAACCATATTTTCATATAATATTATCGTTTTGTAAAATGTTTGTTACAAAAAGTTCCCAAGGGGACTTGCTGTTGACGGTATACCACGTATACCAAGTATACCATACGCAGCGTACTACGTAATGCATTTTACAGCTATACAGTCAACGGGAATTCCTTGAAGCTTATAGACCAGTAGGTATTTTCAAATCCCGTGCTCCGCTCATATTCGTGCAGCGTTCACAAATTATTTCACCCTCTGTTTACACTTATCATTTTCACGGGGTGCGGTACCCGGTGGTGGGGGAGCGCTTCGCTCAATAGTTAAAGAGCTTTTAAATGGGTAACCTTTTGGTGGCTTCCCTCACGCTATGTATACTGCTCTTACGTCAATCAATAGTTTTTTTCTCTCCCTCTTTCCAGTTTTGTTAATTTGAAATTAAAAATGTATTAAAACGCACACAAGACCGTATGCATCATAAAAAAATAATTAGTAGGTAAATATAAATGTAAAAAAGTAGACGGTACCCGAAATATACGAGTATTCCTGCTATTTTTTACCATATAATGCAATGTACGAATATACTATATTATATAAACGTATTATAGATTGTTATTCAAATATTGGGTTACGATAACTGTGGAGATGACATTAGTCATGAAGTATTCTTATACAACGATATTTATAGAATGTGTGGAAAAACATAGGTAACCTATGTATTTATATACTTATATGTTTGGTTATATGTAACGAGTACCTATTATCCCAAGTAAATAACAATTTATTTCGAAAATCCAGCTACCCTACGTTGTTTTGCAGATGCACTCATTATTATGAAACTATAAGTGCTGAAGCGTTTAGAAAACAAATAATCGCTAAACGAAATAAATCATATTTTTTTTAGATTTCAAATGATGGAACGAGGACTGTACCTATTGGTTTTACAATAAAGAGTGTTTTTTTGTCCGTCATAACGTTTTGAAGCGGAAAATTTACTTCGATCTTCAACATCTAGGGATGTGGTTTCTGGTAGAAAATTTGATCAACATTTTTATACTTTGTGTCAGGTAGAAGTCAAAAACCATTAGAAATTCACACTTTTTTTATAAGAGAAAAGCTAACAAAGACTATGAAAAAATGGGATTATTTACGCAACATCAGTTTTTCACAAAATCGATTTTGTTCTTTTGTTGTAATATTCAGAAAAACCTTAGTGACTTAAAACTTTCACCAAATATTTTTACTATTCTGGAAATTATATAAGCTAGAAAGTATGTTAGATCTTTTCGTACTATTCATAATAATATATAAATGTGACATTTTCCACTTTTTCTTATAATTTTTCTTATCGGGTTTTTAGTCAAAACTCAAATGTTTGAAAATATAATACAAGGTTCGGGGGTTCCTCTTAAGCTGTTCTCATAGAATTTAAACAATATAAAAAATGCAGAGCCACAATTTTTTTATTTGAGGTTTGAGGTCAAAAGTTGGTTGAATATTCAAACGTAAAATGGTTGGTGACGATTATTTCTCAAACGATTTGAGATATTTTGCTGTACCTAATTAAAAAAAAATATCAATAATTAGGTATACTTTATGTATTATTTTTATATAACCATTTATTAAGCATTATATAAAATACATGCAAAATTAAAAATAATGACCAATTGATTTATCTATTTATTCTGTAAGCAAAGTTTGTGTTGAAGGTCGAGGGTTTTTTACCTATACACTAAAAATACGAAATAAAATTACTTACATAATACATTATATTAATACAATAATAAGACAACTTTGTTTCATATTATTATAATATTTGAGAAAAATAAAGTCGCTTAAAAGTAATATTAATATTAATATTCTTATTTATTCTCAGGTATTTCTTAAAATTATTATTCAGCCAGCTCAGACCAACTTATCTTAGTCCCAAATAATCGATACATTTCTAGTATATATCCATTTTTTGCATAATTTACCTTGAGATAAAATTTTTAATTTTCACTTTTATTAAAAAATATTATAAAGGGATCTAAACTAGAGTATTTTTTTAATATAAAATATATAGCATATATTTTATACAACAAACTTAATGAACGTTTTTATTTTTTTAATAATTTTCTTTAATAGAACCAACCTGATCCATCTTAAAAAGCCGAATAAGAATAACTCTATTTTGTAAAGTGTTTAATGGTATAAGTCTGTTTTTAGTAGCACCACCCCATGTAAAATTATTATACCCCATTATAGTTTAGACTGATATAGTGACATATACACAATTTTAATATTATCACTGGAAATAATATTGTTCAAATTATACAATTGACTGTTCTTAAGCGCATTTTAACATGTGGTACATGACAATTCCATCTAAATATCTCATATTATTAGTGTAATACGCAGTGCAATATATAAAACCTAAATATTGAACTTTTGTTAATTAATTTAAAAATAATTTGTACTATCTAAATTATTGCTATCATTACAGAAAAATATTTTCTTATTACCTTTAAGTACAGTTATATATAGAGAATTCAATAAATACTGTTGAATTATAATCAATCGTTATTAATTTTAAATTCAGTTATTGTATGAATCTATTTAATTTATAGAATATGCTTTACCAAACACTAAATCCGATGTACCTATTGTCAGAAGATAATAAGCATATATCTTCCACATATCATCAACATAGTATTATGTAACCATCAATTTCCATACTACATAAACTAATTATAATAAACATAATAAACAGTATAGGACCAACTACCTACTACATTAATTGCTAATATAGTAATTTATTGAAACATATTTTGCATTATTTTTTAAATAGTTTGTAAATCTTTTATTGACATATAGGCAAATAATTTATTAATATTGTTTATGATTGAAGTCTAAATAAAACTTCGATATTAAAGGTATTATTCCCCTAATTTTAATCAATACTACATAAACCACAGAAATATATTGTATGGTTTTGGATTATAATATAATATATAGGCTATATATAACATATGCATATATTATAATATTATTATATACCAGTTATATCCTATAGGTATATGGAATGTTTTTGGCTAAAGCTTAATCAACCTACCGAGTTAAGAAAATCCTAGTTACAACATATTCTTAGAAATAGGTGCTAATGGGCTGATCCTCCCGTCTCCTTTGCTAATTGCTAAGATCCCTGTAACCCACCCGCACACGACACATGACACCTAATCCAGCCTAAATGGTAAACTAAATGGGTGTTTACTGTTTATAGATAAGGGTACTGTTACATTATGTATCTATACGAATCATATCATAATACGTTGTGTGGCGTTCTCGAAGACTACAAAAACTGTAAAATTATAATTATTATTATTATTTTGATAGTACGCGCAAGACGCAAACATCATAACATTCTTTTGTACAGCAAAAATCCTATAATAGGTAGACTACAGTCCACAGCTGCGTATATTATAATATAATATAGCTATTTCGTTCACAATGCATTTTGTCTTAAAATCAATTCACTCGAGTAGAAAAAACGACATAAAATACATATATTAAAACACTATAATATTGTATACAAGTATAGCTGCGAGAGTTGCACCGCTGAACACATATTGACTTTGACGGGGTTGACAGCGCAGTAAATTCTTTCCACGCGCCGCCCGGTACGATTTAAGCGTCTTATCGTGTTCGAATTAAATAACCAAGTTATCTATTATTTGAACTCGATTAGCCACGCGACTGAGATGGAGGGATTGTACTCGACTATACCATTATAGGGATACACCACTCACAATGAAATCGGGGGTATTGATTAATTTCGTGTCAGAGACGAACTCACTGCGGTCCTACACAGACATTGCGACTCCTCCGACAGGGTGCCGGTTTTCTTTCACTGACATCGCATAATATATAAAACATGTACAATGGTTTTGTATGAGGGTGATAACAATGGTATTAACTAAATAACTGCAGTAACCGACTGTCTAAATTTAAGCGATTCTATATGCTACGAATCGATTTTTTGTTTGTACTTGCGGCTCTATGATAGAAACAAAATTAAATCGTCTCAACCACTACAATATTGTATTTCATAACCACAATATTATCTTGACGTTATTTAAAAACAAATTTTTGATTTGATTTATTTATTTCACAGCAATATTATAACAGTAAAGGGAACTTTAATTTTTCTCTTGTTCATTTTTAATGTACAAATTTATACAAAAGTGATTTTTTGTAAATCAGTTGATTATTACTTATTAGGTACCTAGCTATCTCCCAACTATATTTTTTTATATTATTAAATACCAATAATAAATATTATGTAATCCAAAATCCTGTTTGTGAAGTGTGATGATGAATAGATGTACCCAATCGAATCTAAAGTAAATATTAAGTGGGTCGTAGGTGCCTACTTATATTATTATAGGTATGAGAGTGATAATTGAATATAATAGATGGTATAGAAAATTAGCAAGACGATGTTACAACTTTATTTACCTAGTTAACAACTATTATTTTATGATAGTTTAATGAACTTGAAATAACTTTCTATGTTATAGTTTCAATAAAAGCATTAATAGACGGGATATCTGTACCTATAAATATTTGTTTTTGATTATAAATTATATTTAATTTGTCTATAACCAATAATTATATGATTATTAGTAATAATTTATTACATACTTTGGTACCTATATTTACAAGTTTCACGGTATATAATTCAAAATTATCCTATAAATGTGTTTAACTAATACACACCTATTTGTTGATATTAATTGTTAAAGTACAACCAACTAAAACTATACTGTATTAAATTGCGTTATTCTGGGTGTTGATATAATATTATATAATGTGTAATCGCTAATTGAGAACACTCAATATCTTTAAGTAGGGCCCTGCAAATTAAATTTTGTTTTCTAGTTGGTTGTTATGACATAAAAATACACTTTTTGATGGTCTATGAATTTTTTTAACTTAATTAGACTTGCGCATGCGCAATACAACTTTTTTTCTTAAATGATAACTACCTATTTTAACTACTAATTTTTTTGCATAACTTTTTAATGCATTTTGGAAGTTAAACCAACTTTCCAAGTCCAAAATTGACCAAGTTACAGCCAATCAAAATACGCACAATTTTCAGTTTTTTTCTCTGTAATTCTGAAAATAATTGTTCTGAAATTTTTAGGATTAACATTTTATAACACCGAACGTTTAAATGTCGTCTAATGTTAATCCTAAAAAATTTCAGAACAATTAAATTCAAAATTACAGTGAAAAAAACTGAAAATTGAGCTTATTTTGATTGGCTGTAACTTGATCAATTTTGTAGGTTCTTGGAAAGTTGGTTCAACTACCAAAATGCATTAAAAAAATAGTACCTAGTTAAAATAGGTTGTTGTCGTTTAAGAAAAAAAAGTTATATTGCGCATGCGAAAGTCTAATGAAGTTAAAAAAAATCATGGCCGTCAAAAAGTGTATTTTTATGTCATAACAACCAACTAGAAAACAGAATTCAAATTGCAGGGACCTACTCAAAGATATTGAGTGTCCTCAATTAGCGATTACACACTGTATACTCAGTAAAATTCTAATAAATTTGTCTATAAAATAAATTAAATTATACAATAAAATAACATCCGTACGTGCACGATAACAATGTATATATATATATATACATGCATGTTTTTGAGTATAATAAATAAGTTTGTTCAGCGTTCAATGATAGTTATCAACAAAATATTATATTCACATTTCACATTATTGAAAATGAACAAACGGTCTTTTAAGCCTTAAGAAAATAAATATGCACCTACGTATATAGATGGTTAAATATAAACTTAAACATAAGTTTAGTAATACCTACCGGGTACAACATATTAATGATAGTTATAAAATATTTTTAAAATAATCTAAACATATTATTTATTATAACTACATAGGGTTAGATTATAAAATATTATCTTTAAAGAAAAAATGTTTACATTGCTTAAATTAAAGTGTACCTAATATAAAACATTATAGTAATATAATGATATACAATTCCGTTTAAAATAAATTATCAATCAATATCAATGGAAATGTTATATCAATGTAATTATTTTATTTTATTTATTTTATTATACATTGATATTATAGTAGATGGCTGAGGTCCCATTGGCTGAGAAATTTAAAAATCAAATTCATTCCATTTTTTTGTATTTTTATTTATTACATTTGATCCTTCAAGTATATTATTGGACAATGTTCCTTATAAAGTATACGAAAATTAATTAATTTCAATACTAAAAATATAAAATAACAGGATGTAAAGTTTTCTAAAATGTATTTTTTTTTTTAGCAAACTTTGTTGCACCATTACAGTTTAGTTGAATAAATATTTAGGTATGATATTAAATTTGAATAAAATGATAAATCGGTGGATTCAATAAACGAACTAGGTTCAATATGTGATTGTTCAGATTCAACATTTCAAAACTATTAAGACAATAAAGAAATTACTTCTTTAACAATCAAACATATTTAAATTTCAATAGGATAATTGAGGGCCATACTAAAAACTTTTAGTCTTTATTAGAGCATTTATTCGGCTCCCAAAAAAAGAGTGTTTACAAAAAGAAAAAATATAATCAAGTCCGTAAAAACATGAATACCAAAGTTAACTGAAAATATATGGCTTAAGAATGGTCGGTAAATAACTTTTGCTTGTATCTATAACCAAAAATGCAAAAAATTTAACTCAAACTAAATACAAATTGAACAAACAAGTTTGCTTCTTTTATTTAGCGCACTTTCAAGGGATATAAAACCTTTATAAATCTCCCCATGTACACAAGTATATTATATATACGGATATATATGTATATCAAAATACCAATAATGATTTATCGATACTTTTTATTTTTATCTTTTTATTTTTAGTTATTATTTTAACATTCATACACACATTCAAATTTTCTATAGGTACATAAAAAGTATATAAAAAAAAATATTAATTTAAAAAAAACACAATGATTCCATAAAGTAAATATACCGAATTATATTCTTTAACAGTCAATTTTAATTTCCATGAAGTCATCACGATATAATCGAATGGTGCATTCTACGAAAATCACCTTCTTAATAATATTGTTATATTGATTTAATTTTATTATTATACATCCATAAAATATATCTTGTTAACATTTTCGAGCTTATTTGCTACAATAGGATCTATTGCAGTGCCTACATTAAAATTACTGATAATTTAAACGTATTTTTAAGATTACGGTGTAACTAAATAATATTATTACTTACCAAAGTTCATAAACTTACTTCTTAAGTATTTCTTTGTTTATCCTCATAGTAATGAGGAGTATGTAATTATTTGTGTTTTTTACCATACAAATTATTAGATAGTTAAAGGTAGTGACGTATTAACGTCGTAATAATTATATAGATACTAGACACACTAAGGTTAGAAACTTCGGTTAAGATAGGTAGGTATACACTGTTAACTTGAAACCTGGGTATACTCAACTTCGCTAACAATAACTGAACAAAACCTAAGATTAGATTTTACCTCGAAGATTAATCTGAAATTTCAATATTTTTATCGTATTTAAGAAGTTATTATCAAAGTTAATACATAACTATACCTATAGGTGACGACGTTGTGGGGTATATCGGATTACTCGAAAATAATAAGTTTTGGACTTACGGAGGTTCAAGCGTTATGAAGGATTATTAAAATAATGCAGATTTAAAAAATGAATGAACAAACTTAATTGAATGTGTTAATTATTTTTCGTAGTTTAATTATGATAAAATCAAAAAGTAATAATCATATTGACTTAGGAATTATTATACTAGAGGTCTTATTGTAACTTCTTGGAATTTATTAAATACTCAAATTTTTTAAAGAAGCAAAATATATTTTAGACTCATTCTAAGAATGTATAAAGGGTATTCAAATCGACCAACCACTTTAATGAAATTATTATCACATTGACCTCTCTGTAAGTACATACCCTCTAGGCTTTACAAACAAATTAAATGAAACGAACAATTCAAGAATTTAAAACATTCTATATTATGGGATATTACAACCACAATAATCATAATTTCGTACACCATAACGTCTGCACATTGAAGTAGTAAGTATTCGAGCTAAATGTTTGTATCAAAAATGTGAGGCTAAATATACTGTAATATTTATGATTATAAAAAATGATCGTATCGTAGTTGACTTGTATTACCATTTATAACATCAGCTTTATGGTAAATTACTAGTTGAAATTACTAAGAGTAATCTAGCGACCGGGTTATAACATAATATGATACAATATCATCAAATAAGATGATGGAAAAAAACACTAAGTTAGGATATTCATTTCTTTAGTTTAATTTTTACGATTTAATTTTGGTTAGGCGTTTATTTAGACTTTAGGCGCAGAATTCTCAAAGTTCGTATTTTAAAGATCAGCCAACACCCATATGATTAGATTCCCAATCGTATAAATTGCTTAAATCTTATGTTATAGAGTTTTGACTGCGGAGCTCTTAAAAATCTAATATAATATTATTATTCTGCCGTTTTGTTATCTCACATTATAACTCGTTTACTATGTGATTGTAAGTACAGATAAATTCAAAATTACCAATTCTATGACCTATATTGGGATATACATCATGGTGATTTCTTTTTTAGTTTGTCCTTACCTCATTCGCGATTCATTTCAATAATTTATTTCAATGTTCTACTATTTTTGTAGGCTAGACAGTAATTTGTATTCAAAAACGAATTACGGTTGGCGAGATTAATAGATCCTACAACAGCACTAAGTCTTTCTCTTCGGAGCAGGTTTATTCGGGTAGTTGGACAGGAAATAGGAACTACCCGTATTATGCCTTGGGTTTCTACTCGTAGTGTTTTGACCGTACTGATGAATGACATATGTCCAACTGTCCGAGGCTGGGTTGTAAATACAATACGTAATAGTTTAGTGTAGAATTGCTTCCGTTTACTGTCGGTAAAATTCAAACAGTAATCCTATTATACTGTGCCGAAATTCGTTTCATTTACTTTCCACGTCCAATCAAACTACCCCCCCCCCCCCTCACACAAACATGCACACACACAAGTTGGGTTATCGATATTTATTTTTGACAGGGGCCTCTTTTTATCTTACACCACAACTACACAAGTCTAAAAATGGCCGCACAAAATAATACAATATAAATATTAAATATAATACGTAAACCGTATACGAAAATACTGGTTAAGTTGTTGTAATTGTATGATTTGTTAATTGTTATGATCGTACTATAACTAGATGAACCAGATTGTCGTAGGAAATCTTTTAATGCAACGTGTGCACTCGAGCCAACCCAATCGGGATCGGTATACGAGAACTGCGCACTGTGGACCGATGTACTGTCGGGAACGGATATTATATGTTACCTATAGGTACGTGCCTTTAAATTTCATTTTTGGATGTACTAGATGGTATAATTTAACATTTTTCTCGAGGGACTAATTGAATAAGTAAACAATAAACCACATATGGGTCATTGGACAGTCAATGTGTCCTTAACCTAGTGAACCTTGGCAATTTGAGCATCGGTAAGGTTTTATTAGTATATAATAAAACACGTAGGTACACGTCTATTTACTTTATTCATTTAGTACAAATGATAAATCTTCGATCAAAGCTGTTTTCATAAATTATGTTAGCATTTAGCTTGTGCATTTAATAATAACATCGTAATATTTACCTACCCCGCGCTCTTGTAAATGTTTGTATAAAATCTATTTAATTCAGCAAAAATGTTGGCCAAAGATTAAATTTAACGTGAATGAAATAACTAATCGAATATTATTATTTAAATTCACAAGTCCGTAAATATTTAAATGTATTAATTAAAAACTTATATAAGCTATAATAATATCTTTTCACCTTATCGTTGAAATAAATACACGGTTGTATTGAAACATTATAATGAATTTAAATGATGTTTTAATTTTTTTTTTAAATTCCTTTAAGGCCATTTCGTAACAAATTCAATTAAGAAATAGGTACTTTTAAAACACTTACTAAGTTTTCAATTAAAAATGAAATCAAGTAATTTACTATATTTAGTATGCAATATACCTACTTAAAAATGGCGAGTACAAGAGTACCTATCTAACATGTATTGTGTTTCAATTTTCAGTACATATTTTAATTAATTTTATACCTATACATTAAATATCACATTTCTACTTTAATTATTTTAGTTACATACCGAAGATAAAATAAGTATATTGTATAAAGGTTTATTGAAATATAATGTAATGCATATTTCGATTGTTATAACAATATAATGCATTGGTTTCTATTTTTTCTTACAAACATATTTTATCGTGGAGGTTACTTCCACCGTTTTATTGAACTTTAAAGCTTAGAATTAATGACAATCGATTACATTTCTGCAAACATATCGCAAAGCCACTAAAGAGTCAATGGAACAAAAATGTCAAAGCTTATTTCCCCTCCCTACGAAATCTCTAAACTTTGTAACAATATATACCTTATAGTGGTGTATGACAATGGGTATTTGTACTCTTGTAGGATTTGTTGATGGTGTATTGTAGAGAATGAAAAAAAATGTTTTACGTAAAATACCTCTACCTAAATAATATATACTTATATGTATGACACGATATCGATCGTTTGCGTAATCTACAGCGAGGTTACTTTGTACAATAAACAAACGTGGTCACTTAATGAGGACGGAAAAGGCGTTTTCGTGATGAAATTTTATCGCATGGAAATTTATTCAAACGAGCCAGCAGGAACATACAATTTTGAAACGAGGAAAACAGAAGTTCGATAAATGTATAATGCGGTAATAACGAGTCCGTATAAAATAACTGAGATTCTTGTGCACTTTATGGGTACGTTGAAACGTTCAAACACGTAACATATTTTATACCCACGTATATAACATAACAACACATATTTGTATTAGATAAAAGTAATTTACAATCTGAAGGGTATTAATTGCAGTTAAGCATCTGAATTTCGTTACAATGTTTACAATGCCTCAAGCATTTATTGTACAAAGCATGTCATATTATTATAATAATTTCCAAATACGTAGGTTTTGTTGTGATATTACCTTTGTGTGATATAAATCAACAAAAATATGCAATAAAAAAATTAAAAATGTAAACATATAATTTATTTTCAAATATAATTTATAAGCATATACCACACACTGTGAGTTCTAAATATTTGTCTTTTACACGCGTTATGACATATATGAGATTCTGGAAAAAAGTTTTAAATCAATAAATCAATGTACGTATATTGTATGCATTATTTTATTTTCGTTAAGCTTCAGCCGTCATAATTTATTATTTTGGCAGGTTGTACGAACTACCACTAAATATATTTTTATGACATTATTTTGATAGTAATTTTTTGTACACTTCGTGTGAAGTATAATTAAATTAAAATATTTAAATTAATCGGTTTAAATAAATCGTTTTCAAATACAATACAGAATTAACGTCCATACATTTTGCAAAAAACTCTCCTCAAGCGTTTTACATATATCGTTTACATTTTTTGCAATATACCTAATTATTTTTTAATGAAATCAAAACTCTAAATAAACTCTCTTTAAATATGTTTTTGCTACTCGAAACAAGTTTTATAATATTTAGCAAAGTATAAGACTTAATTATATAGTCAAACTTTAAATGTAAAATAGTGAAAAATGATTTCAGAAAAAAAAACATCATTGTAAAACCAATAAATGTTAAGAATATAAAATCATATAAAAGTAAATGTTGAAAATTTATGCATAGTAAGTAAGGGGTTACATTAAAAAAAAACAATTAGGTACATTAAATTTTACTAACCAAAATTTAAGGAAGATAAAAATAAAGTAATCCATTAAGATGTTTTTTTTTCAATGTTCTTATTTATATTAACAGCCACAGGCCACATGCAAATTAATTGTCCTTAAGGTACTGAATAATGAATTATATATAAGGCGTAGACTCTACTTTGAAGTTTGGACACAATTTACACCAATTGGCATTTATATTCAACAAACCATATTATGATTGCAAGTTGCAACAGTAACTGAAATGGTCATTTTTATTTCGTTCATAATATCATTAAGTATTAATTATTAATAGTATTATATACATAATATTATATAGTTTGAATAAGTTTCTCCTAAGCCTAGATCATATTAAGAATACAATGAATTTGAATAAAGCAATAATTGATAAACATTTTTAGTGTTCCCAAAGGCCTCGATGCCGTGGGTTTTTAATATTTATGAAAAGATTTTTGTTTTTGTACATATTTATACATTATATGAACGAATAAAACTGATTGGAGAACAAATTTGACTTGAGTAATAGATATGTTTACTAAAATCTCCATTGTATACAATATATTTTTAAAAGGTATTCCAGGAAATATTATTATCTTTTTTAACGGTTTTAGTTTAAAAAGCAATTCCTGAACTTTCAGTAATCGAATTTTGTTAAAAGTTCGTCAACATTATTTATGTCTATTACCTACGGTATTGTTTTAAAATTACACAGCCAATTTTGCATTTTATCGCATTTCCAAAATACACTACAAACACCTCTTTTTAAGTTTGTTTGAAATTTTTCCCAACAATCCAATTAAAATTTACTTGAATCTTCACTGTGTTTAATACATAATACCACCTATATACTTACGTCTATTATAAGTTTATTAATATAATTTATAATTTAACATAATATATTATATTTTTAGATGTATTTATAAAATATTCAGAGTTACTTCACAATGAGAGAAAAATAAAATATTTTTAAAAATAAATTTATGTAAGTAGAATGAAATTACTCAGTTTTAAAATTAAATATGTCATACGCAGTTTTGTTAAATATAAAACTCTTATTGCGTGACATAACACAACATTATTGAATTATTCAATGTTAAAAATTTAATAATTCTCTTGTGAATTAATAATACGTCTATTTGTGTAACGATACATTTTTTATACAAACTGCTTGATGCTTATATAATTTTTTTACAGCAGGCAGGTAATATATAGGTATATATAAATATAAAAATATGCGATGAATAAATAATAATTATTCTTACTGTTAATAATAATTTATTATTATCGTTTGTTAAACTAATAATAGGTAGTTTTATTTATAAGCGAAAATATTAATAACTTCTACTATCTAATAACATGCATTTTAAAGTTAAAGTAAATACTAGTTATGCAGTCCACGAACATTTTTTTTAGTCCATGATGCTGTACTAATAAACAATTTGATAAAGAAAACGTTTATTTAGACTTAGTACAAATGTAGAATATTATAAAAATGAAATAAGTTGTTATTTTTTTTTCAGTCTTTTGAATTAAAAAAAATACAATGTTGATGTCACATATTTATCGGGATACATATATCACAACAAAAACGGTTTAGAGTAAATGTATGTAAATTATAAACAGTTAATCTTAAGTCCACCAAAACGATGTACTGCATTTTTGTTGTACCATGTGATTCGTAAATATAAAGTAGGTAGGTACATCACAATGATATAATATGTTTATGATAAATTGAGTTGGTTCAAATTTGAGTTGGACAAAACATAATATCGTTCACCGTCAAATTCGAGTATTAAATTTATTGTAAAAGTAAAATTCAAACTTTTCAAAATAATTAATGGTCGAATTGTGGTCCGCTCCCTTGTTCAATGGAATGACATCTCTTCATTCACATATTTCATCCCTCTGCTTAATTTTCCTTAAGAATTTCATCCCCCTTGTAATCAATTTTATACACCGATAATTCATCTTTGAATCATGCTTTGTTTTTTATTTCTATAAAATAATTTTTAAGTAAATTTTTGTGAGACATTATTTTTCATAATGCAAAATGCAAATAATTTTGATTTATTTTGTTGATTTTCTTTAAGAAATGCATGAAATATTTTGATAATATGTACACATTGTACACATCACTCTCTGAAAACTTGTATCAAGTGCAAAAAAGATTACAAGCTTTGTACGGTAATACGATAACAGTTTTTATAATATAATACATAGTAGGTATATTACACTGTTATACCTACTGAACGAGTTAATAAATTAAAGTTAGGTAAAAGAGGTTAAAATTTAGGTATTTTAAGTTAATAACTTACTTACTATTAATTCGATTTTTATGAACGACGAAATTATAAATGAACATCGAATCGAATCCCGGTCAAGTTCAATGTAGGTACCTAACTGTAACTAATTCCTTTTACTCCTTTCATGCATTTTTCGTACCACTGTCCACTAAGTTAAAGCAGATGAATACAATTTCAACATGTAGATTGTTTAACCAATGAGAATATTTCAAAAAATGTTCTAGATACCTGTATATTGTTATACATATTGTTTTACTTGTTTAAGTTCAGCTTACAAGTCAATTCGACTTAAGTTCTACGATCATTGAACCTATCCCAACCGTTTAAATGCAAGTATTTCTAAATACTGCATATTATATACTTATGACATAGTATTATTAACGACTCGAGGTTATAGATTATTCTAATAAAGGGGTGAAGACGAGAGCGATCTCTAAGTCCAGATTCAATCGCGCTTTCGGTATTATTCTTCGATGCAACATCACTCGTCCAAATCTACCCAACCTAACCCAGCCTGACTAGCCACCCACCTCGATGCCTTGTTTTACCTGTTTGTCCTTTGCCCAGAGTCTTCTCCAACCTGTACGGTCCGACGAACTGCTGGACGTCCAAGGTCGCTGAGTACACGAACTGTTCTTGGTGCATGGTTCTCGCGACGGTGTGCTGTTGAAATGTTTTTAGTGCGACAATAGCGGTTGTCGTGGCTGCGGGACTGAAGTGATCAGTGACCGGTGAGAGCCGTCGCCGCCGGTGGACCGCGGACGAGAAGCCACATTTGAAGAAGCATCTCGAGTACGGCGACGGCGGCGGCTACGTCGTCGGCGGTGTGCTTCGGTAAAGTCCGTGCACATCGGACGGGAAAGATTAGTGAAAACGATACGAGATGAAAAATTACCGTTTTCTTCGGCCCAGTGATGTGTAATCGTGTCAGCAGAAGTCGTTAAAGAGAGGTTGGCGAACGATGGAAAAAAATTATAAAATCTTCGTCAATAATATCAATAATAATAATAATAATAATACTTATAACATTGATAACGACAACGAATAATAGTAATAATTAAAATACGATGACGACGATAACAATATCGCTATTACAATGATCGTGGAAAACGCGTGTGCGAGTACGACGCTGATCCGACGACGACTGCTGGCGACCGTCCCTTGCGCGACGCAATACACATGGTGCGCGTGCCGAACGTTTTGCCTAACTGCTTTGGTATTGCGTTTTAAACCCGGGGAGGGACACCACGGTATACACAGCACGTAAGCCGCTTCGAATACATCTGCAACGGGCGGCGCGGCCGGCTATCGATAGCGCGCACGGGAAAATTATTGACGGACCGCGCGCCACTAGCGTGCGCACGCGATAACGTTATTATTATTTTATTATTATTATTATTATTATTATTGTTTTTGTTGGTCTCGTTATCTATACGATATTGTCATTATTATATTAATAATATAATATGTCATTAAGGGATACGTCACCGCATTACGCGGTCGACGACCCCCCCCCCCGACTGTCGCCGAAAATCCACGATTACTGTTTTTTTTTTTATATTTCTCAGCGTATCACTTTTACTATCGCTTCACGTATATTATTCATTGCGAGACGATCTTTCCACGCCACACCCGCGATTTATACGGTTTTCATTATATTATTATTATTAGATACCCCTCGCGATGTACCTACGCCCTGAGAACCGATCGTCGGCCACGATAATATTATATTGAACATCGACTTATTTTCTAATACTGTCTCCCACGTGATCAAAAAAAACATAAGCACGTACGACATAAAACAATGATCCATACAAATCCAATCGATTTGGATCGTCGGCCCTGGTGGTATGTGAATATTCGACTGGTCAAAGATCGCTAGCGCAATGTTTAACTATACAACGTGTGCGTGTACTGGGTAGGTATATATTATATGCATGCGGTGAGACGTGCTCGGTTGGTTTATTAATTTATTTTATCGGGAGCTGCAGCGGGAATTTTTGGAATTTTTGGAATTTTCGGAATCCACTGAGCGGCTGTGGAGACCGGAAAACATCGAAACCGAGGCCGACACGCGTCTCTCTATAATATATACAGGGAGGGGCGAGCACGCAAGAAAATCCAACGGGTCCGTGGGAAGACGAAAACGAGTGGAAAAATATTATAAGCCAACATTTCGCTCCTGGAAGGCGAAAAGAATAAAAACAATACGACGACGATCGACCCGCGGGGAAATGTTCATTATCAACCGTGGTGGTGTCCATCATCATTCGGGCGACGTATATCGATTATAATAGAATATTGTTACAATGATAAAGGTGGATCTTATCTATATATATATATGCGTAATATCATCATCATCGTTTCTGTTTTCCACGTTTTAATTTTTTCAACCCTTTTCCACCTCCACCCACCCACCCAAACTGGCACTCTGTGAACACCGCATAAACCCGCACGTATTCCGCGGTCGCCGATCGCACCCCACACACACGCACTGCCCTGACAACAACGCATAGGTAAACTACCCCATCGTGTGCGAGACCAACGCACGTCGGGTCGCGGTATATATGCAGTACACGCACGTACGCACGCAGGGTTAGGGGCGCGGTGGGGGCGAGAAAAAAAACGCACCGCGTCGGGCGTGTGACGCGTGTGCGTGTGTGCGTGAATATACACACAATCGCGAAAAACGGTATACGAAAACCCGCGGCAAGTATCGATTCGAGAAAACAACGCGATGTTTGGTCGATAGCCTAGCGGCGGCGGCGGCGGCGGCGGACCCTTTTCGTCGAGTAGTGTCGGCGGCGGCGCCAGCATTGCGCATGCCTCCTCCCACCCCAACCCCTTTCGTCCGGGGCAGTAACGACTCCGCCGCCGCCGCCGCCAAGTCGTCGTCGTCGTCGTCGTGTCCCCTTTCGAAAACACCCCGTGAAAAATGATCGTATACGGCGGTGGTGGCGGCGCCTCTTCGAGGCCCGAAAGTGGCTCTCTCGGTTTTCGCTCCGTTTGCACACCGGCGGCGGGTATTGCGTGCAAGGTGGGTCGGGTGTGGGTGGGCAAGTGGGGTTGCGGCCGACGCCGGAGGGGAGATCTTGGGCCGCTGTAAGGGACGACACGACATATTATTATTCCTCGTCGTGGAATAATACACGAGTACCTATACAATATATATTATTATGTTATTTTACCTATTGTAACTTTATAAATTATTTCATAATAACTTGTACACACGTTTTCACTAAAATGATAGCACGAGAGTAGCGTACTAGTCGTAGTACCACCGTTGATATTAAACACGTGGATCAGCAATCCCATCTTCACTGAACATACACTTTTAGGCCAACATTACTACACAACGGAGTGAGAAACGATGGTCCTCACGCTTAGAAAATAGTTTTTGAGGGAACAACACAGAAAAAAGAGTTATACCTAACAGTGTAGCAGTAAGCAATGGTATCATTTGTGTGGCTTGGAGCTTTTTATACAATGCCACATCCATAAGTTTAATACCAATGCGTGGTACGTAGTATCATGGGCTATTTTTATACTGAACGGCGATGGTAGCTGCAATTAGGTACCGCAATTATTCGTCAATATCGTTATTTGAGGTCTACAAATGTTTTAAAGTCGTGTCATTTTCTTGCATCCCGATCGAAGAAATTAAAATTTCGAGAAAGACATAATATTATACCAGTCTAGACAAATAACACGTGAGTTCGTGTTCGAATCTATCACAATCGGTGTTCTGGTGTTTCGTGTTAATACGACAAAAATTTGCATTTATAAATTGACAAAAACTAACGTGGCAAATAAGTATTAGTAAGCAGGTACTCGTTTTGGTATATTAAATATTGGCTGGAAGCCAATGGTGCAGCTAGGATTTTGCATTTTTTTTTTTGGTGGGGGGCTGATAATTTGTTATATAGCGGAAACTTATTTACATGGATCACACATAAGTTTGGTATGCTGGGTACCTAACGTTTTAGACTTTTGTAGTAACCTTCATACAAATCACAACTTTAATACAAGATTTTGTCTTTCGTTTTATTCGTTCACAGAACACTGCAAATATTTTTTTAAATTTCCTGAAATTTTGTGGAGGGGTGCAACCCTTTTATTATTATATATCACGCAATTACATGTTTTTAACCCTCCGCCAAAGTTCTTAACATTATTTAATTACAGATCCTATAGTAGGTATTGTGAAAATGCTGATAAACTAAAAATAACCGGCAAGTGATTATAAAATATACAATATAATATAATATATTATACAATATACATGGGTACTAACATCATAATGTGCTTCTTTTCTTCCAAAAATTGATATTACCTAGTTAAGTTATAAGCAGAATGTCAAATTATTTATATTTTAATTAAATTTATAAATTAGTTTGAATTATATGAGTTACAAATTGGCACAAAATATACATTTCATAATATATTGATACTATGTAATATGACTTATGAATATAATAAATGTATGAGCTGTGTTCGTGAGACGATGCTCTTTACCCTCTAAATCCCGACAATATTGTAATATTATTCATCACGTCCGTTAGTATTTCGTCGTCAAGAAGAGTATTGTATACGTAGACCGTAGACTATACCTATTTAGGTAAATATTATATATTATATATTAATAATATATAATATATAATTTTAAACAATCGTCCGAAGTTTGTCGCAGAAGTTGCGCGTGCCTACGGAATGTTATCGTTATCATATTATGTATTATAATATATATTATTATGACAATAATTTATGTGGGTTCTCGTTGAAATCGAGGGGGTGCATGCGCGTGCACAATTTCCTCACACGATGGGTGAAAATGTTGGAAAACTGACGCCGCCGGGCTTAGATATTTTATTTACGATAACTTTATTTATTTGTATCGCTGTTATTACTGGTTTTTCATGGTTTTTTTTTATTTTTATTTTATCGCGTCTTCCTTTGTACGTATAGTAGTTTGCTCGCGGGGTCACGCGCGCGCATGCTCCAAAAAAACAACAAAACAAAATAAAGCATACTCAGAAAGACGGAGAAACCGAAAAAAAATTATATTTTCCTGTTTTTTTTTTTCCATTGTTATTGCAGTAATGTAGGTATTTCATTTGTACTGAGCGACCCAACAAAAAAACCTAACCAATAAACAATAAACACATAATAGTTATAATATTATAAAATATGTCATCACTGCTGCGTATTATTTCAACTTACTGCGAGGCCCCGACACACTGGCTCTCGACATATTATAATATCATAACACCCAAACTTGCTTTACACGGTGCCGTACATATATAAATATTATTACGAGTATTTTAAATCCTCGATTAAAATTAGTCACGTAACACGCTCGTATTTGACCGCCCAACATGTATTATATTATTTGTATATACACCCACACGATTGTATTAGGTATACGAGAATATGAAAATATGTATCACATGGTACATAGTGTGATCTACATAATTTATTTTTGATAAACCCCAGTGGTCTAATACTGTAATTTTTTGATGGGATAATAATATCCAAGCGACCATGGTAGCCATTATAGAAATATTATCATTAAATTAATTTATATAGTTATTTACGCCTTAAATAATGTATCTGCAGCATCGTTATCTGGACCGCGGTGCATTTCAACAAGGTTTTAAAGATAAATAACATTTACGTACCTACATCATCCAGAATCCAGACCATAGATAAACAATAACATTTTGTGTATGGTAATTTAATTTTTTATTACATGTTTTGTGTTATTTAAAAAGTAAGGCGTACCTAGTAAAGATAATATAACTATTACACTTTTGTAATAGTGCCTACCAACGTTTTTAGAATTATGAATTATTTATTAACATATTATTATAGTTCAATATGTATCAAAAGTACTAAAGTGTAGCAACCTGCAGACAATGATTGAATAATTCCAGTCTTGAAAATTGAAACTATACTTAATGTAGGTACCTACCTATGTCCTATATGTACCGATTGTATATTAATATATTCTAAAGAATTATAACTATAATTGTATTAAAAATGTATAATTAATTTTTATCCAGACAAAACGGGTACCTATTATTTTTTCTATCTTTATTTAGATCTTCAAATTAATTAACCTAACCTAACGATAATAAACAAATTATACTTGTATTACATAATTGAGTCTATATTCTCCGTAAGCAAATCGTATCTACAAATTGCAAAAATTATAAAATGTGTGTATAAAATATTTGGCAAAAATACAGAATATTTGACCCCATATTAACTTCCAACAAAATTAGAAAATTATGTTATCCAATTTGTAATAATTGCTACCCCATTAACCCAAATTAAAATTTCTGAACCTTTTATAAATGTTGCATAATCTTTTTCCTGTGTCTTATATTGAACAATCTAATATTATGTAATAAAAATGTGTTTCATACTTTGGTAGTCAACTATACACAAATTAATTTATTGAATTTAATTGACTTCTATACCTAAATTTTAAAAGTTCAGAGTTTTCAGTGCCATTTTGTCGTAGGTAAATATCTTCTTATACTCGTATGGGATAATGATCAAACATAATAATACGTAGTATGTCAATATTTAACCAGTGTAGTAATGAATCAGAATAACATGGAATCATGTTTTTTATAGAAACATTATTCATACTCGCCGAGACGGTGAGACTAATATATTTTTAAATTGATTACTCCAGTAATTGATGAACCATGTCCATGCTTATCTTGTACTTGGTAGATAACCGTGCCATGTCTAAAGTGGAAATGAAAATGGTAATGATATTTTTTCATTCAACCTGTTTACATCCGAAACAAGTGCATATGTTGAATACCAGTTTTAGAATATTATACTAATCAGTTTATCTAAATAATTATGTATTTATATAGATCACTTTTCATGTAATAGTTACGACGTAAGACGTTTATTTTTTCAGCTATAGTGTTGGATTAGTCAACAAATAACCTTGCAGTTGATAATGGTTTCAAATCATTACAATGGATATTATATCTTGTATTCATATATTCATTTATTATACTATAAAGGAAAAGTTAATAAATTATTTATCAACTATTACATTTATTTTACTGTGTTTTAAATTTTAATATGCAACAATTTTTAAAACAATAGTGACATTCCTTTTATATTTGAATTAGTGAAGACTGAACAATTAATAATTCCTTTTTATATATTTATTTATTTTTAAAACAATTCTTAAAATAGTATCTATCATTAAACATGACAATTCAGTATTTACCTTTTAGTTTTTTAGAGCACTAAGTCTTCTGTGCACCCTCAGGGGCCACCTTGCATATATAGTTTAAAAATCTGTTGGTATCAATAATTGCATAATGTATGTTTGTTATAGATACAGTCAAAAGCTATTAGACTGGTTTTAACGAAAGTTTCAAATCGGTCTTAGAGATATCTGGAATGACACAGGTGGATGGTTGATCCCTGTTGAATTAGATCACAAGACACATTGACGCCGATTTGCTGAGGTACACTAAAACTGAGATACACCTTTTAGCCCTGTATTTTATACTTGTAGATTTTTTCACGGGTGAAATCAGGTTCTACCTACTGTTAGTATTATACCTATTACCTATATATATAATATTTTAATAATATATAAATATTGTAATATATGTATAATATATAAATGTACAGTAAAACCTCTAAATACCGAACACTCGGTAACAGAATTTTTTCCGCTATTTGGAGGTGTCCACTATTTCGAGGTTTCTGTTAGGAGAGGTTTAACTGAATTTTATAATTCATAAACAATATCTATATATCTATATATATACATTAAAATTGCTATTTCGTTATAAAAATCTTGTCTAAAATAGAAAACATATCCGGTCCCAATCGTTTTCATATTATACAGGTTTTACCATAGTCCATAATAATGAAAAAAAAAAGAAAAGTTTTTATATTTTAAGCTATAATCGTAAGTACTTATATATTATAAAATATAAAATATATATGGCACATATTTTAGTGTTTTTAAGGACTTAATATGAAAGCACTATAAAATGCTGATATATGTAATATATGAGTACCTATATGCACATTTTTCTTATAAATATAACTTTAGTGACCTCATCGTAATATCTATGTGTATAGCTACTACAGAATCATTGAACTTTACTTAACGGCCACCATTTTATAGGTATTTATATTGACAGATTTCTACAACATAGTCACAATTCACAAGACTAATTTGATATTTTATTCGGCCGTATTTGACATCAAAAAAGAAATATTATTTATTTGTTTACAAATATGCGTGTTGGGTACAATCAGGAAGTAATATTAACGTATTATATATACATCGTGTTAAAAATATATTTATTATAATGACATGCTAATTTGTATTATGATTTTCCATGGAATAAAAAATGTACAGAATCAATTTGTTCATAAATTATGCTATTTGGAACGTGGTAATTTGGCCCCGCAAAATTGCCTTCTGGTTAAAACTTAAGCGCATAAGACTTATATATCTCCAACAACACCGCTGCCACCTTAATAACCAAACAACCGTATACGTCGACCCAAATCCCAAGATGTATTTTATTCCGTCTTGTTCGTTCAATGTACCCAAAGTCACCGTCACAACGTGGCTACACTTATAATACTATACAAAATCCCATAGTTACATCAAGGTTGCTTCTGAAATTTTTAGATAATATATACTGGGTAGTGTTATCGCTTTACCTCGACACTGTCGAAGGTCCGAGGCTAAAATTCAAATTGAACCTAATTGTTTAAATAATGCAAATAAGTACTGTATTTTATTAAAAATAAAAATTTGTTATATTTAAACATTTAAAACTCTTTGCCGGGTTGCATGAACAATTTAATAATTGAATTGTTCAATAAAATTTAATGGAACAATACAATCTACTAAATCATGTTTAAGGGACAATTAGCTCACTATTAATTCTTTAAATGTTTGGTGATTGTTCATGCAACCTCGTGTCCAGGACTACTTTATATATGCCAAAAAGTTAATTTATTAATGCCAGAATTAAACTAGTATGTGTATATACATGTATCCACACACTAAGATCGATTGATGAATTTTTAGATAATATGTCAAATACACAATATTATTATTTTTAAATCATAATAAATAGGTGTTTATAATTGCTGTTTAGTCCTGAATCACGATAACTCGAAAGTCTTGCACATCAATAACTCAAAAAACTTGACAACTTGAATTTTTTATTACCTTTGAAATTCTCGTAACTCTTATCGTATTATCGAAGATAAAACTTTGATAAATAACTAAGTCCGACAAGTATGTTTAGAAAAAAACGACGATGGACATTATTGATAAATTGGGGCAGATAAACTAATTATATTTCAAACTTAGGTATGCTAAAACAATCGACGATAATGATGTGGCAGTATGGACTATTAACGGATGAAAACATTATTTAAATAACTATATAAAATAGCAGCAATTCTAAAAATTATGAAAATTATGAGCCCCAAAGAAAAACTTCAAATATAATTACGGTTAACCAAGCATTGTTATCATTATAAACTGTTAAACAATTTTCCGAATCAATTGCAGCCACACGTAAGTACCTACTCATACAATATATTGTACTTAACAGTAGAACAATTAGAATATTTGATTAATAAACAGCTGTATCGTCAAATATTAATAACCAAATATTTTTTTAATGAGTATAGTTTTTCTCATAATTTTTGAGTAATGTAATAATAATTTTATAACATATTTTTAGCGTCATATACCTTCATGTATTTAAAAAAAAACTTTTAACATTTTTATTATATTACTCGAAGTTTTGACTTAATTTTGTTAAATTCGATTTAGTTATCTCGAATAATACATATCTCGAAGCGATTTTTTCCCTTTTCAACTCAAAATAGTTATCGTGACTCGGGTAGGTTGAATACGTATATGTAAGTATACTTAATTACGTCTTTATATTTAAAAAAGTTTGTAAAAATGGTATTGAAACGAGTTGCGTAGTAGGTATAATAATTAATAGGTATTATATAATATACCATATTAACACTAAACAGATCTATGTTGTATACATAAAAAATAAACTTTTATAGGTGGTGAGGCCCTGCGGTTAGTAAAATATTGACATACATTATTTTTTGTTCTCAAATATAATACATTTCTAAATATCAATATAATCTCATGGTTTTAAGTAGTTCATTGTATGTAATTCGTCGATTCTTATGCACTTCGTCTTCGAGTTCACCGTAACAGTATAGTAACCACCGTAATGTATATGTACAAAAAGTACAATTTTCTAACAACAACACCAGTCTTCAATAGACTTCACAGTTCACATTAATAATCTAACCACTTCAATGATTTCTAATATAACTCGTGAGCATTTCCTGTTCAATAGATATGAGTTAATAATTGTAACAGCAATTGAAAGAAAATACCAAAGGTTTAGGTAAACGTTAAAGTGGGCGAATTAATAAAATCAATTACATCTGAGTTAGTTGTTAAGAAGGTTAATTTACTGGAAAGTGATTACCTAACAAACAATATATTATTGAACTCTAAATAATAATTAAAGTTAATTTATTCGTTTTGGCTACAGAAATTGTTCAACACAATTCTAATAACAGATAATAGTATTAACATAATTTTAATTTAACTTACCTATTATTTTTTAACTAAAAAAAATTTAATCTTTATACAATGTTACCTACATATAGTTTAACTATAACTACTTTAGTTATAACTAGTTAAAAAAATAACTTACTACATGTTTAACAGTTGAAAAAGTGACTTTTTAACTGATCAATGCCATTTTGGACCATTGGGTAAAAAGCTATTTTATCTATAATAACTAGGTATATGGATAACATTTATCTACTGCACCCTTCTGGACATCATAAAAGTAACTGTTACTGCATAAAATGTGAGAGAATAATCCATATTCTAGTAAAATATTCTCGAAGATGTGAGTTAAAACTAATAAAATAAATGAACATTATTTAAAAATCAAAACTTTCGATATAGAGACAAATTCAAATAATATAATTATCAAAAATTTGTTGTTGAAGAAATGGGATCAAAGATTTTAAAAACAATATAAAACAAATAGTTACCAACACGGATAATATAATATGTATAGTATAACTAAGTGATGAATCTGTAAATAAATTTAAAATATTATATTTCAAAGAATCATACACTTATAAATCGTAAAAAAACAATGACTAATTGGATAAAAATCAAATCGTCAGTTATTTCAGAGATAAAAATTAGGCAAGAATCCTTTTTTTTTATTTTATCTAAGAAACGTAAAATGCAATTTTATGTTTTCGTATTAAGTTCAAAAATGCTTTTAGATCGAGTTTTAACGATGTTATTGTATTTACGTAAAAAACCAGACCTTGTTTGAAAAAAATAACTCTCCAAAACAACAAAGAAGTACCTAGTGATAAAGAATGCAAAGTAATAACAGTAGGTAATTGAATTTAATTTCAGAACCCTGAACATAATAACAGAACGTCATAAACACTACGGGCGGTAAAAAAGTTATAAAATCTTTTGAACACTCTACAAATCAATTTCAGAATGTTGAAACAATAATATATATCATCAAATTATTAGATAAGTATTAAGTAGGTATAAAAAATGTGTATGAACCAACTATAACTAAATAATTAAAACTGATAGTAAAATATTGAACGTGATCACCGAAAATAAAATAAAATTTTTGATGTGTTCATACATTTGTAAGATAAAAAAAAAACTGTTTTATACACTTTTATTTTTTCATTTAATATAATTTATATTTTTACAATTAATTTGTAAAAAGTATATAACTATAAATAATATTTTTTAACGTGTTTTTAAATCACATTTAATTTATTTGAATAATTCGATACGCATATTTTATTAATTTTAAATCTAAAATATTGAAATACATTCAATTGTGAATATTTTAATAAACAAAATGAAATATGGAAATTTTTACATTTAAATTTTTCATTAACGATTTTCATCGCGTATTATTTTTTGAACGATTTTCTTGAACAGTAATTAATTATAAAACTTACTCAACTGTAAATTTTTAGATTCTCAACGAACGATGAATGAATTAATTTTGAAATGATGGGATTTTTTGTTGTTTTATTCATTTATTTATTAAATCGTCTCTCATCAGTTTTAGGAACATTTATAACATATATGCTTCGATGTTCATCTTTGAGGTTAGTTTCTGAGAGCAAATTGGATGTTATTGATGTTTGGGCCAATCAGGAAAAAGAACAAGTTTTACGGAAAACCAGTTTTTGACAAATTTGATTTTTTTTTTTTGTAACTATTAATGCGTTTTTCGGGCACACTTTATCAACGGGTAGGCTTATCTATTTAATTTCTAACTTTAACACCTCAATTTTTAATATTTAATACATAAGTATCTCATGAGATTTTTCTACCGGAGTTCAAAAAAAAAAGTTTGTATAAACGATTGAAGTTCAAATTTTGACGACTTTGGGATATTTAATCGTATAATAACAGTTTATTCTAAAACGATTTTTATATTTTCTTATAACTAAAAAAATTGATAGTTTAGACATTGAAACATTGCAGTTCATGTTAAATTATTTTTTTCTATACAAAGTAAAAATCTTAAATAATTTTTTAACTAATCTTAAGCAATTTATAGGCATTTGAAATGTAAGATTTTTTAGTTTTTCTTTTTAACTCTCATTAAAAATCTTGAAACTGTAATAAAAGATCCTTCATAAGTTGTAATTCTTATAGCAATTTAAAAATAGGCAATAAATCACAAAGGTACAGTTTTTTTAAAAATATTTGTGAAGTTAATATTTTTAATGTTCAAATTCCGACAAAATTGGATATTTAAAACAAAAATAACGAGTACCTACCTAAGGTTTTGCGTAATTCAAAAATCTTTTTCGTATAACATTTAAACTTTTTTGTCACTAAATATATTAATATTTACTATAACAGAACCTACACACGATACAATTTTCAAAATATTTGGATTAATTTTAAGAAATGTAAACGATGTAGTTATTCGCGTATACCGTTGGACAGCAAGTCTATATTGACTTACTTAACTAGTATTAAATTATAACTTATAAGGTACTTATAATGTACTTACATACATTAAATAATATTTTAATAATATTAGGTACCTACTGTTCGTATGCGATATGTTTTCGATAGAAGTTAGTTCATTCTAAACCTACCGTATAACTGTCAAAAAATAAATTAGCGATATAAAATATGAAGAACCGTCTCCGCTCAGAACAATGTTCGTATTTAATGATTTATCATTGAATTCAAATTTAAGTCTCAATATCCCCCTTACACTGAGCTACTTAATTATGAAGTGAATTTGACACTTATAACTATACAACAATTACAATTGCAGTGTAATTGTAATTTGTAATACATATTTAGAAACTAAATAAATTGGTCTAGCTTATAATACAATTATTGTAGGTTTTGTGTGTATTTCATCATTGATCAAATACACTGTTATATAAATGATTATATTCAATGAAACGATTCTGAGTAAAGCTTTGATGTAATATTCAAACTAATCTGACTATTAATTATTGATGATGTTCATATTATATTAGACATTCAATAAAAATAAAATTGCATCATATGAACACAAGCGTAGAATTATAAGAAATGGTGTGTAAAATATAAAAATATAAAATATCTAAAAATGTCCAACATTTGAAAAAAAATTAACACCATTGTTTCAGAAGTACGAAAAAATAACAAAACCTGAATTTGACAAAACCGTGATTTTAATGAGATAAAATCTATCAATTCGAGCAAATATTTTGGTCCGAAAGTTGTTCAGAAAAAAAATAATACTAAATAAACATTATTGTAACATTTCGCTCCACTCAGAATCTAAAATAAAATAAATTCGATGAGAGTTTAACTCTTGTTCAGACAGTTTCTACACAATAATATAAGTAAAAGTGTCATATACAGTAATTTGTCAATATTAAGATTCCAGCCAATAGCATCCCGCTATATAATTGCTATGAAATTGGTAGGTATACCTATTTTGTGTACAGTTGTAGACAGTAGGTAGGCGTAAGTATAAAAGGAGGGAAAGGCGGGTATAAGGTATAATATTAAAGGCGTGACTTTGATGTTAGTAATACAATAATTTTCAAACGAATTTTCAGAAACCTTGCCGACGTTTCTGCTCGTGCACACTTATACGATTTCCGAATAAACAGATCAAGCGGATATCGAGTACACTTGCGTATACATAATATTAATAAGAAATTATCCATTTAACTATAGCCACATTAATTATGCAAGTAAATTGTTGTGCTTTTGTAATTTATAGAATAATATCCTTTACATGGTTTGAAGTTGAGACGAGGAGAATAATATGACAAGATTAGGTAGTATTGGTTAAAACCCGCACGGACGAAACCGGCTTGTGTGAAACACAAACTAACCTAACCTAACCCTTAATGTCATATGAATATATGATATGGCTGATCAGAACTTTAAATGCTTATCATTTATTCATGGGAATTATAATATTGTTCAACATTAGTTTTTTATAAATAACATTAAATAACATTTATCTTGTCACCGATTGTAAAACAACGAATAAACTTATACTACCTATAAAATCGACGTTAAAAAACACTTTTAGATAAAAAAAAATTATCTTTTCTTTATAAATGTAATGTTATTCAATTTAAGTCTATATGAGTAGATAACTCAATATACTGCATATAGGCACATGCTTTCACGTAATGTCATCAACACACATATAAAAAAGATACACACAGAGTGATTTTTTAGGAAGCATACTCACCCTTATTTTACTCACTTTCCCCCAAAAAATGCATTCGGTTAAATTCTGATTTTTTTTTTAATTTTCAATTTTACTTAAACACCAGCCGGTTTTAAAATACTTATAAGTTCTTATATGCCATTTAATGATTGTCTCATGTCGATACAAACACATTTTTTTGAATATAAACCTGTGCCATATTTTACTGTCAGTTGTTAAAAAGATATTTTTTTTAAAACCATTGACGTATATAAACCGAAATTCGAACTAGGTATATAACTAAATAGTAGTTTCTGAATTATTAAACTTTTTTTTCTGAGGATAATTTATTGTCCAAGATATTAGTTATATATGTATGGGCTATAATGAGAACTACAGGATTTAATTTTACTATATATTACAATTTTATGTTTGAACACATTTTCTGAGTATATTAAGATTTACTAGGCTGTATCTACTTTATATTTCATTTAAAACCATTATTAAGGATTATTATCCTGTAAATATAGAGTACCAATATATTTACTATAATTGTTAAAATTTTGACTTCATAATTTTGCATAAACATTTGAAAAAAAAATCAAGGGCTTATCAATTTATAGTGAAAAAGGATATCATTTGAAAAATTAATTTTGTATCACTATATGATTCTAGGTAAGAGGTATACACATTTTAAGTACCTATCTTTAAATATAGTCCAAGTATAAGTATAGATCCTTTTAAAATTAAAACTATTTAAATTTTAGTAAACGCAATATTAAAGGATAAAGTATACTAAGCATGCTTACCACCAATGCTTGGTGAATCACTCTGTATATTGTGAGTGAGGTTATACGCAAGCGAATCTGAGTAGAAACAAAGGGTGCAAATAGGGGAGAACTTTGTGCCCGAAGCTCGTCAAAAAATAATAAAACCACACATAAAAACAATCATGAAATAAAAAAAAATGAAAATATTTACACATTAAAGATGTTGATTTAATATGATTAAATAGAAAGTAACAATTATATTTTTGAATAAAAATTTATTTTTTCTGTAATGACTGTTGTCTACACATAATTTAATATTAAGTGTTTATAGTTTATACCATAGTTCTACCATTTATTGTCCATTACCAATCACACCTTAGGTCAGACGAGCATCATATTATTAGCAATTTGTATGATTAATTTCATATTAATTTCTACAAATTCACCCTAAAAGTTAAAAGGATTTTCAAAAACGAAAAGAAGAATTAAATTATTATAATTCTTAATTTTTTTTAGTTTATACTTTATAATGCGGGTAGAGGTAGTTATCAAGATATGTGTTTTATTTCATTGAAAATTAAAATGTTATTAAATGTTGTACTGGTAAATATAGCCGTAAGTTGTATTATACATACAACTAAATAATCATATTCTTATTCCCAAAAAATATGTAGGTACCTACTTCTAAAATATAATGATTTTAATCCAAGAAAATCGGTAGACGGAGGTAAAGGTATTTCAATTGTCCTATTCTTACTTCTATGACATATGGGATTTAACTCAATCTCCCCCCTCCCGCACACCCACCAATATCAAATTTGAAATTTTTCTTATTTGATCCTATTGTTACAATCACTCCGCGACTCAGCATTATCTAATGTATGTTTAGTATGAAATCGCAAGTTTCAATCTTTTGTAAACATTATTACTATTGATTTTAGATCCTCTGCAGCAAGTAACAATCATTATGCATTCAAAAATTATAATATATGACGTGGACAACTAGCGAAATTTTCACTGCAAGGTTTTCTATATAACATAATATTGTTTCGCAAAATAAAGTATGGACTATTCTGTTATACCTCACACCGCGATGACTGCTGTTCACACTCGTTAAAACGCCGCTCTTGACGTATAGTATAACATACGAGTGGGTACTAGTCTCACTGACTCATCGTCATCGTAAAGTTTTTGTGTTTTTCACGGTTTGTGCGCATAATATATTTATTGTGGAATAATGACCTATGTGTGAGTATGAGGAAATGTTCAGTGAACAAACTTTTTCAACAAACACCATTTTCTAAACAGTGCCTGAGGCTTAATAGATCCCAATTAGCGTTTCCACATTAGTGACTTTGGCGTTTGTATAGACTTTAATTACAGTACAACAACTATTTACTATATATTTTTCTCCCTCAATTAATCTTTTACGGATGTATATAACATAATACATATAAGTACTTATGTGTGCTACCTACATTTTTCAGGGGAGTGCAAGAATTTTAATTGCAAACCGAACATTAAAGTAGGTGTAGCTGGCAGGTAAATTGTCAAGAAACACTAAAGCATGCGTAACTATACTAAGAATGCCCCTCATTCTTAATACGCAATTGTCCGTGTCCAAATAAATGTAATACAATTAAAAACTTTACACCAGCACTTAATATTTCCAACCAATTTAAACTTTTACATTTGCTTAGTGTATCTGCGACCGTCCTTATCCATATTATATTTGCACATATATGTATACATCTATAGAAGATATCATTAAATCGAATATTAATATCCGTGATTGTAGATAAATATCATTTAATTATTTAAGTACTGCTGGAGAGCGGAAAATAAAATATTTTTCGTCACAATCGTATAGGATCATTGATTTAAAACTAGCATGTGTATATATATATATATGTACGATGATGAAGCTGAAAAGTTTCATGTTCATACGATTATCTAATATTTTTATGAATTACAATAACGAAATTATTATTTTTGTTTAAATATCTAATTTCGTAAATTATTAAGGTGTCACTGTTGAACGAAAAATCAAAAGCAAATAATATATACTGTGTTGATTAATGTTCATAAATAAGTTCAACTGCCTTATATTGATAGGCAATATAAATAAATAATAATACTCCTTAAATTTGAAAAAATTAAAAACAAATGTATTGTTAAAACGTACTAGTACGTTAAATATAATTTAATATTTCTTGTTTTGTGGTCTTAAAAATGTTTAACTAAATAAATTAAATTAAAAATTAAACCATAATTTACCATTTTGATGTATTCAAATTATGTTATTATAAATATTCTATATAATCAGTATAGAAAATATAGTTATATATTTTCATGGTTGATAAATCAACACATTTTATAAAAAAAAGAACATTACCATTTTGGAAAACACTGAATGGTGGCATTATACAATTCATAAAACATAGGAAATAACAGAGATTTTCACTTTTACTTTGATTGAATAAATAATTAAAAAATCTATAGCCTATTTTATTTTTCAATCAATATGGATAACCAAAGATTAAAGTTTATGTGGACACCGATATAATTTAAAATTCATACATTTCAATAAAATGGTTACGGGTTATATATTTTAATAACTTTGAACATATAGTTTTACGATAGTTAAATATAACTTGTCAAAATGAATTATGAACAATGATTGCATTTCGAGTTATACGATATTTAAGTATAATCAATTTCAGTCACTAGTTATTTTTTCATACTCAAATTTCATTTATTTTAACGTCAACAATACGCATCTTTAAGTGTTTATTGAAATCTCAATGAATACCTATTTATTTATTGAAATTTATCAATTTTAAATCATAGATGTAATTTTTATACATTTAACCACCAGATTATCACAGTATTTACACTGCAACAAGCTTGTTTTACAATGGTTTGAAATCATTGGGCAGTTTTTAGGAAAATTACAAAAATAATAATATATATAATACAACGCAAAAAAATAACAGTATATTTTCTTTTTGTCTACTGTGCATATATACTCATTTTCCGTAAAAAAAACTTATATTTTATACATAAATATATTTCTTTTTGAACTTGCCATACATAGTGGATTTACATGACAAAATGATTTATACATATCATATGTATTGTACTGATTTGTTTTGTCGTGATCGTTTGTGATTTAGGCAAACAAAACTACACTACAAAAAACAGAACATACGCATACCCTCCACTGCACCAGACACCCTGCCTACACTTAAATAATATTTTATGTCGCTGTATTATGTGTAAAGATCGACTATACAATAATATAGCGACAGCTCGTGACCTTTCGCGTAGCGGAGAACGCGTACAGTGATCAAAAAATTTGAAAAATATTTCTCTTGGATAAAAAATGCATTTATAGCTACATGGAACAACATCACATTATCTTGAGGGTGCATATCTATAATGCACACGTAGGGATAGGCATTTGCGCACCCCGTGTACAAAACGATTTTATGGATCTAATCATTTATTTATGGTCGTGCGTGTATCTATATGAATGTATATTGTACTTTAGAACGTATATCAAATAATAGACGATCGATAAAATATACAGGTATATATTCCTTTTTTGTGTGATTTTATGGAATATAGTATTGTATTTACGTGCTTATTGTCAATAACTATATAATATAAGTATAAGTATAAGGCTTGAACTTTATTTTTTTTTGGCTCGTTCGATATATTTCTGCGGGTAAGCTAATAAACATTAATTTGATTACTTTATAATACGAATGAATAATATAGGTATCAAACATTTAAAGCACACATGTCATTATGGTTTAGGACATATTTGGTGACAAGTGCAATTTTCAATAGTATTGGTACCTATATTATTACCTATATTATTATGCAAAAAAGGAACTTATTAAATTTTAAATTAATAATTATAAGTCTTTATTTGATATTGTTGTGGCCGTGTCATGAATTCATGACCAAAAATATTCAGACTTTGGCAAATGTATTTATCTATAATAGGTACTAATAAGTAATAACATACACATCTGCATACATAGGATACCTACACATTATATAGGTTATAATGTTGATTAATTTTAGATGTGGATAGCACACAATATTAAATTAGTGCTACATATATAATTTAAAATAAACGAACTATAATTTTCAATGTAAAAATTACTAAAGAATTCAAGAATAAAAAAAAATGAGTGCATTAAATATACATATTGCATACAATATTTATACATTTATATATTTTCAAAACATCAAAGTTTGAACCTAATAATAATATTATTATTTATGACTATTAAACCAAATTAACTAAAATATTAATATGTGGTAAGATATTAGTTATTATGTACATCAATATAGTATGCAATTTAATCCCTAATAATAACGATGAACTATCAATTTATTTATTTACTATTATTATTAATTTATTAACCCAATTAACGGCCATGCACTTTATGTCAGGTAAATTTAATTTAGGGAACATATTATTATGCTTATAATCAAATATCAATACGTACCGAAATTATAAATCGTTATTACGACGTTATAATGTTCAATTCGTTAGGTTTAATAACATACGATTACTAACAAACGAGCTAAGAAAAAAATGTATTCACAAGTTAGAAAAAAAAAAAATACGAAGCAATTAGGTTTATTAATTAATTTAAAAAATAAATTTAAATAGTATTTATTAGATTTTCTGCAAATTTAAGTACATATAATATGAGAATTTTCAGGAGCATAATACGAGTATAGTTGTTATAACATATTCAAGCGTTGAACTTACGATTCCTGGTAGTCATCATTATCATCATTATATAATTGTAATAAAGAATTATACTAAATAAGACTTGGGATAAAACCTGAGTAGGTATATATTTTTTTTTTTAGTAAATAGTTCCTATTTTTCCCTCTTTTTACATATTTCACTTTTTGGCAAGCGGATTTAAAAAACGAAAACCTTGACCTATACCCGACGATCGCTCTCTATATAACGACTTATTCACCAGATATAGGTACATATTTTTCTGGCACACTCATTGTGAACTGACAGCTACTAACGTGTAATTTTTCTTAAAAAAAATCCGTTTCTACGTAACCGATATATTTTGTCCGAGACCAATACATTCGTATTATTATATTTTCAACATGCCAAGTTTTAATATCATGTCATAGATACACATATTATTCTGTATCACTACCTTGGTTCAGGGGCGGACACATTATTTTCTCGTGTTGGTGTAGGGAATACTTATAAATCATGACAAAATAACCTATTGGCCATTGCAAAATATATATTTCATTTTGTCCATCATATAAAACCAAATATCAACAAAATATTTTCATAGTTATAGAAATTCTTATACCTGTACAAACCCAGAATTTAGGTACCTAACTATGTATTTTTATGATTGCTGTTTTATTTATGTGGCGTTAATAAGAGTGGGTTGAAATGGTCGTTTTTGGTTAAACCATTGTAAAAATAGTTTGTAGTTTTAGACATTTTTATACATAATATAGATTTACTATGAATAGGTTATAAAGCTAGAATAAAATTAGGTAGGGATCTACCTATTTGTCAAAAATCGAAAAACAAAAATGTTAATCAGACTTCAGAAATAATCTAACAACAATAAAAAATATTATTAAACATTAATTAAAAAACTTTATCATGTCATATTTAAATATTTAATATTACCATATATTACGTTCATCAAAGACCGTGGTTCTATAAAACCAAGTTTTTAAAAAAATGTATACACCTACTTCTTTTATATTAATATTTAATGCCTAACCGTGGTATTTGTTTGGGGATATCAAGTGTCCAAACGTTGTGTGGATTTTGAGTACCGAATCGTGCTGCACCGGTTACCTACTATACATAATATATCAAGGTTGACTATCCAGCAATTCTTCGAAAAAAGTTATGTTTATTACAATTGAATTTAATATCCATCAAGTTAAAGTTAAAAATGCTGTTTACAATTAGAAACCTACACAGTTTAAAAAAAAAGTAATCTAATACAATAGTCAATGCCGTATAGGTACAGGACTTTAATATGGGGGGGGGGGGGTTATCATAATAATAACATTTTATATAATAAAAATATTTATATGTTTTCCATGGTGTGACCCACCCCCCTACGGCTATGACTATAGTCTATAATAGTAGTAATAATTTATAATGCTTTACTTTATTTTCTGTTTCTTGATAAAAAAATGTTTTATATAGGTTGACCATTGACATAAAATACTCTTTATAGTTTATATGATCACGTATTAATTAAAAAAGTAGATAATTTTTTTTTTAAAACCGTCCAATTAATATATTTTTTCCATTTTAAACTTGTCGAGTTACATTAATTTATGGTCTGTGAACTATTAATTTCTAACACAACGATCTTGTGTTCACTTAATTTGAATTAATTATTTTCACTAACTTGCCCACCTTTGATAATGCAATGAAACTTACATACAACGAACTTGGAAATTTAAAAAAAATTACTGTTTAACGAAATACTTTTGAAAAACAAATATGTATTAAATTCTATTTAACGATTTAATTTCTAATATTTCTAATACGATTTTTTTTTTTTTGCTAATTAGACCTTTTAACATAGAAAGTTCACTGTATATAAGCTAAATATTATAGCACTGGGATTTTATACATTTTCTCGATAGCTGATAACAACACACAAATTATATTTATTTAATTTATATAATACGAATTTTTCGCTGCCCACGAGACTTTGTAATATACAAGTATAACTGTACATATCAAATATTGCCATACGAGTAAAAAATACAGTATATTATAGTACCGGATTTTTATAGATTTTCTCGATAACCAATAATCACAAGAAAGTTATATTTGTTTAATTCTATTTAACGAAATTCTCTATAATACTATTATTTTGTTGCCCATGAGACTTCGTAATATGGTAGTTTCACTGTATATGCGGTTACTACCAAGATTTTATACATTTTCTCGGTAACTGATAACAAAAAAAAATAATGAAATTAATTTAATTTTACTTAACGGAATTCTTTATAATAAGATTTTTTTTTTACCCATGAGACTTCGAAGAATAGAAATTTCACTGTATATTCAAGTTCCAGGATTGTAAACATTTTTCCGATAACCGATAGCAAAAAAATAATGTTTCCTCAGGGGGGATTATTCCCCCCATATGTACGGGTTGAAACTTAAAAACAATCGCTGGTATGTTATATTCTTGCAGTGCACCCTTTCGTCTCTCCCTATGTCGAACTCGACCACGAGATAAGATGCAGTCAGCTTATTTTATTATGTACAGCGGCGTGCGATCGGCTTGGCATGAAGACATCTCGAGCTTAAAGCTTTTTATTTCCTGATCGCCTCTCCGTGCTGTCGACGTTCTTGGTTTACTTTGGCTTACGCGTTTGTCAATAACAATTGTTTTCGTTTTTTAACAGACGCGATAAAAGATGTATCTCGTCGTAATTTTGTGGATAGTAAATTCTGGTTCGGGGTATGGCGATGGGTATTATATTTTACCAAGTTGACAAACTTATTGGCTATTATATTTAATGTCGGGCCTATTGGGGGCATTAAGTAGTTAGATAATTATTTATTGTCAACTTAATAACTAAAATAGTTTATTTAAATAACTTAGATGTGTCAAGTTAATTTGAATAATAACACCAAAACGTTAAGTAGATGCATGTTACATATTATACCTATATAACACATATGCATATACATTTAAAATTATATCTAATTATTTTTGTTTAATCTCGCTATAAATGTTTATAAAAAAAAAACTTTTTTATTATTTTACTAAAAAAATATTTACAATATTTACCGTACAATAAGTATAATGAGTACATTTTATAATGAATAGTTATTGGCAAAAGGTTAGCATTTATGGGCAGGTACTCAGCAGTGCCACCCGATATCAGTTAAAAACTAACAACTCAAACATTATTTTCACTTAGTTAGAACTTTTTTGTTCTGATTTAAATTTATTATTTTCCAGGATATAAAATTCAGTTAAACGTAAAAGGATTTGCCATGTTAAAACCAAAATAATATGATAGTTATATTATTTATTTTTTTGATAAATGTATAGTAAATAATAATACCTATAATAGTACTATTTTATGATTAAATAATAATAATAATAATAATAGTAATAATATGGTTGACATAATTATATAAAATAGTGTTTTTTAGTTATTAGTTGTTTCTGATTAATTTTGTCACGTAGATAAAACCTATCACTTTTAACACCATAGTTATGATCTAAAAGATTCTATTTAGATCACTATTGAATAAATATAATTTGTAAAATGTATTGTTTTGACATATTTTAATTCTGGGGAGCGTTTTGTGAGCTTGAAATGTGAGCTTGAATTATAGAGCATTGAAAACCAAGCATAGATGGTATTTCCAGCTAGGTATGTACAAAAATGTGGATTTTTGAAAAAAATCGATGTAGAAAACATTTAGCTTCTGAGCTCACGCAATAGATTGATGTAATAATATTGTAGTAAAAACAAATATGTAAAATCTACAACCATTACTATATAGCTAATGTGTATAATAGAAGCATATATTTTATACAAAATAGCAGTGGCAAAGCATATGTGTCTATAGAAAACACACTACTGAAATGTTGAAAAAAAAAAATCAAACATGACAATATTATTAAAACCAGCTCTACTCGTATTCAAGACAATATCACATTGAACGGTGAACAAAAGAATGGTGAGACCATATCACATCATAATATCACAACAGTTTCCCAATTCCCCTTGCACGCAAGAATGAGATAACGTCTCAAATTTATTTCACTTATTTGTATACTGTATTTGGATGTTTATTGGATTCACCTGCTACAAAGGGCTTCGTCATCTCACGTGTGTGACTCACAGGCCACAACTAGTACATTCGAAAAATACTATAACAGTATAAAAAAAAAATGTTGTTAATATTATATTATTTTTATATATGTTATGATATTCAAATGTGTAAAATAAATATTTTATTTAAATATAATAAAACCAAATTATTTGTCCGTATTCCGAGTGGGTAGACATTGTGTCATACTCTAAGCTCATTAGTCATTGTCTCCTTTGACGCTTCGCAACTACAAATGGTAAGTTATTCTTTCAAAACTGTAAAAGTTATATAATACATTTTTGCGAGTTTCAAGCATCTTGAAATATTTTAATTTTTGAAATTGTTTAGATATTTAACTAGATTATTCCATTTCTTTTAAATTTTAAATTATGGATCTATACCATCACTATGTGGTTTTTATGTTTAAAACAAAGTCATTTTAATTATAACATAATAGTGATGTTTTGATTAGATCTTAAATATACCAGTGAAGCAGCGAACGTAAGTGAAATGATAGAAAATGTTTATATGGAAAAGGATGTAGACTTAATTACAATAAAAACGATTTTTTATTTTATTTTACATATGCACATACACAATCTATACATTTTGCACAATAAGCGTATAAGATAAGAGTAATAAAAACATGGATTGCTTGAGGAAGAAGCCACCCATTAGTGGCACTTGCTAAAAACGATTTTGAAGTTTAAATATAGTAGGTAGGTTACTTATATTTCCACCGTAACGGACAAAGTTTTATCACGGCTATTGTAACGCGATTTAATGAAACTCAAGAGTTTGAGTCCACATTTACAGTTTTTATCGGCAAAATCCAAATAAGATTTATGTGTCATTAAATCCTCAGATGGTTTGGCTCAACGATTAAGCACTGCAGATTAAACGGAACCAATACTTATGGCTTTTAATCATTAAGCACTTTCTCGGGGAAAACAGAACCTGGCTATTAATAAGTAAATTATCGCGGAAAGATGAATCGCATATAAAATAATATGTCTGAAATATACTGTATCGGTTGATGCGTTTCTTAAGTTTTCCTTTAAAAATAACGAACTGGATTAACTGTTACAGCGAAACTTTTATAATACATAATATAATGAAATTTTGTTTAACAAAATTTTCTGCTCAATGAATTAATATTGTTAAGAACCGTAATGAAATTATAACCAAATTATAACCAAATTTTTTATGTGATTCTATTTAACGAATTTCTCTGGGTTGCAAATATTTTTATCTGTTGCCCTTGAGGCTTCGTAATAATATGAAAGTTTCACTGTATTACCATGTTTAACCACAGTTTCAGATGATGGCACGAGAAATCTAATTATAATATTCATTTACTGAGTACATATTATTTACCCGCATATTTCCTATATATAACATGACGTGTCAAAACGTGTGTTATTTTGCGTAAAATATATTAACTACGAAAATACCATAACGTGTGCTCCGCAGCATATATTGTTTTAAATTGTTCAGAAAGTTTTTAAAAACTACGAAAATACCATAACGTGTGCTCCGCAGCATATATTGTTTTAAATTGTTCAGAAAGTTTTTAAAAGTTCTTTCACTGACGTTCGGTGGTGACACGCGAGTGGTTTTATTTTATCGTTAAACGTAATTAATATTTTTGAATTAAACTCCTACGATTAAAAATAATATTATTATACTGTTTTGCGATAATGTTGCGTAATTTGGAAGGAAGATTAATTTTATACATTTTACATTGCAGTATTTATAATACTGCACTTCATTATATGTTTTTATTTCTGCGTATTTGATGAAGATTGTAAGTCTTAAACCTAAAATGTAATACAACTGTGGTACAATAGTTGTGTACCTATAATATATTATTATACGAATGGCCGCTATGGCTGGACAATGGACATTGCTCAGTGAAGTGCATGCCGTAGTCTTGTGTACACAAATCAGTGCAGGGCGTGTATATAGATGGTATTTATTTTTACTTTAAATTTGAAAGCAATGATTGATCGTCATTTCAGAAAAAATATATCCTGATAAGAGATCGGTTTATTTATAGCGACTCAAAGTCCCAAACTTTAAGTGCTTTAAAAAAAAATATATATATATAAATTTCTCAAAATATTTTAAATATTATATAAGTAGGAATAGTAGACAGGATTAGTCAAATCAATTAAAATGTTTAAGAATTTAAGTATATTAAACCAAAAACTACAAAATATACTTTTTCCATGATACATTACAAAACAAAAAAAAAGAGAAAGTCAAACTTAGTAAAATTATTATTATTTAATATAATTTTAATAATATTAAAAAAATCTATTGTTTTAGACATATTATACATTTATACGTATAGTACAAATTCAAAATGAGTTGTTAGTTTATTACTTAAAATTTAAAAGCAATAGTACTACTATAAATAATAAAGTTGAATACCTACTATTCTTGAAATTATTATTAAATGTCGTGCCACAGGCAAAACTTTTATCGTTCAAAAAAAAGTTGTAAAAGTATTGTATTTTAATTAAAACGTTATGCATGTTAAGGTGTATATATTATAATATTATAGTAGTTAACCTTGTCTTAAAGTCTTGGGCCTTACATGTGGAAATACCACTAGGCTTAAAAAAAAAAAATTCATAATAATTAATAAGTTTCCTCAAATGTGGTGAATGGTGATGCATTTTATATGAACTTTTGCATTTTCTCGTCACACTCGCCCCACCTGATTGCGTTTTTTTTATTTTTATCTTCTTTCGCCTTCTAACGAAAATATTTGTTTTACGCTAAACTCGGAGACAACAACACCCTCTTCGATTGGTCACGTGCGTCGTAACCGAATACAATATAATACACACCACCATCAATCGTTCGGCCGCCAAATCAAAATTGTTAATATTTACCACAGTCGTATATATATATAGCTCCAGAAGGGTATTAAACATTACACCCGTATGCCATATACACTGCACATTGTATAAAGTGTATAATACGCACGTGCTGGCCGGATAAAAGGGGAGGCGAAATTATATATAAATGGAGCCTGGGGCGTGAAAATTATAAAACCTAACCTTGCAACGTTTTAAAACCCGGAAAAATTAATATTCTTTTTCACTATTACCCTGTTCTTTCAATAAAATTGCAGTATATTGTGAGTACAATAGTATTATCATCGCGTCGTTTAATTTTTATTGTGTTACACACTGACCATTTCGCGTCAACATGCAACGAATAAGCAAATTATTACAATAAATAAACCAAATTAGGTTAACAAATAGACAAATACCTAATATTGTTACAAATACTCAAATTTAATTTTGGTTTATAAGTTAAACAATATAATATTTTATCGCTTATGATTATTTGTGTACAACACTACATGCAGTTATTGTAAATATTAATATTTTGTTTTTATTATTAAAAATAATAAAATACAGTATTGTAGGCTGGTTTGCCATTATTATATTTAAAATAATATAGTTATAACCATTAAAACAGCTTTTGGCTAATCAATAATAGTTTGTTCATAAAATCTACCCGCATAATGATAAATTTTATGAGTACCTACCAGGTGATGGTTTAGTTTATATTTGGCTAGATAATTTGGTTTTAATTTACATAAATACGTTTTGAATGTTTTAATGGCAGTGAGTACATAATGATTACTAGTGAAATTGAAAAGTTAAGTTTCCAATCGATTTCTGTTTTGAAACGATAAACATGTTACAGTACAAATGAAGAAATAGTAAATGTAATTCATCACTGGGTATCATATATACAATGTCCTTGGTTTTCAAGAAATGTGAATAATTATATACATAGTCCGACAATATTGTATAAAATGTCCAGTAGGTACTGAATGTACCAAGTGGAAAAATGTATAATATTATATTTGGATTTTTTTGATTTATCGAAGTTTATTGACATTTATAATGTAAATCAGATAATTAATTATGATTTTAAAATAAAAAAATTAACCTAAAATAAAATAAAAATTCCAGACTACCTACAAGCCTAGCTAACAGCCAAACTTCTGTTAGTGATAACTGGACTTCGACAGGTACATCATCAATATTAAAAATACTTCTCCTTGCAAATTTATTTTTACTGTAATAATGCTAACACATTTGATAGTTTGATTGTGTCTAATTTGCAATTGTTGAACTTGTAAAGCCTACTTCAGTTTTATCATTGTATACAATAACTTGTAAATAATATGGAAAATACATATTTACAATTCACTTTACCCAAATATTGTGTTCATACGGTGTAATACCGTAAAAAGTGAAAAAAGATAAAATAATAAAAACGAATATGATAAAATTTGTGTTTTTTAATTAAAGTGTTATGGTGGAAGCTGGTTAGTGGTTTTCAACGATATTATATATAGCCCTATAACCTTATCCTCAAATTTTTCAAAGAAGTTTCAGGATTGTGGATCCGAGAATCGCTTGGGACAATTTCATATAACATTTAAATTAATGCAGTAGGTAGGTACTAGTGTATTTTCGAAATTGACTAAATTAGTTGATCGAATAATATATATCACATATAGATAGGTTACGGTTAGATAAGGTATATTATTTATTATACACTCATTATCAGTCTCCGAATTGGATGCTGTATGGAGTTCAGTTACCTATTTAAAGTTGAGAAATATGATATTAATGGGTAATATTTCAATTAAAGCAGTACTAGCATATTTATATTATTCATTTGTTATGAAATTAAGACACACTGAAATTGATATTTTAAATTTTATAACTGATAGTATGTGGATATGGATATTATTACAATAATTGTATACTGACGTAATAATATCCAGAAATTGTATACTAAAACCGATTTCTCCACTTGTACCGTAATATATATATTATTATGTGTATATAATATAACACTATAATGATCCGCTCACCCCATCACCCACCACCATCATCAGTGCAAGTCTTCAATATTCTCGAAACAGTCAAAAAATCACTTAGAAGCGTCATATACCCACCTGATCGGTGCCGTGTTGTTAAATGTGAGTTTTACGCGTGTATTATTGTACTTTTGCCATTAAAAAAAAAGGAAAATCCCCGGGGAAACGTGATGCGAACCATCAATCTCCCCCCCCCCCCAACTATGGCGTCGCGTCATATTACATCATAATATATATTATTTTATAATATTACACACAGCATTATATACATATGGCAATAATAACAAAAGCACTCACTACACTCTCTATTGTTTATATACGCCGAAAAACATTAAATTATCATTATATAATTGTACGGCAAAAAAGGAATTATTGATGGCTGTGGCTGCGACGTTGGTATGTCAATTTCCGTAAAGAATTTCGTCTGTAATTCCGCAAATTGCTTAGCCGCTATTCGATGATAATATTGCTGCCGAGTTCCGGCTTAAGCTTAAATCATTAAATATTGTTGTTAATTCTGATTTCGGTTTCGGTTATTAAAATTACAGAGTAAAGGGTTATGGTTTTAGTTTTAGTGATTACCGGTATACCTAATAGGTACAAATTGGTTTTTAAAGAGGAAATAAAATAATCAATAAGATTTAATAATATATAAGAGATAAAAAGCAAAATAAATAATAATATAGTAATTAACATAGAAAACGCAATCTGTGTTATTTTATATACTAATTGAGAAACTGAGAAGGTAATATATATTACCTATATTGTATAATTGTACGTTTAGCCGCTTAGGATATTTATTATTGAAAGACTGAAGTTATAGGTTACATCAATATTAAATTATTAATATATCTAATAAAAATAATATAAATATAAAAAAATTACACATTGGCAGTTATTATTTTTATGTGTGAGTGGGAGGGTAGCTTTCATATTTACCCTTATGGATAAAGTGTTCGTGACGCCACTGAACTAGTTACTCATTTAGCGTGACGAATCATGCAAAAAATCTCGCAAATTTTCTTGGTAGAACCTTAGCCATGAAACATTATCATATAATTGTTAGGTAATATTAATTATGAAATACTCGCAATGAGGGTATACCCACTGTGTGCGGTGGCTACGTGACAATATTCTAACGAAACACCTGCAGACCAATACAATATTGTTGTGTTAATGCTTACCTACGTTATAGCCAGCACGAACCAAGTGCGAGCTCGAGGGGTGAAAATAACTTTTTCGGAAGTAATTTTACCATATATATTACGTAGAATCCGAATTGACCACCATATACGGCTCATAAATAGTTGGTGAAAGGTATAAAAAAAATAGGGCGTGGTAATGCGTCGGTTATTGTATTTGCAGCAGTCCCCCTTCCTCAAAGTACCAACAACAGCTAAGGCAGAAATTTTTATTTGAACATATTTTTTTGTGTACTTCAAACAAATCGGGGTTTTTAGATTCTGATCACTCCGATGAATGACGTACCTATTGATTTTACAATGATGTGGGTTTTTATATTTTTTTTATTTATGTCTATATGTAAACGATAAGAAGTCAAAATAATGCTTCGATTTTAAACTTCAGTATCTTGTTCGATGGGAGAATGAATCAAGTTGGTGCATTGGGGATAGGTTAAAATTTAAAATTCCCAGTAATTTTCAAAAGCACCAATTTTTTTTATAAATATTCAAAGTTTAAATTTTGACGAAATGTACCAAATAAAAGTCGTAGTAAAGTATAATATTATGTATAATTACTGTACATAATATAACTGACCATTTACGGGAAATTTATAAAATAACTAGTTAAACTATAAATTATAATATGATTTAAAATCACCTTCATTTTGTCAGTGCATATGACTATGAAGTATAGATTAAATTATATTTATACCCTTTCTGGACGAAAGCTTAAAAACATTAAAAATATAAATTTTTTTTTGTGAATTTCGATTTTTTACCTATATCTAAGATAGGGTATTAACAAAAAAATCTATTTTTTTTGATCCTTGAACATTATTTTATCCTGGGACTCAAAAGTCCCGTCAGTCTTTTACGGTCTGGACTTATAAGTCCCGTCAGGCATTTAGGTTATTTTTCTTATACATATAAACAATACAAAAAAAACACGTTTACCTAAGGATTTTTTTATTTTAATTTTAAAAAAATACAAACGATTACAATTTATAGAAAATTTTATTTTTTTATATACTATTAAGATGTTTTTTTATAATTCATGATACTCAGAAAAGCAGTTTTTTTTTTTATTGACACAGATGGACCTTGCAATACGAGCATTTTGAATGTGGTCTTGACTCAATACCTTTATTGCTGCATACTTCACATCTTCCACGTTGTGTTCCGAATGTTGGATGATGGATACCTAGATTTCCAGTGCGGACGTCTCTTGGCATAGAATAAGCAGATTTTCTTCTTTTTAAATTTTTTTGGATTTGAGCTGGTGATTTTTTTTTTCTGTGGTAATTGTTTGGTTAGTAAACCTCGTACTACAGCTCTTCTGTATTCCAACACCGGAATTTACTCAAATAAGGTACAATAAACTACATAAGAATTTACAAACATAATATCGATCAAACCAAAAAACAATCTGTGCCACCACTTGCGAGATTTTCTATCTATATCATACAATGCACGTAATCTGTCAGCATGGTCTACTCCACCCATGTATGAATTGTAATCTGAGACCACAGTTGGACATGTTACTGAAACTGAAGTACCATCCTTTTCTTTCCTGTTTACAGATGTAACTTCAGAACCATGAAAATTAGATATAAAGTTGACAGCCTTATTATCCATCCACTTAAAAAATGAAATCCCATCTGGTAAAAACTTTTTATCATGTTCGCCTCTCTTCATTTTTTTGTCTGTACACATCTCTGTAGGTAACCCTTTTCTGTTTGTTCTTATTGTTCCGCAAGCTAGAGTGTTCTCTAATTTTAGTTTCTGCACTAAAGGTAGTGAAGAAAAATAATTATCAAAGTATATTTCTCGGTGTTCGTTCCAAATTGATTTGGTAAGTTCCAAAACCACTCGTTCACCCAGTCCATATTTGTCAAACTCATGGTTTACAATTTCTTCCTTGCCTTGATAAATTTTGAAAGCTAACATATTGTATCCTTTTCGATCTGCAAGGCTCCAAATTTTGTAACCTCTCTTTACTGGTTTCATCGGATTATATTGCTTCAATGTTGACCTACCCTTAAATTTCACCATACGTTCATCAACACTAACTTGTTTTGTACCAAAATAGTTACGTTTGAAAGATTCATTAAGTTTATCTATTATTGGTCTTAATTTGAACAGCTTATCTTTGTTGCTTGTAGGCAATAATGTACTGTCATTACAGTGTAGATGAATGAGAATTTTTTCAAACATATCTCGTGACATAGCATTTGATACAAGTTTAACTCCAAGATCATCTGATGTACTCCAATAATCTTTATATGACGGTAAACGGTTATATCCCATCAAAAAGTTAATACCTAAGAATACTAACATATCTTCTCTCTGTATTCTAAGTGTTTTATTTTTCTGTGTGCCATATAAGTTTGTTTGATAAACCAAATCATTCAAAATTGATTCAACAAATACCATAAATACATCTGTGGGGGTGTTTCATCTACTAAATTCAATCAAATTTACTCCTTCAGGTCTACAATATTCTGGTCTAACAGTATCCATATCTGTCTTTCTTAGCCAAATTCTAGGTCGTAAATTGTCAGTCTGATCTTCCTCCTCAGCCTCAACGTCCTCTAAAGTTCTAACTGTATTCTTTGATTTAGGCTTGGTCACTATCTTTTTACTTTTTTTAGCTAAAAAAAAATATATATATCATGTCATTTTATTTCATTAATAGTAGGTAGCAGTACATTTATACAAACATTACATGTACTCACTTGCTTTTTTTTTACCCTTATTTTGAGTTTTCTTAGGAACATATTCTTCATCTGACGATGATTCAATATCTAAAATATCAAAAAAATATCATTGAAAACTAATATAAAACAAAATTAAGATTTGAATATAAATTTCATAGAATAAGTACAATAAGTAAAATTTGTTATATAAAAATATATACATGTGTGTAATGTATACATCACCTATTCCAAATATTAATTTACCTTTATTGGAGTTACCATCAGTAGTGGGAAGGTTGTCATCAAATACAACATCTAAAAAAAAGTATTTTTCTTATAATTAAGAATTTTATAAAATATAAATAACTAATAAATTAAATAAAATAAATTAACTAATTAAATAAATAAAATATAAATTAATAAAATAATTGATAGAATAAAATATAAATAACTAATCAAGAAAGTAAAGTTACCTAAGTTTTGTATATCAAATTCTTCAACATTTTCAACTTTATCCAGTGGATCCAGTGGATGACTATTATCAATTTCATCAAAATCAGAATCTTCAAACTCTGAAACGATATCACCATTGTCAGGAATTTCCTCCAAGTATCTCTCAATTTCTTCAATCTGTATTGAATTCATTTTCTATGACAAATAATATTCCAAATTGTAGTATTTTGAATTATTTTATGATTAATTATCACTAGGTATGGGAACAAAACTGTTAATGCCTGATGGGACTTATAATAGTCGAGATTAGATTACATGATATAAAACATTACCTATGTAATATTAAAATACTATTTATGAATGATAAAATACATTCTATACATATAATATAACTAAAAAAATAAATAATATGCTCACTTACCTATATTACAACCCTTTCAAAAAAATGAAAAACACAGGAACACAGCTTGACAAGTGGATTCGAAAAATCAAAAAACGAAATGATAATTTTTAATAATGATAACAGACTATAATCACAACTATATATTTTTTTTCTGATAGTGTATGGGCCATAGAAGTCCCGTCAGTCAGTATGACCACTTTATTAATATTCTTTAAATGTATACAGATTTTATATTTCGATGGACTTTAAAGTTCCGTCAGTCCAGAAAGGGTTAAAAACAGAAAAAAAAGATACTTAGATAATTCATGAAATAACGCCATTTCGTAATTAGTACTTTAATGCTAAAATATATGGATTGAGACACTATGTTTTTCAATATTATGGTTAGTATAAACCATAAATCTATGTATTTAGTGTTCAAATTTTAAAGAATGTATATCACTATTTTTATGATTTTCATTAGAATTTTTTTTTTTTTTTTGATAAGTTGTTTTAAACGATGAGACCGGCGACGAAATACATTTTTTTTTATTCCTCACAGGCATTAAATACAAATCTAAAAATCAATGCGTTACTATCGGTCCTCAAAAAACTAGTACCTACACTATAGTAAATGTAGTATATAGTGAGCTTTACCTCCCACTTCCAGTAAGTTTTGTATCTCGGTACTCCAGTGTTAAATAATTAGTCGACTTCCCTAAAAACTCGTCTGGTGTCTCTCACAAAAAAAATTATATTTATACTTTACATTACACACATATTTTATTATACAGAGGTAGGTACTGCAGAACTCCGAGGGTGTCTAAGTGGGGTTTCATCGATTCCGCCACATCTTTTTATACTAGGGGATAATGTGTAATTCCGCCAGCATCGATTCCGTCAGTCCAGGTAGTCTAAAACAACCTATCGATTTTGCTAGGGAAAAAAGTTAAAGGACAACAATTATAGTTTTATTTTACTTACATATCTATATTATAAATATTATATGAAATACTTGTATAAAATGTTATCGCTAATTGATGATACGAGTACAAAAAGATACGCAAAGAACACAAAATATATTTGATAAAAAAAATCGAAGATTTATTAACAGATTATGAAGCTAAAAGAATAATTAATCCTTCAGATTTCATTAGTTTGGCATCATCACATTATAAAAAATAATATTGTACAACTTTAAACTATATTTGACTATGTATATTGTATATTGTATTAAAATAAATAATAATATTGTACAACTTTTAACATGATAAAAAAACTTTATCAAATTTGATTTGTATTACTTTGTGTTTATAATATTGTATCGTATTAATTATAATATTGAACATTAATTTATTTTTAATATTTAAATGAACTATTAAATTATTTTGTAGAAATATTATGATTTTAACAGAAACAGGTTGACAGCAGCAGGTACCAGGTTGAGGTAAAAATTGGTAGGTGGTGGAGTCTATACTGGCGGAATTGATGCTACATTGGCGGAATCGATAGATTCCTGTCTAAATTCACTAAATTTACCAGGGGATTGGACATATTATACGCACACTATATATCTCTGGAACTCGGTTATTCAGGATGTTGTCAGTGTAAATAGGGTGAGGATGGGGTTGATTCGAGGCGCATAAGCCGGGTAAAGGTTAACTAGCTTACCCGGAGTGATTTGCTCATACGGTATTGTGCCAGAATCCGTGGACTAGATGCTTCTTGCTCTTAGTTATTACATAATTGTACAGTGTCTACCTAACATATTTAACGTAAGTACTGTGTGAAATGGATTCTCAACTTTTATCGCATTGACACTATTATTATGAATTTTCGACGAATTTTTGTGTCTATTTCGAAGTTATAGGTTTTTTACCAAAATATTATGCCAATCGTACTTACTACCCTATAGTCATCGGATATTCGGATATAATTTTATCCTAAACCCATCAATATTAGGTTTTTAAATGTTGAATATTATGAATTTTAAAATTTAAATAATATTAAAGTGAAAAAACAATGGAAATTTAATACTTTTTAACTGCTATTATGACAACTTATATGGAACCTTGTATTCAATTTTCAATCTTTATGACCGAACGAATAATATTTTATTGACATTTATGGAATTAAAGGCTAAAAAATTGAAAATTGAAAATGTTTATATAAATAACTAAAAAAAACAAAAATATTTCTTTTTCATGCTGTGTGTTATTAACATGTGCGTGAAAGGGATTTACTACCTGCCGACTGTTTTATAGGAATTTATTAAATGGAATTGTCTATATGTTGAGTGTGGATCATGTAAATTTTTGCTTAGTAAATCATTAGTGTGTGTGACTTTGTATAAAACAAATAATAGATCGATCCCGCACGTACACGCACATGCCAATATCGCATTACATGAATATTAATTATTTTGTGTTTTGGTAAAAAGTATCACCTTTTTTCAATCATATTCACTAACCTATATTTATTCGATAACATTTATAATTACATATTTTAAACAAATTCGTAATGATATTTACTTGCAAACGAATTTTTACATTTTTTAACTATTTTTTGGCTTCAATATTATTAACAATTTAAAATTCTTTAAATTTAAAATTTAACTATCTAATATTGAACGGTTTAAAGAGTTCAATTTCAAAAAAGTAGAAAATTTGTTTCAAATAAACTGCTTCTTAAATATGATTTAAGAAGTTTTATCAGATGATTAGGATAGTTGGTACAAATGGCATAATACAGGTATATTTTGGTAGAAAACACTGGCGGGATCGAATCCCCATAATATTATTTGTCATTTCCTGCACTGTATAAGTTGTGACTTTATGGTTACTGACGCAGTGAAGCCCTGGTTCATAGCATGCTGGCTGCAAACCAATGACCCGGAAAACATCAAACTATCGAAGGAGATCGTTGAATTTGTACTATTAAAAAATATGTGAAAGGCAATATTAAATAAAACAAATAAAACGGTTAATTTCGGATAACTGGGGGAGGTTTATTATTGTTTGTGGAGAAAGCCAACTGGCGTTAAACTCCAACAGAAATAAAAATTAACACAAAAAACAACAGGTCGATGAGAGCTTAGGTCACCCCGTTATAAATAACATACACACACACATATATATATATACACTATACAGGTATATAAGTTCAAAAGGGGCCATCAATTCTGTAAACTCGATCGGTAAATATTACCAAAAAAATATGTGCACATATGTCATATACTATACCAATGCTGCCATGCTGGACAAGGTGTATAAATAAATAATAACATATTTTAACCATTGCAACCATTGCAAGTTGTCTTGGCACTCAAATACCGTTAAAATTGAAAAAAAGGGGGGGTCCTGAAATCTATACTATATTGATAAAAACAACAATTATTGGCCAGAATTTGACAAATGCTTTAATTTATTGAGATTTTTACCACAAATTTACACACGCACATATCGAACACAATACCCAGGTAGCTCTAAGAATTCATCGGTATGTGGGAGGGGGGTCGTGGTATAGAAGATGGATTAAATACACGACGCTGAGTTACAAAGTACTCATAAAAACATGTTTTTACAACAACCGGATACCATTCAAAAATATACAAGTTTATTTTCGATTTATAAAAATGCAACCCCTCTTATGTCCATCGTCGCCATCCCTCTTTCGTGGACGCATGGGATTTTGCCTTCAAAAAGTTTTTAACGTATCGAATAAAACCAAGTTTATGAAATAATGATTATGAAAAGATTAAAATATTCTTATAGAACCAATCACATGATATTATTCTATTTTCCATTTGTTTAATATGGTACCCACAATTACCATTTTTATAATAAAAAAAATGACCTATACGTTTCGCAAACCCTCGCCTGTACAATTAAAATGATAACATATTACATAGATTTTAAACAGGCAAATCGAAATCACAGAATCACACGGTAGTTATGTGCGATTAATGTTTTATATATTATGTATGATATCCGTAAAAAAGGGGATGCACCGAGCTGAGCAGCTATAGCTATGAAACGGGAGTAAATTTAACAACCGGACGTATTCAGCATACATATAATACGTCGTCTACCCAAATTCTGCGTACGATAAATCCAATTAATCCGTGAATGTATTGCATTTGTTTAAATTGTTGATGATTAAGTTGATTAACCAATCAGACCGAAAAGATTATCGGTGGCATAAAAAAAAATACGATAATTTGTGTACGATAAAGCGCGAGCATTCACTGTCGATAAAATTTATTTTGTCCGGTTCACTAAGGATTATGTTATAAATAAATAAAACTATGTAGTAGGTGCAGGTGCCTATAAATACCCACACATATATTTGGAAATTATTTTCCTATTTTAATAAATTAAATACTACCAATAGGCACCTGTAAACCATAAGCTTTCATGTAAATAAATGTAATAATCATTAATTTTATACATTACATTCTGAAAATTTGATATCGTCTTTACAATTAAACATTATTTGGTAATATAGGTCGGTTATATTGTATCAATGTATCATATTATGTATTTTGTATTATATTGTATAACATAATATAAACTATAACTTGTAACTACAATGGTAAAATTTATTAGAAAGCAAAAAAAATTATTTTTAATATTTATACATCTGTACATATTGTTAACATTTATTTATCAAACAACCCTTGGTAGACAATGGTATAAAATACCTAAATAAATACCCACCACATACTTTTATTTAAAAATTAATAATTATTTTATAAAAATTATAAAATATATGTAATTTTGGCTCTAGTAATAATACTATTTAGTATTTACTATAGGTACTAAGACATTTTTCACCCATTTTAAAATGTTGATATATTAATATTAATTATTATAATTTTCAAATCATCATATCCATACTTACAAATAATTATTCATGGTCAATAAAGTTTAATTAATTTTAAAAACTATTCATTTAAAATTTAAAAAAACTCATCTTTATTAAAAATGTATAGGTATGAAAAAATGATGATTCTGAGAATACTTTTTAAATGGTATAAAAAATTATAATATTTTAAAATATGTTCTTTAAACAATTTTTCAAATTCCAAAAACAGAATTATTACAAATTCATTTTTAAAACAAAAAAGGTGGGAAAATATGATGATATGTTAAATTTAATTAAAAAAACTATTCTCTTGTCATCCTATAACAAAGATATATCATAAAATTATGTTTTTTGATATTAAAATTTATTGAAGTCATTTATTTTATTATTAATATTACAGTAAGTTAATTTAATTTTTGTTGAAAACATTGCAATTATTATATTATTAATATTTTTTCATTATAATAGTACACATTCGTATAATTTATGACTGATATTAATTGTTGAATCAATATCACTTTACCGTAGATAGGTGTGAAAAGTTTATGGTATAAATAACCAATAGCTATTGGATAAAATATGAAAATTTTGTTAAGACCACAGGATGGTGAGTAAATGATAAATAATAATAATCAGTAGGTAAATATTTAATGGACTTAAGGGCATTTTTTACGTTTGAGATATTTTTGACACATTTCATAAAGTCATACCTAAAAGTTTAAAATAAATTGACTCGTAGGCATAAAATGACAATACATGTATCATACAAAAACGAATATGGGTATAGGTATCAACTATATTACCAACATAGCATTATAGGAATAATGTTGATGGGTGGGTGGGCGGGTAAGAGGGTTGAAGTTCATTACACCCAACGACACCATTATTTTTAGAGATCGCCTCAAGCCTGAAACTACTAGGGTAAGATCCGGAGACTATAATTGTGCGTAATACGAGATGTTGAACTTGAGAGTGCAGTATGCGCGAAATTAGAAAAACTATATAGTACCTATGTAGAAAGATTCGTTATTTGTTTTTCTTTCATTTTATAATCAATACATAGAATTTGATTTAATTATTGTTATATGATCAAAAATCTATTCTTTAAACATGTAATTTGACATTTTGAAGTTAAATTTCTTCCGTAAATAATGATGGTTATCGGTTGTTCACATAAAATAAATGAATAATTCAATTTACTGATGTTACTGTCTTAAACATTCAGACTGATAGTATGTTTCGTTGGCAGTCACATAGTTTTGTAGGTATACAATCTGATAGGAGAACGGGTAAATCCTTAACGGTAAGTACCTTATTTGTATGTTAAGTAACAGGTATAAATAAAAAGCGTAAAACATAAAAAATATAAAATTTAGCTTGTAGTAAAATTTGATTAATTTTTTTTTATTTAAAAGTATTAACTACCATGCCTAAAACCAACTGCTGAAATCTTTATAAGTTATAACTATAAGCAGTGTGACAATATCTAGCAGGGCCTCACGCTTTTTATAATCATCAAAAATCTTTAAAAAAAATATATTTATACCTGTAACTTACAAAAGTCATTATTGTTCAAATAAATATAAAAATGTAATTAAATATCTATATATAATAATATATGTATTATAATTAATATATATAAAAACACACACGTATTATATACCTATATATTGAAAACAATTAAATATTGCTGCAGCTATTTTTAGTATTTTATCTTTTTTTAATATTTAGGTGTTGGTATAAGACGTGGGCGGGTGAGTGTTGAAATTTTTTTACTGTGTCATTGAAATAATAAGTTCACACCACCACTGACTTTAAGTATACTTTAAATAATATATGATCACAATTTTGTAAGCATAGTATAATTTATTTATCCACGCATATTATTTACATGAATGGGTTCCTTTTTATATTTGAAGATAAAATCATTTTTCCATGACCGGTCATGCGGCCAATTTTATTTTATCAATATGTTTAGCCTATTAAAGTACATGGCGTCCTGAATGTTTACGCAAGTCTTGTTGTAAGACATTGAATTGTACACATAAACAATTTTGGGTTAAAAATAAATTGATAGTTACTATAATATAGTAATATTTTACTACTTTATTTCTATATGTATAATATAGGTTCAACTTATTTGCTATAGGCATTGTTAAGTCCATTCATGATTTTATTGAATTTAACCAATAATATAGGTACTATTATACACAATAGTCGACAAGGAATTCAACATTTTAAAATTTTATATTCAATTATCGATTTAATTTCAATATTTTCTATAAACATTATGATTTCTATTGATGTGTTATTTTAACTTATTACTTTTTAAGAATCTTAATTTAAAAAATATTCACTGGTAGCAGGATTTTAAACAAATTATTTAATATTAAGTTTCAATTTAAAATGTTCACATTAGCTGTGCACTTATTAATTTTACAACATTTTTACAACAATAAAGTATAACATTTGTAATATTGTCAGCTGTCTGTAGGAGCCTCTTGTTTTTCAGTTTTCACAATTTATTTTTTTACGTGTTCTTCACCTTTTTTTTGTGATGTTTTAATTTGGTTATTTTTATCACACGTCGAACCCATAAAACATTACTGGGTTTTTTTTAATAGAAAATCCATTTCAAGATCGACTTAAAAAGCGGGTGAGTGGATGTCGCTCTGCTGTACAGTAGATTACAAGTGGGTCACTGTTTAATGGATAACTCAAATCAATTTGCACATTTTCGTGATTTTTACGTATTTTGTCAAGATTTGAACTTGATTGAACTTCACTCGAAAATGCTTGTAAAAAAAATTGTGATTGGATTTTTAGTACTTTATAAATGTAATTTTATCAATATACTAAGAGCCTTGTATCAAATTTTAAAGCTTTTTTACTCAACAAATAAATTTGTTTTGACATTCATAGAAAAAAAAACTCAACAAATTGAAAACTCATAATGTCCGTAAACAGCTCGAAACAAGTCTAAATATTTTGAAAATTTGGAAAATTGAATCATTTATAGAAAGTGCTAATATAAATAACCAGTGAATGTCCATGTACCTACGGTAATTTGTTTTAGAGTAACACCGAAAACCAAAATCGATTTGGCATAGAAACATTCGTTTCGTCATTTTTTTATTTTCAGGTGCATTTGAAAATTACTGGGAATTTTAAATGTTGACCTCCCCAATTCACCAACTAGATTTCCTTCCCCATCGAACAAGATACTGAATTTGAAAATCGTAGCATTATTTTGACTACTTTCCGTGTACACAGACCACTCAGAATCTAAAAATGTATTCATTTCAGCGGTTCTAAAATATTTTTATCTTTGATTTCATAATCTACTAAAATTTCTCAGTTACAAATTTACAATTACTAATACAGTAGTACTATATATAGGTATATATTATATTTTATCAAAGAGAAAATAGGTCACTCTTTGAATCAAACGCAAAATCTTGTTTACATCCATTCCAAAATAAAAATCGTCAAAATTTTAAGTTAATCAAAGATCACTATTCAATCGATAAATTATTGGGTATTTGTACCTAACAAAACGTCCCGATCACAATATTATTATTTAATGACTACGCGTTTGCCTGCTTTATAATGTCGACCTGTCTTATTTCGTATATGATATAAGTACGTCCTTTGGTGTGCGTGTCGTTCCTATAATATATAGGTTGATTCACCAATAAGCTCACCTTATATTTCCTTCATTAATGCAGTTATTCAAAATCTGGTTTTTAGAATTTTCAAATACACTTAAAGACAATATTTTAAAATTTTTAAGATTTTAATACAACTTAAGGAGTGTCCTGTGGAGCTAAAACAAAATATAACGATTAAATAATATCTTAATACCTACTCATGAAAATTATACATAATTATAATCTAACTATTATTGCATTTTGATTTTATAATATTACTTTAAGTCGGCAATACAAGAATAATACTGCCTTAAAAATTTAGCTTCACCCGTGTGATATTTTTTTGGTGGAAAATCCTATGTAGTATAGGTATTAGGTATACGTATAGATGTATCTCGGTTAAGTGATCTCAGTTTTAGTGAATCTACTTGAGTTCACTAACAAATTGGCGTCAGTGTACCTACGCTATAGCTTTGTGAAATACTTTGACCTAGATGGGCAACCGCAAATTTCGGAGAAGATTTAGCACTTGGTATATATATTTCTTAAACTACTCTTGCAAATTGTCATTAACATTTTTGAACTTATACTATAAATGGAAGAATTTATTCAAAATTCTAACTTCAGATAACGCTCATAAAAAAATATTCTGAAACTACGCTTAATTTTTTTTTTTGTGTAGGTATACGGCCTAAATAAAAAACACACATTGTAAAATCAATATACATTCATCGCTCTACTTATAGAATCTAAAATGGAAGTGGGTATGCATGATGAACCACCCTGTATAATATAATGGTTAGCAGGCCCATCTGTTACGTGTTAATAATTTGTCATATCGAGACACATGATTTGTGCTGCTTGGCGATTGAAACAGTGATCATGACAATAATGGTTTGTGTGCATATCGGATACCAGTAAGCGTTCCAACGGGGGATCAAACGCAGTAAGATCGATGGAAATTCTACCATTTCGTCAATCATTGATAGTATAGATTTCAAAAATAATTAAATATTGCAAAAACAAAACGGTTCCCAATGAAGTGTACCTATTTATACGGGTACCATTTATTTTACAAGCACTAAAAGATACGTGTTATTATTACTATTATGTATTTGTTCAGTTGTACATAATATATATATTTAGAACGGTCAACCCGGCAATGAGTTTTAGTAGTAAATTAGTTTTAATTTTGTTGGTAATATACGCTGTCCACCATATTATTATGATGTATCTATGTAACTATGATAAATTGTTATTTCGTAATTTTGCAGTCTTTACTTACCCGTTATACTATAATCTAGTCGAGCGCAGTCTTTTTGTCTTTATCGCCCGAAATGAACAAAGTGGCAATTCATCGCAAACATAGTGCGACTTTAATCGAATTTTATTAGTGTTTAATTTTTTTATTCCGAGCGGAGCGATAAATATATCAGCTATTGATTTTACAATTACCTATGTGAATGTGTATATGTGTGTTTTTTTATATGTCCGTCATCACCTAATGAAAAAGTAAACATGCTTCGATTTTAAAGTACTTAACCTAAACTTTAAATTAGGCAAGTAGTTTATTTTTACACGCACTCCCTAAAAAATTAAAAATTGAATTGAATCTTTCTGAACTTGTGTCTATGCCACATTCCCACCACCATTTTATTGCTTCAGTGGATTTGCCGTTTTGAGTGATAGTTCATTGGTTAAAATTTAAAGTAATTTTTAAGATCAAGTCCGCGTAAATTATACTTAAAAATAACAAATTACACGTTTCACTAACCAATTATTTCCTAAAAGAAAATAACTGGGATTTTGAGAGAGATTGTACCTATTTAGATATTTTTTAATCTAGGCACCTACAATGTTTTACCTACTTATATTAAACTGATCTAAATTCAAAGCATTTTAATATATTTCTATTAAATATGAATTAAGTAATGAGTAAATCTATTCCTACCTACGTTCTATTATTTTTGCAAAATATAAGCAATAATAACTTATAATAACTACAATCCGTTATTCATTAGTAGTTGCAGTCTGTAACTCGTACGTTATAATAGGTAAGTTGTAACTACTAACTTGTAATACCTTCAACTACCTACTGAACATGAACTCAATTTTAGATTCTGAATGGAGCGACGAATGTATTGATTTTACAATATTGTGAGTTTTTTTTTATTTTTGTGCCTGTCATCACCGTTTGGGGCAGTAAAACTGTTTCGATTTCTTCAACAGTATCTTGTTCGATGGGAAAATGAATCTAGTTGATGCTTGAGGAGGTCAAAATTTAAAGTTCGCAATTGTTTTCAAAAGCGCAGGGAAAAACAAAAGAAAAATTAAGGAAAAACGGGAATTTGTACACAAAATCAGTTTTTGACAAAACCAATTAGGTTTTTGGCGTTACTCTAAAAAAAATGACAGTGGATGGTAGATACATGCAATTTTCACTAAATGTTTAGCATTTTCTATACAATTTTCAAAATATTTTATTTGTTTTGAAATGTCTACAAACATATTTAGTTTCCAATATTTTAAGTTATTTTTTAAATAAACTTACTTTCCAACCCTTTTACACATTGAAATCTCCATAAAAATAATCTTTTCAGAATAATATAAAATATTAAATCATCATATTTTCGTCATATCATAATTTAGAAAAGTGAAACATTTTAAATATTATAACGGTGAAAAAAATAATATTTACCTACCTAATAGCATTGAGTATATATTATAATATTGTATAAATAATGTATTATACTCAATTCTAATTGGTAGGTAAAATTTTTGTTCTAGATAAAAAGAAATTGCCTCAAATGTTTAGTATTACAATTAATTATCACTATAAAAAATATATGGTAACAAACTACACAGTAGGTATAACCCTTCTATAGTCTAGCCCTAAAACCCAATAGTCTGCTTCTTTTTACGACCACTATCTACTGAATACTATACGTGCTGTGTATAGGAATAAGTCATAAGCATAACCAATAAGCCTTGTCCTCGAAAATAGACCCTATAAGTAAAGTACAATATAAATACATGAAACAATAACATAATGCAGTACACGGAACGCGTTTTAATGTCGTATCCTTTGCGCAGGTGACTATTCGTCAGGCGACGGGTATCATGACAACAAACACGCGCTAGGTACGGCGAGTAGCATCGTGTACTTAAATTTATTATTTCTTTCAATCCTTTTCGTAAATAATTTCTGCTTGAACACAACGTTCGTTTTAGTCGTTTGTACGCGTCTGGACTTCATAGTAACGGTGTCCTGTCTGCAAACACCCGAAATGGCGGATTACGAATCTGGTAATGATAGACAACGAGTATACACTTTACTGTATATTATTATATTATTACATTATTTTATTATGCACTACACGATATAATGTATAACTCACAGTTTTCACCAAAATATTAATACTATTATTATTATTATTATTATTACTACTAAATTGTATGTAAAGCGCACAGGTACTCACTCTAAATACAATAATATTATTATGATAAAAGAAATACGTGGACTCGCTTCTATTGTATAATAGATTCCGATAATAAAACTCATGAGTCGCTATTTATTATTGAGTAGGGTCACTGTAATGATAATTAATAATTTAATTTTTCCTATCCATTCAAGTCCCACTCATATAAGATTTCTAAATAACACTAATAAAACAAACATTCAAATTAAACACATAAACTCAGTGTCATTACTCGCAACTTCACTCTAATTATAATTATATAGTATTATAATTCTAAATTAAAACCAATCACGAACCTTCGATTTCCATAAACGATTATTAGCGGAAAACAGTTTAAATTGCAATGTATTTACGAATACTGGTCTTATAAAGTAATTCAGTACCTATTCAAATACTTTTTCTTTTTTGCTTATACATTTTATATTTTCAATTTAATGGTGTTAAATAAAAAAAAGTATTAAAAATAATATAATAGTCTCGTACCTATAGGTATATAATAATATTGGTTTCCTTGTGAGGTATAATGGTCAACTGATATTTGACTAAGAAAATATATTATAAATTATAATTTACAGCTACACCAAATGATACAATGTAAAATAATCTATGAAATAAATGTAAGACATTAAAATGCTAAAAAATAATTTGATTCAATTTACTTTTTTAAAGTATTTGTAATTGCATTTAAATATTTTTTTTTACTGAGTATTCAAATACGTATTTTAAATACTTTTCGACTAAATATCTGTGCTCGAATACTTTTAAAAAGTATCTTTTACAAGACAGACCCGTTAAATTGTATAATACGCATCACAGATTTCTTAAACACTCTTCGATCATTTTTAGTGTCCTGCCGATGGTATTTAGTAGTTTTTTTTTTTTTGAAACTACAATAGAATAGCTACGTAAAAAATATCAAAGTATAGTACCGGATAACGCTATAGCTGGACATCAGTCTCCAACGTAGGATATAAAGACTTCTTAAATACTTTCGAACACTCCATAAGCTCAACAAATTGGCGATAAAAAAGTAAAATGATTCATCGTTAATTCAGAATTTATTATTAAAAACATGGATAAGTCAGACTACTATAAAGTAAGTTCTAAATGTATTACGTCATTGAACTTGTCATTATAATGCATGTGCTAAATTTGAATTCAAAGATAAATCATTGCTAACGCAGTATTTTTAATGATATTTTTAATTTATTTATTTGTCTATCTATTATAATATATCGTAGGTTTAACTAATATTGTTGCCAACAAATATTGAATAAACTATTAAATGGGTAATTATTATGAGATTATGTATTCCTGATATTATATGAAATGATCATATTATATTTTTATAAATTTATAAATCTACAGTTCTACACACAGTTGTGTGAATATAGTTTCGTGGAATAATATTAGCAAACAACAATTGTCTGAATATTTTTAAAATTAAATTATAATGATAAGCTAAACTTTTTAATTCCAATAACAACTTATGAAGAACTTTGTATGAAATATTAAAATAACATTTTATTTTTTTAAATTTTAACTACAAAATTGTTTGCAATTTGGCCAATTTAGTCAAAAATTTAACTTAAAATGCTTATAAAAAAATAGTGACTTGGTTTTTTTGATATCATTGAACCACAATAAGAAAAATTTACTCAAAACCGTATATTAGATTGATTAAGAAACTACAATTTTTCCACATAAATGGAAAACACAAACGAAAAAAATTTAAAAATGTAGATGTCTATTAATATTTAATAAACCCACCTATGTTTAAAGGTATAAGTTTGGTTTAGAAAACGGTTTTGGAATTGCAACCAAAAAACGAATTTCGAATTGTCAAAAACTGTTTACGTACCTACCTAAATATTCCTGTTCCACAATTTCGTAATTTGTTTTTGCCAATTTATTGAATGTTCACGTTTTATTATCATAAATGATTTAATCCTAAAATGTTTTGTTTTTTAAATTTTTGTCAAAATTAAAATATTACATTTAAAAACTCATTAATAATGGTAAAGAAAAATTATTGATAACACTTCACAAAATATAATGTATTCGAAAAAGAAATTAAAATATTAAATTGCGTTCGTCGAACTCTATTGAATTTTATGTTTATAATATACAGTTTATGTTGGTAATTGCAGGTAACATAGTATTAAGAAAACTCATTATATTGTCGTAGATTATTTTCCACTCTCATGTATAGGTATTTATGTTTATGTTTATGTGTTTGTAATTTAAATTGTGTTTTAATCGTATAAATTATAATAGACAGTGATGAAGGTGAAGCCGGACTAGGAAATGTTACAAGAGTAATCATGAGGCCGGTTGGTCATAGTGGCAAAGCAAAAAAAGGACATTTGTGTTTCGATGCTTCGTTTGAAACTGGTAAATAATATAATAATTAATAATAATATTACATTTAAGCTAAATAATACCAAAGTGTTACAAAGTACAAGAAAACACAATTAATACTAAAATGTTTGTTTACCCGAACGGTAAGTCCTAGTCCGAATTAGAAACCCAGTCACCTGCAACGCTGCGGTTCCTCTAAATATATTACCAACTAAAATTGTACTATTAGATAAATTATGACTATTGTAGGTGAATATAATATTATGACACCAATTCAGGCTTAGGTAAATAAATAATAAAAATCTATGAGTCGTGACACGTCGTGGAGTTGGTTAATCACTTGACGAGAGGTTCTTTAATTTGGACTTAATGATAATTGATAATATATGTCTATGTACAACTATTCTAAACTGCAGAGCAGATTTCATCCAAAAATTCCATATTTTCTAACAAACGTGTTTTCGTTATCCGACTTAAAGTTTATGAAAATCCGTATTTATTTTATAAGTATACAATTTACGCATAATTTCTTTATTAAATTCTTCTGTGAACAACTTATGAAGAATCTTGTATTTCATTTTCAAACGTTAGGGAGGTATGAGAGATTAATATTTAATAATTTGTATGCATTTTTACTACAAAATAATTTCTTGATGTTCTCGACGAATGATGTAAAAATGTTAACTTAAAAGTTCAAACGCTTACACAAAAAATTGTGGATATGGGTCTTTGATGTTCCGTAACTGCTATTAGAAAAACTGATAGTGAAGATTGTAATACATTTTCAGCTCTTCATGGCGTTCCGCACAGTTTAAAGTTTAAATACTTCTGTGCTTTAACCCTTTAAATGTTTAATAAGAGGTTAACACATCAACTGTGCATGATCCAATAAACAAACATATCAATATATACTTAAAATATTTTTATCCGTCCGTTGGTGGTTCGCATGCGGAAATTATTCGATTTACTTCGTCGCGCATAAACGTCGGCCGCTTCCGCAAAATCCCGGTCGTGATTTTTTTAAAGATAAATTAATTAAGTGTTATAACTTGTAATTACTATGGAGTAGATTTATATATACTTAAAAAAGCTCTTTTAAATACTTTTAAGATAAACATTTAAAAAGACATAAATATCCACTAAAATGGACACTTAAATTACAAAAATAGCCTTGGAAGAATTTGTAATCCACATTTACAAGATAATGTATTGTGCTGTTTTGTAAACTATGTGCCGCAAACAAATAAAATATCAGAAACAAATACTAAATTCCGAGGGAATGATGTTTTTGGAAGTATTTATGTCTTCAATAATATTTGTTTTTGTACATTATCTATGCAGATAAATCTAGATAATACAGTAAATTCTATGGTATACTGTAAATTTGTTTACTTTCTTTTACATCTAGCCATTTGAATTATTGAACTCTAAAATGATTTAATTTTCAGTACACCTTATAATTATCAAAAATATATACAATTTTGAAACTTAATACGCAATGGCACTGCTGTTATTCAGACAGCATACTAAACGACAAATAGAAACAATAATAGGAGTAAAAATGTTATAATACATTTATTTTTTACATTAAAACGGTTTTTAATTATTTTTTTAACATTTTAATATTGATCTATTTTTGGCATATTATAATAAATATTTATTTTTTTGTTTATGTGCTTTAATTTTGTTAATTTTACTATAGGTGCCTTTTAATATTTTTATCATGTTTTTTTTTATGTCCAACTGTCCCAACGTTCAAGCAACTAATCTAATTATACTAGATCGGCGAATAGGATTTTGTTAAATGTGTTCCCCGTATGCAATGAGCATACAATGTTTTTTTAGTGACGCACTGTACACCATAATATTGTGCACCATGCCACCATGTACCCATCGTTTAATGTGAACTAATCGTAAATAAGAAATATTAATATTAAACCAATAAACCAATAAACAAGGTGGCATTAATAAATTATACGGTATCGTGTGTAGTATAGGTTAGGTCTTAGGTTAGCTAGCTGTATACTTACCAATAGCAGCAATACCATAATTATTTGAAGTTTAACAAACAGCATATTATACAAAACCGTCAAATATCTGTTAGGGGAAATATGAATAATATTAACCTTATGAATAGACAATCGATAAATGGTCTGAAGTCCAATTATATTATTTTCAGATGTACAACGAGCTATTATAAACATAGTATAGCCAGGTACACCATACAGAGTGATTATTTTAACAACGAACACATCTCGTAATTTCAAAAAGTATACGCGTTTTAATATTTATTTTGTAAACAAATAAGCAAGGCCATAAAATCAAAAAAATTTAGTAACATTAGTATGATAAACTATAAAATTGTTTACTTTCTTTTACTTTGTTTAGGTATACTTGTCTACATATTGTTTTTAATCTACTAAAACTTACTGACTAAGACTACATTTCGTTACATATTACATCAATGTTTTCTTAACCTAGTTAATAGTTTTGATTTTATAATAATGTGCATGTATATATACAAAAGGTAACAGCATATATAACAATATGTACCCAGACCTCGTGCATACATTAATATATATATATATATAAATCTATACATAAATAATGTTATGCTTAATTCAACGATACCTTTAATATATGCATGTACCTAATTGTTATCTTTACTATCTTGGCAAACGTATTAAGAACAAGTAAACGAGTTATTATTATTAGCTATTGATGTTAATTATAATAATAATAATAATCAATAGCGCATAAACCATTTTAGAATAATATAAATTAAATAATTACTACAGTAGCAACAGATTTATTTCGTAGGTTTTCTTATTTTAGTTAATGTGTAGGAATTTTAGTAAACACAAACGTTTATTCAGACAAGATTCCTACTTCAAAAGCTTTTGGTACATATGTATATTGTATAATATTGTTTCATGATTACAAGGAACACTATAGGTATTCGGGTACAATTTTGGTGCGTTGAAATGTTGAATATTTCTCTTTGAATTACATGTTAATAAATAAATTCAGGGATATAATACGCAAAATGACAACAATGCCAATTATTCCTAGTCATCTTAAATCTTTACCTTAGTCTTTGATCGGCAAAATAGTAAATTGTTTTCAATTTAATTAATATTTTTTTGGAAATAAGCCAGGGAAAATGTTTTCTTCTATGAGAAAAATATAAGATAAGTATGCTGCAACTCAACTCAAATTTGGTTATCTTCAATATTGAAAAGAGGTTGTCAATTCAGAATGACAATATAATTCAAATATAATACAATTTAAATACAGAAAACGTATCTAAGTCAAATGTTAAAATAACATTTTAATTTGTTGATTATAGTTATGTTCATTTCTATTTATTATAAGCCACTTACAACTAATTATCACATCTACATTAGAGGCCTAAAAGGTCCCTATAGTAAAAAGGATTTTTCACCCGAATTCTCTCCTTCACTAATGGCAAGTTGTATACGTAAAGCAACTTTAAATTTTGACATCCTCATAACTTGCTTCAAAATAATAAAAAAAACTTAATAACATGCACTAGATAATATTCGTATCTTAAAGTTTAATGATAGGACAATCTTGAATCTTGATTAATTCTTATATTAAATACGCCAGAATAAAATGGATTTTTCTGAACGTAAACTTTGCCACGTTAGACAGATACAACACATGTGGGTGAAACATCCTCATATATACTTGGGTTTTACTGCAATAATAATAAACCACGCCTAGTTTTTTTATACCGAGTTGGTAGACAAGAAATATAATAATATGTGTTTTTTGCTTTTTCAAAAGGACCTAAAGAAAAGCCACACATTTTTGGTAACAGTTTTTAAAAATATTTAGACTAAATGTCTAATAGGTATAACTCCCATGTGCGTGAGGTCTAGAATGATTGCATCATCTGCAGGAGCACACTGTTGTTCTTCAACATAATATTTTATACTTAAATAATAAATATTAATGTACCTAAGTAGATACTCTTGGTTTTTTTTTTTTTACACATTAAATTATAAGAAAATATAAGATACAATATAAAATGTGAACCTAAGAAAAATAAATATATAAAGCGTTACCATAAAACTTTAATTTAAAAAAGTAATCTTGCTACAAAGTTACAATAACTTATAGCTACTATACCTATTACAAGTTACGATACTTACATGAAAGGGCGTGGCAAGTTTCGGCCCAAAATCAACCTTTCCTGTTTCATCTAGATACCGTTTCGACTAAAACTATTTTAGTCGTTTTAAAATTAATTTGGCAATGGTTTGTAAATAGTATAATATATCATTTTTTTTTTTCACTAAAATTGTTTTTAAGTCATTGCAAAAGCTTTTAAAAAATGTATATTAAATTATACAATATAACAGTTATAATTGTTATACAACAAATTATAAATTATAATTGTCTACCAAAAACTATTTAAAAAAAATAATTACTAAATATTTTAAATAATATTTGATGATTTATGATATATATGATATTAATGATTTTTTTAAATAGTCTTCAGTACAGAATAATGATTTGTACTTCTTTTATGACTGTAATATTTTGTATAATTAAATAGGTACCTATGCATTTTTTTTAAAAAACTTTTGCGATGACTACAAAAATGTTGGCAAAATATAATGATATATTATTATATTACACAAAAACCATTGTCCACTTAATTTTAAAACGACTAAAATGACTTTGGTCAAAACAGGAAAAGTTGTTTTTCGGTGAAACGGGTCCGGCCCACATGAAAAGTCACAGTTACTATTGTAGTTTGAATTATGCACTTATGGCCAAACACTACGTAGTTGGACGATCATTGTCATGTTAACCAGCCCATATTTTGAGAAGCACACCGAGAATTACTGGCTACAAAACGATTGCGCACTTTTTCCTTTTTTGTCCCTGCTAATTACAACACTATTGCGCACCAAATTTGGAACACGATTGCGCCCCGATTCCTGTTTACTTGGTAAAATCATAACACGATTGCGCACCAAATGATATGTGTACGTACTATGTATAATAATTAATTATGTGCAACATAAAATAATATATAATTTTCATATACCTATATGCACTCAATAAGTTATTATAGTTATTAGTTTATTACCTATTCACAATTTTCAAATATAATATAATTTATATTATAATATAATATACAAAAAATGTATAATTATAATTCATATTATATTTTATTTTTATATATGAACAAAAAAAAATATTGATTATGTCAATATACATTAAGTATATACATGCAATTTAGAAAAAAAAACAATTTTTAACCAAGCCTCGTGTTGTAATTAGTAAGGACAAAAAATGAAAAAGTGCGCAATCGTGTTGTAGCGGAATTACTCGCTAGTCGAATCCGGCCTAGTCGAAGCAGTCAGTTCATCATTGTATTTGGATATAATATTTTATTATGTGTATGTATGTCGCAGGAAATTTGGGGAGGATCGATTTGGTATGTGAATACGAATACGATCTGTTTATACGACCGGACACCTGCAACCCACGACACAGACTTTGGTTCAATTTCGTCGTTGAAAACACGAGACAAGATCAAGTGCGTAATCCACATAAGCCGCTTAGACCGCTCTCCTGAATTTAAGATTATATATTGGACAGTAAATCATGGACATATTATGTTCTTCAATGTGGCAACTTGTCTAAGAACGAGAACCTATGCTGCAATAGACTGTTTCTAAAATTTGGCTATTCTCAATATCTGTTGATACTTTGTCAGTGTATTAAAAAAAAAGTGTTGGAAATATATAATTTAAAAGACAAAACATTTGTATCAAATTAAAAATTAAATTCGTTGATTATTATAACAAGTTTATACGCATGTAAATAATATGGATATTTATTGTAAGCCACTTACATATAAATTAAGTTAGTAGAGGGCCATGTGGACATCTGCACACACATTAATAAAAAAGAAAATATGAGGGCAAACAGCTACTACCCCTGAAAAAATAATTGGTTCCAGTTGTGCCTATGGCTAAATTCCATTGGAAATCAATTAATTTAACGTTCGTGTACGGTTTCAGAATGTTATATTCAACATCGTCAACATCAGCAATAAAAACAACCTTTTCAAAAACGGGATGACTCCCATAGTCAGGAGTACAAGCCGAAACACATGGTATGTACCGACATGTACGACAAGCATCCACACTCGAAGGGTGCGCACGTTTTATCTACAATCGACTATTGACAGAGTGATTCACCAAGTTCACCCTCATTTTTTCCTTCAATACTAAATGTATTTAAAATCTGATTTTTGTCATTGTATAATGTATAAGCATATACTTAAGGACTATATTTTCAAAATTTCAAATACTTTGTATACTATTTATGGAGTGTCCTACAATGATACAAATTTCTTTTTTTCAAATGCGTACTGTTTTTTTTTGTGGTGAACTAATAAGGTGATCATTTTTTTTTTCAATTTTCATGTGCCTATTTAAATTATAAACCTGAATTGCAACGATTGTTTTTGAGTTCTAGTAACTATAAGTATTAAGGATTATAGTCCATGATATAGGTTTAGGATATATTATTAGAGCTGTCATGTTTATCTGATAGTTATACTTATTTTTATAGATATAGATTTATTAAAACATGTAAAACTTATTTTGAGTATAATCAGTACTAAGCCAACTATTACATAATATCATCATGTTTTATATTTTAATTAAGACATTAATTATCTTAAAAAATAGGCTTGTTAGTTGTTTTGCCTCGGGAGAATCCTTAAATGGTATAAAAAATCTAAGTATGAATTTAAGAATATGGTGTTTAACTTAATTTAAGTGTACTAAAATTTCCGGAAATTGATACTTGTACAAATTAACTATAAAAGAGTTGTGTAGATACTCTGTGAGTGACTTTGTATATCGAATGTGCAAGTATTATTTAGTAATAATATTAGGAATCAATAATATTAATATAATTATGGTTAAAAAAGAGGCACACATCCCCAAAATCGTAACACAATCGGGATGAAATGGATGCACCGCCGCCCGCGCGGATTGTGTTCATTACAGTAGCGTACAAGACATCGATACATGTCACTATTTTCACTGTTGTTGTCGTTGAACATATATCTGAATATGCTAAAATATTATAATACGCGTACAACATCCCATATACAGGTCTTCGATACATTTGCATTTTGTTTTGACCTATGACTAATATGGATCGGTTGATTGCAAAGTCGCTTCAGACTGTAATTTTAGGTGGTGCTTATTGCCTATTACATCATTTTTGAGGCCACTTTTTTTTATTTAGACACCACCTAAAAATTCAAGTAAATTATCATTAATGGTTAAGTATAACAATTTATTTTCTTGTTAATTTTTATTTAGGTGATATTTAAATCAGTACAGAACGACAGACAGTGATCGTTAATTGATACTTAATTGAATAGCTTAAAATGAGTAAAAATATTTCATTAGTCTAAAAAATTATAAATTAAGTTTATTTATTTTATTCAGCTAAAACGATTACAATTAAAATAATTGCAATAAAATACATTAGTAATAGCTGATACGGATACCGTCTGAGCTATAAGCTCGTATCTGGTATGCGGAGTTCAACGATATTACAATTCGTTTAAAGTAAAATACTTATACAAATAAAAATATGATATAATTAAATTAAATAAATATAACATAATACTAGAAACTATAGAATATAGAAACAAAAATTAACATCAACATTACATATAGATTATAGGTACATATTATACGATATTATGTTTAGACATATAGACTTTTCATGATTTTATTGATACACATTACACACATTATCATCAAGTTCACTAACTATTTTATTTATTTCATTTTTATTAATTATATAAATGGTATTATTGGATTGACTTTCACATAAACTTTTTATTAGGCTCTTTACTTCGTTGTTTAAATTGTTGAAAATAGTTTTATGTAACAGTAGAACGTTTCAACTTTCTAGATTCATTATTTTGGAATAATAATAAAATAATAATCTATTTAAGATAAAAGGTACGTTACACTAGCACACCAACCTAAACTATTTTCTTCAAAATTGGTCCCATACTTTAGTAACCGATTAATAACCATTCGTAACCGAAAATTTGGAATTCGTTATCTAATCCAAGTACCCGGAAACCGTTTTCTACGAACGGGTGCTGGTGTAACGGTATGCCAGTACCCATACATTAAAATAATCTACTTAGAAAGTTCAAAACTAAACTAGGTTTTAGTAACCGATTAGTAACCATTCGTTACCGAAAATTTGGAATTCGTATAAGCTAATCCAAGTACTGGTAAAACCCTTTTCCACGAGCAGGTGCTGGAGTAACGTTACGCCAGCACCCGCACATTAAAATAATCTACTTAGAAAGTGCAAAACTAAACTAAACCGTTATTTAGGTTTGAATATTCAATGTGTAATTTAATCACTTACAGAAAAAATATTGTAACTTAACACTGAATTTTATTTCCAATAAATAAAACTATGATAAATTTTGAATCAAATTTCAAACCTTAAGTGATAAAATACATTTTTTTATAAGTTGTAAATTGTAGTGTAAACGCTACAAAATAATTTGCATTTTCAAATTTTAAATCTTCCAAAAATGTCTGCTGCAATGTACCTACCTATATAAATATTATATCCCACATTCACTTCATGAAAAGAAGAAAATATTCAAATGAAAATTATATTTATGCAATATGCAGTGTGATTCACAAAGCATGCTCACCCCTCCCCCCCCATTTTTCTTCTAATAATGAATTTATTCAAATTCTAATTTTTGAAACTTTTAATTATAATATCTCTACAGGAAACTCCTAGTAGTAACTAAAACAAATCTCAATAATTGTAAAATATATAGACTAAGTATAGTTAAAAATTCCATTAATTTGATTTTGAATAACTGCATTATTGATAAAAAAAAAAGAATTAGAATGATTGGTGAATCACCCTGTATAGTGGTCTCTTAAAAACATTTAGGGTTGTCTAACCCGTAACTGTAATATTTGGACACTATATACCTAATATAATGCATATACACCGTTTGCAATATAATTTAGTTGTCTTGAATTGTAATTTTAGTTTCTAATTTAATTTATTTCCACCCTACGAGACACGATTAAATCAACAATTGTCGTATACACGTTATAATAATAATAAACGGAATAAACTCCGTGTGCGACGAGCGTAGCAGGTTGTGAAGGGTAGGTAAGGGGGTTCGAAAATATCTAAAATCCCGTATATTATGTAATATTATTATGATAATACCCTCAGTTTTTATTAGTTCAACGTTTTGGCGTTTTAGTAGAAAATTTATGAACATATTTATCCGCGCAGGTACAATATTATTATATACCTAATATTAATATACGTATACAGGTATACGACTCGTAAACGATATATTATCGTTTTGCGTACGATTTATACTGCAATTTTCCGCTTAGGGGTTTTACGTATATATATTCCAATTAGAATTTCCACGTCCGTTTGTTCGATACTACGGCTCACTATTTTATAATATAATATTATAACACTGTGTTTATCGCTTAACAGCCGTCACAAAGATTGCAGGTGGGATTACGGCGGTGGCGGTAAGTTCTAATAATTTTTTTAGTGACGCTCGCTGCAGTTTAAACCTTGCGGGCGAATAATATAACATTATGCTTATTATTATTATTATTATCGTGTAGTACCGTCGTGCTTTGGGCTTAACCGCCATTGGCGTCATTGTTGCGTTACACTAGGATCTTTGAGTTTAACGAGCGAGTGAGTCCTGTGTCAGTAGTGTAAGGACTGTGGAGGGGGGAGCTAAAGAGTGATACTGTTGGGGAGGGGCGGAAGCTTCGTCCACCACGCTTCAATTATTCGCATCCCTGTAAATTATTAATTAACAAACCCTATTATTATACATAGGTATAATAGGTATATGCACATATATTATTATGTATAGTTTAATTATAAATTATACTGATAATACAACTTCCAATTTAATATAATAATAATTAACTACTTACTTATACAGTTATACGAGTTGATATGCATTGTGCAAGTGTGCTGAATTATAATAGGTGCATGTTCTATACATATTATTATATAGCTAAGTATCAATATATCATAGACATTTTAGACACATACTAATTGCCCATCGCAGTCTAAAAGGTCGATAGTTTTTGTATGAATCACCTGTATATGATTTTTCTTCCGATCTAGCTAAATAATAAAATAATATTAAATGTAATTACGGAAAATTGAATAGAAACAAAACAAATTATACATATTAGGAATATTATTGAAAAACTATTACAATATCTAAAGAAATGAAACAATAGGTAGACAATATAATATAGTTGCACTAAAATCTAATTACTAGATCATAGTGAAACTTATTTTTCATATATTAGCCAAAAATTGCATAGCGATTTTATGTTATTATTATGCTCTATTTTAAAGTCATAAAAACAATACACATTGAATCAATTATAGGTATAGTTAACAGTGATTCCAACAAAATATCGATTAAACATCACACACATGTATGCCTTTATTGGTTTAAGTTTTGATTTGTTGATTCCAATAAACGGTTGATTCTATTATCCAGTGATCACATAAGTCAGGGTAGGTAGTCAAACCTTTTGTAGTCAGCGGGCCAATAAACGCTAAAGGCCACAAAAAGAAAAAACAATTTTTTATTCAATTTGATAACAAACATCATATATTCGTATATTATTTCTGATATCAACATCCTTTTTTCCCAATACGAATATTGCACCATGTTCAATAATCCACACACCAGCAATTTTATTGCTTCCGTTTCTGACACCGCTCAATTTTGCGTTAAAATTCCCTATTTCGTAATAAATTACCTACGTTAAATTAAAGGGTATTTGTTCACCACGTTCACCATTGGCCAACGTTTTTAATAAATAAGCATCTAACAAATACATTTTAGCTAATATAACAACCAAAAATGATTTCAAGACGTAGAAAATAAACCCTTCTTCAAATGAATTTTCAGATTTTCAATATTAAAACGTGAATAGCGAAAAAAAAATGAAAAACAAGAATTGAAAAATGACTGTATGTTGACTTTTAACATTGTATACAAAGAAGTACTGTAAATTAAAAATCCTTCTCTTTGTGGAATTTTAACGTCAAACGTCGTATACATCTACGTACAAAAAATAAATTTTTTCACAAACCATACCTACTATAATATAGTAGGTTTATAGTAACTATATCATTTATCACGCCTCTATAATTGTACGCAGTATTGCACACGCCAACTGGTGTTATGTAGTACCTAAACTAGTTATCACATTACATGTTAATATTAATTTCTAATTACGATGTGTAAAGTTACTTAAATATTATATGTAAAATTTGGAATTTTAATAACTAATATTCTTATGAATGGCATTGTTTTTCAAAAGGAAATTGTTTAATATAAATCGAACAACCTGTGATGGTTAATCTAATGTATGATGTTGGGTATTATTATTAGTCAGTGATATGACCAACTACCACCGTCTCCCACTGCTTCAGTAGCGAAGCCAGAGGTGTGAGGGTTTTTAACATCCCCCCTATTGACATTTCCCCCATAATAAATATTTTATTCATATACGAATACTGTAAAAACTTGATTTAATTTATACCTACCCCTCCCCTCGCCATTTTATAATCTTGCCTACGCCACTGCACTGCACCACCTTATGCCCCTCATTGTTGTTTTGTTTCAAACTCACTCATAAGCACTATAAAATTATTAAATATATTATGTAGTACTACATATTGAGTCTTCTGAAGAGGGCCAAAAAAATAGAATTTGTGGGCTAGCACGGCCATGGGATGAACCACCCTGACACAAGTAATCTAAAATTTGAAACTCACTGCATTTATAAACTATCTGTAGACAACTATCTTTCAACGTGTCAATAATATAGTTATAGGTAGTCTTATGAGTTAATAGTTATAACTGAATAATTTACTGCTGTCTTTTGGTAATAGGTATCATTATTTATCTTAAGACATAATATTATATTATATGATCAAATCAATGAAACAAATCATCTATAGTCATAAAAAAATGTATAGGAAAGATTTATTAAAAAATGTAACCTTCTCCCCTACAGATACTACTAAAACAACAGTAACATCATACAAATATATGCTCAACTGTTCTATAAACGTAATAAGAATTAAATAAATAATTTCCAAACCACCCTTGTAAATACACGTCTGTACTAGAACCGTACCTGTAGAATATATAATGTTATTAATTTAATAATTAGTTTATGCAATTCAAAACTTCTTACCATTTACTATGACCGCGAGCAGTGTCTCTACTCACTATATAGGTATCAGGTATGGACTAGTTGCAGAATATATTAGTTGAACATTGAACTTACAACGCGGGTCCAAATTCCAACCAAATCTACAAATTAAAAATTATGAATGTAAACGTACTTACGTTGGTACATAATACATACATATAGTAATATAATGGCTATGTAATTAACTGCCTTAGATTATTGTTGTTTATTTCAGGTCTCGCATACCGGTATACAGGGTGCACTACCACCGATCGTTGTACCACGACAACAACTATGTTCTCAGCATATTGTTTTCGTTCGACAAGGACGACGATAGCTATCAATTTTCGTACTCGTATCCGTATTCGTACACTCGGCAACAAAACTATTTGTCATTGATTGAAAAGAAGAAGCTGCCTTACTTCAAACGTGAACTACTAGGACAATCGATCGTAATACATTTTTAAAGTTTGATTTAAATTTTAAACAATACAATAGATGTGTGTGTATGTGTGCGTGTGTAACAATAGTTAAAATCATTATTCTCCGTGTAATATCATGTCTATCAGCAGAATATTTGTATAAACACCAGGACTTAATCAAAATGTGGAAAATGCATTGAACATAATATTAAAACGTGATATGTTGTAGGTACTAAGTTTATTAACTAAAAGCAATATTATTATGTTGAGTACTAGTTATTTGATATCGATAATGTCATTATTTTTGTCACTATGGTTGTATAATGTATATTGCTATAAACGCATAATTTTAAATGTAATATGATTAACCTATCTAAAAGGCAAGTTCAACTGTTATATAATATTATATGCAACTCCTCTCACATACCCCTAAAAATTTCAAAATTAATTTCAAACAAAAGTCACAACTTCTTTTTTTTAATGCTTTAAAAAACATATTTTTTGAATTACATTCCTACAAAAAAAAAATATACTAAAATATACGTTTAATAATTAGTTTTTATTTTAATTTTATAGTTGATACTAGATAATTTCTTGAAAACTTGTATATTTGTAAATGTATTCATTTTCTAGCTGTAGGTATATATGTAAATTGAAAGAACATCAATTTTTTTTTAAATATCCTTATATTCTCATTTTTCCGATGGATTTATTATGATTATTATTATTACATCATACCCATGAACCATAAACATTTATATATTATACATTTATTCTTCCATTGACCACCATTTCCAATACTAGTATACATAGTACTTTATAATCAATGGTCATACTTTAAAACTCAAAGCACAATATTGAAAAAAGTAATGACATTGTCAACATAAAACAAATAGTAATTTGTTTTTAAAATACGTGTTTTAGAGACACTATAAAAGAATATCATTTTAAACGCATTTTTCAAATATCAAATTTGGCATGGTTTTAACGAAATTATCACACTGAGACGCGCTTTGTATCATATTCTGCAATGCGCTATGCTTGTGTACAACAGTATGAATAATTTGATGATGGTACAGTTATTGAACAGTAAAATAATACGTTTCCCGAATAAATGAAAAATATTCATATTGCAGAATTCGATGCAAAATTACGATATAAATAATCTACATGCATAGCCATTTCGTCGGTATTGAGACGTAAAATTGCGTCGTCAACCGTAAAAAAATAATGCCACACAACACGTCAACACGAGCGTAAAAATATTCAATCGGCCACGTATTAGGTATAATATATAAATATATACATAATATTTTTATAGTGACTTTTGTATTCAATTTTCTGTACATAAATGTACATAACATTACATGGTGTTAACGATGTATGTGTATTATCGGCATTGGTGTGATCTGGAAAATGACAAGATGGACACAGTCATAGTAATAGAAAAGTTATCGTTTCCCCCCTACCCATGGTTTTAATTTATTGAATATATTACAAAATATTATTTTTTTAATCTTTATGCTTGAATTATATTAATTGTGTGTCTGCGTTTTATGTCATTAAAAGTGAGCGTGCAGGACCGATGGGTGGTGCCCAAATATTGTTGGAACCAGGGGTTCTCCGTATTGTACGTATTGTCAACTGTTGAGTAAAGACTGTACATAATTTTAAAAAACACGACAATTATTTTTATAACCTCTAATGGAAATTTGCCACTTGTAGCTCTGACGCAGCACTCAACGTTCATTTTTCGCGAGCCCGACTATAATTACTAATTTGCCATTAAACTATGTAAAAGCATTTAAAGGTTTGCTAATTAGTAATTTTAATATGGATATAGTAGGTAATAACTAGAAAACGGATTTAAATTCTCTAAAAAATAAGATAATTGTCTTCAAAAAATACGATTTAATGCACAGTTTTTTTAAATGCATTAAAACATTGAAAAAAATTTGTTTTATTACTAATTATTAATAATTATAAAAATTCTTATGATTATTAATTATTCGTGTTTTCTTATTATTTGTCTTCTCCTGTCTTCATTTTTGCCTAAAAATTATTTCCAAAAAATTAATTATACAAACCGTATTATAGATGGCAACGGCGTCATATTTATCTGATCGGTAAAAATATAACAAATAATAAAAATAGAAATACGACAAGGTAAAATAAATAATATTTTATTTTATTCTTTTTAAATACATTTTGTCTATATTTTTATAAAATTTTATCCATTCTTATAATATAATAATGACTTAAAAATATAAAAATGCACTATGCAAAATAAAAGTTACATTTTTTAATTCCTTGATGTATGAAATGAACTTTGTGTCTGAAAAGCAATGTTTTCGGATATTCAGAAAATATGCAATTTGCAGTAATAACTAGTAATAACTTAAATATTTTCACTTATTTCACAAGTCTACAAAACTTTATAGACTGCTATATAACATTTATATGCATTGGTATAGTTTTTATTTTGGAAATATATTGAATGTTTGTATTTGCGGAGATGAAGGGTGTCACTTCTTCTACCATTAGATTTTTAGATATAATATATAGTAAATATTTATCATACTTCCTCCACCCTGAATAAAAAAAAAGCTGCATGGGTCACGGGATCCCTAGCAGAAACTATGATCCCAAAGAGTAAAACCATTTTTTTTTTACTTTACGTAATGTGTACTTATTTAAAATAAATATTGTAATATTTTCCCTGAGAGTGAGACAGATTTGAATGAAAATTGCTTAACATTGTACTGTATTTATTGAAACTCTATATTATAAAAAATAATTTATCAAGTGTTAAACACAAGAAACGTTTTATTCATATGCGCCCCATAGTAGAAGTACTTTTGAATCCGTGTGGGGCACATTTGAATGAGTCTTTATATTAAAAAAATTAACACATTAAAGTATAGGTACTTAGGTAGGTATTATTTTAATAAAATCACTCAGTATATAATAAACTTTGAACATAATAATGTATAAATCATGTTCTAATAAAAAATAAAATTATAACATAACAAAATATTGCTCTAGTAAAAATAAAATATAAAATGTAACAGTACATCTGGTAAAAGTAGGTATAGTTACTTATCTACCTACTTGTAATTAATAAAAATAACAAATTAAATTAATAAGTCTTTAAATTAGTCTATAATCAGTATTTTAAATGTAACTATGGAATATTTAATTGTATTCCAGAGTACAGGTTTTAATAAATTTATTTAAGTACAACAAAGATTCAATAGTATCTCATTTGAAAGATCATACTATTTTATTTAATTATGTGCTGCTGAATACATACCTACTAAAATGTTTTATTTTTTTTAAATCTCTTAATAAATATTTTTAACAGATAAACTTATCCCATATAGGGTACAGTATGACAATCAGTCTGTATTTTACTTGAATCTTATTTTTCACTAAAACAAGTATGAAAGAACCATTTTAGTTAAAGAAAATAGTCAAATGCCACAACACAGAAAGTAAAGATGCAAAATAAATAACGAACTTTTCTTATCAACAATTGTTTGCCATTATCTTGCTTACATTTCATAAATATCGAACGATTTTATAAAATAATTTTTGTATCCCGTTTTTATTATATTCTCTAATTAACTTTGTCTCTCTAATTTGTTTTCGTTGACCAACAGCGGTCCATCGCCCAGGCGTCCTATAGCTTTAAAAATAGTCCAAATTACACGACTAGCTAGTTCATTGTATTGCATCTCATTTCATATACATAATATTTAATATTTATATAATATTAAACATAGTTTTTGTCGATTTCGTGACTTTGTATGTAGTTAGATGTTTGAGTATCTTAAAAAACATTATATTTACAAAGCAAGCATTGCAAATATAAGTCTACGTAATATTATTGTTTTCCAACGAGTATAATTGAAGTGATTCGCTTACCCATTATGTTATTATGCACATAATTTTTTATTATATAAATTATAAAAACAAACTACCTATAGAAGATATCTACATATATAATTTAAAAAAAACAAAAACGTAAAAAACAATTTGTTAAAAAAACTCATTGTTTTCAATGAGTTGCATAACATTTTCATTGTATAGTCGGTATATATTTAAACAGTCATATTAGCATTCACAAAGATTTCGAAATGTCAATAAGATCAACTTTTCGAGTACCTATATAAACATAAGTGATATCAAAATAATTGTATAATAAGCTATTAGCTATTTCAAATTATTCTAACATTAAAGTATTAAATAATTTTTAAGACGTATAAAACTAAAACTAGGTATTAACTTTTGATAATGTAAATCAATCAATTTGTCTGCTATATTTATCTTAATGTACCAATGCATAAAATCATTTAGCAATTATTATAATAATGAAGTGATCAGTGCTGGATTTAGCGGGGTTGCTAGGGGTACAATGTAACGAGGCTTCAAGCCTGTGTTTATTTTAGCTGCTTCGTGGCTTTGATGTCCTAGATTTTCTAACTTTGTAATGTGATAATTTATGAAGATTATTAAACAATAGCAACTAAAAAATATTTTTAGAAATTAACCACATCCTGTTATTTTAAACTGTTGTGGACTCACTTTTATCACTATATGTGACTCAATTTAAAGGAACACATGAGCCATGAGGTACATATACCTAGTTGAAATGATTTTTTTTTAAATTCATCCTCACTTTTCAAATGACTTATAAACAATATTTTATCCAACATATTTAGTAATCATGGCACTCTGGCCTTCCGAAGTTACTAGAAGTGCCTACTTATAGGAAAATATGACCTAGTCAGGTGAGTCTGGATTTTGGTTATCGAAATGGTATACTACTTAAATGCATAAAAATATGTATCATTAATCTATTATTATAATATTATGAGAAACCGGAAAAATGGACACAATATGATGGTTGTGTACCTGATTTGCCTATCCATAACGCCGTGTTAACATAATTTATTTTACTATTAAAATGCAATCGAAAAAAACATGTGTGAAATAAGATAATGGAAAAATAGTAATGATGGGTCAAACTGTTCAAAATTCAAACTCAGTGAGAAAAAAATTAGGACCAAACTCAGGTTGACTGTCAGGTTGGCTGCCATGTGTACATTTTTTTGTACACGAAAAAATCTCCATACTTGTATGTGCAAATATTTTTATACTGTCCAACAAATTTTAAGCGATAATTTGCAAAAACTTCTTTTTTTTATAATTTTGTTTTTTTGTTAGTTACTTACTAGGCCTTTCTTAGTTAATATTTTAAAAATTAATGTTGTGTCAAATAAATGTACACGTGGCCTACCAGACCATCAACACCTTCAATGCCGCGGTCGACGGGTAGTCGACAATTTGTATAGGCATCTTTATGGCTTTATAATTTACTCGGTAATCAGAGCAATACTTCTGCTTTTATTCGTGGTTATTCAGTGAAATGTCTATTTTTCAACGGTGTATTCGGATTTTATTTTCGTTTATTTTTAGCAAAGTAATGGTTATTTTTCCCAAGAAATAATTGATGGCGACATCGACGCCACGAAGATTGTTTATGTTTATCGCTATAGGTATTATCTTACTTATATATAAACGAAAATAATACGAGGAACTTACGTAATACTATTATTTCATTGCAGTTCAGTCGTTCAGTGTCATTTGTATAGTTCGATGTGTGTGTCATATTCATAAATTTGTATTAAGTGTTTGTAAAAAGTGTAGTTTATTTGGAAACCATTATTGTACAGAATGTTTTTTTGTGAACCATAAAGCAAGATTCAATTAATAAGTATTTTTGTAATATAAGTAATTTTTTTATGAATTTTTTTCAAATAAAACGCATTGAAAAGGTCAAAATAAAAACTTGATTTAAATAAGAAATATCCATTTCCTATCTTCGCTAAGTAGACAAAACTGGGTCCTAGGGGCCACAATATTTAATGCCAATGTAAAATGTTATATCAGTACACATTTCTGTACACGAAATTTGTTTGAAAAAAAACTCGTGTACAATATTATAATGTACACGAAAAGAAAAATGGTAAGTAAAGGAGTGTACACAATTTTGTACACACGGCACCGGGTAAAACGTATCAAAAATCATAGTGGCATTCAACCTGTTAATCGCAGAACCAAAACATCTTTTATTGTTCGAAAATCGAACTTAAAATATTTGTTGAACCAGACTTTTTGGCCACGATAGTTCGAAGACCAAATATTTGTACAATTCTTCAAAAGTTATTTTAAAAAATGTTTAATGACTATTTACTATTTATAAATAATTACACTATTAGAGGCCGCATACCTACCTACATTAATTGTTATTTTTGCTTGTAATTATATTTATTGTAACGGTAAAAATCTATTTAGGGTAAACCCAAGGTAAAACGCGGCTGTGCTATTGATAAAAACATTTTGACAAATTACATTCTATATTTCTATAATAGGTAATACGAAAACTCAAAATATAATTGTAACTATGATTTATGGTTGATTTAATTTGCACGTAATAAAAATTTTGAATTCGAGTTCGAGTTAAAATGTTTAAAATGTTTCTAGGTTTGGTTTCGGTTTGTGTTCAAATAAATAATTTTGAGTTCGGTTCGATTTCAAAAATCAGGATTAGACCCTTAACTAAAAAATAGCTCTATTGACGGTGGTACGACATCTCGAGCAAAAAATTAGGAATAATCGCTGTGTCGAAAGCACGCACCATGTATACTTAGGTTAGCTGTGACCTAGGTTAGGTCTAACCTAACTGTGATGCATCGATCCTACCAAGTGAAGATCTGAGGTCGTTCGTTGAATACAACTCAAATATTTTCAACATACGTTTCTGATTTAAAAACTAGCACATAATAATTTATTTTATTCAATCAATTTTATTCAAATAAAACTATTGTTCTATTATTAGTTCTAAGTTTCTGCGAAAATAATAAAGAAGTGTACTAAGTGTTCCCCTTGGATCTAAACTTGGAATGTCGGAGTTTAAATCAAAATTTTATTTTTTGGAATGATTGCTGCAAAAGTGACGAAGTAGGCACGATTTTATGAAACGGGTTAGAAGTTCGTCAAACATATTTTATATACAACTAGTGTCGTAAGCAATTTGATGTGTCGTTACTCGGACTGTCAACGTTTACAGGAAAGGTTTTAGTCTAGACCGTAGAGGATGTGTCACAATATATTATTAGAAGTATGTGTGTGTATTTTAAGATTAAAAACAATGAGACTTTGGCTCGTACCGGTTGAATCGTGTGAGTTAACCAGCCTTATCGTTATCAATAATATTACGTTTTTGATGCTAAGTAAAAGTAAAATTATACAAGTAACTATTGAATAAATTTAAACAAAATCAAATTCTCAACATAAAATTATAAAACAATAGTTTAAAAATCAAATCAAATATATTAGATATTAAAATTTAACCATATAATAAGTATCATGTTTAAATATAATATAACTGACCCAAAATATATGGCTACATTTCAAACTTTACTTATTTCTTTTCTTTAGTAATTAATAATTATAGTATAATACCATACAGTTTCAATGTTTTTTATTTTCATTATTTTTTTTTTGTATTCAAGCAAAACAAAAGGTTGGACTTGGTAACTATTACTAATCCAAAGAATATGAATCCAACCGAAAAAGTACATGTCGTTGTGATATTAGGAAGAGTGCACGGATCCGAGACGCCTAGTTCCTATGTCTGTCAAGGTAAAACGTTTTTCAAAATAAGCTCGTACAACTGCCAAAATAATTTAAACCTTCAATTTTATGCGACAGGGATCATTGAATTTTTGATTAGCAACCATCCAGCCGTGGTACGTCTTCGAAAAAAAGTCGTCTTTCAACTAATACCGATGATGAACCCCGATGGGGTCACTTTAGGAAATTCTAGGTTGGTGATCATTTCCCGACAACTACATTACAATCCGTTGTTCTAAATACGAACAGTCATGGATATTTGGATTTAATTCACCGATAGATCGGTGGATACTTTATCGATAAATAATTCATATTGGTTAACAATATTATAATAATTAAACACAACAAACACAAACCATTATATTATAGTCAGAGCATTACGATATAATAACACGCTGTCAGAAGGCGATGATATTAGGACATAATATTAAAATATATTATACATATTTGTAAAATACGTTTTTGAAAAATGTTTCATCGTTCTCAGACGAAGAAAGCAGATGCTAACACTATAACTCGAATATTATTGTTACAGGACCAATTTGCTGGGAATTGACTTAAACAGAGCTTGGCACAAGATATCGCAATGGGTCCATCCGATACTGTACGCCGTCCACAATCACTTGTTAGAAATCGAAAAGCATGAGGTAAGCTTATTTAGTGGCATACATGGCTAAACACACTAATATGTTCTCAAATTGGTCTTTCGCATCTATGCTACGTCTAGTTATCTACTTATTAGTAGTGTCCACCGCGAAACACAGACTGGCTTACATCATAATATTAAACATAGTAATAATAAAAACATGTCTGAGCCGACTGTACGATATTTCGGCCGGGTTGAGATGATACCAGTGTGTTTAACCATGAGTGACTTGTCATGTGGTGGAGAGGTCAAAGATGGCGTTTACAGAATAAACTTAAATTTTGAATACAGACCAATGACAACAATCAAATATGAGTTTACAATTTTCAATAAAATGTTTAAAATATACTTAATACGAAGTATGAATTATTTAAAAAGTTTTTTTGAAGTACAGCAATCAATATAAAAAATACATAATATTATATATTGTTGATTACAATAATATTTTTTTTATATCTAAATATATAACTGTAGGATGGAGAATAGGATGTCTCTTCTGAAACTCAAGAAAATTTATGTGTACCTAAAAGTTCAAATAATTCTTATTATTATCTATACAATTTGCAAAATATATTTTTTTTTATAATTTATAAAAAAATTAGTAAAGCTGCGTTTAAAAATCTGAAAATATATTACAATACATTATAAATAGCAATTTGTAATTGTATGACTTTAATTCGTTAGAACGTTTGAAATTTTAGCAGACATCCGATTTAATATAATGTTATTTTTATCTTAAATTGTATATTATTTTGCAACTTCAGTATAATCCAATAAAATAAAAATAACATTTACAATTTAAGTGTCACGTGGTAAAATGCCCTAAAAACAATAAAATTGTATTTATATTTTATATTCGGTCAACGATATATGAAACGGATTTGTTACATATAGCTTTGAAAATCATTATGAAGTCCATTAAACCCCTACCTTATGTTATATTATATTGTTATAAACAAATTGAAAAACTGCCCTCTCCTACCACAGTTAGGATTCCTTACTACTAGTAGGTCATCATCGTGATCATGTTTATTATAAACGCTTAATGATGTGGTAAATCATCGTTTATACATTTAATACATTTAATTAAGTGTAACAACGAATATAATATTTTATATAATAATATAATAATATAATAATATAATAATATAATATTTTATATTATTTTTATGATTTATTTCAGAACATGGAACTCGATTTGGTAATCGACATGCACGCTCATTCATCTCTTCACGGTGTGTTTACTTACGGAAACGCATACGACGATGTGTACAGGTTAGATGGGGTCTTCTCTAAATTAAATTATATGCCCCGCAGGCTATAAGCTGTTTTAAAAACTTTTACCGTGAATGTATATAAACTTTTGTGACTGTGGGTAAACCCGTATAGTTGAAGTTATAAATGTATACAGGGTGCATTTTTAATGAATCCCCGGGACAGCAAAGTTCGTCGAGCGTTCTTTGTGCTCAAAGGAAAATCCTTATACCTATATACCGGGCGAATTTCGTTTTACGTCCGTATAACGTGATCTCGACCTCATGGATATGGCCACTATATAGGACGACGGTATTGTTATACATAAGTCTTAACGCGATAATTCCAACTGAAAATTTCGTTGAATCCAAAAACAGATCACTTAAGATAAAACACAGGGCAAACCAGCACATTTTTAGTTGGTTAAAAACGTACACTTCTCTAAAGTTGTTGTATCCAAAACTAAAAATCTTATAATTATTTAAAAAAGTGTATATTTTTAAATGTAAAATATATTATTTATGATTATATATTTATTTAAATAAAAAATATAAAAGAAATTGCAGTCAGCTAAGTATTCATCACAATAATTACATTAGAATTCAATATATTTTGCATGTTACAATATAAATTTCTCCTTATTAACTTATTTGTAAATATAAGTATTTTTATTTACATTTTAGTTAAGTAAGAATATCACAATTTAAAACAAATATAGTGCTTCTACTAATCCTCTTAATAAGCTTGTTGAAAGTGTTCGACGTTTGAAATAAATCTGGTCTGTAGAGTGCATATTTTGCTATACAATATAAGTCTATATAAAGTGTGCAGACGGCGGATCTGACCTTTTTGGAGAAGAAATCATAATAGTTATTTGAATGCAACCGGAAATCTTTACCGGACGGCTCCGGTGGAGTACCTATGATTGTGTGCTTTTTACCTTTTCGGGTAGGTGCTGCAACAAAATAGAACATGATTTTGATCTTTCAAAGAAGTATATTATACGTCTGAGTGTGAAGTTGGAAGCGACGTTGCTAAATTGTTTGTTATATATTATATTTTAAACAGCAAATGGTAAATAATTGTACAATAATTTTCAATGTTATACATTTATAATAATATTATTTTGTCTTCAACTTGTTTTAATATTTTTATCTAATCAAGATATCACAAGGAAAGTAAATAATTCAAAAAAGTTTAATTCAATTTTAAAGCACCGTACATATTTTCAATTATGGCTATAAATACTTAAGTATAGTTGGAGTACATTTTTAAGTATCATCTAAGAACTAAAATACAACCAATTACTTCTTATTATTAGGAAGTTTGTTTGATATCGGCAATAATAACAGGTAATAATTGATAACCTAGTCGCTAAAGATGGGTCCCACTAACCCACTAAAACCTGAACTTGATCATATCAAAGATAGTTCGTAAAAGTAAAAATAAATATGTATATAAATAATATATTTGTATTATCAAACAATAATATTAAACAAACTACCTATAACCGTTTCTAATACAATTTTTTATTCTAAATTAATAATTATAAATATGTATGATGTCTTTTTTGAAAACCAAAGCTTTCATCATACATGCTTATAGGTTTATTATGATTACAAATGTTTTTTCTTGTAATTGTACATTTTGAATGTATGTATTATATTATCAATTATCACTGTTGTATAGTATTTGAGTAAAATCATACTTTTAGGTAGTTTTTGTGTCCAATAATTTTAGACTCTGTTTAGAGTGACATATGGTATATGTTGGTTTTAAATTATAAACATGTGTGACGTGTTTGTGTGTGTTAAGTTTTAATTACTTAATTCTTATTACTTTTTTATTCATTTGCTACATTTTGCTTCATAAAAATTAAAATCATAACTCCACTATAGTTTTCTTAAACGGATTTGTAATTGATTTAAGTTAATAGCTCTGCTAAAAGCATTATACTGTGCGTTGTTATGTCTATTTAGTTTGCTGTTGTTATTTTGGACCCTCATATTACAAGTGATATAAACCAACTTGAAAGGGTTCAACGAAAGTTGTTGAGTTTGGCTGCCTATTTATTGAAAATTGAACGTATTATACCTCGATATTTTATGATTGTGAACCAATATAAAATAGGTTATGTTTATAGTCCTTAGTTGATAGGCGAGTTATCTTAAACAATAAGTACGTCTTCCTACGCACATTTATCGATGGTTTGATTGATGGTCCAGGGTTACTTCAATTAAAAATACTACGCCAATTTATAGGATGCATATTGCCAACGAAGATCGATCTTTTAATTTTTAGTTAATTCTAATGTCTTTTTTTTTGTTTTCTTATATCTGCCCAGTGCCCTATTATTACCTAAGACCTTAAAAACTTTGTATAATTGTATATCTAATATATTAGATTCTGGGCGGAGCGATGAATGTATTGATTTTACAATGATATACCTATGTTTTTTTTAATTTTTTTATTTGTGTTTGTCATCACCTTTAAGGGGAGTAAAAATGCTTAATTATATTTTCTGATAGAAAAGTGAATTTAGTTGGTACTTTGGAATGTCAAAAGTAGAATATTCCCAATAGTTTTCAAAACCACCTGGAAAACCGGAAAATTTTGTACGCAAAATCTTTTTTGAAAATATCGATTTGGTTTTTTAGTGTAACTAAAAAAAACAACGGTAAATTCATGAAATTTTGACTGAATGTTGAAATTTGCATTTTTTATACACGATCAATTTTTAAAAATTAGATTTATTAAATTATTTTGAACTGTTTACGAGCATATTCAGTTACCAATATTTTTAGTTTTTTTTTCTATGAATATCAAAAAAATTTATTTGTTGGGTAAAAAAAGCTTAAAAAAGTAATTCAATATTCCTCATTAGCTTTTCTACCTTTATCAAAAAAAAAAATAATGTCTACAAGAAAGTCAAATTAAATTTTTATGAGCGTGTGAAGTTCATATCTTTACAATATTGGACATTCACTTGATTTCTCATGTAGCGATTTTCTTATTTTACTGTAGGTAATTCAAAAACAAATAACTGTAGATGCATGAAAATATCACTCATTCTTATAATTGATACTTAAAATTTATTTTATATATTTATTCCTATACTTAATAAAATTTTCAAAATATTTTGACTCGTTTTGAGCTGTTTACGGACATATTCTGTCTACATTTTCAATTTTTTTTTCCTTTAAATGTCAATAAAATTTTATTCATTGGGTCAAAACTCTTGAAAATTTAATAGAAGGCTCCTGATAAATTGTTAAATTATTATTTGAAAAATATTAAAAATACATAGGCACAATTTTTTATAACCATTTAAAGTTCGATTTTTGACAAAATTTATCAAATTTAAAAATGATTTTGTGGTTAAATTTTTATAAAATGTTCAAATTTTATAGCTAGAAAATTTAAATTTAAATCAAGGTTCCTCATCGTAAGCAGATTATTCTGTAACCAAAAAAACTCAAAAATATAAAACATAGTTTTTTTTACAGTCATTCTATGTTCAAATTTGATCGAAATTATATATTTAAATGAAGAAGAACAATTTAGTTATTTTGTTTTAGTTTTATAATATTAATTCAACTTAAGAGCTACCGTATTAATAATAAGAAATAACAATATAAAGATAATATAAAATATCCACACTGTCAAACCATCTCAACTCAAAATCTTTTTTCGTGTACAATGATATTATATCATTGAATTAAAATTTAATACCATACATTAAACAGTGACGCACTTGTAACCTATCTACTGTACAGTAGAGCGACATCCACATGCCCGCTTTTTTGTTAAATTGTTATCTGTACTAGTGGTCGCAGCCTGTATTGAAATAAAAATAAAATATACTCCTAAACAATTTTATTAAAAGTAAGTAGGTATAATCTGCACAAAATTTCTTATAGTTTGTTGCATATTTGGAATAAATAAGCTCGGTGATTCGTTAGTTAATGAACTTTATAAAGAAAACCACGCAATGTGCCCCAGTTAAATGAGCAAATATTGCTTCCATAAGAATATCGCAACTTTATTTGACTTAGCTCGAGCTACAACTGTGCAGAGGCTGGATAAATATGTAATAAATTATCCTTAAAAATATATTCTGACAGCCTATCTCCAATCCCAATCGTTTTTGTATGCAATGATTTATCATTGAATTCAAATTTAACACATCCATTACAGTGAATTACTCAATTATGAGGTACACTTGACGCTTTACTAGCAGAGCGACTCTCACGGTATGTTAATACATTTATTATCCAGTATTCAAAATGTGCTAAATACTTATTATTGGCATTGAATAATTAATTTAATAAATTATAATTGTAAAAGTTACTTTATACCTATTTTTTTAGTCGTTGTTTAACATTAATTTTATCCCGAGAACCATTAAAATTGTTTTAATCAAAAAGAACGCGTAAGTTCTGAAAAACCTCTGAAAACTCGATTCCTAAAAAAAATATATTGTTATAATGACTGATGAGGTTCTGTTTCAGCATGTAGACAAATTCCAGTTCTAAATTCCAATAGTAGGTACTTCTAACAGTTCGGTTCCATTCCTTGGAGTCCACATAATATAATAGTCTAAGTTCAGCGGCTGCGTATGTATGATTAATTTGTATTAATATGTATGTATAATTTCCTCTGAGGCTCGGACCGTAATGGTAATGTTAAAACATGGCCATCTCTAGCTGAACCATAATATTATGATCATTGGTTTTTAATGTCTAACCCACTCGGTTTATAACCCGAACGCTACTGAATCCAACTGTTGTAACGTTACAAACTTTGGAATACCCATTACCTATCTTTCATTATGAAACACTGACATATAACATTTATGTATAGGTATTATTGTGTGATAAATCAAAAATATTATGTATAATTGGTTGGTAAATGATAATATTTAATGTAGATTTAAATAATTATCAATGAAAATACCGATTTACTCAACTCTGGTCTATTATCTACACCATACACAGAATACTGTTGAATAAAGTAATATTTCATTTTTAATTCTTTGATTATTGGTAGGTATAGGGAGGTACCTCCTAACTTTCATTGAACGCGCGTACCTGTTTGAATAATTAGTATTAAAGTATTTGTTTTTTTTAGATAATATATTCAAATTAAATATGTGCAATGACTAATGATAATAATATTATAATACCTAATTAACTTTAAAGTTTTAACCTTTGTTTAATTATTCGCACAAATCGATTATTCACACCTCCATTGGTCCTAATTAGTGCAAATAATTGACACTCTGCTGTAAGTAATTAATTTTTGTTTTCATCTTTGGAAGGTTCGTTTTTTAACGGTGTGATTTAAATATATAACCGCTTGGAATTAAAATAAATAATCACAAAATATCAAGAAAAAAACTCATCAAGCTGTTATATTTCTTTACCTTTATAATACATCGTAGGTATATTTTGATTCTGTTTCTGTCTTATATAGTTCAATAGTTTAGTATAATACCTATCAAGCTCTATCCAATAAATTTAAGCTATATTCAGATTTTATGCGGAACTAAAAAGTGATTGGTTTTACAATTATTATAACGGTGTATATTGTGTTCCCATTTGTTACCATTATTTTTCTTGGCCAATTGGTTCATCTGTTTCGTACAATATATTATTCAAATATATGTGTACCCTAACCATTTATATTATTTATCCATCTCACTTTTATCGTAGATTATTAACTATTTTATTATACTGCACATTTCAGACAGGTCGTTTCCGCACATTTCGATTCATTTTCGAAGAATTAACTCTAAAACTTCTATTGATAACGGCGAGGTAAATATTTTATATTTAGCTGATAGTATACTTGTATAATATATATATACATATTATATACATATATCGAACTTTAATTTATTGATTTTGTTTAAAAAAAACTATAATACTCAGAGAACAGTAAATTTATATTGTTGTATTCCCTTTAATCCATTAATGAGAAAACTTTAAAATACGATTTTTTGGACGTCCGCGTTAATTGGTTAATTATTTAATACCTACGCGATTTTAAAACAATAAGTATGGAAAGACAGTATAATCGTTCACGTCAGCATAAGTCAGCATTATTTTGTTATAGTGTTTTTTAAAAGTTCGATTTACTATTGTGTCCATTATGGTTTTTAAATTTGTAAATGGTATTTACTGTTAAGTAGTTTTTCGAAATTTCCCAAACAAAAAATGTTAGTTATAAAAGTATAATTACCCACCATCTTAAAGCCAAATGTCTGATTCGTAAATGTGATAGATTCCTGATCAGTGATCTTTATACGGATCACAATTCACTGGAGTACAATATTTAAATATGAAAACAATAATGTACATGGTAACCTCTTCGTAAAACCAATAGGTAGATACATCTAATACTACAGTGCTTAACTCAAATCTAAAAACCACCAATTATAGACAAATACGAAATAAACATTCTTAACTAATATCAGTAATATCTATTATTTGAGTTTAAAATCAGTCTTCGTTATTCTAATTGTATCCCTCTCTTGTAAATCATTTATAGCTTATAATGTGTTACCTACGCTCTGTGCTACTTATAATTTTCCTTATCATATTTAATCCAATGTCAAGCCAATGAGTGAGTGAATGTGTGTACAGAGGTATTTATGATTTTTGATTGAGTTATTTCATACCTAATACCTACAAATATATGGATTGGATGTTGATTAATTGAAATGCTTTGGTCCAGTTGAAGCTATAAAAGTACTTATACATAATTTGCTACGATAACGCTGTATTGTTCCCTGGTAAGATCCTTACTAGAGTATGCTTCCGTTCTTTGGGATCCTTACACGACAACTGACTCCTCACATCTAGAGCAAGTCCAGAGGCGTTTCTTATCGTCTGTCGCCAATATTTTAGGAATATAGCACAATAAGCATGATTACCTTCCTGTCTCTAATAAGCTTGGATTGATTTCCTTGGTTGATAGACGTATGACAGCAAATCTAGTGTTTTTGAGTAAACTAATTAATGGTTATATTGATGCTCCCTTTTTACTTTTCCAAGTTAACTTTAGAGTTCCCCCTCATTATTCTAGATCTTGTTTTCCTTTTGTAATTCCTTTCCATCGTACTAACTATGGTAAGAACAACCCAATTGATCGAATGATGCGTTTGGCCAATGAGCACCCTACCTTATTTAGTCTATAATACTGATTATATAATTATGTGTTTTGTTAATTATTAATTTTTTTATGTCGTCAAAATGTTGTATTTTTTAAGTTATATTAACCGATATTTTTAATTACTTTCTGTTGCCAAATATTAGATTATTTAAATGTATGTATAATGTAATATTGCACTTTTGGGCCTTGTGCCCGTTATATAATAAATAAATAAAATAAATAAATAATAAATATTTCAGCGCACGTTTTAAACATGAATACGAATAAGGTATAATGCTTATCAAACTAATTGGCTTTGTAAATTTTTTCAGGTATGAAAAACATATACTGTTTCCGAAATTGTTGTCCCAACACATTGAAGGTTACGAACAAACGCATTCACTTTGTAACAGAGATTTTAAAAAGTGCGGAACGTCACGGAGGTAATTAATATATTATCATAAACAATATACCTATAGCTATCCTTATCCCTATAAAAATAAAAGATAGTAATAAATTCTAAAAAACATTTTATATTTAAATAATTTAATTATTCCATTAATTAAGTTAGAACACAACGTAAGTAATTAGTTCTAATTTGTATTTCAGATAAATTGCGGTAGTTGGTACAGTACTTTTTTAAAAAATAAATCAACTTGTCTTTACTAACCAAAACTAGTGTTAAGTAATTACGTTTAATATAACAATATAGTATACTTAAAAAAAAAAATTAGATATTGTTTGTTTAAAATTATAAAACGCATGTAAATGACACAGTTTTTAAAAATCAAAGAAATTATAAAAAGAAGTGTGTACCCATCTACTATTATTGTTATGCTTATATTGTTCTTGATATGATATTTGAGTACCACAACAGTATTGGTATACGGTGAAAATAAAATAGAACTCTCGAATTTGTCAGCAGTACAGATTATAATAATATATTTATGGTACCTAATATAGTAATATAATAATAGCATAATAGTATTATAATAGTATAATTATATCATGTATTGTACGGGTTTTTTCTGGTCGTCCGCAATATTTCTAAAACGAGAATTTGTTATGTGAGTGTAACTTGAGAGCGTTGATACAAGGGTTTTGAACAACAGAACGCATCTTAATAATATTATTGTTATGGCCAAAGATTCAATAGAAGTAAAAATAGCCAAACGCATACGATGCGATAAAAATTCAATCTGAAAATTAAAAAAAAAAAAAAACCGGAGAAGTCACTTTGCTGTCACTGGCCAGTGGCCACTGTAATGCATGTGATAAATTTGAACTTAACGATAAATTATTGTATACGATGGAAAACGATTCTGAGTAGAGACTACCTATACCTACTAGGTCTGTCAGCAAATAGTTCTAAGGATATTTTATATTTATTTTGCTATTACGAGTATAGTAACTTATTTTTCTATAGACTATAAGTAATACGCTAATGTGAACTTATTTTTTGACAAAAAGAAATCCCATAGATACATTATTGTGGACTAAAGTTCTACTTTGACAATATTGAGTAATCTTAAAACAAAATGTAGGCAATGTTCAGGGAGCCCTCCCTTGTTTGCGCCTATGAATTCAAGAGTGAATTTCTTTTAGTTAGAAATATCAATTACTCTGGTCTAACTGCCATGTCTTTAAATGCAAAATTACGCAAAACATGTTTTTGTGAGTTATAGCAAAACATAAATTAATGAATTAAGATGTAGATATAATATGTATGTTAATTATTATTTTGTATTACATTTTAAGAAGAACTAAACAATTTTCAGACACACAGCGGTAACCGTTTTTTAGTAGCATGTAATATTTCCCATTAGTTTTCTGCTATTACATTTTACCAATACTGTCGAGCGTGGTGAAGGGGGGTGGTACATTATTTTTGTGACCGGCATACTTTCTGTAAGTCTTGCTAAAATATGGATAGTATGGATAATGGTCTACCTGCGACCACTGTGATATTATTTCGGTTACCAAATCCAAAACTCAATTTTTTATCATGCTCACGAGATAGACTTAGTTCGTACGGAAATTTCACCTACATGAGTTGAAATCATCATGAATAATATTATAGTCTTCAAACGCTGGTGAAGTTATGGCCATTAGAGATCCTGCGAGTGGTGTAGCCAGACACCGATACAAGGAATACTTATATTATAAATGTGTTTGCATAATTTTGCGCTAGTTAATATTATGCATAATGTGTACCCTTGTGACCACTATTTGCCCATTTTTGGTATATAAAATTATAAAAGGAGTTATAGTATATCTAAACCCCACCTATACAATTATGTGTACTTGTGTGTGTGTGTGTGTGTGACATGAATATTATGTGTCAATTTAATCCTCGTACACATGGTGCTGTGATTTTTAAGCCGTAAATGAAGAAAATCGTCGTCACACCTTTAATTAGGTATAGGCATATATCTTACATCATGTGGGATTTGCGTGGCAAATACTGGTAAATGGTAGATACATACTATACATTATAAAGAATGTTTATGGCAATCTGTAGAAGTACATTATTATATTCATAGTTTGATAGTTATAAAAATTTCAGTCCGTAAGACTAATTATAATTCTTACACATTAAAGAAGGGGACAGGCTAATTGGGGGTGGCCACCCGGGGCGGCAAACTTTTGATAACACCGACATTTTCAATGCTTGTTTTCAGCTTGCTAAGTTGTACAGCATCGTTTCCCAAACTGTGTGCCGTGGCTCATTAACGTGCCATGAGGCCTCCATAGATGTACGTTAAAAGTTATGATTATGTATGAAGGATTGTATTATCGAGGATTATCTTGAATTCTTGTTAAATAGTTTGGACTAGAACTTGGAAGACGAAATGAGGAAGTTCTTGTCAACGATTCGACCAAGGAAGAAACTTATAATGAAATGACATTTCTCACTAGGTATTATATTTTTATAATGTTATCGTAATGTTGTTCCATATCAATCAATTTGATATTTGTAATAGGTAAAGTAAATTATGATTTTACATGAGTTTTTCTAACCTAATATTAATATTAGTTATAGTTGTATTAAAATTAATACATAAATAATATATAAGTCAGTGTCTAAAACTATTAAGTGTGCCACTGCTAAATATGGGTTAGATAAAGTATGCCATGAGGGAAAAAGGTTGAGAAACGCAGTTTTACAGTGTTATCCGCGTATATCACAGGATAAATAAACGAAAAAAATTTAAATCATTATCAACTTTTTTTTAATACAGAGGATAACGATATAGTGCATATTTATAGATATATTTAAAACATATAACTAATACACTGTATCTTGTAAACGTGTATTATACCTAAATAATAAGTATCTTATGCTGATGTATAGGTAATGATTATAGTAGTAATGAACACGCACACGTATGAGTGTATGACTGCTGTATGAGGAGTGAGGACCAATGACATAGTCTATACATATATCGATTGTATAATATCATGATAAGTTAACAACACTAGAATAAAAGGCACCTTATAACTTACAAGTGATCGTTCACTCATTATCTTGGCAGTGTTCGTGTTCAGTTACCTAATACATTGTTAGTATATTATACGTTTTACTTTTACGCTCTCGTTATCGCACATCTATATATTATGTACCTAGGTATATAATACATATATTCAAAGTTAATTGTTAATTAATAATTATTATACAGTTAGCTGTCCTATTAATTTTCTCATGATATGATAGTAAGGTACTACGAACTGAAATATTATTATTATGAACTAGTACGTTTTTCGATTCTTTGTTCGTATCTTTGTACGTTTCCTCGTCCCCAAAATATGTAATAAATATTAATTGCCTTAGTTTTGAACTTTTTAAAATATATAAAAGAGTATAATAAAGAGCTGCATCATGTAATTTGCTGTCAGATGGCAAATTTCTCAACACAGCTCTAGACTCTTACGCATAGTAATTATTAAGCTGGGCTTTGCTTGAATAAAAGTAACATCGCCGCAAGCCTATCATAATTTGTATTCTATGGGCTTTTATTATAGCAGTCCATCCTACAGTAGTTATTATTTTGATTTTTAATTTCTCAGGTAGAACCAGTGGCGTAGCCAAGGGGGTGTCTTATATATTTAAACATCCCCCTCTCAACATCGGACACATTTATATACAAAAAATATATTTATTGTATAATTTAGAATTTTATAAAATATGTTATCATATGGTACTATTTCATATTTGTTATTATAAATATGAAGATTAGTGACTAAAATGGAGTGTGTAAACTGTAAAGTCCCATGTTATATATTTTTTTATTTATCCTGCCCTAATGGGCTAATATATATTTATTTAAACAACCAGAGGTCTTAATAAATACAATACAATATACATAATGAGTGTATACATGACAATCTATAATGTCTTGCGATTAGTCAAGAAATTGTTTAGCAGTTGCGTTGGTGCGCAGCTCCATTTTTTTTTGCATATTTTTTGGCAAACATTTTATGCTGGATGGTTGAAATCTTCAAATCTTGATGTATGGCTTAATTTCCGTTGAACTGGTATGCTACAATAATAGTAAGAGGAACAAGTGCATACCAATTGTATACCGTAAGTCAGGATCACCAATCGGTTTAATAATTGCTATATATAGAAGCCGTTTATTTCCCAAGTCTACTGTGGAATGTCTTCTAACTAGCCTGTATGGCTGGCACATTTATTCTTTGATTTGTAATTATTTCTGAAGGACATGATTATATTTTGTGTATGCTACATAATAAGTAGCTATAGGAAATAAAGGGGCCTAATCAAGCAAAGCCTTTTTAGAAGAAATATTTCGACTGCTAATCGCAAATAAAAAAGATATTAATTAAGTTATTTTAATTATTTACGTCATATCATCATTATGAACTTCCCATCCAATGGAGATCATCGGACAACATAATATACGAGTAAAACACGTCTCGTTAACATGTCTTAGAAAATATATAAGAACAATGGGGTTCACAATCGTTTGTTATTTATAGCTCTAAAAGGAGTGGAAAAGGTTTGCTGTTGGAGGATGAGATGGAAGTATAGATTTTGTATCTATATAGTATGTGTGTCGTGTGTGTATCTAATATAGTATATAACTATATAAACATACAACCACAACCGCGAAATGTCGCCGGTTCGTCTAAACCACAACTGTCTAAACCTTAGTCGTACCCATATGTCCGTCTTATATAAGTGAACTTGCAGAAAACGCACAACAAATTATTGCTATTATAGGCAAAACAAGAATGCGTTGTTTTGCATTGTTGCATAAGAACTATAATATTTAAAGCGTAACTGCATAAGCATGCGCACGGTGTATAGTTGACTTCTCTATGCAAATTGTATAGATGCAACTGTATAAATCGTTATTTCATGCTTAAATATCAAACTATGACCAATTTTAAACTTCAGACATTGATAAAAATATTTTTGTTGAAATACACTCAACTGTATATTTTATTTATAGTAATAAAAACTTATGAGGAACCTTGTACCAAATTAGTTTTAAAATCTTAAGTATGGATACTAAATATTTTATGATCCAAAAATAGTTGAAACCATCCTCAAATTTGAAAATCCAATCATTTTTTCTAATAAAAAATGTCAGTAGACATAAAAAAAATAATCAGATCATTGTAAAATCAATGCATTCATCGCTCCACTCAGAATCAGGCAGACAATCCGTCATCGCTGATAATCAATATTCAATGGCCAACTATTTACCACTGAATTCATATGTAATACGTCCATATGTACTACTACAGTGACCTCTAAAATATTGTGGTACTTGACATTCGACGCCAGTAGGCTATAGTAATACAGCAGAGCGACTTTGCCGGATCTTTGTTTTTGATCACGTTGTGATAGTGCAGAACTTATTGTATTTAGTACAATATATACCGGTACGTGGTATATTATACGAAAACAATTAAAACATTATCTATATCACTGTTAATTGTTATACATACGGTATAGCCGCAGTAACAGATTAAATACCAAACGGGAGATATTTTAGAATATTTGGCTGTGAGACATAAGTATATTTGTAGTTATGCCGAGCATAATTTAACGTACTTATATAAATATATATTGAAACAAAATATGAATAATATAATAATATATTTTAGATTCTGAGCGGAGCGATGAATGTATTGATTTTACAATGATGTGTTTTTTTTTTTATTTTTTTTTATTTTTTTTTTTATTTATTTTTTTTATTTTTGTGTCTGTCATCACCTTTTAGGACAGTAAAAATGCTTCGATTTTCTTCAATAGTACTTTTTCTGATAGGAAAGTGAATCTAGTTGGTATTTTGGGGGGTCAAAAGTTAAAATTTCCCAGTAGTTTTCATGAGCGCCTGGAAAAACAAATGAAAAATTATGGGAAAAACGGGAATTTTTACGGAAAACCAATTTTCGACAAAATCGATTTTGGTTTTTGATATAACTCTAAAAGAAATTACCGTAAAGACATGAAATTTTGACCGAATGTTTATATATGCATTTTCTGCACACCATAGCATTTTCAAAATATTCTGACTTATTTTGAGTTGTTAACGGACATTTTAAGTTTCCAATTTTTTTAGTTTTTTTTTCTATAAATGTCAATAAAATTTTATTTGTTGGGTAAAAAATCTTGAAAATTTAATAGTAGGCTTCTAATATATAGTTTCAAAGGCAGATGAAAAATATTAAAATCTGTAGTCACAATTTTTTTTTATAGGTAATCAAAGTTCAAATTTTTACAAAATACGTAAAATGACGAAAATGTGCAATTTATTTTGAGTTAGAAATTCATAAAAATTTTTCTTTTTAAATCTAAGGTTTGAAAATGTGATACAAGAATCCTTATAAGTTTGCCTAATTTTATCAATGAAAAATGTTTATAAGCAAGTCAACATAAAATTTTATGAGCATTTTAATTTCAAATTTGTACAAGATTAGATATTCACTCGATTTCTCATGTAGCGATTTTCTTATTTTGTTGAAATTCAAAAACTAATAACTGTAGATGCATGAAAATTTCTCTGAATGTTTATATTAGCATTTTCTATACACCATCTAATTTTGAATATATTTTGACTGTTTTTCAGCTTTTTACGAACGATTTCAATTTTCAAATTTTTTAGTTTTTTTTTTCTATTAATATCAATAAAATTGTATTGGTTGGGCCAAAAATAATGAAAATTTAATACAAGGCTCCTGATATATTCTTACAATAGCAGTTGAAAAATATTAAAAATACATAGGCACACATTTTTTTTATAAACATTTAAAGTTCGATTTTTGACAAAATTCATCAAAATCTCGAAAATTAACTATAATTGTAATTAAACAATTATAAAATGGTCAGTTTTTATAACTAAGAATTCAAAATTTAAAATAAAGATTCTAATAAATAGTAGATACTGTAAACAAAAAATCTAAAAATATTTAAACACAGTTATTTTTTTCAGACATTTTAAGTTTAAATTTGGACGAAATTACATATTAAAATCAATTTTAATGAGTAAAAGTATATATTATAATATTTTTCTAGTATCACTGATAATTTAAGCCTTAAGGTTAATAATTAAATAATATGAATAATATTAATTCAACTTAGCAGTCTGTAAAATAACAATATCAATATAATTTAAAATATCCTAGACTGACATACCGTCTCAGCTCAGAATCGTTTTTCGTATACAATGATATTATATCATTGAATTCAAATTTAATACCATCCATTATAGTACAGTGATCTACTTGTAGCCTACTGTACAGCAGAGCGACATCCACTTGACTCCCTTTTTTACTTTACCAATATAAGCTGGTAGCAATACACTATGAACGGAGCAAACAAAGCAACTAGACTCTCTCGACATACGTATATCTAGAATAGGCCAAATTATTATAACTATACATTTTGTTAATTACTCGAAATAGTTATGAATAAAAGATTACACATGCGTCTAGGATATATTATGTATATTATAACAATAAAATATAAATAATGTACAATACTTTCAAAGCTATCAAAATTCGAGCCTTCTAAAATTCTATTATTTGAAAAATGTTTATTTCTTCAAAACCATTCGAATTAAATTATTAATTAATATTAAACCTATTAAAAATATATTAATAATAGGAAATTCGAAATATTCCTATATAGGTTATGTACGTTTTCACCTTATTTTATTACTCAATATATTATTACTCAGTATCATTATTATTTTATATTGCTACCTAAGTGACGAAATTGTTTGACTGTTGGCAGTATTGCTCAAACACGTATTGATATTATATTTTCGTTGAACAGAGACATCTCCGTGCTGTTTGACATTATCGGTACTCAGTATTTCCTTCACTCGGTAATAGTTATTATATTTATTACATCTTGCAGCGTAGGTTATACATATTATTGTTCGGAGAATTCGGTCACCACTTATCATTATTACACAGTCGAATTGATCATTCTTACTTAGTTTAATATAACGACAAAACTCAGAAGTGTTCACTAACATCAAACTCTATAGGTGTCATGGGTGTCCCGAAGCGGGGTATAACAAGGCAATATCATCCCTCCTAGAATTTTAATTCTGTTTGTCAAAACATTTTTTATATTAACATAATAGCGTAACTATGTAGTTACAATTTGTACATTTTAGACTTACATATTAATATAATATTAAGGTTAAGGATTTTCTTTATAAAAAATCGTAATTAATTTTAAAACCATTTTTGCCCCCCCTGCCTTGAAAAATGTGTGGGAAATCCATGATAGGTGTACCTATTTATTAAAATGTCTTCTAATGTACCTACCTATGTAGAATTATAAATGGCATTCACTTCGATGCTATGGCTATTATAATAGGTATTAAATACATTTGGATAAATGTATTTATTATTCTGTAACACTTGCCCCGAGGTCAGACTGGGGATTTTTGAACTCAGGGGCCTCTGTAGCCGGAGTAAAAAAACATTTAGAGGCCTCTTAAAAAAATTCTATGGAGGTACTTACTTATTTTTTGTAACAAATATAATACTCGAGATAATACTGCCGTATTATAATATATAAATACAATTTTAAATAAATCTTGAAAAAACTGTCCAAATAATTCTTATAATATTATTATATACTTCCAATATATTATCTAGTCATCTGCACATGGTTCTATGGTTGTTATTGTATTTATTTAATTTATGATAATATTTGATAACCATAATATCGAGGGTCTCAGGGTTTGTGCCGCTGCAGGTTTATCCGGCACTGTTTGACGTTTGTTTCCACCATAAATCGCTGAGAAATACATAAAACATTGCTAACAATATTCTATTATCTATATGCATATTTCGTGACCTTGCTGATTTCGACGACTTTAATAAACAATTGATTAATGTGATGACATGAACTGTAGGATACCAACTCTAGGATTATGTATGTCGTTACCGATGAAATATATTTTTGATTTTCCGTCATTTTGGCTGAATTAAACAGAAGGAATTTATTTTTGCGGTTTAAGGTGGTTTCTAATCATGACTACGACGTAATGATAATGAAATAAGTGAAGGATCGATCCATCGGAAAATAGATGACAGACTTTCACGCGCTTGCTCACAAATTATATTATAAATCTCGATTTGCCGACTATATTGTTATAACGGTTACAGATTAGTATTCGATTTACAAGTAACTTGAAAATTTTAAGTTGTATTTGAAGAACTGGAAAACCTCTTTATATTATTTTCTCCAAGCTAAAATTTGTGTTTATAGCTTATAGAATATATTGTTAGTAATTTCCACCGATTTGTGAAAATAATCAATTTTACGTATACAGTACCTAGTGTAATATCGATTATAATTTATAGGTATCAAATATTTTTTTAGTTATATGCAATCAATAATTGTAAAAAATAATATTATCGTGTACAAATATTGTTATTTGACATAGACAGTATTCGTGATCGTGGTATTTATATGAATCCCTAAGAAAATTCGTTATTAATTTTATAACCAAGGCGTGTGAAGGGATGAGTTAAGCTGCTTGTCGTGTAGCTCATGACAACATGACTGAAACCGAAAAATAAATTAAACAACAATAGGTGTAGATATTGACGATTATTAATTATTCTAAGTTTAATACTTACTGATATAAAATAAATGCAGTTTTAATTCTTTGGATTCACGTGTTATCCATTAATTTTCATCCAATCATAGATTTAACATTGACGGAAATCGAGGGGCACTTGGAGGTCTATAAACGATTGAAAAAATAACACTTGATGCATACTAAGTAATTAGTATTGCTAATTGTAATTACTAATTACAATACATTAATAATTATAATATGGGTATAGGTATAGGTATACTTTGCATAGATATCGAGTTGATGTTGAGTCGAACCCAAATTTACTTGTTTCCCATATATTTTTGTTTTAATGTTATTGAATACCAATAGTTATATGACGTACAAAATTAATTATTTTTATTGTAATACGTGCACTTTTTTTTTTGTTTGTCTAACTTTTATGTTGTTACCCGTCGAGATATTTTTCGCTTGGCAACTATATTACCATTGTCAAATATGAGAAGTCGTGCTAGAAAAAAATGTAATTCAGTGTCCTCAAGTTATTGTTAGATACATTCTTTTTTAACTCTTACCCAGCTTTTCTTTATTTAGAAAAATCAAAAAAATATTTTTTTTTTAAATTTAAATAGTTTGTTAACATTGACCTGTTTATCAACTATTAGGTACTCAATTATAATAGGAATAATAGAAAAAAGAACCTTACAATAATAAATATATTATAATATTAAAGTAGTATCAAACGCTATAGTAGGTAATATTTTACTAAGAGCGATAATTTGGACAAAAAGTCAATAAACAATGGGTTGGGATAGGTGCACGAACATTTATTATAGATCATACAGGAATTTAAACATAACACAGATGTGATACATAATATTTAATTATATATCGTAGGTATATAGGAGTGCTTGGTGGAGCGTATCAAGTGTACTTAGACACCTCTTGATTTTGTTATTTGGGCCCTAAAAATTAAATCTCTCAAGCAGGTGCACTGTTATTACTAAATAAAATGTAATTATTTTCTAAAATATGTTAAATACCCATGTGATAAATTGTTATTATTTTTAGATTTGTTAGATCATTATAATATATAAAAAATTTAAAGAAATTCAATTCTTAATTCAAAAACATAATAAACATGATGATAAGATACTTCAGTATGGTGGAACTAAACAAGTATTATAAACATTTAGGTACTAGATAACTAAATGAGAAAGAAATGAGAAAGAAAGTCTTGAAATATTTTTTTTGGACTCAATTAAGTTATTTTTTAGATCGAATTTATTAGATTAAGTAAATTTTCGTCCATGTGATCAACTATACGGACACGAACTAATACGTTGTCCACATAATATTATTAAACAGAATTAAAACTGTGAGCGAATCGACTGGCTTTGTATATTATTGAGCAGGTCCATAATGTATTGGGTATAATGCGACCAGTAAAACCAAATCCGTGTAACCCTTAAAAAATTTCCCAGGTACATTGTCTTCGTCCATCGATTTGTATTATTATTGTCCAACAAATTTACCATCGATGTTCGCTTGCTTTTGTTGAAATTCATTATGTGAGTGTTGTAACTCGTGAATATAATTAAATGTAGAATTATTTTCAATATAGCCAAATATTACTATAGAGGTAACAGCTAAACAATGATGAGTGTACTTAGTTGATTTTATTTTATTATATATTATTTTATCTTAGGTAATTGATTATTATCGTCGTTTCGGTACAAAATGTCAATCTTCAATGTATATAATTAAATGCATATCTGAATTTAAAATTAGTATAATTTTTGCTTAGAATTTCAATTTTTTTCTCAAGTTAAGGCATCGTTTAAATAGTTTCTAAAATGTTAAGTGTTTTTATAATTATTTGGAAAGTCCAATATTTTGTTACCTACTTGAAAATTGAAACACGTTGAGATAACGATAACATACCGTATTTTTGTAATATATTTTTATATTTTTATAGGTGCCTATGTTATTACTTGTAGGTAATCATTTAATTTTGTTCTGATAGTTATTTGATACAATTTATCCTTGAGGTTTTTCTTAGTAAATACTAAATACGGCTTGTATTTCTAGGAAATAATAAAAAAAAAAAAAAATTAAAATACTTATATTCCTGTAATAAGTTATTAAAACATTTTTATTATGGTTGTATTGCATCCCTTGCGCTCGTCGAACAGACTATGAAGATAGGTAATAATGCAATATACATTATACTAAAACTAAAGCAACAATAGATTAGAAAATAATAAAGATTTAAGAAATTAATGAAAAATACAAACATGCATTTTTCTCATTAGACCAGTAGGTATTATATTATATCACCTATAAGAATTATTAAACTTTAAAATTTATAACTATATAGGTACAATGATTAGATATTTAAACAAGAGCAACCCTATATTAAAATAGTAGACATATCTCGAGGTAAAATAAATTAAGTTACTAAGTTAGTGGAACTGTATAGCTCTGAGATAAACAAAAAATGCTCAAAAGCTATCAGGGCATTGTTAGTATTTTTCTCTTTCTGACTCACACGTAATAAACAAAATTTGCGTTCGGCAGAACCAACTTTGTGTTGTTACTTGTCAGAGATTTATATCTATTATTAAAGTGCATTGACCTATTACCAAACTTAAAGTTAATAACATTAACTACCTATGTTCGTACATGTGCTCTTTACGATATTTCAATTTTGAATCAAGATATAAACATTTTTAAATTGTAATATTTTTAGGTTTACACACAGATACAACTAGCATAACAACTGAAATTCAACGTATGAAATAAACAGATAATGTCCTTAACTTTAAGCTTGATAATAGGTAAATTCTCTCTAATATTAAAGCCAATAATATAAAGTTGGTTCTGCTGGAAGAAAATTGTCTTTATTGTTATAGTGCGCTGACATCCTATCCACGATGTTTTTAAAAAACAATAATTTTCATGTTATGACATAAATTGCCCTATGTCTTTTACCAATTAAGGATTTATATATATATTATATACCTGCACAGTACACATACAATATAATAAATAAAGTAGTGGTGTAACAGGATTTCTGAAAGGGGAAGCCCAATGAAAAAATCTTAAAAAATGTAATATGCATTGATTACAGTATTACACAACATAGAGATGACTTGTTTACTTGTTGTATAGCCAAATATATAATACATTCTACATTCCTATTGAAGTAAATATAACTGTTAACAACTTTTTATTCATATTAAATCATTACAAACAACTTACATATCTTTATGAGGTTCTTATAAATTATAATATATTATTATTATCGTGTTCAAGTCCAATCCACAACATTCATTCTTCTAAGAGATTTATATATACAAACGGTCAATATTGGTTTTCTTAAGTTAATGTCATATTTGAATATTTAGCAAAAATACGCATATTGGGTTATTAGGTTAAAAGGCCCCTCTCACCCGCCCGAAGAAACCACTGATATAAAGAATAGGTATATTGTATTTATGATGAATATCGTATTATTAATAAATCCTGATCTCACATATTTATTTTTTTTATTTTTTATGAAATAGATAAAATTACTGTATAAATATAAATAATAGAAAATACCTAAAATACCTGAGTTTATTGATTATTTTATATTTTAATAAATTTCAATGACATCGAGGTGGTGTAGATTTTACGTCTGTACTATGAGTGCAATACATAGTTAGCTTAATTTGCAATTACATATTAATATTATATACATATAAAATAGTGATTTGTCTACAACTAAAAAACTTGACTCTTGTGCATTTTTATTTTCATATACCTACCTTAATTCAAACTATACCTACTTACTCAAAAAAAAAAAACCTTATTTTCCAACTCTGAATACGGGTGACCAAACATATAAACTATGTTCTCCGCTGCCCACTAGTAGGGTGACATTCGTGCAGTGTAACATTTATCATTTTCTATTAAATAATAATAACCTAATGGATTATTGGGCCTTTCGTGGAGGGTATTCGCTACACACACTAGCTGAAACTCTATCCATTTACTGTACTTTGACGTACCTAATGTATTATTTTATCAACTATTATTATTTAATATACTGCCTAATATTATTTACTCCCTTAATCAGTTTTGGTGGTTGATCAAATTGATAAATAAATACATTTTAGTAAATACTTTAAATGAAAAAGAAGCTATTTTTATGGAAGTATGATACAATAATTAAAAAATAATTTATTTTATTCTAGTTCTGCCTATGCACCTATTGTACAAGATAAAAGGCATTTTAATTTCCTCTAGAACCAATAGGTTACACACAGTACGTAACATGGCGTAATAACGACGTACGTTTGGCCAGCCTCCCCCCCTTTTTGACCCATGGTTCTCAAAATAACTTCTTTGAAACGGTTTTTAAAGGAACCCATCTTGCTGCCATTTTCATGAAATGTGCAACATCAACTCTAACGAAACACCTATTTCAATTTACATACATAACCTATACAAATTATTGCACAATAAACATATAAAATAAGAGCTATAAATTGTAATTACTTGAATAAGAAGACCCCCATTAGTGGTACTTAGTTTAGTGTTTTATTTTGGTAATTGAGGAGAGATATTTTTAATTGAAATGGTCACGACTCACGACACCATTTCCTTTTCAATCTGAGTTTTAGATTGCCAGGAAGTGTAAAAGTATGTTAATCTTTTATTGGTCGGTTGGGGTGATATTCTAATTTGACTTATTTATTATAAATCAAATATATTATTTCAATTATTGAATGTATAATTTATATATTTTTTTCCTGACTATCCATAGAAGAGGAGGCTCTGTGTGACACATACAAAGTACAAATAATATAATACCTTCAAGAAGTCAATGCGGGGAATATAGAAAAATAATCTTTGTTTTTGTTCTGTTTGATCTACTAAAAATACTTAGTCGTTGAATAATAAAATTTTAAGAGCCATATTAATGGCCAATCAATTAAAACCATTTGTTCCAAGTCGTAAGTATATATTTTTCTAACCCACCTTATTTAATAGTTTATGATACGTAAAACATATATGGACTTACCTTGGTAATAGATGAGACTCATGACATGGTAATTCATTTATTAATAAATCAGCGCAAACATTTATTAGTCAGTCAACGAAAAGTATGGTGTGAAACATCGTGTAATAGCCGACAATAGAGCTAAAGACATGTCGCATACAGTTTCTTTTGATTGTTGAACATTACTATTGTTTTGCAATTCATTTGTAACTTTACTGTTTGTAACACGGCTTTTACAATCTGTAACTCCTTACTTTGCGTAATATAGAAATGTTAGTGACGGGGAGCATCCGTAATACAGCATCCCCCATAGAAATTTATTGAACAGCAGATCGGCATCCCTTTTTAGATAAATAAATAAAAAAGCTTAGTTGAATACAAAATCTAACTAAACCTTTTTTAGTCAATTTTTTTTTTATAAAATACGAACTTTTTTATTTAACTTTATTTTTAAATACATTTTTTATTCATATAAGATTTTTATCAAAATTTTATTTTTTACTTAAATTAGATTTTTTAAACATCTTTTTATTCATATTACATTTTTTATAAATACCTCATTTTTTTATCAAATTACATTTTTTATTTATTAAGTAGTTATACATTTTTTTTTTAAATATAAAGTATAGATTTTTGTTTCAGGGACATTTTTTCTAATATTAAAAAAATATAGTTTGAATTTATTTTTTAAATTTTTTTTCTTGGACATGCCTTTTTCAATTCAAATTATTTTTTTTTGTACTATGTATAAAAAATATCCCCTAAACCAAAAATCTATTTTAAATATTCAAAAAAATATATATCTACATAGAAAAAAAAATATTATTTAATTACAACAAATTAAAATTGAAAAAACGCTGTAATTTTAATGAAAAAATTAGAATTAGAATATTAAATGTAAATTCTATAAAAAATCTTATATAAATAAAAAACCTAATTAGAAAAAAAACCAAGTTAAATGAAAAATTTGTATTTATAAAAAAATTTAATTTGACTAAAAAATGTTAAGTTAGATATTTTATTCAACAAGTCTTTCTTGTCTGATTATAAGATTTCATTTATTCATTCAAGAATTCTTTTAATCGCTTAAGATTTTTTATTTACAATGAATATATATATTTTGTTCAACATCTGTATTTGTCTGATTAAGAGTTTTTTATTTAACTAAGCTGTTTTCATTTATAATTTATTTATTCAATCAAGATTTTTTATTTACATTATATTTTCACTAAACTAACTAAAATTATTTTTGTTTTGAAAAATCGTTCTGAGAGGACTTCAAACTTTCATATTTATCAATATTTTTTGGAGTTAACTTATCTTTTACTTCCACTTATAACCACTTTTGAAAAGGCCTTTACAAAAACTACACTTTATTTTTTTGATGAAATTAATTTCGAATGTAATAACTTTTTAAAAATATGATTTTCAGAAATTTGCTGACATGGGAATATTTCTTAAATTATTTAATCATTACCTATATAATATTAAAAAATTTTGTCATACGTTTAATTAAAATATTTTTTTTTTTAGTCTGTATTTTTTGTTACACCCTGTATATGTAATTTGATACCAGAAACTACCCTCAAAGTTTAAATTCATGTAAATAAAACACAAACCATGTAAAACAATACATTCTTTACCTCACTCAGAATCTAAAATAGTATTTAGTAATTAGATAGATTTATTTTAAATAAAAATACCTAGTATACAAAATTATCTTAAAATTTAAATTTTTCTTACCACTTTGATAAGTCAAATTATTTTCGGTTGAAACGGGTAATGTCTTATCGTTATTGGATATATCCGTAGAAATACCTAAAATTTTTTTGATTCCATATCGTCCTTTATGTATACCACAGTGTGAAGAGCACTTGCTGCCATTTTATAGTTGAGATGGGCACTTATGTCTGCCTAAACACTACTAGAACCCTTAGCTATTTCTAAAAATTAAACAATTAAGAAATGAATACAGAAAATATAATGATATATCTTAATGAGCAAAGGTTCTCCGATGACCACAAACAATGTTTTAAAAATGAAAAAGACAATTTTATATAAAAAAAAAAAAACAAGTACTGCTTTGCTAGTTGTAGATCACTATAATGTTAATGTATGTTGAATACTATTATTATTGGAAATCAATTTTATATAATTGTGATTTGTATACGAAAAACGATTCTGAGTTTCGTTCTGTCAGTATTTTCGATTTTTTTTTTGTATAATTTACAAAAAAGAATGTTCACGACATAAAAAATCTTTCATATGGAATACAAGCTTCCTCATAAGTTGTTATTAGTATAAATTGATAAACTTGAATGTATTTTCATAAACACTTATAAAGTATAATATTTGCAAAATATTTTGAATAATGTACTTACACAAAAATAACAATTATCAATTCAATTGATAATGTTTTTATTGCCTGTACTGAATTTTAAAGGGTATATTGAGTTTTATTACAGTGTATATTATTATAGTGAAATAATAGCCAAGGACTATACCGAAAATGTAAACAAGGTTTCTTGTAAGTTTTTGTTAGTGGAAATTAAAAAAAAAGTTGGGCGTAAATCCACAATAATTTTTATGAGTGTCTGAAGTTGAAATTTTGACTAAATCCGTATAAATTATGAACAAATTATGAATTTAATACAATTGTCTACATAGTTTTTCTACTTTAATCAAAAAAAATATCGATCAGAAAGTCAAATTACATTTTTATGTGTGTTTGAAGTTCAAAGTTTTAGAACATTGGATATTTACTCGATTTTTCAAGGAGTGATTTTTATTTAGTTGTAATTCAAAAACCAATTACTTAAAATAATTAAAATATATACCATATGCTTAGTTTATCATTTTCTACACTTGATAAAATTCTTTAAAATATTTTGACTCGTTTTAGGCGTTTGCGGACATTTTCATTTTTAAATTTTTTTAGTGTTTTTCTTTAAATATAACATTTTATTGTTGTGTCAAAAACCTTGAACATTGGCACAAGGCTCACATGTTGTTACAATATCAGTTTAAAAATATTAAATTGGTATATAAAATGAAGATTTTTTTTTCAAGCATTTTAAGTTCAATTTTCGACAAAATGTATTATATTTAAAATCTACAAATTATTTTGCAATCAAAAATGTATAAGTATTCAATTTTTGTAGATAAGGATTAAAAATTTGAAACAAGATTTCACGCGTAAGTAGTTCATACTGTAAACAACAAATCTAAAAAATATGTGAACACAGTATAATTATTTATTGAAGTTCAAGTTTGGACAACTAGATATTTGAACGAAGAAGAACGATTTTATTATTGTATTATAATATTTAAAAATATTATTCGTGGGTAGGCACTTGAAACTTCTAAAGTATATTATTTTATACAAATAATATTAATTCAACATACAAGCTACCATATCAATAATAATAATATAAATATAATATAAAACACTTATGCTAACAAGCCGTCTCCGCTCAGAATTGTTTTTCGTATCCAATGATATTATATCATTGAATTTAAATTTAACACCATCCGGCATCCATTACAGTGATCCACTCGCAAAGCGACACCCACTTTTTACATTTAAGATCAGTGACATTCAACTAAAAATACATCTCTTTTCCCTGAATCTTTAATCTCTTTGGGGTGGAATGAGCAATTGAGTGGCATCGTATTTAAAGCCGAAATCTCATTAAAATCATTAACATGATAATATTATGTTATGTAGGTTTGTGCCAAAACAAACGGGGTGTGTCGTATTAGAATATTTTAAAACCATCAAATATAGTAATATAATATAGGAGTTATAGTATAGTTATACATATTATTTAACATGCGTTTTGTATTCACTGGACTATATACTGAGTTATTATTATGTTAGGTATATCAATTTCATTGTAACACATAGTGTAATTATTCTTTACACATCATCGCGGATGGAATTTAGAGGTAAAATATTGAAAACAATAAATTGTATGCGGTATAGTTGCAAAATAAATACGTAATGTGCAATATACATATTTTAGATTCTGAGAGGAGCGATGAACGTATTGTTTTTACAATGATGTTTGTGTTTTTAATTTTTTTATTGTTTTTTTTTGTTTTTTTCTGGCACCACATTTTAGGACAGTATAAATGCTTGAGGGGGTCAAAAGTAAAATATTCCCAATAGTCTCCAAAAGCGCTGGGAAAAACAAAATAAAAATTAAGTAAAACTGGTTTTCATCAAAATCAATTTTGGTTTTTGATGTAACTCTAAAAAAAATGACCGAATATTCATGAAATTTTCACTGGCTGTTTAAATTGTTATTTTCCATACACGATATATTTTTCAAAATATTTTAATTTGTTTTGAACTGTTAACGGGCATTCATAAAAATGTTTCTTTTAAAATCTTAGATTTGAACAATTCATTCAAGATTCCTTATAAGTTTTCCTACCTTTTTCAAAAAAGAATGTCAACCTGAAAGTTAAATTAAATTATGTACGTTTGAAGTTCAAATTCTTCCAACATAGGATGTTCTCGATTTCTCATGTAGTGTATATAGTGATTTCCTTATTTTGATGTAATTCAAAAACGAATAACTGTAGATACTTGAAATTTATATATCATATGTTTATTTTATCAATTCCTATATTTGATAAATGTTCAAAATATTTTGACTCTTTTTGAGCTGTTAACGAACATATTCTGTTTAAATTTTTTTTCCAAATGTCAATAAAACTGTATTCATTGGGTAAAAAAGCGTGAACAATTAATATAAGGCTCCAACAATAGTGGTTGAAAAATATTTAAAATACAAATGTTAATAACACAGATTTTTTATAAGTATTTTAAGTTTGATTTTTGACATATTTGTCAATTTTTAAATTTAAAAATGATTTTGTAGTTAAAAATTGATAAAATATTCAACTTTTATAGCTGAGGATTGAAAACTGAAAACAAGGTTACACGTAAGTAGCCAAGAAATCTTAATTTTATAAACAATTTTTTTTTATAGTTATTTTATGTTCAAATTTGGACGAAATTGCATATTAAATAACCAAGAATAAAGATTTTAGTAATTTTGTTGTAATTTTATAACATTACCTAATTCAACTTACCGGCTACTGTATCAATAATAAGAAAAAACAATATGAATATAATATAAATATCCACACTGACAAACCGTCTCAGTTCAGAATCATTTTTCGTATACAATGATATTATTATTGAATTAAAATGTAATACCATCCATTAAACAGTGACATACTTGTCACCTACTGTACAGCAGAATGACATCCACTTACCCGCTTTCTTTTATTTAAAACTTATGGTAAGTGTGATTAAAAATGATTATAAATTAAATTGTACGAACTATTTAATTATATAAAGTTACGAACAATTTTTTAGCGTAGGTTGGTACAAACTATATCTACGGTAGGTAGGTACATATTATACATTCAATTTGTATACATCTATGTTACTCATGTGCCCTGTTATCCAAATTATTCAATTAGTTAACTCTTACCTGTTACAAATGTATTATACAAGAAAAATATAATATTCTAATATTATTGAATCACATTATTTAAAATATTATATTGTGTGTGCCATAATAACAAAATATAAACATTTCAGGTATTACAACAGAAAACAGTACAATAGATAATAATATAACGCGTATAAGCCACAGATCAACGACTATACCTATATAATATAATATTGTACGTAATAATACGCTGTAAGACGATGGACTTTGTGTTGCAGGTTTTTGTGTCAATCGCTGAAGGAGAAAGTCAATTGTTATACGCTGTTCGTATCGCAGTACGGCTTCAGCGTTTCGCCGAAAACCATAATTCCGTTCACGGAAGATTCGTGTATCCTTTGTATTTGCTTTGGGATGTGTTCCGCGATAACAATATAATAGTAAAATCAGCACCGAGTGCCGTTTCCGGGAAAATTCTGCGGGCTCATATTATATTATAAAATACATACTCTGTGCATTGTAATACCTGTATTATTGTAAGTATTGTGTTTATACGTATCACTGCGTGTATGCATTACCGGGCTGTGCTTTTTAGGTTATTCTAAAACGTAGCTTTCTTAACACAGAGTGGGAATTAGGTACCAAAGAAGTCATTTTTAGCCTCTATATGAATATTTTTCATTTTTCATTTGGTAGGTACTTTTTTCAATGATATTTTTTAACAATATCCATTAGGTAATTTTATTAAAACTTTTTACACGTATTTTAGGAATAATTCATTAATTTTCGTCTTGGGCATTTTCTAAACAAATAAAAATTATTAAAAATATAGTATTTTTATTTATTTCAGTATATTGGATTTTTATACGTAATAAATTTTGATTTTAATGCATTCTTAAGGGTTTTTTAGTGCATTTTCGGAATTAATAGTGTATTTTGTATTGAATTTTTGAGATTTTAAGTGCATTTTTATAGGTTTTTCTGGTTTTTATTCATAGCCCTAATTATAGTTATTTCAAATGCAGCGTCCCTCATTTTGCACTTAGTTTTCTTTTTCTTTTCAGCCATATTAGGTAGATAATAAAATTATTGTGAAATTAGCATTGAATAAAATACAAAATTAATATGACTGTGAAAGATCCTTCAAGAAGTTGATTAATATGTGGTTAAGGGGAAGCTCTCCGTATCAATATTGACAATATTATATTTGTAAGAGAATGTATTACGTAAGTTCCTGCACGTGACATGCCTAGGCAGAAAAACAAAACCATCGATATTATAACAAAATATTTTATGTATCTACACAGGTGGATTGGCAAAAAAAATGTCATTGTATGATACACCTTAGTACTACTTTTTTTATTAGTTTCTGCATTTCTAAAAATACTTAAAAAAAAAAAATTGTAATACCTAACTAAATAATTATAACAAATCACTAATAAATGTTTAAAACAATAATTACCTTAGCATATTTAGTTGGTGTATTACCTACATTGATAGTTATATATAGATGCTTTTAGACTAAAATAGTTAACCAACATTAACGCTATTAGGTGTTCCTATATAGTTAGGTATATATTATTATACTTACTAGTTTTTAGGTAAACATTTTTAGTTTATTTTAAAAAATATTGAAAACTAGGAACCTACTAACTTTATTTTTATCAACTTAACAACACATATTGTGCCATATACCCTATGATACATTATATATTACATATATCTTATGGAACACATACATTTGATAAAATCTGTTGGTTAAAATTAAAATAACTTTAAAATATAAACATCTCATAGTTAAATAAAACCAAATCGTATAGCTATTATTTTAGTAATCATACTTTAAATTGGATTGTATATAGATACATTTAATAGGTTACATACAATATTACAAGAATTTACAGTACATAAATACCACCTACATTTCGAACTAATTTAAAATAAACCAGCAACATATAATAATATTACATCTCTGAAATTCGTATTTTGAATAATGCTTCATTTAAAATCAAAAAATATTTTAATTTAATGTGAAGGTAAAAATAAAATGAAAAATGTAGGTATGTATTAATTTTAATTTTTTTTTTATTTCTTGCTATTTTTTACTATGCAAAGCAACATAGTGAAAATTCTGTAATATTAACTATATATTATAGTATAAAATTTTTTTACACAGGTCGGTCAAAAAGAGGTGTGGCATTTTTTAATAGCCCCGGGTGCATCATTTCTAAATACGGCCCTGCATGAAAGCCATCCTAAATTGTAATTCCCTAAATGTTATATACCTACAAAATTGGCATACCAAACTTATGATGGACCTATAGTTAAGGCTACCCTATGTAAAAAATTATCAACCCTCCCCTTCAAGCAATATTGTTTTACGCAACTGTATAGCAGTAAGTTTAGTCATACATAAGTTTAGTTTACATGCATAAAAATATTTTAATGTACAGGCAAAACTCGGCATAACTAGGTGGTTAAAAAGTTTAAAGTATGCAATTCATTTTTAACTAAGTTATGTATCGCGAGTTACTTTTTTAAAATAAGAAACTTCTAACTTGGATTCCATACTTTCCATCACTGGATGGTCTCCTTACTCATATTATTCATGTAAATAAAAAATTACGTTAAATCTGTCATCATATTTTCCTATTATGCATAGTTGTAAATGTTCTAATCAAAAAAAAAACTTCTAACTTCACGAATTAATTTTTTCCATGATAGTGACAACATATTAATGAGTAATGACTAAAGTGATTTATTTTATAGTCTCGTTTAAATTAATTTTTTTCCTGGTATGAAAAAGGACAGAAATTTAAAAAGAAATAATCCATAGATATAAAATATATTTTGTTTCATACAAATACATTTGTTGTAGAAAATTATAATACTATAATCGGAAGTAGGAATTATTTATAAATATTATAATGTTATACCTATGTATCGTAAATACTAAATTGTAGACTCTCTAAGCGTTGAATGCACTATTTCTGAATGTCAATAGGGATTAAAATAATTATTATAAATATATATAAATACAACTACCAACCTATACAATAAATGCTCATACAAATTATACGATCTCATCCAAACATTTCCAATTTCTCAACAACAACATTTTCCACCAGACAATACCCAGTTCGTCGTTTAATGACAATTAATCTATTAAAAACTATCCTAAATAATTTCAAATTTAATAATTAAAAAAAAATTAACATAGATCGAAAATATTTCATGTTACTTTCCAGTAAAGGAATCTTCTATCAAAATTCCTAATGTTAGCTATGAAAGGAAAAACTTTTATGAATTTCTGACTGGAAAATAGTTTGAAAATGTTCGTGATTTTGATGGATTTTGTAAAAATTTGAACTTTAAATGCATATAAAAAAATAATAATGTTCCGTTTATGCATAATTTTTGGTTCATGTTATAGGTAGAAAAACTAATGTGAAATCTTCTACCTATTAAAATTTATTTTCTCAGCCATGAATAGAAACTCTTTTATAAATGTCTAAATGAAAACATTTTAAAAATGTATCATGACTATAAACACCTAGAAAAGTGTCAAAACTCAAGTGTTTGACATTTTTTCATTCACGGAAAATAATATTTTTAAAATTTTGTGAACATTTCAAGTACAAACATTGTTTGTTATTGAATTAAAACAAAATATCTAAAGACAGACAACAAGAAAAAACCATTATTGTAAAATAAACACATAATTTCGTTCCACTCAGAATCTTAAAATAACTTTTAACTTGAACACATTTTTTATACCTATTAATTTAACGTGATGAGTAAAAAACATGATGTGTTAACTTGTCCTGCCTGGGGTAGGTACTGCAATAATGTACTGTATAGCATTAAATGCCGTCTCTTATGTATACGTTATACCTACCTATTTATTTCATACATCCGATGACGTCATAACCATAACCGTTTTGTTAGTTTTTGGTTTATTTGCATAATTGCGTAGCCCGCGCGTCGCGCAATAATATTATATCTACGTAGTTATCAAAAGTTGCACATATACACACCGCGTTCGTTTTGTAAAGTTTTGGGAATTTAAACAAATACCACCACCGGTGAAGTGTGTGGGCGAGATAGGTGACTGTGTACACCACCTATACGCGTTATTGAGCAGAGTACCTATACATAATTATTCGTGTCGCGGCTATGTCGGCCAGGAACGATGCCAAGCACGAAGTGAAGTGGGAAAGTTAGTATAAGAATGCGGCACAAATCGAAATTTGAACTTCAACTGTGGCATGTTTTATCATATGTTCTAGTTTGTAATTTATAATGTTATTTGCTCACGGTCCATCGATTGTCGCGGTGATAAGGTGTATATAGTAATTATATAAGATGTATTTGGTATATACCTATATATAAAATGCATGCTTGGGAGCAATATCAATTAAATGACTGGTGGACCTTAAGCCCTCTATTGTTTCAGTTACCAAGACTTATAATCATGGATTAAATGACGATGAACAACACCACATCTCCACCCCCCCCCCCCATTTAATAATGGCTCTGTAGTTTGTACCAGCTACTGAATACATATAATATTAATATTAGGTATTAACATAAAATAATTAACACTAATTTACCACAAATGGTATAAATTATGAAGTTGTTAATTTCAAAATTGTGGGTGCTAACCCTTAGCACACCCAAACCCCCACCACAAATTCACCTATATTATGACACCACGCGAATTTTGAAGTAAAGTAAAGTAAGGATATGCTTATGTTTTCTATATATTGATATATTATTTAAGTATATACATTATGTGGCTTTATACTGGTGGGGATAACATATTTTATGGACAAATTTATCTACTTAAAACGAACATAAAAAAAGTTTATTTTGCATATAAAATCATATTTTAGGGTTGAGAGAAAATATTACTTGCATTATGTACTAATTTTCCAGGTTTGAGAATATTTTGTGTATATAGATATAATCATATTTTAGCTATTTTTATTTTTATTCAGTATTATTTCAAGTATACCTACCTACCATTAATTATGTAATTACAAAAGAATACCTTGATATGTATGTGTTGCACAGCCGCACTGGTATTATTGTATTAATGCATATTCCCCACTGTTTTATTAAACTAGCTGAGTAACCTATGACCACCTATGACACAATGGTCTAGACTAGGTAAAAAAACTTTTTAAATATTGCATAGGAGAAAATCAGGATAAATTGACAAAAAACGCGAAACAATTTTTACCAGTTACTTTAAAGTACCTAAACCCAAGGCCTACCTTGGTCCTTGCTATAATTTTTTCTATATATTATGAATTTCAAAAGCATATATTTTAGTGAAATATTTCAAAATTATTTACTGAATGATCTGAAAAAAATACTACTAATGTCTCTCATATAACTTAAGATTATCAAACATTCACACAAATGGTTTTTGCAGACTTTCCTTACATAAGAGTCTCGTTACAGTTTACACTATCGGCCGGTGTGTGGTGCTCGCGTGCTCCGACTACTTCAAATCGACAGGCGTGCTGACGCCGCAAGACGTCGCCGTCAAGTGCGTCAAGAAACGAGATAGGAAACGGAAAACCGTGTTGTACCGACAGCGTGAGGTCTACCCATCGTTCAAGCGGAAAATCAAAAAGAAATCTCTAGCGTTGAAACGGGTGGATATCAAAGACTCGTTTCGCAGCGCTCTAACAGGCTCGCGACGCCCGTCCGAAGACCCGAACAGGACTAACGCCAACAGGCGGAACATGCGCTTCGTGGACCTGTCTAAAACCGCCGACAATCGGAGGTCGTCGATCGCTGCAGACCGCGAGAACTCCGCCGCCCCACACGCATTTTCGATCATAAACGTCAATGACATCATACGAGACACGGACGCATTGCTCAAGTTTTAACGTGCTAGTGGCTCGTAACAGTATTATAAATATTTATGATCATATACTTATAGAAATAGACGGAACATATGCACAGAGGACTGTGAGGCATTGTCGTGCCAGACGGATTAAGAGAGATGGCTTGAATGTATATATCATAAGAGTGTGAGAAGTGTAAATACTGCTCTCAGACAGCCACATTGACCTTATTGTTGGTCCTCGTAACAAGCTCCGCAATAACTTCTTGTATACGTTATCATACCTAATTTTCCGTCTATTTATATAAGTCTATGATTATAATATGAGCATAATATCCCGCTTTATAATATTATATAACATGTCATGTAGATACCTAAATCTGCAGTGTCGTAACCGCAGGAGGGTTTTGGGAGGAGGGACTTATTTCAAACGTCCTTACCAAATTTTCACTGACGTGAACATTTTCCTTTTTTTTTAAGGACACTTCGAACGTTTTCTTCGTAATATCTCTGCAGGATACCTGCGGCGACGTCAGCACATGTCTGAATAGGGTGTCGACGGGGTCTCTCCCGAAGTTTTTTTTATATAAAATATATTTAGTTTTGGTTAAGTTGTAAAAAATTAAACTGTTCCTTTTTTCAATATTTTCAGCATTTTTCCGCATTACATTTAATTTACTGTTGTATAGGTTAGTTAAATATGTACCTAATTAACGTAATACCTACTAAAAACTTGTATTATATCTACAATTTACAAATACAAGTTTATTTTGTAACTCATTATTATAAACATTATAATTATTTTATATTTTAATGTATAAGTATTTTCAGAGTTTCATAACTTGCCTCAATCAGAAATGTTAAATACTCCGCTGACTTTAATGTAATAATATAGGTAATAATAATAATTATGTACCGTGATAACAATTACAATAACTTAATTTGTAATGACTCTCTCTCCAACATCATTTTCGTGGTTCTTCTTAATTATAATAATTTATATAATGTTTAATATGTCACACACACACAAACACACTTAGTGAAATCGATATTTTCAAGACGTGGACGTCCAATACGATTTTTTTATTATTATTAGGTACCTATATTATACATTTTTTTTTCAAAATAGATAGAACAATTTTATCCGATTAATGTAATATTTGTAATTCAATCTTTAATGTTGATACTTACCTACATTTTTATAGTTAGCTTAAAAAAAATCAATTGTTTTCACATGATGCAATTTTTAAAACTTTGTTAATTTTATAATAAACTATACAGGCAACAATAACTGTTTTGTTAATTTTTTTATTTCTCCTGACCCTTCTCATTTAAACTTAGATTTATTTTATGGTTTACATCATTTAATTGAAAAGTGGTCCCGAAAAACATTCGATATTATAATACGTCAGTATAACTGTTTTAAGGAAAAATATATTATGCAAATAAGAGACTTAATATGAGAAGATAAAATCTCATAAAAAAATATTAATGTTTATATTTTATAGCGATTAGCGATTGATGAAATCGTAATACTAAATAATAAAACCATTAAAACCATTTGTGAAACAATAATTATCGAGTCGGTAACACCAGAATCTAGATGGTTTTTCGTGTTATTGTCAACCTTAAAAACTTACTGTTCTTCTAACAACAATTTGTTGTTTCGATAAAGGAAAAACAAATTGTTATGAAATAGAACATTATTGCCATTATTTATTCATCGCCTACGTAGAATAAAATAAAAAATATATACTATAATAAACGTACTATGTATTGTATGATTAATATATTAATACGTTTTATTACTTTATACATTAGTACTTTATAAATAAGCTTACAAAAAAATGAATTTCCAATTCCAAATCTTAATGGAGACGTAAGACAAATCATAAAAATAGAAAAGAATATTTTATTTTAGTTTTATGGTTATTTAATTAAGATGTTATACTCTTAATAAAACTTCACTGTACTAATATGTGGCAGGTAAACTAGAAGTCCGTTTGCACGAAAGTCCATGAAATCAAAAATGATGTACTCATATGGCCACAGCCTACAGACCTTCCAAGAAAGTTCTAAGACATCTTATCCAGACTTTGGATCGGGCACACGCAAATCACTCACAGTCATCTAATGAGTAAAAATGACCCCCCCCCCCCCCAATATGCACATCATATGGCACCAGTATTACAATCAAACACATAATGACGGAATGACGCTCAGACTCCGAATCAAGATTGCAAAACTTCCGGAACAACTCTCAGAATCTCTTGGCTACACTAGATCCTCACTCGCAGCCACTATTGAATTCATAAGAAAAACCAATCTTCAAAACAAACTATAAAAAATTCTATATATATGTACACAAAAAACTAACACATATCATTAGAAATAATCTCTTGATTATAATTTATAACTGTATAATATTTGAATCCCAATGGTCTATGTTGCTGAGTGTAATTAAAAAAAATAATAATAATAATGAATTTTATTTTGTATTCTCAGCCTGTAGGATACAAATATATAATTTATATAATGATTGTTTATTTTTATGTTTAATAGGTGTTCAAAATTTATATCTATAATTATAAAACAGTTATGTTTTAGGCTATAAACCTACCAAAAAAATAAATAATTTTACATTTTCTCCAAGACTGAATAAGCTTAACACCCTTGAAACTAAAATGCTTGTTTTTCTACTTGATTCTTATACTAATCACATGAAAAGTGACTGGTGTAAGAGTGACAAAGGTCGACGTGAGTCTGTGAAGTGTGAACTATGAGTGAGATCAAGATACGTTGGCCAAAAAATATCGGCCCTCTTGGGAATATTTTCAAGCTACGTGACTGGGCTTTTAAAAAAGTAAGGGACCGCAAGACCGCAGTTACGAATATCAAAAATTCTACTTGTGATTCCTCATGGCATTAAAAATAAAATAGAACAATAAAGGTTAGGTACTTAGCAACGGAAAAAAAGTAGTGCTTTGTCTTTGAAGTGCATATAAATCTAATCACTATCATAATACATAATACCTATATACAAGCACCTAATCAATATTTTACCCGTAAAATGTAATATTGAATAGGTTTTAACTAATAATTTCCCTATTAATTTAATCCTAAGCATCGGCAATAATGGCCATTAAAATTGTATAGGTTGGTTACGGTTGGTTGAGGAACACGTGTATGCGGGTCAAGGATTCGTTACTAAAAACCCAGGTCACCCAGCCAGGAACTAGCGATACGAAAAAAGTAAATTGAATTGTCTTTCGCGGTTTATATTGAATTAGGCGTTGACTTATATTTTAGATTCTGAGCGGAGCGATGATTGTATTGATTTTACAATGTGTGTGTTTTTTTTTATTTTTTATTTTTGTGTCTGTCATCACCTTTTAGGACAGTAAAAATGCTTTGATTTTCTTTAATACTAACTTTTCTGATAGGAAAGTGAAACTAGTTGGTACTTTGGGGAGTCAAAAGTAAAAATTTCCCAATAGTTTTCATGAACACCGTGAAAAACAATTAAAAAATTAAAGAAAAAACGGGAATTTTTACGCAAAACCGATTTTCAACAAAATCTATTTTGGTTTTTGAAGTAACTCTAAAAGAAATGACAGTATAAACATGAAATTTTGACCGAATGTATATATAAGTATTTTCACACCATAGCATTTTCAAAATATTCTGACTTATTTTGAGCTGTTAACGGACATTTTCAGTTTCCAATTTTTAGATTCTGAGCGGAGCGATGAATGTATTGATTTTACAATGATATGCTTTTTTTTTTTGTTTTTTTTTATTTTTTTTATTTATTTTTTTATTTTTGTGTCTGTCATCACCTTTTAGGACAGTAAAAATACTTCGATTTTCTTCAATAGTACTTTTTCTGATAGGAAAGTGAATCTAGTTGGTATTTTGGGGGGTCAAAAGTTAAAATTTCCTAGTAGTTTTCATGAGCGCCGTGAAAAACAAATGAAAAATTAAGGACAAAACGGGAATTTTTACGGAAAACCAATTTTCGACAAAATCGATTATGGTTTTTGGTATAACTCTAAAAGAAATGACCGCAGAGACAAGAAATTATGACCGAATGTTTATATATGCATTTTCTACACACCATAGCATTTTCAAAATATTCTGACTTATTTTGAGCTGTTAACGGACATTTTCAGTTTCCAATTTTTTTAGTTTTTTTTTCTATAAATGTCAATAATATTTTATTTGTTGGGTAAAAAATCTTGAAAATTTAATAGTAGGCTTCTAATATATAGTTTCAAAGGCAGATGAAAAATATTAAAAATCTGTAGTCACAATTTTTTTTTATAGGTAATCAAAGTTCAAATTTTACAAAATACGTAAAAATGACGAAAATGTGCAATTTATTTTGAGTTAGAAATTCATAAAAATTTTTCTTTTTAAATCTAAGGTTTGAAAATGTAATACAAGATTCCTCATAAGTTTGCCTAATTTTATCAATAAAAAAATGTTTATAAGCAAGTCAAAATAAATTTTTATGAGCATTTTAAGTTCAAATTTTACAAGATTAGATATTCATTCGATTTCTCATGTAGCGATTTTCTTATTTTGTTGCAATTCAAAAACTAATAACTGTAGATGCATGAAAATTTCTCTGAATGTCTATATTAGAATTTTCTATACACCATCTAATTTTGAATATATTTTGACTGTTTTTGAGCTTTTTACGGTTAGGTTAGGTCATTTCAATTTTTTTTTATATAAATACCAATACATTTTTATTTGTTGGTCCAAAAATAATGAAAATTTAATACAAGGCTCCTGATATATTGTTACAATAGCAATTGAAAAATATTAAAAATACATAGGCACACATTTTTTTTATAAGCATGTAAAGTTCGAATTTTGACAAAATTCATCAAAATCTCGAAACTTATCAATCATTGTAATTAAACAATTATAAAATGTTCAGTTTTTATAACTAAGGATTGAAAATTTAAAATAAAGATTCTAATAAATAGTACATACTGTAAACAAAAAATCTAAAAAATATTTAAACACAGTTATTTTTTACAGACATTTTAAGTTCAAATTTGGACGAAATTACATATTAAAATCAATTTTAACGAGTAAAAGTATATATTATAATATTTTTCTAGCATCACTGATAATCTTAGGTTAATAATTAAATAATATGAATAATATTAATTCAACTTACCAGCTACCGTATATTAAGAATATCAATATATGTAATTTAAAATATCCTAGACTGACATACCGTCTCTGCTCAGAATCGTTTTTCGTAAACAATGATATTGTATCATTTAATTCAAATTTAATACCATCCATTATACACTATACACTGACCTACTTGTAACCTACTCATAGGCGTGCGTAGACTCCTATTTCAGGTGCGGCTTTAATTTTTTTTGATCACCCACCCCCTTATAAAATCTCATCTTAAAAAAAAATATTATTAAAATAGATATACAAAACATAGGTAAGTAGAAATAACATTTATTATAAAAACTGATGTATACACTACAACTAGTACTTTTTATTTGTTTTAACAGAGCATGATTTTATGTGCCGTTGCCAGTTAACATCGTTAAGATTGGATCTAGCTTTGCCACAAAGGCACAATTTTATTCTTCACTTGGAGAAGACATTTCATAAAGACATTTTTTAAATTTTAAATAATGAACAATAAGTCACTACCTACCGCAAAAGAAATACAATTTTAAACAAATAAGTTAGCATAAGCAACTTACAAAGAGTTGGGGGCAGTTGTCTGAAAAATGATGTTTCTAACCTAACCTAAGTCAGTGAGACCACATTATATTCCCCACAAATTCTTCTATTATCTATGGCAATAATATATTTATTATCAATGAGTGCCAGTCCCGACAATCTGTATGGTAAAATTGATAAAAAAATCTAAATTTCCAAAAAAGTAAGTTTTTGGCACTAACTAAGTACTTAGTACCTACCTGAAAAAAAGTTTCAGGTGTGGCTACAGCCCTATAAGCCACACCCGTGCGCACGCCTATGAACCTACTGTATACAACAGCGGAATGACCGGGATAGTCGAATTGCACTTATTACCTACAAACAAATGGTCGAATTGCACTCGGGTAAAAAAAAGGTAGTGGTCGAATTACACTTGGGCATTTGAAGGGGTTAGGGCTAACACTCATTTACATGTTTTTCTTTGTAAAACGAATAATTTTGGTACACGATTAAGTCACGGCCTCGCTCACTTTTAATAATTTCTAAATTGTTCATACTTACACCGCGACGTAAAAGTGTGTACTAATTGTAGTTTACATAGGTCTACATAGTACACGGTATACAATATAAGTATTAATCTTATACTTTTATTGATAACTATTTATTATCCAGTTAGGTTAGATTCTTTTGTCGATTTTTGGTGACAATAATATTATCTGCGTTATCTAAATGGCACGAACTAATATATATATATATATATATATATATATATATATAATGCTATTAAATAAGTACGCCGTAGCGTTTTTCAACATAAACATCAAGCAGTTCAAGATTTTAGTGACTATTTAGTTGATAATTATATTTCTGACGAAGGACTTTTTCCGCCTCATATTTGAGCTTAAAATATAATATAATATAAAGTATAATATAATAATTATAGGAAAATGAGTGTGAACCAAATGTTTAACCCCTTCAAATGCATGATAATTTTATTGAAATACTTTTTGAGCCAAAGTGCAGTTCGACCACTACCTGTTTTTTACCCGAGTGCAGTTCGACCATTACCTTTTTTAAATCCAAGTGCAATTCGACCATACCCAGAATGACATCCACTGGGTGACTCCAAGGGGGGTCACTTTTTATACATTAAAATTGTTAATTTCAATTCATAATTTGATTTTCTAAAAATTGTGTTTTATCTCCGATTTCTTTCCGGTAAGTCGTATATTGCATTAGAATTTCTTACAAGCTACAATAATAATTGTAATTTTAGCTTGGATACTAATTAATAGTATATTTAAGACCAATATTATTATTATTTAAAAACCAGTATATCAAACAATTAATTGCGCAGTGCTTTGAGAACCAGTTGTTTAATGATATATTATGTTTTATGGTTTTGGAGGCAAATTATTCAAAAACACATTTTTTGGCTGTTAACTCAAAAGTCAGTTTTGCATTTCTATAATATTGAAAAGAAATAATTATATTGGGGGGGGGGGTATACGGATGACATCTCTATTTCGACCACGTACAGGAAATATTTGGATCGCGCTCAAGGTTTATTGGGTAAACGAACTAGGTATAGCTATATAATATCCTAATAGATAAAATGTTTTTATCATCAAATTAACTAGGGCGTGTTATGATATATTATACAAATTATCTTATCGTGTACATTGGTAGTATATTCATAGAAGTTACTCAAGTGAAACTAATACATAAATCCATACGTGATGTACTAAGCGACCTATTCCTATAAAATACTTGCGACCCTCAAATATAATTTATACAATTTTTTAACTATAAAGATCACTGATAATTAGCTGACTTAATCCTAACATATATCCTATATATTGACTAATTAAATGCAAGTAATACAATCTTTAATCTAAATGCAAATGCGATATTAATATTTAATAAAGGTTTATTTGAACGGTTTTTTGTCCTTTATATTGGATATATTAAGATAGGTATAGAATATACATTATACATTATACACAATTCAATTATTATTACTAATATTATACTATATAATGTAGGTAAACAACTATTAACTTCATTTATATTTTTATTAACTTAACTTCAAAAAAAATTTAGTAAGTTACTTACTTATTTAAATTAAGTTTTGTATGATTCGAGATGTAGGTATATAGTATATTCACGATGAATGAATACAATCAAGGTCTTCCGTGTTTACAACCATTATAAATTGTATACACTATTCTTTAATATCAGCTTCGTAAAAATCTAATAAATCACAATTCCCCGAATTTGCTATGTCTAGACAATTTGTGATTTTTATTTATTTACAGATCCGTCCTTGAACACAATTAATTATAATTGTATTAGTGTGGCCGGTATAATGCAGCCCCCTGACTTACAAAACAAAATAATTAAGATCTGACTGCGTCTATTCGGTATTTTTATCGATTTAAATTTAAAATAATAAATTACAATATTTTTAGTTTCTGAGCTGAGCAATGAATTTATATTGATTTTACAATGATGTGTTTTGTTTTGTGTCTGCCATCACCGTTAGGATAGAAAAACTGCTTCAATTTTCTTCAACAGTATCTGGTTTGATGGGAAAATGAATCTAGTTGGTGCAATCGGTAGTTCTCAAAAGCGCCGGGAAAAATAAAAAAAAATTAATGAAAAACTGGAATTCTTACGCAAAATTGGTTTTCAACAAAATCAATTTTGATTTTCATTATAAAAATAAGATTTGAAAATGTAATTAGAGATTCCTTATAAGTTTATCTTCCTTCACCAAAAAAAAAGTCTATAAGAAAGTTAAATATAATTTTTATGAGCGTTAGAAATAAAAATTTTTACAACATTAGATATTTACTCGATTTTTCATGTAGCGATTTTCTTATTTTGTTTAATTCCAAAACGAATAACTGTAGATACATAAAATTTACTCCATATATTTATTTTATCAATTTCTATAATTGATAAAATTTTCAAAATATTTCAAATTCAATTTTTTTCCAAATTTATCAGATTTTAAAAATGATTTTCTAGTTAAAAATGTATAAAATGTTCATTTTTTATAGCTAAGGATTGAACATTTAAAATAAGGTTCCACGTAAGTAGATTTTCTGTAACCAAAAAAAATATAAAAAATATAAAAACACTTTTTTTTTTATAGTTATTTTATGTTCAAATTTGGACGAAATTACAAAATAAATAACCAAGAATAACGATTTTAGTTATTTTCTTGTGATTTTATTATATTAATTTAACTTACCGGCTACCATATTAATAATAAGAAATAAGAATATAAATATTATATAAAATATCCACAATGACAAATCGTCTCCGCTCAGAATCGTTTTTCGTATACTGCAATGATATAATAATTATATAATTGAGTTCAATTATAATTGACCCACTTGTAACCTACTGTACAGCAGAGTGATATCCATTTACCTTCTTTTTATGCATGCTTTTAGAAACATTTTATTGTGGAAAAAATACAACATATTAGAAAAAAAAATATCTTTACAAAAAGCTGACTTTCCAAGTAGGAATAATATCTCTTTATATTAAAAATATTAATATTTTAAAACAAATATTAATATACTGTTTGCAGAATCATAATTGTTTTATTTGACAATGCGATGACAACAACACTAAAGTCGTTGCTTAAGTAATTACTTAAAAATTATATTTGAATAAATAAATGTTGTCTTCAACCAATGTAGCGTGTTCGTTATAAAAGTAATTTAAAAATCATTGGAAATAAGTGATAATACTCCGAAAACAATTCAAGATATTAAGTGTTGGTAGGTACATTATTAAAGCATGACAAAATTAGTTAATACATTTTTGTTAAATGCATTTTCCTAGAACAATTTAACTTTAATATATACCTATAATTAGTGTCGAGCTGTATTCATCCCTGTAATTCCCGCTCACCAACCAGAACTCTCCTGTATAGTGTATACCCACTATAACCTGTCGGCTGCTGAATACTTTAAGACTTATATAACTATTTGAATATTTAACAGAACCTAATAATTATTCAACTTTTAAAATATTAACATAAATTAACCCTATAAGCTTTCAGATTTTTAAGTCACACGAAATCAACGGTTTTATAATATTTTAATTTTAAATTTTTTCACCGAAAAATTCTTTTAATTTTATAATTAATCCATATTTTTATTACTATAATTATTTTAAATAAAAATCACTCTTCAAACACATAATTTATTGACGGGGACAAATCAGGCACGGATCCAAGGTATTTAAACGTATAATGTAGGTACCTATACAATTATAATTTTAGATACAATATTGATAAATTCGATTAAATATATTCGATTCAAATATTATATAAGTTATATTTTATTTGTACCTATATTCAAATAGTGAAATACAATATAAAAGTTTGTTCGAAGATTTTTGTTAAAGTTATCTATACCACTATTATAAAATTATTAATATAAAGTGTCCATTGTGAAAGGAGTGCTTAGACTGTAACTACAATCACAAGTGTTCAATCAACTATAGTCATTGATTATTTAAATATATTTAAGTATATAACAATTTATATAAATGAATATAATTTGTTAATGTTTTGTTTGTTATATTTTAAAACGTTTCAACATAATATTAAAAGTTATTACAAGTTTGGTGGTACGTCAGTGGCGTATTTGAGGGGGGGGGGGGGCAACAGAGGCATTTGCACAATATTCTGTGATAATAGTTAATAATAATAGTAAATAATTTTATTTTATACTTTATAGTTAATATACTTAATACTGTTAATAGTTGATTCTGTTCATCTGTTGTTTAAATTTCGTATTATTTGTTTCGTACGTTAATATGTCAAAATCAAATTTTGGGCAATACTGATTAGTACCTACCTCGGGTGATGGGTATCTGAAACTACTGAAGATTTTTATAGGGTATCTCTATTTATACCATTGGTGGAAAATGTATTAAAAGATTTAAAGTTAGATTATGAAATTATAAGCTTTAATAGTGTTTCAGGTGGAGATGTAATAAAATATGCATTAATAGCTATTAACCAATGTAATGGTATACTGAATTTGTATATAATTGCTTGCCTATTACTGTTGCTTCTGCTGAGCGTAGTTTTTTGACACTAAGAAGGTTTGATCATACTTATTTCATTAAATTTAAACTAATGTAACACAACATTTACATTTATTATAATATTGTATTATACTAAAGAGTTTAATCACTTTTACTAGCTTTACCACATAGGTATCACTGATAATTTTTAAGTATAATTTGAATTAATTATTCATAGTAATTTTCTTATCTGCTATAACTGGCTAATTTTACACTATGTCCAAATAGTGACTTCCTTATTGCTTATTTGCTTATGCATGATAATTTTATTATTTTGTTATGCTTTGCTTTTTCAACTTAGGTTAAAAACTTGATTGCGGTCAAACATGGGACAAGATTGCTTAGTTGGATTGGCTGTACTAAATATACACAGGAACAGGGACATATAAATAGATGAAGTTATTGATATGTTTGCTGCCACAAAAAAAAAGAAATATTGACTTAATAAAATTATTATTTTTTTACTAATTGAACTACTTTACTATTGACTATTTACTATTTTATATTATTATATTTTTAGGATTATAACTGTATACAAGTTAGAACCGTGTCTAACAACGAATAAAGTACATATTGCATTCAAATTTCCTTATATTGTAACAATGAGAGATTTTTGTATTTTACCCCCCCTGAACAATTATCCCAAATACGCCACTGTGGTGCCTACCTACATATTTCACATAAATATTAATACTTAATAGTATTTATAAGAATAATGAATTAAGTTTTAAAGATATATGTAGCTCATACCAACACGGCCGATGCGATTCGATAATACGAGTACACATGGACCCGTAAAAAATATAGGTTACCTATTATCTACCTATGTTAAGTATGTGGCTACCAAGCTATGTAATCCGTTTACATGTTTTACCTATTCTAGTCTCCCATAAATAAATAAAACAATACTAGATACCTTGTCCACTCTCGGGACTCTTCGTCTCTCAATCGTGTGAACGATGAGTACGGAGTACTTACTATACTATATAAATATATAATACATAATATACATATACATCAAGAACACTCGATTGTAGCGTAAATTAAACTTAACTTATTAAATAGATTAAAGATATTCGTCGTCCGTAGCTCTACGTACTAGAAAATATGGGAAATTAAAATATTAAACAATAAAATCATTCATCAGTAAAAATAAAAATAATGTATCAACCTAATCGTATAAATGCAGGCTACTACAAAAAGGTCAACGTAAAGACGTGTCGTTTGCAGTCGGTGCGATTAGAAATTACCAAATTACAAATGGAATTATCCACAATCCACTAAAAGAATACTTTTCTATAACATATTGTAAATTGTATACAAAAACACCAATCAAAACTCTATAATATCGTTGTTTGGCATAATACAAATTTAATATAATAATTAAATATTTTATTTTAGTGGTAGGCGTTTGAGGGAACCATCACTTCCATGGAATGTCGGAAAAAAAGTCCCCGGTAAAAACGTTCCCGGAAAAAAAGTACCTATTAATAAAATCATATAAAAGAAGTGGTTACCGCTCTGATGTACATTAATCATTACTCATTTGGTGCCTAAAGAAGTCACTGTAATAAATGTTGTGTTAAATATTTTATATTCAATGATATAAAACCATTGTATACGAAAAACGATTCTGAGAGTAAACGGACTGTTAGCACTCAGCATATAATTTATATTACTAAGGACAATAATATATTTTAAAAGTTTCAAGTAGGTACCCAGGAATGATATTTTTAAATTAATAACTAAAATCGTTAGGTTCTTTAATCAAATATCTAATTTCGTCCAAATTTGGATTTCCAAATTTAATGTCTATTGTAAAAAACTGTGCTTATACCTATATTTTTTGGATTTTTTAGTTATACAGTATAAACTATTTACGTGGAACCTTTTTTTCAATTTAAAAATATTAGCTACCTATAAATATTTAACAACAACATAATTTCCAAAACAAATATTTTGCCCCCCTAAAATAATAATACTATCACTTTTTTCAAAAGTCCACCCCCTACTAAAAGCTGAAAGCTGTATTACCTTGCATAAACCAAGTAGGTGCTTATATCGTATCCATTAGTATATCCAACAGGCATCGAACGAATAAGAATTGAAAGGGAGTAAGCCAGTAAGGGACGCGCATTCGAGTGACTTTCGTTGATTATTACATTGCAAAGAGACTGCAAGTACCTAAATACATTTTAATAACATTGAAATGTAAATTAAAACTTTGCATACTTATATTTCCGTTAACTACAGCAGTGTTAAAGCATTTAACTTAAACGTACATGTATATGTTGTAATAATAATTGTTACTAATTCACAACGAGCGCATATTGTTGTACAATTATAATCACATAGCGAATTATTCAGATTTTTCTTTAATCTGCATTTTCAACGAGTTTTCTTTGCCGTTATCCGAACAACTCGTTTGTATTATTTCATCACAACGCAAATGTGCACCGAACCATGCCTCGTCGAGTTTCCCGGAAACTGTAGTTCATAGTACCAAGCATTTGAATTGTTCTCGTGGCTCTGTATATATTATGATACCTACTTACATAAAATATTATTATTATGTTGTAGGGTGTTCACTGTTCATTATAATTTATATTATATATGTCGTAGCCACTTCGTGAAAACGATCTTTTCATGAAAAGATGACCATTTCATGAAATGGAAACGGATATTTTACACTTCGTGAAATTCAAAAATATTTCCCAAAATGGTCACTTTTTCAAGAAGTGGTCACTCCAATTTAACATCGTGTAAAATTTTTCACAATCTGGTCGTTCACTTTATGTACTGGAATACAACATTTATCGCACACGTATATAGTTTGATTATATCCATTAACCACGTGCCGATGTAAAATACAACAAATATTATCTGTATTCTATATGACTATTATACCTGCCTAATTGCCAGACTATCTGAAATGTTTAGATGATATTTATTGGTTTTGATAAAAGTCATAATCATAATGTCATATCAGCATTTTGGTAATACCTTGATGTTAAAGCTGTTATAGTTGCTGTGTGGATCATTCGATCACATTATATTCATTTTTGTATTCTACGTACCTCTACATATAATGGATGAGTTTTATGTAAAAACTGAATTTTACCAAAAAATGAACAAGTATTATTTGGACAAGCCTGGTAAATAACCATATACCTACAGCTAAAAATTAATGACGCTAAATTAACGTAAGTACCTACATACTAAGTTACTTTATTTGTCTTCTGTTCTATTGTATTATATTCCGTAATACCAATATTGGGTAAGTTTTGAAAAGTAATAAAATTACGTTATTATGCATAGGTAATAATATAAATTAAATTTAGATAAAATAACTGAAATTTATCTTTGTAATATAATCTATAACTTTGGTATTGTAGAAGTCATAAATAAGTATACTTAATAAGTACATTAAATAGATAATAATGGATATTATAATCAAACTTGGCGTGTGCAATTTCAGTACATAAAGTGAACGACCAGATTGTGAAAAAAATTACACGATGTTAAATTAAAGTGACCACTTCATGAAAAAGTGACCATTTTGTGAAATATTTTTGAATTTCACGAAGTGGCTAGACATATACATTGATTGTGGTGTGGCCTCAACTATAAGTTAAGAAGCTTTAAGTTTTTTTTCTTTGAGTGGGAGTACTATAGAACTTCCACTATATTATACTTTCCTTATTGATGACAATTATTACTGTGCGTTTTCAAACAATAAATATCATAAAGTTAAATATTTCTTTTCGTATATTTTAAACCCTTATCACATCGTCTCAAAGTGAATACCAACCGTTTTCAAGGATTTTAATATAGCCAATTTTTTATGTGTTTACACACGTCACATACAATCATGCGGATACAGTAAATTATCCTTGTTGAGTTAAAGAAACAGCAGAGCGCTGCCGTATGTGTCAATAACACACTATTTTTTAATTATTAAAGATTTAAAACCCTAATTTTGAAGGGTTTATGCATGACATGCAATTAATTGTTGAACTATCATAACTTTTGGTTAAAAGCTAATAAAAAAGGGTTTAGTAGTTCAGTTTCAAAAAAAAAAATGGAAAAATAGTTTTATTACATTTAAGTTTCATTACAAATTGAAATATGTTTTAGAAGTTTTATTCGATGAATAGCATTGTCGATACGATTGTACAATAATTTGCATAAAACAGGTCTATTTTGGTATAAAATACAAACGGGATCGATTCCCCTTAACCAATGTCCAATTCTTCGCACGCCTCGTTGATATGAAAAATTGAAGAATGTTAGTATGACTTTTGTTGCATATTCAGCATTTATAATTTATATTGTATACTAAACGTTTATATTAATAATAATAATCATAAGTATCATATTACGATCGGTGGGGATTGTCCATCGGTCATTAGCAAGTAGACAATTTTAATGTACGTCATTACGATTTATATGTTTGACAATAAAAGACTATAATTCACGTTTGTGTTATTATTCATATTAATGATACACAACAACTTTTGATGGAATATATTATTATTAACATTAAAATATTAATAAGACAGTAAATTGTTTGCTTTATTTCTATAATGTAACAAGTAATGTAATTCAATTAGGTGCCTACTTTTAAAAAGTAACTTTTTCAACACTGCTATTAAATTTGCCATTAATATCTAAGTTTCTTCTTTCATATATTTTTATAAACCAAGAATTAGATTTTAGAACTAGACTTAGATTCAATTAAAATAACGTGATGTAGAGCTAACATCAGTTATTGTAAGTTTATCAAAATTGAATATAACTATAGTCATTTTTTAATTGTATTTAAACCTATTGCCTTAAGGAATTATTTCAAGTTAATTTGTGTTTATTTAACTCCAGCCTTTGCTTTTTTATTGTTGTGAACGTTGAAAAAATTGTTTACTTTATTCTCATCTATAACCTCTTTATGATATTAATTCAAATACAAAATTTGACGAATTTAACAACTTTAATATCAAAAATGTTACAAGACTTAAATCAATTCGATATTTTTTTGAAATGTCGCTTTCGGCTTTCCAAAATATGTGGCAGTCGCTTGGGAAGTTTGTAGTAGGTACCAGGTACCTACTATATACCTATAACTAATTATATTTTTCTTTTTTTTCCTTTAGCTTACTTTCATTTTTAAGCTTGACAGTTATTGCGCACAGAATAATAGAAAAATGACTAATACCTAAGTTATTCCTACATAAAAAAAACAGCTGATATAACATAGTAAATCAGCTTTTATAGCTGAAAATCTAAATTAAATTAAACCACTATACATATTTCTCTTTATATTTTATGATTAATATATTAAGAAGGCCGATTTGGAAAAGAAACAAAAGTGTACACTGTACTTATATGACATATAATATAAGATTTTTTACCTTAGCGTCTAGTCTCCAGAACTCTTTCAAACTCTTAGTAAAACTATACCTGCAATATCCTAAGGAAAGATTTATGCTTAGTTCGTTTTATACTTCTGTTCATATAGGGTTCAAGTACGGAGAGGGGCATTCGAATAAAGAATGTGATAAGGATCACACACAGCCTCAAATACGTGACGTGCACATAGGAGAAGAGTTGAAAGAGATGACCACAAAACGCATTAAGATGGAATAGACTGTGAAATGTTCTTATAATTCTGCAAAAGTACGTGATTTCAGATCTAGGTATCAATAAGACCCTATTGAAAAGTTTAATAAACTACATTTAATAAAACATAAAATAATATGCACTTACAGTTTATACAGTTATTATGGCGTTACGATTTATAGCACAAAAATATATGTTAATACAACTTTATATTAGGTACGTGCCTTGAGTTTATAATTTTTTTTTAAACCATTATTTAAAACTTGATAGCCATGAAACTAAACCATATATGTATTACATACCTATTATATTGATTTCCATTTTAATTTGACAAATCAAACCACATGTTTCATTCGTTACAATAGCGATTGAAATATAATAAATAAAAAATATATATAGGTATACCTACTGTAGATATTGATAATTTGTATTATCTTATCACTAGGATATAAATTATAAGAATAGGTATACATCAAACATAATAAGTACTTGGAGTACCATCAATGTATGGTTCTTGGTTCACGCTACCCGATATAATACCAATAAGAAAGCTACTACAAATACTTATTGTAAAAGTTAATTTATTGATTGTATTTTAATTAATGAAAACGAAAAAATGGGTGGACAAGTTGTCGAGTACCTATTATTTCATTGCAATAGATGTGTTATATTTGAATTCAATTATAAATCATCGCATACGAAAAACCATTCAAAATGGAAATGTTGTGTCATCCTAGCATACTTGTACAAATAATTAAAATAATTTTTTATGAATTTTATCTGAAAATAATTTATTTATTAAAATGTTATTAATTAACAATTTTAAGGAGGGAGTAGAGCACCTATCTGGTTAGTCATACCTATTACATAATTTGCCTTTATTCTGGAATAAATCCAACACGATGTCTATACAGTCTATAAATGCTAACGCTTTACCAACTAAACTAATATTGTAAATACCTATTTAAATACATCTGGATATAACAGTTATTAACTAGTTTATATAAATATATTACATAATACACATTATATATCCATTCGATGAAAAAAATTACGATTACAGTAAAGTCAATATAAAAAGATATAAAATTATATTCAAATCTTAGTAGGTACTATAATAGTAGGTATTCGTATTCTTGTTTTCTTAGCATAGCATATTAATATATTATATTGAATGTTTATTGCTTTTATTATTACTTTCGAAAAAGGTTACCTACCTGTAATGAATGGTGTTACATTTGAATTAAATTATAATATAATACCATTTTACCTATATCTACGAAAAAATGTTTGAGTGGAGTTGATCAGCCTATATTATAATGATATTTTTAAATAACAACAAATTAAATTAAATTGTTATTCTTTATTAGAATATCATCCAAAATTTGTAATCAAAAATGACTATAATATACTGTGTTTGTATATTTTTTTTAGATATTTTGATGACAGTATGAACTACTTATGAGATACCATGTTTTAAATTTTCCATCCTTAGCTATGATACCTGACAATTTTATACATTTGTAAATATAAAAATAATTTGTCTATTTTCGAGATTTTGACGAATTTTGTCAACATTTAACTTCAGATGTTTATAAAAAATTATTGTGAATTCACGCTCGTATTTTTTCCAAATGTAAAACGACTTGGTTATTTTGACCGAGCAAACATTTTTTTATCAACAGTAGTAGAAAAAACTAATAAAAGTCGATATTTTATTATGTCTTTAAATAGCTCTAAAAAAATTAACATAATATTATAAATATGTAATGATGTATAGAAAATGATAATAATATAAGCATCCGATGAACCTTTAAAGTATTTACCTATTAGTTTTTTAGTTACACAAAAAAAAAACAAAATCGATTTTGTCAAAAACTGGTGTTGCGTATAAAAACCCGTTTTTCCTTATTTGTTTTTGTTTATTTTTCCCGACGGTTTTGAAAATTACTGTGAATTTTCAAATTTGCCATCTCAAAAGTATCACTATATTCACTATCCCATTATAACAGATTCTGAAGTTGAAAATTGAAGCATTATTTCTACCAGAAAAAATATTTACAGTTAGAAAAAGAAACTTAATATCAATTAAAATCAATGCAAAAATTGTTCCACTCAGAATCTATAAAAGTGGGCACATGGTTAACTGCACTGCTGTACAGTAGCTAGTAGGGGGTAGAGTGTAGGTACCTCACCTTAGAGTTGGTAGATGTTATGAATATAATGTATGTGTTAAATTTGATTAAGATCAGTGACAAATCATTGCATACGAAAAACGATTCTGAGCAGGAACCTATTTCTCTCATACATTTATACAAGGCGTTTCATTAATTTTTTCATTATTATAGCTGGATCTTTAATATGTGCTGTTAAAAATTTTATTTTTACTCCAAGACTTACTCAAAGTGGTGCTACATAACACCCAAGTCCAGAGATATTTTTAAGCAAAAACAACTAACTTCTAATGACTATTATATCATTAAAACTGACGATTTCGATTTTACTTCCTATGACTTATTGTTACTTGTTAGATCCATTATACCCGGATTGCCTACCTAGTTACCTTATTTGCATGTAAACCGATTTTCACTTGTGGTAACTATTATTGCAAGACGCCTTTCGACTCCAACCTTTTTTTACATAACAAAAAAGCACTGTACTACAGGACATAATTACACCATCAACCTTGAGTAAATTGCACAGTCAGGTATCGTCTTACACCATTGATAGCTAGACACTCAAACATGGTTTTTGACTTACAAATTTTTTTATGTAAATTTTATGAGCACTGAAGCGTCGTTCGTGATCCAAATCAAAGATAAAAAGTACAAAAAATCAACGGACAGACGTTGAGGATCTGTATCACTGTATCAGCCCGGTCAGGTATCAATTTACACGGGTTATGAAACTATATTTCATAGACGTTCAAACTCAGCTTTCAAAAACTTTTCCTTTCTCGGAACGAGACTGCTAAAAACATCGGGTCACCGAATCAGTGGTACAAACGTCTAACGTCCAACAAATGTATTATATAATTATTATAATTTATGAAACAATAAGTATAATTCAACAAAACATTATTTTATTTAAACTATTTGCACGGGGCTCCGAAATTTGTAGTCCCAGCTCTATCCATTCCCATCACTCCGCATAATATCATAAACCATTGGCTTTTAGATGCGTTCTCAAAGGTCCGAAATCATCGGAGTGGAAAAAAGGAACGAACCGGTCTTGTCTCATCAGCGACCGCGCCTCAAGTGCATCACACTCCTCTTGTCTGAGATTGGCAAGTTTCGCTGACAACCGTTCATCGTGAGCCGCGGCCGAATACCGCCGCGATGACGACGATTCGAGATTCCGCGAATCCCTAGGTGCGTACATCTTCCTCAACGCGTCCACATCAGGAACGTACACACGGACCCTTAGCTTCGCAGGCAGGATGTCCACAGTGGCTGTACTGCCTAAACCGGTGTCTCGCTCCAGCGTCAGAGCATCGATGATCGGACCGTAATCGATGTTGACCTTGCGGAATGAACGAGAAGTCAGCTGCATTGTGGTTGGGACGCGTTCGTCGTCTAAGGCAAGGACTTTGCCTGAAAACGGTCTCAGCCACGCGTAATGTTCACCGCTTGCCACCACGTGTGGACCGGTCACCCACGGCTTTTCCACATCGACGTCGTCCGCCACGAAAACGGTAACGGTCCTAACGCGTGGACTCTCACAAACGGCTGTGTGCTGGTGACCACGCACACTATCGGCGAATCGCTCGTATCGGCAGCTATCAAGCGTCCTGAATCCCGACATGCCTCGTCTGACAACGAAACACTCAGATGCGGAAGCCGCTTCTTCAGTTGTGACCGTCGTAGTACCGGTCATGCCTAAGACTAGGTTATCACCCAGCCGCTGCTTCCGTGGTACTGTCACCACCCGGGTGGCGTTCACGCGCTTTTCAAAGAGAAACTCGGAACCGTTCCATCCAAAAGTGGCAGTCAACCGCTCGTCGCTGTCGCTGTCGTCGTCTGATCGGTACATGTACACTGCGTCGGTGGTGGCATCGATACGCATCGAACGGTCGGTCAACCGTAGCCCGACCGGTCCACCAGCTAAACCACGGGACATCGTGCAGACACCAGCCACGTTGAACATTCCGTCCCGGTCTTCTGTTACGGTATGGTACGCGGGATGGGTGTACTCGTACGGCGGGACGACCGTCGAAGATCGACGGACGTTCGTTGCACCCACAATGCATGTGCCGTCTGCGAACTCCACCGTCCTCGTTAGACCGTCCTCTGAGAACCGTTCCACGTAGTCAGCGTGACGCCTGATCCGCGGATCTTGAAGGGGATCGTTATTTTTATTGTTTTCACTTGTAGAGGAAGGCGAGATGATCGACTTTTTCCGTTTCATTCTTGATGGACTCTTGCCCATTCCGATTACGCTTCTGGTGGTCTTCCGGGCCTGGCTCTTCTTTGCCTTGATGCTGACGCTCTTCGAGGTTTCGATTTTGGGAGGAACGCTATCGGCGCTATCGCTGCTGATGGTTGAGGCTCTGGGTTTACCGGTGCTGCTCTTCAACGAATCCGTGGGTGGTGTTCGAGCAGTTCGCGACGGCCGATGGATTTTCCCACTTGACCAGTACGTGACTTTCGTTCGGTCCGCGTACTCGACGACCACCCTACCGTTGCCGTAGAACCGACACACTTCCACTTCCGCAGCGTTCACCTTGGCACCATCGACATCATTTCGCCGCCGGTTCAACTGCTGCAGCATGCCGTAGCCTGGGTCGTTCGACGAAATCATCTCCACTGTGCACGCGCCTCCAATGCCTTCCCAAGAAGTTCTACCGATACACCTGATGACGTTTTTTCGAGACTTGCCCACATAGTACTCAAAACCTGCGTCATTGTTGTAAACCCTGAGCCAATCTTCGTCATCTTTGGCGTGATCATCGTCTTCGTCATCGTCGTCTTCGTCTTCACCACGTTGATGATGATCGTCGTCCACTGATTTTACGTGTTTGACGATTTCGTAGTATCCGGATTTATACACTAGACTAACCGTATTGGGTTCAAATCTCCATTTTCGTTTGGAGATTCTCAAGAAATCGTCATCTTTAAAACGTATCTCTTCCATTTCTTCCGTGTACGTCAACGACATGTCTGACGCTGCAGCAGACGTGTCCATCGCATAGAAACATTTTGGCGTTCCCTTGCCGTAATGCAGGTCGAAATAGTCTTTGGCACAAACAGGTCGTTGGGGTATGTTGAATCTGAACGAGGATTTACGTGTCTGCAGGACTTTTTGGCAATCGTAAAATCCCACCACAACCACGTCTTCAGGTTCGAAATACGCGTGACTCATTCTCCTATAGTTTTCAGACTCTTTCTGTAACATCTGCACCATCGTCGCACAGCCAGCCGGCTCGATTAATTCTGGCCGGAACTTGACATTCGTCCGTCCCAATCCTGGAAAACCAATGGGTTCGCCCCTGTAAACGTCCAAGTTGCTCCGCAACCGGTTCAGAGCAAGTGCGCACAGTTGCACGTCCACGTCGTCACTGCTGGTACGGTGTTCGCATTTTCGTTTGATGTGAGCGATGGCGCGGTTGTGTTCGGCCTCTGCGCATGGCGGCGGCAATGGACGCGAACCCCACAACGATTTTCTCCATCTGACGTTCAACACATTCACGGCAGAATCGAAATAGTCCATATGACGCAAGTCATATTTCTTCGCGACCAGACCGCATTTGTTTCCATACTGCACACACGCCGGATACACCATACATCCGTCTTCGCTATCGTCTTTCAACACGCCGAAAAATGCGTCAACCCATCGCTCCGTCGGTGGTTGTACGGGACCAGCAATTGCGGCTTTCACCATCGCGTCCAAGATCGTTGGCAATTCAATCGCGTCTTCCGGATACCCCTTCAGGTGTTTGGTGTACGATTCATAGTAGTGCTGTACCGTCGAATCGTCATTGTGTACGGGTAAGGCGTACACGGGGTTTTCATTTCGGCTGTATTTTTCGTATTCGGCTCTTACATTGTATAGGAACAACAGTACTCTGTGCATTTCATGTATAACGTATCGTCTGGCCGCTACTAGCATTTTGTCGACGTTTGGAGGTTCGTAGTCAGCGTTGTATTTCGACTTGTATTGATAAACTACGACGTTTTTGAACACGGACGCCCCGTCAGCCGTGTCCAACCCATCGTGAAAATTCCGCCAAAACGTTTGGATGACTTTATCTGCCATGGATTGTTTGGCCCTGAACGCCCTCGAGACGAATTTTTCTCGGGTTTGAGCAATTTCCGCACAGCTCAACTCAACAATTGCATCAACTTTGATTTTAGTGGCAATGAATTCGGTCATAAATTCCAAATCAATAAAATTGGTTAAAATTATATTCACTATGGCTGGTTGAAATGTATACGGCTCGGTGTCGAAGTTCCACTTTTGACGCATTGATTCCAGATTGATAATAATCGTTTGACGTACTAGCAGTATCATCAGCTTAGTGGACACCCTACTGTTATTGTGCAAATACCTTTTAGCTCTATCATGTAGTAACCGATACTGTTCATCCTGCTCGACGCAACTGTTACCTAACGATTCGACTAGTCGATTATGGTCTATAACGACCACATTGCAGGCTTGATCTTCGATACTATGCATACCTTCCACTGCATCTTTATAGACGTCTATGTACTTTGTACTGCTTAATGTGCTTTCCATTAAAAATATTAGTTGATAAGGACACAACAATCCTGATTCCAAGTCATCGTTAGTTTTATTACTATCATTCGTTTTAACCGCGTTCTTACGAACACCGCGGCGGCGGGTAACAGATTGGGCTTGATCGACCATCTTCAAAATATCTCACATAATGGTATTGTAACAATATTGAATGATTGAATAAATATAATATATTATACAAACTACAAAGTTACAATAACTATAGTTACTCTTATACCAATTTTCGACAAAATCTACTTTGTTATAATTTTCCGTACAATGTCAATGTAAAATTTTCAAAATATTCTACTCTTTTTGAGCTATTTATAGGCATTAGATATGAGATATATTTTTATTTTTTATTTAAGTAACTGTCGTTAAAATATGTTTTGTCGATCATAAAGCTTGAACATTTAATGTGAGAGGACTCATAAGTTGTTACTTGTTGTTAAATCTATATAAAAATATTAAGGATACATAAGCACTATTTGATGTCAAAATTTGTACTGGAAATAATTATATACATATAGGTTAATAATAAATATATAATACAAAGTTAAAATAACTATAATTTCGTTAAATTGTTCATATATATATCATAATATAAACCAAAAGCCAATTCCTCTTATGAACGATTAATCATTTCTGACTCTAACGAATTTAGTCATGTATGAAGCAATAGAGGTTTATTTTAAGTTTGTTTAATGACTTATATCATATTATAATTTATAACAATATTAGGTATTATTCAGCAATGCCAGTTTATTATTACGCAAACAGCTCTATCAGCTAGGTTTTCTAGAGATATGAGTTTATATTATACAGTAGTATAAAATTGTATTGTACACAATGTCATTACACATGGTACACAAATAGAGATAGAGAGGACTGGAAACGATATAGTTGGCGGGTGACGGGGAGCCAGCCGGAATTGCCTCGGTCCATCTACCCATCCCTGCCCACATTGGTACACAGCTAACATGCACGCTATCGGCTTCGTAAAATATCAACTATTTTGATTTTGATTTTTCAAAATATATAAATATAAATATAGCCTATAGGTAGTAGGTTCTGAATAAAAACTAATTACTATGGATTATGACACTTGTATTTTTTAGTATTCTAATATATTAGTATCTAAATAATGTTCTAATTTATATTTATATTATTCTTATCATCATTAAATTGCCACTATGTAGCGTTAAAACCAGCTATGTACTAATCAGCAGAGGCACTTCAGGTCCGTTAAAATCTTGCTCGTTTCCAGTCCTCTCTATCTTAGTCCGTGACATGGTATAAAATAATTTCATACAGGTTTTAACTTGTAGGTATAAAAAAAAAAAATATTAATACAATTAATTTGATTTTAAGAATATAATTTATACATGAGTTGTAACTACTTTATTTTAAATTTAAATTACTTCTAAATAAAATATTTTTAATAAATTATTTTTTTTTAATAAACACATAAATTTACAAACTTAAAATATAAATGGAGGTACACAAGACCATTAGAACGTGAAATATTACTACTTTTTAAGGAATGAAAAATTCTATTTTATTTAAAATTTATTATTGTTTAAGAAAAGTGTATTACATGACTGGACAATGAATTAATATATAACACCAAATAATGTTAGGTTTACTTTTTTACTAACAGGTATTTTTATATATTATATTAATGACATATAAAATATAAAAATGGTTATATTATCATAACTATAAGAGACAGAAAAATGATATAAGTTAACTTATAAGATGTCATAACATTTCATACAAATATACATTTATAAAATATGACTTATAAGTTATATATATAGTACCTTATGACTTTTATTAGTACTAATTTAATATTTGCATGATCACCAAAAATTTTCCTGCCGTCTTTGTAAACAGTAAGTAGTATTTATCAAAGAAAGAAAGAACGTCATAGGAAGTTTTATTATTAAAATGTGGTAAGAATTGATGATTAATCTAGATTTATTTTATAAAATGTAATTAATATTATTACAAGAAATACAAATTTATTAACATCGTATTAGTAAGTACTCTGGTCTCAGTGAACACTGGCATTAATTTATATCAAGTGTAAGATACATGAATAGCAAGGCGACAGAACAAACAAATATCATTATTTCCTTTCTGTGCACACCAAAATCATGACATCAAACAATGATTTTTTTTCAAACATAATATAAGAAATTAAATATTGTGGACATAAAACAATTTTCTATAAGATAACAAATTAAAAAAATTATCAATATTGACTTATTACATTTTAAATGTCAGTAAATTACAAAAGAACAAAATAAAAATATACAAAAATTGTGCTTTCATGTTGTTACATCCTGTTTTAATTATTTTCTATCTAGTTAAAATATATGGAGATAGTTTTAAATAAAAAAAATAGCTGTTTGATTCCAATGACAGATAAATAAATATGCACAAGACCAATGCTCGAAAAGACTTGCATTTATACTGTTATCAAAGCTCGTATCATTCTGAAAAAAATTAATTCAAACATACAAAAATACTACATAAATTTTGATAACGAAAAGAAATCAGTTATTTACCCATATAAGTAATAGAAAAATGAAAACAGATAAAATGATAATTTTATCCAACCCTCACGTTGATATTTATACAATTTGTCCGCATTCATAATACTTGTAGGATCATAAAGACCAAAACCGGACATAACTGGTCTACTTTGATATCTGTAAAAAATAACTTTTATAATTGGGCTTTAAGTAAAAAAATCAGTATTATTCAAAAAACAACATTATAGATATAAAAGAGTGTACTTTTGCTATTTTTAAAAATATTATTAAGTACCTTTTAATATGATAAGCCATTAATGGTATATTAATAGCAAATGAAATCCACTGGCCTCCAAACAAGAATAAAAGATTGAAAAAAAAGTGTATCAAATATTCAGGAATCACTAACTGAAAACAAAAAATAAACATATAAAATCAATGTAAAAATAAAAAATTATAAGATGCAAATAAAAAAGGTATTTCAATATGCATAAGTAGGTACATACTAACAAATGTATTAATACTAAATATTTAATAGAAAAATAAACATTATAAGAAAATATCAGACTACCATATTATATTGTAATTGTCCATTTACCTATTTATTTGAAACAAATTAACTATAAAATTAAAAGCCACGGGTTTGTATATTGTATACAATATTATGCATAACTATATGTTTGGAATTATTGTATGCCAGAGATAATTTTAGAGCATATTATTTATTACTTGTTTTAGGTATGCCTATATATGTTATAAAACAAAATGTAATTAAATCAATAGTATCTACAATTAATTTACAAAAATATTTTGAATTCAATATAATTAAACTGAAGTATGATTTATGAATGCATAATAATTTATACATTTAGTTTTGTTTATACTCACTGGATTTAGACTGTTACATTGATCTATAGGATTTTTGCTATCAGTTTTAAGTTCATCAAATGCAATAACCTAGAAAAAAAAATTACATTTTATGTAGGTACCTAATTATTTTGTGTTAAATTCAATTAATTGGGTAAGTATCCTATAACATAAAATATAAATATTTTTTAAATATATCTTATATGATCACATATAATCAGGTCAAAACTAATATTTAATAAGTAAATAATTTTAAACAAGGTTAAGTTTTAAACAAACTAAGTGTTATTTAATATGGTAAAGAAAATAAATGTTAAAATTGGTTCAGGTTTTTTTACTATTGAGAAATGTAATAGAAACAAACAGTGAAATAGGTACATTATTACCTACTATACAAATTTTAAAAGGAGCTAATAGAAGGAACTATACTTCATTCTAAAATAAGAATGTCAAGTCTGGCAGATGAAAAAAATGCCTCGAAACCCATAAATTCATCATTACTTCCAGAACACTGCCTCTACTACTCACTCGCTAATAACCACACCGCCATCATCCCCTCCCTTGAAACTGGACATTTTTGCTGAGCAGTGTATAGAGTGAACAATGGAGAGCATAGGTATATGACAATAAATATTCACAATATGATAAAACACTGTTTTGTTAATCCAAGTAATAGTGCCAATACACAGATCTTCAAAAGATTATATATTTTAATAGAAATATTATATAGGTAGGTACTTATATTATTATTTTTTAGGAATGGCAATAAGCATGGGAATAATTAATATTGTAAAATCCATTAGAAGGGGATTATAGAGATCTCTTTATTCACTCACAGACAATCTGTTTGATATGTGCTGTGTATAATAAGTGTTTAGCTAGTTAAATACTATAATAAAGTATTGGTATATATATATATATATAGATATTATCTGTAAAATATTTGAACCATATACTCAATAATATTATAATTGATCTTTAATAATTATATATTACATTACGGTACTTACATGGAATATTGAAAAAAATATTAAAAATGCATCTGATACCATGGCCACGATATAAGTGAACACTGAGAATGTGAACGACATTGTGGTAGGTAGTTTGTTACACTCAGTTAATTTTACACCAAAAGAAGTCCAAAACAAATTATTCTGAAACATAATATCATAATATAATAATATAGAATAGGGAATACTAGTGTATTATTTTGTGAAGATGATCATTACCGTTTAAACGAAAGAAAAAAAACTGTAATAGGTAGTATGGGTAGATTAAAGTATTAAACCTTCGATCGAATAGATCTCTTCATCCAAATCATATCGAGATATACGTAATTACCTACTGTGGTAGACACAATACACAATCCTAAATCGTACGTTATATTACAATATTGAAGATTAGAATAATTAATTATAATATTATTAAATTATGTATTTATGTGTAAGAACAATATTATAGTAAAGATTAAACATATTTTATACTATTACCTAGATATTATATAATAGGGCTAGTCGAGGCGTTCGTGATTTATTTGTAAATATTCGTAATCGTTTATCGTATAATAGGATAATCGTTGTACAATTATTGATAACAGCCGAGTGCTGGCGATAAGTGATAATGGCCTTGGCTCGTGAAGCCGTGGAGGCTACATTGCAATATTATTATTTATTACCTACACGGGCTACACGGCTACACATTATATTCGACACACAAAAGACACAATACGTTCTATGTTGTACGTGGCTTCGTGTCTGTGTACACCTACCACAGACCATAGTTTATTATATACAGCATCTAAATATAAATATATAATATATAATAAAATAATAGGAATGCGTATAATAAACAATTAATGATAATAATAATAATAATGTGAGAGGCGAAAATGTGTTATTGCCATATATTTAATTCAATTACATTTCCTATCTTCGGACTACGGGAAATTCGATTCCCCGTCTTTTTGTCTACAAGAATCAACGTATAACTCAATTTTGTAAATTTTGGCAATATCACCTCATATAGGTATCTACTAAATTATAGACTAGGTAGGTATAGGTTTATTAAAATAAAGAAAAATAATAATTCATAAAAACCGTAGTACCTACCTACCTATTTTATATTTTTTGTTTCATAATTTTGTTGGGTTAAGTCGTAACGTAAATTGTTTAGGCGTTTTATTATATTATAATTTTAAAGCGAGTTATGAGTATTTTAAAATTGTAAATTGTGTTTATATATGAGGCTGTAAACATGATACTAACATTATTTTTCAATTTAACTGCAAAAGGCCAAGTAACCTATATTAGTATTAATAGTTTATTACGCTTAGGAGGCTACTATAACTAGTTAAGTTATTACTTATTAAATTAATTAGAAAATTGACTTACCTACTATAGTTATGTTAAAAAGTTTTTAAAAAAATAATTTTTAGTAGTCTACTTTGATTCGAATAAACAATTTTGTTTTGTCCAGAACTGTTGTAGTAATCTGTGTGTTGATAATATACTATTATCTATTGATAAAATAATAGTAAGTAGGCAGTAGATAGGTACCTCATTAATAATTATATTATGTAGATAACTATTATAGGTACTTCAATTGCCACGATATCCGATAGGTAGAACTGGCAACTATAGTCAATAATATATTAATACATATTCAAAAACTTGAATAGTATTATCCAGCGCGAAGCTAAGTAAAAAAAAAAAGGGCGGGTAAGTGAATGTCGCTCTGCTGTAGGTTGGGCATACGTAAACTGCGCCCAAATGACCTTTTTTTTTGTAAACTGTGACCAAATTTTTATCTTCGTTAAAAAGGTATAATGTAAGCTGCGCCGTTTTATAAAACGCTTATAAAAAAAAATCGTGCTTATATATTTTTAATATTTTTCAATTACTATTGTAATAATAATGTACTAGGAGCCTTGTAATACATTTTCAAGCTTTTTGACCCAACGAATAAAATTTTATTGACATTTATAGAAAAAAAACTAAAAAAACTGTAAAAAGAATATGACTGTAAATAGTTCAAAACAAAACAAAATATTTTTAAAATTTTATCAAGTATAGGAATTGATAAAATAAACATAATATGATAGTATCTTCAGTAATATATTTTTAAATTACAGCAAAATAAGAAAATAGCTACATGAGAAAACGAGTGAATTTCCAATGTTGTAAAAATTTAAACTTAAAACGCTTATATAAATTTAATTTGACATTCAGGTAGACATTTTTTTTTTGAAAAAAGTAGCCAAACTTATGAAGAATCTTGAATTAAATTTTCAAACCTTAGATTTAAAAGGAAAAATTGTTAAGAATTTCTAACTGAAAATAATTTGCACATTTTCGTGATTTTTATGTATTTTGCTAAAATTTGAACTTTAAATGCTTATAAAAAAAAATGTAACTATAATATTTTAATATTTTTCAAGAGTCATTGTAACAATATATTAGGATCCTTGTATTAAATTTTCAAGTTTTTTTACCCAACAAATAAAATTTAATTGACATTCAAAAAAAAAAAACTAAAAAAATTAGAAAATGAGTATGGCCGAATAAAATTTTATTGTCATTTATAGAAAAAAAAATAAAAAAAACTGTAAACAGGTCAAAACAATTCAAAATATTTTAAAAATTTTATCGTCTGTAGAAAATGCTTATATGAACAACTAGTGAACATTTTATAAATATATATGGTCATTTGTTTTAGAAGTACACCAAAAACCAAAATTGATTTTTTCAAAAACCGAATTTGTGTAAAAATTCCCATTTGTTCTTCATTTTTTCTTTTGTTTTTCCCTGCGCATTTGAAAACTATTAAGAATTTTTTACTTTTGACTCTCTAAAGTACCAACTACATTCACTTTTCTATCAGTCACTCTGGATGGTCACGTATATACATAAATTATTTATACAAACGTGTATAATAATATAATATACAAATAAATAAAGTGTAATTTTGAGTATTATTAGGTTTATATTTAATGACTAGTTTCGAATTCAAAATTCATCTTCTGTAACTACTAAAAGTAATGTACGTAAGTGTTTAAAAATAATTATAACTTAATAATATTTTATCCTTATTAGGTACTGATTATTTCTAGTCACATAACAATGATTTATAAATAATAAGGTATCAACAATAAATGAGTGATATTCCAACAAAAACATTTTCGCCAAATTCCGTGTAAAAAAACGCTAAGTATAAAAAAAAAATAAGTCTTTGAACTATAGATATAATTTATGTTAAAAAGTGTGCTAAATAATTGTACTTAGCTTGGCGACTTAATATAAAAATTTAAAAATACTATAGCATAATGAGTTCGAAATAATATAGTATACTAGGTATCATTGAAATAGGAAGTGTATTACTAATCAAGTGTTTTAAAACTAAGTTCAATTATTTAGCCGGTTATTTCAACATGAATAATATCTATATAGTTGAAAGACTTAGCAATAAAATGATATCACAACTTTTAGAGCAGTTTTTTTTATACTTGGTGTTTTTATACACAGAGTTTGGCAGATTGTTTTTGTTGGGATATAAATTATATCCTACGTCTATAGTCTATATGCCATGCATAGATCAAAAATGTATATCATATTATCATGTTTAATTTTAATTGAAAATAAACAGTTGCCAGTTAGTATAAATGATGTAATAATAGTGTGGCGCGGTGTTGGTATTCAGTCACGAAACGTCCTCTGAATGCAAACAACAGCTGGTATCACTATAGTTTTGGGATGGGTTACTTGGTATCCTTATGGGCAGATAGGCCTACCGAGAAACCGGGCATTCCCCGGTGGGCCTGCTTCAAATTTCAGCAAAGGGGCCCCCTTTAATATTATACAATTACAATATAAATTTGAAATATATAATTTATATAAATTTCCTGGTAGGCCAAAAATGGCCTATCCACTCATTGGTTACCACCAGGTTTTTTGTGTCAAATCCTTGCTACACAAACACACATGTTCCAATCCAACCGTACTCCCACCACAAAAAATGGCCATGGTTGCCAGACTTAAAGATCAATTAAAAGAAAAGGTGGTCAAGTGGATGTCGCTCTGCTGTACAGTAGGTTACAAGTAGACCACTGTAAAATGGATGGTATTAAATTTGAATTCAATGATATAATATCATTGTATACGAAAAACGATTCTGAGCGGAGATGGTATGTCAGTCTAGGATATTGATATTGTTATTATACGGTAGCTGCTAAGTTGAATTAATATTATTCATATTATTTAATTATTAACCTAAAATTATCAGTGATGCTAGAAAAATATTATAATATATACTTTTACTCGTTAAAATTGATTTTAATATGTAATTTCGTCCAAATTTGAACTTAAAATGTCTAAAAAATAACTGTGTTTAAATATTTTTTAGATTTTTTGAATACAGTATGTACTATTTATTAGAATCTTTATTTTAAATTTTCAATCCTTAGTTAAGAAAACTGAACATTTTATAATTGTTTAATTACAATGATTGATAAGTTTCGAGATTTTGATAAATTTTGTCAAAATTCGAACTTTAAATGCTTATAAAAAAAATGTGTGCCTATGTATTTTTAATATTTTTCAATTGCTATTGAAACTATATATTAGAAGCCTACTATTAAATTTTCAAGATTTTTTACCCAACAAATAAAATTTTATTGACATTTATAGAAAAAAAAACTAAAAAAATTGGAAACGGAAAATGTCCGTAAATAGCTCAAAATAAGTCAGAATATTTTGAAAATTCTATGGTGTGCAGAAAATGCATATATAAACATTCGGTCAAAATTTCATGTCTCTACGGTCATTTCTTTTAGAGTTATACCAAAAACCAAAATCGATTTTGTCGAAAATTGGTTTTCCGTAAAAATTCCCGTTTTTCCCTTAATTTTTCATTTGTTTTTCCATGCGCTCATGAAAACTACTTAGGAAATTTTAACTTTTGACCCCCCAAAGTACCAACTAGATTCACTTTCCTATCAGAAAAGGTACTATTGAAGAAAATCGAAGCATTTTTACTGTCCTAAAACGTGATGACAGACACAAAAATTAAAAAAAAATTAAAAAAAAAATAAAAAAAACTAAAAAAAAAAACACACTTCATTGTAAAATCAATTCATTCATCGCTCCGCTCAGAATCTAAAAAATGTCTAGTAAAAATGTAACATTATAATATTATTACATAATTATATAATATATATTCGTACTAGGTACATTGTAGTATTGTACACAAAAAAAAATATATTATATAATAGGCAATATCTTGATTATTGATACATGAAAAATGTAAAACCATAATGTACCTAAGTACCTACCTATAGTAGGTAATAAAATTATCATATATTCGATTAAAATATGTTAATTATTATGAAAAGGTCACTATATTAAATACTTGGTCATTAAATTTACAATAATAATAATACAATTAACACTATTATAGTAATACTGTTACCTATGCATTTATACTTATTATTAGCTTATTAGTTTTTTACTCATTAGTCATTAATTACTTATCAACGAGGTGAATTTATTTTACTATAAAAGCATATTATTATTTTGATGTGTTTCGTGTTACATATACTTGCATGGACACATATTGTGTATACTTGAATGAATTTAAATGAACTAAAAACTTTACTGCTTATATATTTTTATGTTGTATACCTATTATGAAGTATAAATATTCTCAATACTTTTTTACGACAGGCCACAGGGTGTCAGAGAATCGTTGCTATAAAAATTGTAAAATTTCTGCGTTCACTATATAATATAATATGAATTATGTATGGTAATGTATAATATTTACCCCTCGTTGCAAAAGCTCGATTGTGCACACGCACACACACTTGAGCCACGAACAGACGCTTTTCCGTTGGCTATAATTATTGTTATTATCATTATTTTAATAATAATTATTATTATTATTCTATGTTATATACATTGTACAAACGATGAAAAAGACATTCGTTTGAAGTAATACAATACACGCGCGTATAGGTACCCGACCTCCACAACACCAGCTCAAGCAACCACCCACGGCAATACACCACAGCATGCGGGAGAGAATAAGGAAATAATGAGCTCTAGATACGCACCGCGAAACGTGCAGATTACTGCTTCCGGTTACATATTAATAATATGTTTATGTATATAATGTATATATTATATGATATACTATATAGTATCTGTGTAAAATATGTACATATGTATGTATAACACCGCTATAATAATATTTTAAAGGAGGTTTTATGTATATTGTAATAAGTCTATTATAAAGTTTTATTAAATTCTCCTCGGAATGTTGCTTACAAGGACCGAGTTTTGACTGTTTTAATTTTTTTTCTTCTATATGTACCTAGCTACTGTTTACTTGAATCTAGGAAAAAAAAGCCCCTACTACGGCTAGAGCTAACTAAATAAATTATTCGTTTTTATTATGATTTACATAGTTAAATATGTAAAATGTAATATAATCATTACATTTGTCTATGTAACACTTCTTTAACATATCCATAACCATAAATTTAATATTATAAAATACAATTTAAAAAATAATTGTCATTTGTCGTTTGTATATAACTTTATAACGAAAAAACCACATTTGTAATAATAAAATGTTGTAGATACTAAGATACCGATAACAGTTTCCAGTTAGGGTCTACAATAAAATATAATACCTTCATCATTTTCAAGATAAAGTCAAATGTCAATTACTTTTATTACTATGCACTTTAATATCTTATATTTCAAATGTATATTTTATACATTATACCTACATAGTTTAAAATATTTGGCGTATTATTTTATTAAATATTGTTTATATATAGAAGTTTATAAAAATTATTAAATGAATATTATATATTATATATATGGTTATAGATAACTATGTCAAAAAAAGTTTTACATCATTATATTGAAATATAAATATATTGTTTAAAAAATTAAAATTTTAAAAATGTACACTATGGTATAAAAGTATTTTTATATACCTACGTTCCAAAGTTTAACTTTACAATATAATAGATAATAATATGAGACATCTAAAATTCTTGAACCAACCAAAGAATATATTTACAAATTATTTCCAACCATTCCAAAACTGATAAATATTATATTTTATTATACATATTTTTTCGAGTATTCGAATATATATTTTTAAATGTATTCGGAATACTTAAATACTCATTTATTTGAATACGTATTCTGGAATTGAAAATTAAAAATTTCTAAAGGACAGTTCGTTATTTACGTTTGAATATCAAAAAAGTGTAAAATCAATAAGTACATTTCTAGATAAGCTTAAAATCTAAAATATTGACTTACTGTTACTTATAAAACTATATTTATAATTTGTATTTATTATTTTTATACAATCTAATATTAGGAATTAAAGTCCTGAAAACTTATGCAGATTCCTCATTTCTTCATGATAGAAATATTAATAATTAATCACGTTATGACAAAGATTATTTGATATTTTTTTTGTGATTATTAGTTTATTCAGTATTTAAAATAAACACTAATGCTATTTAGTATTCCATACACCTATATTCTATAATAATTACTTTATATTTTAGTTAAGTAGTTCGCAAGGTTATTTGGATGCTGTGATTTATAATTATTTTACATTTTAAAATAGGATACCTGTTAATAAGGTACTATTTTATTTTTATCATGTACAATATATTACCTAGGTTATAACTAATATTATGTAAATACCTATTCGTTGGCTATACGTGGATATATTGATTGAATGGTATAATAAACGTTTGCTTAAGAGGACGTGATACCCATGTGTTGTCTCCGTCTTACAAATGTGTTACATAGCAAATTTTACGCTCAGTAGAACACGTGTAGCTCTATTTGTTTAACAATTGGAATGAATTGACCTCTTATAAATTTAAAGGTAAGATTATTATCTAAGGCCCCACGTAGACTTTTATTGATTATTATTTTTAAATTGTATAAGAGGTCGATTCACTTTAATATTTAAACCAACAGAGCTACAAGTGTTCTGCTGAGCGTAAGATTTGTTATGTTACGCTCTTGTGAGACGGAGACAACACATGCGAGTATCACGTCCTCTTGTGATAGATAGGTGGATCATGAATTTAAATGCAATAAAAACAAAAAAAAATTCTTTAAAAAAATTCCATTTTATACGTACACATATAACAATAAGCTTAATAAAGTGCCCCAAAAAAATTAGAAGCCAATTTAAATAAATATTTATTTATTTACAATTTGGATAGGTAGGTATAGGTAATATATACCTATATTCGTTATATTTTGTGTTTCATTATAGTAATGGCCAATCAGATGCTATTAAATATTTTCAAATAAAAAACTTCGACAGTTATTGGCAAGTGTTGTTTTATATAACTGAAGTCATAGGACCAAACATAATGCATAATAAAAATAGCTAAATATTACTAAAAAAAATTATAAAAAATTAAGTATATTTTTTTTTAAGTAGGTAATTTAAGCTGAGTTCTTATAAAATTTACGATAAATGCTTTCAAACCATAATAATGTCCTAAAACCGCAAAAATGTTACATAAAAATGCAATTTTTCAATTTGTTGATATATGAAACGAGTTTATTGTTGCAATGCAATGTTTTAGAAAATTTAGAGAAAAATGCAATTTATATTTAAATCCGCGTCATAGTTATAATAATATTATAGATAACAATTTCTGATGATGCATTGATGCCGAGGGCAGACAATCAGCCGAACTGAAATCTAAAATCACTTAATATAAACAATTGTCCACACTCACGCATTATGATGTTAAAACACAAAATATTTATAGTTTATATTTATACCGATTTTATTATAAATAGGTAATAACAAGTTATTTTTGAGCAGCGGCCCACCGGGAAAGTTCCCGGTATCCCGCCGGCCCAGTCCGCCCCTGGATGAAACTTTCAAGTCTGCTATTATTCATTTTTAAAATTACATCAAAATATAAAATATATCTTTTCAAAAATTGGTATTGAGTAAATATTGCAATTTATTACTTGCTATTTTTTCTTTTGACTTTTCAAAGTCTAAACTAGATTCAATTTTCTTCCAGAAACCACACTCAATATTGACGATTAAAGCATTTTTAAAACTACAAATATGTGTATTCATGGTTTAAGTACACACAAAAAAAACATAAGCAGAATTTAAAATTAGTTGAATTTGAATTTCAAAAAACAAAAAATATAATAAATGACTAAGTACCTATCTACTTTCTATTTTTTATATGAAATATTATTATAATACAATAATACTAATTAAGTCAACACAAAATAATAACAGTTAAAAATATTTATCAAAACTAATATTAATTATATTATATTTTAACCAATAATTAAAATCAAAATTTCTTGGACAAAAAAATGTCTATTAAATTAACTGAAATCAACATTTGTCAAGTTTTAAAGGAATAATATGCAATTTTTTCCCTGTCTCTTTTCCCAATAGGTAGGTACTAATACCTATTACCTCATGTCTAGGAGCAATGTATGGGTACTACGATCGAACAGAACGTAAACGTGTTGTTTGCTTATTTTCTTGTTTCGGTTCATTCTATTTTGAATATATTGATTTTATAATGATGCGAGTAATTTTTTTTTTTTTGTATACACAATTTATAGTAGAAGATTACTTTAATTTTAAATGTTGAGGGTCACCTACGGGTAGTAAATTCGAGCTAGTTGGTACTTTTAAGAGGTCAAAATAGATGAAGGGGGACGCGTAAAAACCTGGAATGTTAAACTCTGGAATTTAATACCTGGACAGTAGAAATCTGGACTGTAAAAATCTGGACACTAAAAAACTGGAATTTAAAAATTTGAAATCTGTAAAAATCTGGACTGGACAAAACTGGACCGTAATAATCTGGACCGGACAAATCTAGACCGTAAAAATCTGGACTGTAAAAATCTGGAATTTAAAAATTTGAAATCCGTAATAATCTAGACCGGACAAAGCTAGACCGTAATATTTTGGACCACACACATATATTATAACATATTCGTTTTAAGGGGATATGAGTAGGCCATAAATATTAATTTTAATGTTTTTTGGGATAGATTCAAAAACCTTTAATTTTTAATACATTTTAAACCGAACAGTTATATTGGTCAAAAGAGAAACGTGTGTATTTTAAATAGATTAAAAAATCAAAACTAATAGTATGATAGGTACTAGTAACAACGGTTGTACAACAAAATAAAAATACCTATTATATAAGGTAAGATTAAAAAACAAATAACGTTTTAATCTACCACAATTTGTTACCTCTTCAATTACCATCCTCATGTTCCTTATTCAAAAACTAAGACTATAATCAAAAACAGAACGTAACTATAATGTATACCTATTGTATAGTAATAATTGCATGGATATTAGATGGGTAGGTATTAATGTAAAAGTATGAATTATTAACTATATGTCAGAAAATAAAAATCAGCGTTGGGCAAATAAGGTCTATGATAAGCAGATGATTAAAGACTGTATAAAATATTATATTTATAATTCAAAATTAATTAACTTCAATACATCATTATGCCTAAACACTTAGGTATTGGATTTTTCAATGCTAAAGGATTAAAATGAGGGGCATTGATGTAAAAATTCAAAATAAATAAAATCTGACTAAGTAAAATGAATCATACTTGATAAGTAAAATTCAATCAGTATTTATAAAATAATACCTAATTTTATATCTATAAACATCAATCATAGGTAAAGTTTTTTACCGAACAATGACAAAAAGTATGAGGTAAAATTAAAGTAAAATTATTTAGTTAAAATAGATATTATTATGTCGTGTTTATGACATTCAGCACTACAAAATGTAAAGTAAAGACTAATTTCAGTAAATATAATATAATCACATGCTTATAAAAATACAAATATTATTTACGTCTACCTACCTAAATATTTTAAAATCATATCCTAAGCAGTAAGCCATTTTAATTTAAATGCAATCATTCATCTAGGTTTTGTTGAATGATCAAAATAAAATTAGTCAACAAGCAAAAAATAGTATTATTCAGATTAATAACGATGATAATTTATGTTGTCCGAGAGCTATTGTTGTTGCATTATCTACTCATACAAAATATATTTTAGGACATGAATTAGACGAAAATAAAATTATTCAATTTATTAAATATTATAAGGTAAGGTTAGGTTAGGAATAAATATTTTTGAAATTAAGCCTATAAATCAATGAAGAAAAAAATTCCAAAACCTTCATAAAATTGGACACTAGGATAACATATTTTCTTTATCAAGTATATTTTTATGAAATCATGACTTCTAATTTGTGCAAACAAGATTTGCTTGTTTTACCCCATATTACAACTAGGTATTGCATATGATAGGCGCGATTTTAATGAACCTTATTTTTATTTTAAACAAACAATTTGTACCTATCAAATTTAGTTTATTTAAATTCATAACTGTAGAGTATATTTATTCAGAGTATCTACAAACAAATAACGTTTTAATCTACCACATAATGTCTTTTGTCTTATAAATAGCAGTAGCTCTGAAACCACAAATGTCTAGTTTATTAAGTGATGTTTTATAATCAGTCAAATGCCCTTTAATATACAAAAAAATACCAATTATTATTTTATTACAATGTAAACCTTATAGTGTTAGTCAGTGTTCGGAACGTTCACTAAAAAAATGAACTCGTTCACGTTCACGTTCAGTCGTTAAAAAAGGAACTCGTTCAAGTTCACGTTCGTGTTTTTTTAAACGAACGCGTTCACGTTCACGTTCTTTTAAAAAACGAACGCGTTCATTGGGTCACGTTCATTTAATTTTTTTTTTTATGAATCGTTAGCCTGCAGTCAATATAAAAATTAAAAACCCATAAACGTATATCTATTATACCATAATAGATATACACTTTACCTATTCATGATAAACCGATTAGGTTTATTACAAATTCATGGAAATCATAACATTATTGACTATTGTTGTATTTCTAGCCGGGGACACTGGAATTTCACGTATTTAATTTATATATTTTGCAATTAAACAAATATTGTAGGAATTATAATGGGAAAAATGAAAATATTATTATTATAATATAATTAATTATTTTATACATAATATAATATTTATTAAATGGTAAATAAATTGAACGTCTTAAAAATTGATCAAATTCATTAAAAATATAAACGTCGTTCACGTTCACGTTCTATTAGCAAAAAACGAGTGACGTTCACGTATCGTTCACTACATATGAACGTGAACGCGTGAACGTGCGTTCATGAACGACGTTCTTTCCAAACACTGGTGTTAGTATAAGGTCTATGTTCTAAACGCGATTTAAGATAATATCAATATTAAATATATCGTAATATAGATATATATAACCAATATAATATAGAGATTTATTAATAATCCTACATCGCAAAAGGTGGGAAAGTGAGAGCCTAACGCTCTGCTGTACTTACAAAGTAGGTGTTGAATGGTTCACTATAATTGATGTGTTAAATATGAATGTTCAATGATAAATCGTCGCATACCAAGTATATTCGATTAGGTGTATTATTGCCTTTTATATTAATTTTTTCACTATTAGTAATACAATAGGTAGGTAAAATTAACTTTTGACGAAAACTTTGCATTTTAAATGTCATTGTGAGAAAAATAAAAACTATACTTTAAATGTTTCAAGTACTATTACTACTTACCAAAAAAAGTTATGTTTATATTACAATTACGTATTTACAATCGTTTATACAAAGAATTAACTATATTATCGTTATTCTTTGTTTCCATATCTAACTACGTCCAAATTGATAATTAAAATGTCTAATAAACTAAACAGTGTTAATATATTGTTTAGAGTTTTTTGTTAAAGTAAAAAGTCACCAACAGCGGTTTCTCAAGCTCGAGGCGCCGCGCCACTTAATTTTACCAAGCTGTGGCAAATGCCCCCTTTGACAACCCCTTAACACGGCCCTGTTGGAAGGTATTATACATATATTAAAAGTTATGACTATTGACTCATAATACATCTGACATCATATAAAACTGGACAGCTAGCATAATAGCATAGGGAGTCGGGTTTTTATGTATTATTTTTACGAATTATACTATAGACAATAGTACCTACCTACCTACGATCCAATAATATTTTAGTTGAATAAATACTTAAATATGGTTTGACAGTTTAAAAAGTCTTGGAAGGATACGATACCCAAATTCTCCCCCCCTCCCCCTAGGGTCCTGAAGGAAAATCGATCGTTGTCCCTCCACGGCACCACCTCCAAGTACGAAATTATCAGCCGTAAACAAAAGAAATATTCCACCGTTGTCCGTTGGAGGCGAAGCGCTACGGGTGGCGTAATAACATTCCACAGGTAGAGGTGGGGAGGGGGCAGTGTTCGTTACACAGACGCGTCTACTCCTTACAACTGTATAACCACAATAAATTACGAGACGGCTGAACGACGCTCACAACTGATTAGTCATTCGTCAGCTCCCGTTAAACCGTATAGGCGTTATTTTATATTTATGCCTAAGTTCGGTAAACGATTGTGACGTTTATTTTTTTCAATTATTTTTCTCATTCGGTCGGCGAAACCGTCGGGTCACGATATTTTATTTCTTCATCTCCGTCCGCCCGTGCGCGGAGAATTAACCACCTTTTTCCAAGATGAAGAACGTCTACAGCGTCTTCGTTGTGCTGTGCATCAACCTCGGTGAGTATCACTACAACACACCTCTATAATGATAAAGAGTAGCGACAGATTGACGGACGGACCAATTTGGGTCTGATGGTCTCATGACCGATTACAATCCGGGCGTGAACTCGTATTGCTGTCGTTGTTGAATTGGGGAGTGGCACTCCTGTCGATATGATCGTCTGTTGTAACAACGAAAACGGTGTGACCTACCGACTCGATTGTGCGAGACAGTCAGCATTGATATCTCGTATAATAATATGTAGGTACTAGGTACAATTATATTTCAACGTTTTTATTTTATCCAAATTTTGTAGCTAGCTCTGGTGTAAAATATCGCTTGCCCATTAAGTTCAGTGTCTCATGCTCTAGCTACGATATAGTTAACTGTATTGGTAATTTAATTGACGATCATGCACTTCAAAATATACATCTGAACAGTTATTTTTCAAAGATTATTTGAACTAATAAATAATAATAAAATAAGCTATGATGTTATATCGGCAATATGATTGATAATCGCTGGAAAACCCGCTAGCTGTTTACCAGCTAACCTGTATAATATACTCGCACATATATATATATAATATATTAATATCATAATTCATAGTATCCTACCATTTGACTATAACTTGTATATTTATAAGTCTTAGGCTAGGAACATATTTTAACGCGCGACATGTTAACCGTGCGATAAAGTCATGATGCACATGACTGTTTTCAAAATATCGCGCGATATTTACGTTCCAAATGTTTCATAAATCAATTAATCTATAATTAAAATGTAAAAAAAAAAAATTATATTGACCATATTCTACACTTTTACAGTCATAGTTAGTAATCGAAAACAAAATTTGTTTATTAATAGGTACATTAAATTTTAATATTAGAGTAAATATTGGGGAGGGGCTTAGATGGAATCAGGGGGGCTTAGATGGAATCAGGGGGGCTTAGCCCCCCAAGCCCCACCCAATTTGCACATATACGTATGGCATTAAGTTAAAGTACGTAGGCCCTAAGTAGTCCACAAATGATTGACCAAAAGATTTTTTGGCATATTTGACAGGAATATTATAAACCATATTTTATCTTTTATTTTCAAAAAATGGATTATTTAAATTACTTATTAAAACACATATTTAAACATACTTTTAATGTTTTAATTATTGATGACAAGAAGGCAAAAATTATTTAAACTTAATTTCTATATTTATAAATGTAGGTCTTAACACAACTATAATTGTATATATTTCTTAAATTTAATTTTATAGATATCATTAATTCCACTAACTTGTACAATCATTGTAGAATTAAATATTACAAGTCTATTTCTAAATTTTAAATACTTTTAATGTAACTAGTAACTACCTTAATATTGCCACAATTTGGTTAATATGTATAAATATGTCAGATGTGTAAAATTGTAAATGCTAATTTTAAGCAATACTGGATATGATTATACCAACCAAAATATGGCATAATTTAAATAATAAATAATTGCTCTTTTATTGTGCCTTATAATATGTATAAATATATATGTATATATATGTTTGTATGTTTTTTATTAAAATTATGGTACCTAATAGTATTTTTTGTTAAAAATAATTTTGTTGTTGACTTAAGTAAGATTAGTAGCCAATATTATTAAAACAACTCTTTCTAGTATGTTGTGCAGTGACCAATTTCATTTATTATGTTGGTATATACAGATCACCTTCACTAAAAAGCAATAAATATTTGTACAATTAAATACAATTTTTAATATATATAAATCATTTAACAATTAAATTGTTCATTAGACATTAATCATACCTAAGTGATACAAACATTAGGTAATTATTATAATAATAATAATAATAATAATAATGAATACCTGATAATGATGTCATTTTTTTTGTATAGGTGTACACATTTCCTCATTAATAAAGTAATCTCTGAGATAGACAATAATATGTTTACAAAAATAATGTAATAATGTTAAATAATATTGAAGCAGCATGTGTTCTTCAAACTTATAAAGTTATAAAATACTTGAAAACACTGACTATGGAATTATTATGCTGTAAGTGATACAAAAATGAAATTTCCTTTAAAGTTAAAATACTTGGGTATATCCTTGATGCATACATGTATAGTGTATACATTTACTAAAAAAAATACAGGAATAATTTCAATACTATTAGGTTACATATAATAATTAGGTAACCTATAAGGCTTGAATTAATTAAAAAGTTTAACACTAACTTATTTGAAACTAGTAACTACTGAATCATATAAAATACTATTTGATGACTTATACTTAAAATTTGTGCTGACTCCTTGAGTAAATCAGTAATCCATTGACTTTTGTATAATGCTAATTTATCACACTGAATTAAAATCAACATTGGTAATGTCATAACTTATTCTGTAACAATAGCTAAATATAAAAATAATTTTACTCCCTAACAAAATTACTTGTCCGCATAGAAATATCTAGACCAACTGCCCCCAAAAAACATGTTTGTGATGCCATTATTCACAGACCTTTGATGTTTAACAGGACAAAAAGAATAAACATTATTTATATTTATATTTTAACAGTAACTATTAATAACAAATGTAGTTTTTTAATTATTTATTGGTTCTGTAATTTTATTTTTTTAAGCATGCATTATTTATTATTTCTTGTTATTTATTATTATTCTTAAATTCCATGGTATCGAAAATATATTATTTTTATTGAACAATTCAAGCATTTTAATTGTATGTGTAACTATTTGTTAGATATATTTATCAATTATTTACTGACTTAACTCAGATTTAATTAAAAATAACTCATTATTTATCAAATTAATACAAAAAAAGTTGGCAAGTGGGTGTCGCTCTGCTGTACAGTAATTTACAAGTGGGTCACTGTAATAGATGGTGTTAAATTTGAATTCAATGAAAGAATATCATTGTATACGATAAACAATTCTGAGCAAAGGTTAGTCAGCCTATGATATATTACTAAGTATACTTGATGCTATTATTGTGAATTAAGTTATTTATTTATCTATTAACGTGGAACCCTGAAACATTTTAACAAGTATAGGAATTGATAAAATAAATATGATATAAATTTCAAGTATCTACAGTTATTCTTTTTGGAATTATAGCAAAATAAGAAAATCGCTACATGAGAAATCAAAAGAAAATCCAACCTTGGAAAAATTTGACTCTTGAAGCCTTTTTTTTTAAAAAAATATTTGAAACTGAATATATCTTAGAAAATGCTAATAAAAAATAATAATTTTTTTTTCATCTCACCTAGATTAACTCTCAATTTTTTTTAACTGACATTAATAGAATAATAGTCTTGTTTAAAATATAATATATTAACATTCTTATAACATAAATTAAGTATTAAAATTTAAAATGTCAACAGATAGAGATATATTTAACAAATCTTTTAGAAAAACCTTAATATTAATAACTTTAATTTTCATGATTTCTAATATCCTAGAATATAATTATAGGAACATATCTTATTTATTCAAATCATGACAATTTTTTATTTTATACATTTTTATATTTGATATAATTATAACAAAATTATAATTATTCAAGAGTAACAGTTGTTGTATTAAGCATTTAATTTATGTATAAATTAAATTGGGTGTCAATATTATTTATTTCTCAAAAAACAAGAATACTGAGACTTGTGTGGTGATATAATCACAAAATATAATGATATACAATCTATTTGGTGTGTAAATATTATAATCTATGGTGTTATGAAGCTTAAAATGCTAGTAAGATTGTTAAAACGCTCTGTACATAAGATATAATTTGTTATAAAAGTTATGCCGAATTAATTTAAATATAATACCTATAAGTAAGAAAAATTTTAATATAAGATCTAATATATCACCCGAAGTGTTATCAATATTATTCTATAATGTTAGCATGTTAGGTAGCTTAATAATTTCCATATTTTACATAAGGTATATTATATTCAGAACTTTGCAAGAAGCGAGACAAAAGAATACAATGCAGTAGTCTTGGTCAGCACAATGATCAAAAGTGTATTTTTATATGATCTTCTTTTTCCCCAATTTCAACTATATATCTTGACAGATTAACTTATCAGACTTGTATAATTGTACTGTTGAGTTATTTTTAATTTTTGAAAGCAATATAATATAATATCTATAGGGAATATCTAAAAAATTCATGTAATATTAAACTAATTTTTATATACAAAGTAATCATAACTTATATTCTATCCTAATATAAAATACTTATTATGCTCATTTGTCTAGATTTTCCTCAATACAACTATATATCATATATTATTTTTTGAAACACCCTCAACACATTATTTTGACTATAATTTATAATACATAATAGTTACTACTATCATATTATAGAACCTATAGTACCTATGTACATTGGAAAAAAAAAATGTCTGAAATAAATATATAAATAATTGTTTAATGTTTATATGTATGATTAATTTATGTATACTTTTTATAATATTGATTACACAGCAAATATATTGTATACTATATTCTGTGATTATTTAAATATATAATTATTGTCAAAGTTTTTTTTTCTGGGACTAAGAATAAGAATTATATAACACAAATTATTACAATCTAGAAAAACTAACAAAAACTATTGTAATAAATATGCTTAAAACTGTGGAAATTATATAAAATAAATAAACTTAATTATTCCTGACGTCAATTACTCAAGCTTATTATAAGGTACTGTTATTATATTCAAATTATATTACTGAAAAACCGTGAAATCTTTAATTAGCTAATGTGTTATACCAGGGCCTCCGACCTATGGTTGCCTACGTGGACCAATTCTGGTCCCTTAAGCTTTTCGAACCGGCCCAACAAGATAATCGATGTTATGAAAGTATATTTAAGAGGATGCTACACAGATATTTGTTATTTCTGTGTTACAACTGTTACAAGTACTTAATATACCAAGTTTTAACGTTCAGCAGATTACGTTTAGCTCCATTAGTTTAAAAATAAGAGTGAATTGAACTCTTATAAAATTTAATGATAATATTATTATCTAGGGCATCTCATAGAGTTTTACTATATTTTAATTTTAAAATGAGTTAAAAATTACATTTAAAATTGTAAATTGTTTGTACATCTTAAAATAATCATAACTCGCTTAGAAATTAAAATATAATAGAAAGTCTTATGCGATGCCCTAGACAATAATCGTATCTTTAAATTTTATAATAGGTCAATTCACTTTAATTTTTAAACATGATCTGCTGAGCAAAATTTGCCATGTTATGCACTTGTCAGACGAAGACAAAAAATGTCCGTGTAGCGTCCTTTTAATATATAAATTACTAAAAATATTTCTTATAAATCTTTAATATCATTATTTCTCTATCTCTATCTAAAAAATGTGTGCCTGTGATGCCAAATCTGTATCACAGATTTGGCCCGTTCGAAAAAAATGGTGGGAGACCCCTGTGTTATACTATTATTATTAATAATAATAATTAACTTTATTACAACAACAACATAAATAATAAAAAAAAAAAATATACCATCAAATATCATAGAATACATATTGCAGCCCCCCCCCTAAAAGTAAAGCTTGTGCTGGGGGAGCGAGTTCTTATCATTTTAAGAATACAAATAAATTGAAAAACAATCTGTTATTTATACTAATATCCGGTTAAAGTTAACCGACACTTAACCGGCTGAATTCTGCCGGTAATAAAATCTGTTATCAGTCGGTTAGCATTAATCGACACTTTACCGGATATCGTAAGAACGGCCCTTATACGTATAGTAGTACATCAATTATTTCACATAATAATCTTACTATAATTCTATTATCTTTGAAAAATCCATATACTTAAAATAAGTTTTGAATGGCTTTAAATTATCTAACTGATTAATATTAATATTTAAAAAGCGACATAAATTAAGATCCAAGACACTTTTTTGTCTAAAAACTTTTTGACATTTCAGTAAACTTATGTTAACATTTTGCTTATATCTAGTATTATTTTGCTTTTATCTGATACAGGTATCAAATGTTTATATTTGTATAAGTACTAATACAGATTAATTATAAATAATCTTAAAATTATTTACATTGAGTTTTTCATAAGTTAGAATAGTATTAGTTATAGGATCTTATTATTATTATTATTATTATTATTATTAGCAACGGCACAAACACCTAAAAATTCTAGTTTTTTTTTTTCAATAACTCATGATGTATACAATCAAAGGCTTTTTGTACGTCTTAAAACATACCCATTACTTTATAATTAACATCAATATATAAGCAAAGTTATCTAGTTTAAGAAGCATCAGTTGTTGACAAATCAGCTAAAAAAACCAAACTGAATTTGTAAAAAAATACTTTTTTTTATATAATTTAATAAACAATTTTTGATAAGTTAATGATAGTGGGATAGGTAGCTCTATAATTTCTATATAATAATTTATTATCTAATTAAAATTATGGGGTTACAATTCATTTTTTAAACGCTAAAAAAAAATTTGAGAAAAATTATCAATTAATAAGACGATTTAGAAATTTTCTTAAGAATTTAATTTGTCAAACCATATTCATAAATAGAATAATAATTTTTAATCTAATCAATAAACTTACTAATCTCTTCACTACTAATTTGATTAAGGAAAATACTATCATTACTACTAATTTTATCAAAAAAATTCATTATATCAGAATTTACCCGTTCTATATCAAATTTTTTCTTATGTTTATAAAAAAGTTCATTACAAATTTCAATTTTTGATTCAATGATAATACCATCTTTTTTAAATTTTATTTATATGTTTGCTCAGTTTACATATAATCTATTTAATAACATTCCAGACTTATTTACTGTCAGATTTAGATTGTTTTAATTTATTTTGATAGTTTATTTGTTTTGATTTTCTTATCAATAAGCTTATAATAATATAGTAATATATATAATATTTAGAATTTCTTAAATTTAAATCAAAAGGCCTATATCTCAGCTTAGAAAAAAGTTTTTCTCTATTTCTAATAGAAGTAATGGGGGACGGAGTGGCCAAGCGGACTACTGCGTCGGTTCAAACGCTCACTGTCCTGGTTCGAATCCCGTCCACTGGCGGCATCGCTCTCTGGGCAGGTAACTGCTTAGGTGGTGAAGCCGCCATCCCCCAACCGGGCAAGGCAGAAACCTATGGGTGCCCAATAAAAATTCTGCCAAATATTCTTCCAAACTAGGCCTTTGGGCCTACTTTAGACATAATGCCATATGCAAAAAAAAAAAAATAGAAGTAATTATACCAGGTGTAATCCATGATTTAAATTCAAAAATTTTTTAGGTTTGTTTTTATCAATAGATGAATATTTAATAAATTCTTCCATTATGCAATTAAAAATATCAACCATAATCTATATTTGAGAAATCAAAACAAAAATGCCAGTTTTAAGTTTTAATTAATAAATATAAATGATTTATATTTATTTTACTAATATTCAAATTTGTGGGTACTATATTATGATTAATATAATTATTAAAAATTGGAAGTAGTATAGCTGTTGCATAGTGATCTGTTATATCACATCTCAATATAAATGGCATAATTTTATTTTTATCAATGTTATTAACGAATATGTGGTCAATAGAAGTATAATTATTAATACATGGTATGAATCCATTAAAAGCCATGATATTATAGATAATCATTACTTATTTTTGAATTTTTTATAATATCAATATTAATATCTCCACAGAAAATATATATACATTTTTCCCACTCAATCGAGATAAAAATAATTCTAAATCATTGATAGAAATATCCTTATTATCATTGGAAGATCTATAAATACAAAATAGAAAGAATAAATCTTTACTTATCTTAAGAGTAATGTATAGTGAATTGTAATTTTTTAGTACTTGTTTTTCAACTGGTATTATGTTTAAGGATTCTCTGACCAATACACTATCAAATGTATTGAATGTTCCTAATGAGTTAATAGTTTTATAGCCATTTAATTTAAATTCAAAATCATAAAGAAGCTAGGTTTCACATAATACAATAACATGATTTTTTACTGAGCCTAATAAATCTACGACATCATTGAAATGTCTCTTAATACTACTTATATTAATTTGAAAAACAGAAAAACTATCATTAGACAAAGGCATACCTACTAAAAAATCAACATAAATGAAATTAGATAATATTATCTAAACTTAGCATATTATTCTTCAATTAAGAATTAAAATTTACTTTAAAATAGATTTTACATTATAAATATACTAACTAATTATAGCTTTTCGATGTCTTCAGATTATCTAATTTTTAAGATATTTTCATTTTCATTTTTTCTCATCAGAATATCAGAATTAGACAACCAGATAATTTTATATTGTTTACCTTTAGCCGCAACCTGGTTTGAAACAATAGCATACTTTTCAATTTTGTTAGCCGCTCATTGATAAACACCTTTTCTTTTGGCCAATTACTACTTATCATATCGGTAGTTGCCTTCAGTGATTTTACATTGCGAGTTAAGCTTTTACACATTTCAAGTATAGTTAATCTAGCCACAATTATAATTTGTTTTGACGAATCAGAATTAATTCTGTGGCTTCAATTATATTTTAGCTACATTGCTACCTTAGATCATATACTATGGATGGAGCCATGGTGTATTATATTCATACAAAAAATTGTTGCCAATATCAGCGACAAGTTTCGTGATTAGGTGCTTGATCTGCTCGTGCGAATAGTCACTTAGTACCATGTTATTATTTTGATACCAAAATTCAAAACTTAAGTTTTTTAACTGAATAACTGAGAATTGATTCCCCAGCTGGTAAATATGCGACGAGTAACTTCACGCATGCTCATATCGAGCCCCTAGTCAAGAGACTCGTCGATAATATCAGCAATAAAAAAATATGCCGTGGCTCCATCCATAGTATATAATCTAAGATTGCTAACTACCAGTTCATTATAGCTACTATTTATTGCTGTATTTTCTGTAATATATATTTATTTTTATATTCTAAAAAACTTCCAACACATTTTTTTAATTGTAATAACCAACCACCATCCATTCTTATTTCTCTTTGCAGTTGGCGACCAAACATATTTGTCATTAATCATGTTTTTGGTTAATACTTTTACTTATATTATTAATATGATGATGTTGCATACTAAAATTATTAATATTTAATTTTAATTTTAGCGTTTTCTCAGAGGACACCCACAATATCTCATATAACACAAAAACCTATAAAAGATATTGGTGGTACAGCGGAGATGACATGTTCAGTTTTATATGCCATGGATTTCCCTGTTTTATGGGTTAAGGTTGATAAAGAAAAGATAACTGAACCGGTTGTGCTTTCATCTGGAAGTACACTCATTATAAAAGATTCAAGATTTTCATTAAGACAAGACATTGACAGCACTAGTTTCACACTACAGGTATTTAAACATTTATTTAAATACATTTTTATTATAAATGTAGGTAATGTACTATTATACTTGTGTTATATTTATGTGTTAATCAATAATCTAAGAATTTAGGTTTCTTTTATTTTATTTAAAAAAAAAATGTTATTTTCAGATTAAGGATATTCAAGAAACTGATGCAGGTTACTATCGCTGTCAAGTGTTGCTTGGGTTGAACAACAAAATATCTGCTGATGTAGAGTTAGAAGTGCGCAGACCTCCTATTATTTCTGATAACTCAACTAGATCATTGGTTGTAAATGAGGGTCAACCTGTAAAACTTGAATGTTATGCTGGTGGATTTCCTAGTCCGAGAGTTTCTTGGAGACGTGAAAATAATGCTATTTTACCCACAGGCGGATCGATTTATAGGTACTAACAAGAACAATATATGCATATATTTTACGTATACATAGACGCATATTAAATATTAACATACATTTTATCTTCTAGAGGCAACATTTTGAAAATTCCGGCTATAACTAAAGAAGATCGAGGAACCTATTACTGTGTAGCTGAAAATGGTGTTGGAAAAGGTGCCAGACGTAATATTGCCATAGAGGTAGAATTTGCTCCAGTTATAACTGTTCCTAAACCTCGTTTGGGACAAGCTCTACAATATGATATGGATCTCGAATGTCATGTTGAGGCTTATCCTCCACCAGCCATTATTTGGATAAATAATGGAATTCAACTATCCAACAATCAACATTATAGGTAAACTTAGTTGTTAAGTACTTAAAAATGTTTTTATTGTGATAAGAATATTGAATGTATTTTTTCTTTCCATTTAGAATCTCGCATTTTGCGACTGCAGATGAATTTACAGACACTACAATACGTATTATCACAATTGAAAAACGTCAATATGGTGATTATATTTGCAAAGCATCAAATGTATTAGGAACTGCTGAAGTTACAGTTAATCTTTATGGTAAATATTAGTTTCATTAACATAATATTATTAAGATGGATTTCAACTTAATTGACTTATGCTGTGTTGCAAAAATAAAAAATATTTCATACAATTTGAAATTAATTTTAATGTAGTTTTGCAAAAAAAAAATCGAGGCCTATTCAAATTGCTGTCTTATTTTTCAAAATAAATGGGTTTAAAAAATTTACTTTAGATATGCAATATGTTTTAACCAACATTCAACATAATCTGTTATAATTAGCTTATTTTTTTTCTTCTTTCCACATCCTAGTGTGTTGCACTACATAACGACTGTACAACATAGACAATTTTTTGTTCACATTAGTCTGTGTGTCATCTAAGATGTTTATCTCGGTATTTTAATTACATAGCAATAAAATCTGAGCATTTTAATACTAAATTGTTTGTAAATTTTAAAATAATCATCAAAATTAAAATATCAATAAAAGTCTGAGACGCCTGGATAATAATTTTACCTTTAAATTTTATAATATGTGAATCCATAATAATTTTAAAAATAACAGTGTAAAATGGACTATTGTTAACATAAAATGGGATATGTTGTACGTTTGTAAGACCTAGAAAAAACTATTAAGCTGAAAAGATCAGAGTAGGCTACAACCATAACTAATTTTTGTCAAAAAACTAAGAACTTGGGCTGTGAGATTTGGTTTTTATTTTTTTGATATTGGAACTACAAAAAAAGTTGTTCAAATTTAAAATACACAAAAACAATGGATTTTGAAACTTTTTTCACGTAAGTCAGCGGTTCTCAACCTTTTTTCATTCACGCACCCCTTGACCACTCACTACTACTTTACGGACCCCCAAATGCCAATTTGTCATATATTTTTACAATTTTACATAAGATAGATATGAATTTATGAAATTATAGTATTATACACTTATACTAAATCGTATAAGTTACGAAAAACCTATTTACAACATTTACAATATTTCACTACTAGTTTCACAAGTAATTTCAATTAATTACAACAAATTTCAATTTTTCCGCCATTACGCTTTTTTTTCTGGGGACCCCCTAATACCTACTCGCGGACCCCTAGGGGTCCGCGGACCCCCGGTTGAGAATCGCTGACGTAAGTGATAAAATAAAAACGACATTTCACAGATAATGTTCTGAACTATATTAAATATCAATTTGAAGTGTTAATTATCACTACAGCCCGAGTAGTTCTATTCCATGCGAAACAGTTTCTGTTAGTTTGTACATTTGTAAGATGAAGAGAACACATGCGTCCTCTTAATGCTGTTACTAATATTACTTATTAGACATAATGTTATGTAATAGATACATCTTATAATTATTGTAGTATATAAATTAAGTATGTTGTAATAATTATTATCAAAATATTTTATGTTTCCCTATAATACTCCATTCAAGTTAAGAAGGAACACCAGTGTCCATTTATGTGCAGGTGTTACACGGCGGGTGTACAGATAGTTAGATAGATAGACTCAGCGGGGGTATTTTACGAGTGTTACCTGAACGCCACAGATGAAAACTAGTCGCTGCCAAGGTTTCATGTGAAGATGATGTCGTACCCGCATGTGTTGTCACCATCTTACTTATGCATAATATATCAAAATGTACTTCTAGCAGTTACTATTTTGTGTTGTTAAGCCTTAATATTAGAGTGAATTTGTGAATGTAAAATATTAATATTTAAAAATACTCATAATTCACTTATAAATTAAAATAACGTTAAAAACCAATGATAAAACACGTATAATATTCTTACATATAAGTTTCATAATAGGTCAATTCACTTTTTATATTTAAGCTATCAATACAAAATTGAAACTGCTAGACGTACATTTTGGTATATTATGCGTTAGTAAGATAGAGACAACATATGCGGGGACGACAAGCTCTTAACGTGAAAGAAGTATATTTTTAAACGCAATTAAACTTTTATTGTTTGTTCACTTTACAGAAACAATAATACCAGTATGCCCACCAGCTTGTGGCCAACCATCATCACACTTAAGAAGCTCCAGCATCAAAACTGCTAGTGTTAATGTTTCATTCTTGATTGCTATATACCTATACTTTGTTCACCTTTATTTTTAAATTACTTTTCCATCAAAGAACAATTACTGTAACGTAGCCAGAGAAATTTAAATCTTTATCTACAGTTTCCATATTTTTACTATTGTTTAAAACCTCCTCCCTCTTGGCTACGTCACAGGTATAAATAGTATAACTAAGCATCACAACTGCTAATGTCTTATTTTATACTTGATTGCTAAGCACAAATTATATACCTAGATTTATGAATAATTATTCCGTCCAAGAACCAATTATTAATGTGTAAGCACCAATATTATTACTTAGTTATGGTCACGTGCCTATAATTTGTTCAACTTTATTTGAAGACTATTTATCAGTCCGTCCATTTTTAAATACATACATATTTACTTGATTTTATAAGTTAACTTTTATTTAATGTAATTTTATAATTTTTATAAATAAAAATTATATTTATATTTTATTTTGACTAAAAGTATTTTATTCTAATGTATTTGGTATTGGTATGACCGATTTGAAAAACGGAGCAATATTTTCAAGTACTGTTGTCAAGCATAAACTTGGTATCAGCTGATCTACAATTAACAGTCATAAAAACCAATCTTATGGTTGAAGACATAATATGAACTACATTACATTTTTTGAATAGAGATATTTGCATAAATATTAAGTAGTCTATCTGAATGTTTATATAAGCATTTTCGTCACACGATAAAATTTTCAAAATATTTTGACTTCATTTGAGCTGTTTATGGACATAATATTCAGTTTTCAATTTTTTTAGTTTTTTTTATCATAAATATCAATACATTTCATTCGTTGGGCAAAAAGCTTGAAAATGTAATACAAGGATCTTCATATATTTTTAAATTGACAGTTAAAAAATATTATAAATACATGTTCAAAATTTTTTTTATAATCGTTTAAAGTTCGATTTTTGTCAAAATTCATAAAAATGTGCAAATTATTTTTTGAAATTTGGAAAAAATTGGATATTTAAACAAAGAAGTATGATGATTTTAGTTTCATGTTATATTTAAAAAATATTATTAATGGGTACTTGAAACTGCTAAAGTATATTTTTGTATACAAATACGATGAACGATAATAAACCAATAATATTAATTCAACTTACAGGTTACCGTTTTAATAATAATAAAAATATAATATAAAATATCCTTGGCTGATAAGTCGTCTCATCTTAGAATTCTTTTTCATATACAATATTATTGTATCATTGAATTAAAATTTCATACCATCCCTACAGGCTACAGTCACCCATTTGTAACCTACTGTACAGTAGAGGGACATCCACTTACCCGCTTTTTTTATATGCATTGATTGTTGAAATTTCTAATATTCACAAAATTATTTTTTTAGTTAAAATTGTATTTGTCTTAATATTAGATATATAGTACTATATAACTACTATAATACAATGCCTTTAGCAAGAAAATATAAATTTATTAATGTCAACAATTTGGTATTTATTAGTACTTAAGTATAAACCAAGTATAAATAAAATGATATGTGTGTGTATATGTTATCGGCAATGTGTATAATATATTTAATGTATAAAATGTCTAGGAATTTTATATAATACCTGGTAGTTTTTAAAAAAGTGTGTAGTAAATTTTTTTTTACACACATTTCCTAAATATTTTGTATAATAACTTTTTATAAAATGACATTTCATAAAATGACAAACAACAAATTGGCAATGTGTAGAATAGTGATATAACCAAAATAAATAGATTTCCTTCTATCATAATTAAGACAATTATTAACTTTATTAGCGCACAAAAAATTATTTATTACAAAGTAGGTATCATTAATATTACAGAATATAATGCATAAAAATGAAAAAAAAATGAATTTGTAAATTGTATGGGTAGTACTAACATGCAGTTATTTATTATTATTACTATTATATTGTTCTATAAGGAATAAATTCAATGTACTTTTTTAAATTTATTTTAAATTTCGTTTAAACAAAATAAATGTTACTAAAAGTATTCTATTATTACAAAAAAAAAAATTATATTTCATATGTTTAAGTTTATAAAAAGTTATTAAATTTATTTATTACAACACTAAATTAGGATGACATTTTTAATTGCGATGAATTTTATTTTTTAAATACTTACATCTGTTATATTTTGACATATTGTTGAACACGAACATATAATAAAGCCTTGTCCAGATCCAGTTGCTTCTTGAGCGGCAATAGATCGTAAACCCAATTCTTTTTCGTGGTGTACTTCCTCTAAAGCCACACAATTTTGTTGACAGACTGTAAATTGGAATCTGGCATAAAGTTGTTTCAGAACACCTAATGAAAACAAATACAAAAAATACAAATTAATAATTAAAAATTTACGAAATTATCAATCAAACTATAGGTACCGGTTTTATTTCCTAAACGATAAAATCCATCTTCTGTAACTTCAAAAACACATGCCAAAACATTATGAGCTTCTCCTAGTCCTCGATCAACATCTGAAATTGGTACTCTTACTGTGTTTCCAGCAAGTGTCGGAGGGAATTTTTTATTTGATCTAGTTTTCATGTTTATAGCCTGTAATTCCAAATTACAATGTGCTTCTTTTCGCTGGTTTTCGGTTTTTTTAGTTCTGATACAAAGCTTACATAACAAGTCTTTCCTTACAGATATTGTGCCACTCGCATGGATTTTGTTATCACATGTTAAATATTGAACCATATTTTTATTGTTTTCTTCTGAGCACACCAAATAATTCCCCTTATTTATACTATTATCAACTGTACAAAAAAACCTTCGTTAATCGTAGTGATAATATCTTCGTTATTGGTAGTAACATTTTCGTCGTCCTTAGAATTTCCCGTATTTATATTATTATCAACTGTACAAATATCTTCGTTGATCGACGTGATAATATCTTCGTCATTGGTAATATTATTTTCGTCATCTTGATTTTCACGCACTCGACAAAATTATCGCGTTATATTATGTCGGCAGTCGGAATTCTACTTTATAGACTACGAATTACAGATTTATAATTGATTTATATTAGGTGAAGGTAAATTGTAAATTATCAATAGTTACTGATTATAATATGGATTTAATATATTATCCTATACATGTGTTTAGCATTTCATATAATGCTTAGGTAATTTAAACAATTTTATAGATTGCCGGCTGTATTTGGTGTTATATTATAGAATTCCTAGACATTTTATAAAATACCAATATTATACACATTGCCGCTAACATATACAATATACGTTGTTAGAGAAAGTCTAGTCTTCACATATAGAAATAGTTAAACTAATAACCACAAATGATCATATTTAAAATAAAATAATTTTAAAAACAATTAAATTTAATTAGGTCCCTATATTAAATTCCGATTTTGGTTCCAACTGTAGGCCATAGTACCATACCATTATAATGTAGTTAGTTCTTATTGGTTGTAAGAAGAATTAATATCATCCAATTTCTGCTAATATACTTCTTGAATATATCTGCTGAAATATTTTCTCCTATTTTACGAGGTTTACTAGGTTAGGGTTCTGGATAAAAATAATTTGGAAAAAAAAAGTATTAAAATGTAACATTTAAACTTTTTGAATCACTTCGGTATCTCAGACGACGTCGATAAACAACGACCACAACGTGGTAACAACTATTTTGCACAGATTACCCATTTTCTCCGAATAATTTAAGCAGCCAAACTACGTTATGTCATCGTCAGGACCGGAAACGAACGGCCACCGTGACCTCGGGCCATCGTCAACGTCAACGAAGAAAGCGCTCAAAAAAGGGGGACATGCGCTGAGAAAGATGCGAGTGTCCATACTACGATCAATCAAATCGTTAGTCTTTGACCGAGTTCCAGCTCGCAGCCGGAAGTCCTTGGAGACTCGTTATGCGAAACTTTTGCCCCGTGTGGCCCTAACTTTGGCGGCTGTGCAGAGTGAGGAAGAGTCGCCGACAACGATGCAGATAGAAGACACCGATGATTCCAGTTGTACTCTGCTGCCCCCACCCCAAATTATGGTCGCGGCCGTTCTACTGACCGACATTTACCACCTACAGCAACAACTGAAACAAGTGGACGAGGAACGTGATCGGTTGACTACGGCTGGCAACGAAGAAATGTTTGGGTGCCAAATTATATAAAAACCTAATTTTCAATGTTAAATTATGTAAAATAATTTATATGAATACTTGCAAATTTAATACAAGATTACACATACATTTTCTTACCTTTAACAAAAACAAAAGTTTACCGAAAAGGTTAGATACTTCCACAGTAATATTTGATGATCATTTTAAGTTAAATTTTGTATGACATTGCATATTCATCCGAAAATAAACGATATATTATCCAACTAATTTCTTATTTTATTGTAATTTAAAAACAATTGTTTATAATATTATCATTTTCTATAAATGATAATTTCTTTGATTTATTTATAGACTCTTTTCAATTTTAATTCTTCAGTTTTTTGCCATAAGTATTGATAAAAAAATATTCGCTGGTTTAAAAGGATTGCAAATATTATTCAACATAATCTACTGATATAATACTTTTTTTTTTTTTTCAAACGTAATACACAATCTGTATCGACTAGACACAATAAGAATATTTGATGAGAGTTACAAGATTGACATAGAAATTTGATGAAAGGAGCCACCCATCGATGGCACTTCCTATGAGTTTTATTAATTTAAGCTTATCTTAAGAGATCACGACACCACTTACGCTTCAGGCGTCTGGGGGGATTACCAGGTATAGAGAGAGAAGATAAGTTTTTTATGAGATCATTAGGGTGGTTACTTAGTTTGGAATGGAATCTTTTGTAAAATATTTTGGCTTCCTCGTTAATTGATTTGAGTTTGGTGTGAGTATGAAGGGTGTGATTAGACACGTAGGGAGGAGCGTTCATTATTTTTCGGAGAGCGATATTTTGAAATGTTTGTATTTTTAGTATGTTAGACTTTTTAGCGTTTCCCCAGAGTTGGAGACCGTAAGTCCATATGGGTTTTTGAAGTGTTTTGTAAATCAGGAGTTTGGTTTTAAGGGAGGGGAGTTATTATTGCTTATCAAGGGTTTGAGGATACGGAGACGATGATTCAGTGCTAATCTTTTAATTCTAATGTGATGAGCCCAGGTTAATCTTTGGTCGAGAGTGAGCCCGAGATATTTGACTTTTGGAGAGTAAGGGATAGTAATACCGTAAAGAAAAACTCTAGGACAGGAAGCATGTTTGAGGGTGAAGGTAGTATGGACAGATTTGCTTTGGTTTACTTTAAATCGCCAGTTGGTAAACCATTTTTCCATGGAGTTAAGGTGAGTTTAGAGATTACTTGACGCTATGAGTGGATCATAGTGAGTAGATATTATTGCTTTATCGTCAGTGTAGTCTGCTACTGACGTGTTGGGGGTAGTTGGTTGGTCTGAAGCAAAGATATTGTACAGAATAGGAGACAAAATGCCCCCTTGGGGAACACCAGCATTGATAACTGCTATATCAGATAGAGCCGAACCGTAGCGTATTTGAAAATGCCTATCTGTTAGATAGGATTTAATAAGTAAGTAGCAGGAATTTCTTAAGTTTATACAAAAGTCCGTCATGCCATACGCGGTCAAATGCTTGTGAGATGTCTAGAAATACGCAATTGCAAAACAGTTTATTTTCCAGGGCATACGAAATGGAGTCTACAACTCTGTGTGCTTGATGAATAGTCGAGTGAGAAGTGCGAAAACCAAATTGGGTGTTTGGAAGAATGTTTTTTCCGTAATTATCAGGAGAATTCGTTTCAGAATTAACGGTTCCAGTATTTTGGCGAAAAAAGGGAGAAGGCTGATTGGTCGATGTGATGATGGTATGTCTGGTGGTTTGTTAGGTTTTAGAAATAAGATTATAGATGCTAATTTCCACAGTAGGGGAAAATAGGACAGTCTGAGTGAAGCATTATATATATGAGTGATGTGAACGATGGCTCTAGTTGGGAGGGATCTAGCTGCTTCCGCAGTAATGCAATCGTAGCCTGGTGATTTTTTTAGTGCGTATTTTTGTATAGCATATTTTACATCGTTAGGTGTAAATGACTTGTCAGGGAGAGACATTGGAAGGGGGGTATTTAAGAATGTTTCGACTAGATTCATATTTTCATCGTCTATGATATCAGCGTGTGGATGAAAAGTATTAGCAAGATGATCCTTAAAGAGTTCAGCTTTTTCGATATCCGAAGTAGCTAAGCTGCCATCTGATTTTTTAATAGGGAGATTTGGTGATTTATAGCTAAGTATTTGTTTTGTTTCTCTCCATAAGCTGCCATCTGAGGGAGTGAGTTTCATTAAGTGTTTTTGCCATATACTTGACTTAAATTCAGTGAGCAGTTTTTTTTAGTGAATTTGCTAATTTGTTGTAATTAAGTTTATGGGAAGGTAAACGCGTGTGCTGGTATAGAGCTCTTGCTCTTCTTTTTTCTACAATTTTGTTGCGTATATATTCAGGAAGTGGGCTTGCAGCAGGAAGTGCTGGCATAGTATTTGTAGCAGATCATACTGCAGTTTGAATTATGTTAGTAAGATTGAGGACCGGTAGGTCTATGTCATTGGGAGATTTTAATTTTGTGTTTAGCTTAATTTTTGTGTTGACTAATTCGTGAAATTTAACATGATCTGTGTGTTTGTTAAATAATTTGTTGGTTACTTTAATAGAAGAGGAAGTATTGAGAGTTAGGAGTATCGATGAATGGTCAGAATTTAAATCTAGCAAGTTTTTTGTAGAGTGAAATAAGGTATTCAGTAAATCGGAGACGAAGATATCAAGAATATCTGGATTTTTACGGGTCGAAGAAGGTCAGTAGGTTGGATCAGGTCGGGCTAGAACTTTAAATCTCTTAGTATTTATATAGTTGTATAAGGTGACTCCTCGGAGATTGTTCACGTGGCATCCCCATGACTGATGTTTGGCATTAAAATCGCCGCCTATGATAAAGTTATTATTAAATGAGTTGAAGTAGTCGCCAAATTGTGTGTTTTTTATATTATGTTTTGGGGGTAAATATACAGGAGCAATAGAGAGTGACGTATTGTTTATCCTTAGGTTAATAGCACAGGATTGGAGAAAGGATTGAGAAAACCTAGGCAAGGGATAAAATTCGATATTGGATTTAATAAAGATAGCAGCACCTCCATGCGCGGTATTGTCGGGGTGATTTGATTTAATTAGAGTATAACCGAAGATATGTATGTGGGAGTATTTAGTGAAATGGGTTTCAGAAATGAGGGCAATATCAATGTGTTTGCTGTTCAATACGATTTCAAGGTCAAGAGCATGTTTTTTAGTCCATTGGCGTTAAATTGTACAATTAAGAGCGAATCGTCGGTGACAGATTTATTGTAGTTATTATTAGTCATTATTTATCGAGGAGCTTGGAGATTACTTTAGTTAACAGAGAAATTAGAGGATTTATAACATTTTTGAATTCGTCTAAAAATTGGTCAGTAATTTGCTTAAATCAGGTGGCTAAGTATCAGTAGATGGAGGTGGAGCAACGAAGGTAGGTGTGTTGGACGTGGAGTTCTTTAAAAATTGTGCAGCACTTGTAGTTGGCTGGGTGGTTTTGAGAACAATGAGCGCATTTTGGAGGAGCATTTCATGGGTTCGGGCAATCGGTTGATTGATGATCTGCTCCACAGCGAACGCATCAGGGATGGTAACCGCAGTAGGTTCTGGTGTGTCCATATTGTTGACAATTGAAGCATTGGCTGGTTGTCTTCGGTTTGAATGGCTCTTCAATTTTTATTTTGCAATGAAGTAGTGCAAACATTTTAAACATTTCGAAGGATTTCTGTGTTGGTTCGAGATCAACGAAAAATAAAGGGAGTGGATTTTTATTGACTTTATGTAGAACATTGGTAACCTGCCTTACCTCGTAGAGGTGAACTTCCAACTATTCTTTTATTAGATTTAGAGGCGTGGATGGGTGGAGGTTGCGTATAACTATCCGGAGTGGTTTATCCTCCTTGAGCTGGTAAGTGTGATACTAAGCTTTTTCAGATTTTAGGTAGTGTACTAGTATCTCTCTGTATGCATTAGGGTCCATAGTTTGAATTTTCAATGAATTTGTTGAAGATTTACATATGAAATTGTCGACGCCTATAAGCTCTATTAAGACTGTACATAGTGCGGGAAAATCTTCTACACCTTTAACAAATATAGGTGGAGGAGGTTTAAAAGGTGTGTTTTCATTTTCCATTGAATCGTTTTCGGCATAATTTTGATGAGAGTTTGTAGATATATTTTCAGTAGTGGGCGGGTCAAATGGATCACCTTGGGCAAGCAGTTCGAACCTGTTGCGTGTAGCAAAGATTTTTTTTTTATTTGTTTTTTGTTTACATTTATATCCATATTCATATTCGGAGATGAGGGTTCGGATAGTGAGTTTGAGGAGTTGGAGTGAAGACGTTTATTTGTTTGTGTTGTCCATCCAGTGTTTATAGAATTAGCTTTTGAGTTCGTTGTTGTGTTTGTTTTTGATATAGTAATCGATGGAGCGGTTTTGTTCGTTTTGTTTTTAGTTGTATTATTAGGATTGTTTGGTTGATTATTATTCATGGTGATTTCGAAAGAGTTAATGATGTTGGACTTGGATCGTACGATAAGTTAAACATTACCGACTTGATAACGCAGTGAGCGCGGGCGCGACGGCGAGTACTAACGACTATGCTATCGGACGCAGATAAGCGGAGTGCGGACTGTACGGTGTGCGAGACAATATACGTGCGGACTGTACGTTGTCTGGGCAGTGGGCACGAACTGATATAATACTGATTAAAATACATTAAATATACACTTGTACGTCTTTTTTTTATAAGTATTTAAAGTTAAAATGTTGTTAAAATGTATAAACTGTTCAGTTTTTAAACCCAAGGGTTGAAAATTAAAAATATTTTCTCATAAGTAGTTCATACTTTATCCAACCTAAAAATTTAAGAGATACATTCCTTTACATTCCTTCCAAAAAAATATTAAATAAAATAAATACTGAAAACACAATGTTATATCAATGAAATACCTTTAAACAATATGAACATGTTTTTTTCACATATGCTTATTCAAATTATAAATTGTTGAGTAGTTAGAATTACAGTAAAAACTTACGTTACTAGAACTCGTGGTTAATAATAATAAATGTTAAAAAAAAAGTAACTGTTAACTTGGTATTATAATATTATAATTTGAAACAATTTTGGTATTGGTATTATGTGCACCTATTGTGCAGGTTAGGTTAGGTTAGGTTTTTATATACCACCGGGAGTGTCCGCTATTCAGAGGTTTTTACTGTATCAGTAATTCTAATTTTTTTTTTGCTCTCTCAATATTTCAAACTACTCAGCAATTCGAACTCTCAGTAATTCGATAATTTTTAAAAGTCTAAAATCGAATTATCGGCAATCGACTGTAAATATACATACTATTTATATCAGAAATTTCAAACGGATTAAACAATTCTATTATTGTAATTTTGTTTGAAAAAAATGTAAAGTTTGCATGGTTAACTATCAGGCATGTATCCTGAATAATTGTATGGTCAACAAGTTTTAACGATACACGATCGACCAAGGCGTTAAATTATAATTATAAATTTGCTCTAAATGTCGAGACGCCATGGCCGTATTCAGGGGGGGGGGGTTTTCAGGGTTTAAACAGTAAACAAGGTATGTGAAAATTTAGGCATTTAACAAGTATTTTTCACCAGCTATTCTCCACAGACACGGGACTTTGTTGAAAAAACTAATGGGACAATTTGTCAAGCATTAAAATATAAAATGACCGAAAACAAACAATGCATATGGTATTTCTATTTACCATTTGTAATATTTAGTTATAAGCTTATAACACATCGGTACAAACAACAACAAATTTTAGTCCATTTTTTCTAATGCATGGATTTGAACCAAAATTACCAATTGATAAATTGAATGTCTTATGGATCCTAAAAATATTAGACAAACTACCAGAAATAAATCATCAGTCCAAACAACACAAAAAAAGTATGATTACAAAACTCATAAACATATAGAATACACACCTGGGCAACTTGTTCTTATTAAATTTCCTTTTCAAGAATCAGGCAAAATGCACAATTTAGCACCAATATATAGGGGACCATATGAAATTATATCTAAAATAAATCACGTAAATTATGGTAAAACTAGAACTTAACAATACATTAACTGATATATATATATGTTCGCAGAAAATAAAAAATATCGAAGTGTTACCGAACACTTGAAATAAAAGAGGATTAATTAATGCCGTTGGATCCCCTTTAAATTTTTATTTAAAACAACAACTAATGATGACACTGAAGAAATAAATTTAACATTAAACAGCATAAATGAGACAACAAACGAAATTACAACACTTATAACAATCCCAAATAACTATCATACAAAATATAAACGAAAATGTGTACAGCAATATAATAAAAATGAACGAAATCATAAAACATTTGAACGGTGGTGCTCTAAGTATTGAACCTATGAAAACAATGACAATACGCCTTAATGAAGAAATTAAAATAATTAAATTTATTATTAAAACCGAAAAAGTCGTGAGACTGATAGAAAATATTTTACATGATGCAAAATTAGAACTAGATATAATAACACAACGTTTAGTAACTTCACTGTATGGTCAACTAAGTCCCAACTTATTATCCACAGATAAATTTCTATACATATTAACAGATATAAAAAATAAAATGCTCCAAAAATTAGATATGATTATTCCAGTAACATCAAACAACATTCATGATTACTACCAAATAGCAATTCTTAACAGTTTCACAGATAACAAAAGCCTAAAATTGGTTATACAAATCATGATTACATCTAATGAGGGAAACATTTAACTATATTCGATACAAGCACTACCGATATTTATGTGGGAAATAAATAAATGTGCCAAATTAGACACATTACCAGATTATTTTGCTATATCAGATGATAGGAAAAGGTACTCAATAATCACCCAATCTCAACTTGAAAATTGCAACAAGCAAATAATTACAAATTGTAGTCATAGGGCCACGATAAAACAAAGACGATCTTGTGAATACAATGCATTCTTGGGTCGAAACACTTCAGGTTTTTGCAATAAATCTATCGTTGAGCTCCTAGAGTCAGAAATATTAAAAATTATTACTATCATTATAATTATTATAACTATTATTACTATCTGCTATTTAAACATGTTTTATATAATTCTATATATGTAAATGTATGTGAGGGCATATACAATTTTAACAAGGGGTATGTTATAATACCGACATAATAATCAAATAAGTTCTTGCAAATAAGACAAAACGAAACATACACAGACCTGTCTTCTCTCGGCTATTCTCTCCACTTAAACGTCTAGGGTTATGATAATGACATTTTCCAATGTCTATTTGGAAAGAAGATTAAATTCTCTACCCAATGATGTTAAAACCAATACTATAAGTTGAATAGGGCCAGAGAAATATTCCACCTTATTGAAGAAATAAGTCAAAACACATTATACACAAAACTGGCTTCTCTCGGTTATTCTCTCCACTCAAACGTCTAGGGTTATGACCATGGAATTTTCCAATGGGAAACCTAACCTGGGAAGATTAAATTCTCTACAAAATGGTGTTAAATCCAGTACTATAAGTTGAATAAATACAACACAATTCATCAAGTACACCGCCTGGTTGATTCTATATCAACCTCGTTGGAATATAAACAATACTGTTCCTGTGTTTTTTTAGAAATCTCACAGGCATTCGATCGGGTATGGCACGATGGCTTACTTTTTAAACTACGCAATTTTCTTCCACCTTCCCTTTTTTTCCTAACTAAATCCTACCTAACCGATCGATGCTTTCAAATCCGCATCGGAACCTGTACCTCATAAATGGTTATGATAAATGCAGGCGTACCCCAAGGTGGTATTCTATCCCCATTATTGTTTAACATCTATGCCTCTGATCAACCCGTCACTGAAAACACCATTATTGCTGATTACCCTGATGACAAAGCTTTAATTTCAATTCATAAAAATTCCCTAATACCCTCTGATAATCTACCAACTCATCTTAATCTCATTTCATCATGGTACACCAAATGGAGAATAAAACTGAATCACACCAAATCAATTCATATCACCTTCACCTTAAAACATGGTCTCTGTCCTTCAGTTTCATTGGATAACATACATATACCCGCTTTCTATACAGTAAAATATTTAGGCCTTATCGTAGACAAAAGATTGGAATCCTGGAATCCACACATCAGATCCAAAAGATTAATTTTAAACTCTTGTTCTCGTATACTCAAAACTTTGCTGTCAAAAATAAATGCACAAGCTTAAAAAAGAAGCTGCTAATTTACAAAACATTTTTAAAACCTGTCTGGACTTACTGTCTTTAGCTCTGGGGTTCGGCAAAGCAATCGAATCAAAACAAAATCCAATCTTATCAGAATATCACTCTACTTCAACTCATTAACGCTCCGCCATACGTTTCAAATTTAACACTCCACAATGATCTATATGTTAAATCGATCGAAGAGGAATCTGTGTTATATTACAAGTGATTCTTCTCACGTCTGGCAAATCATAATAACCCGAAAATCAGTAACTTAAATATCTTAACATTTCCTGATAATCCTCGTCGTCGACTGAAAAGAAGATGGTGTAAAGATCTTTTACAATAACCAATACGCGACGGCGGCAACGATCTATAAATCGGTACACACGGGCAACAACGCGAATCAATTTGCCGTAGGACGAAAACTCCTCAAACCATTCAGCAGCGGGAGATTGACCGTTGACGGTTACAGACAGCACGCGCACTTCGAGCAAATCACTCAGCGGCAACATTGCGGCTCCGACCGGCGGACAACGACGTAGAAACTCAGGACCCTGCCAACAAAGCTTTAACGCTGGAAGGTCGGACGGTAACACGACGCGTGAAGCACAATCGGCGGGGTTGTTTGAGGATGGAATGTGTGCCTACACACAACTCGTGTAGTAGCATGTTAATTCTGTGAACCCGATTTGATATGAATATTTTGAACGATTCGTGACGATTGACCAACTACGACAGGACAATCGTTGAGTCCGTCCATGCATGTACACCGACGATGTTGACCTGATGGTCGAGAATACACTTAACACGGATCAACCACCGCGACAATAGCTCAGCCGTGTTCAATTCTAGACGTGGGATGATCAATGATTTGATCGGCGCGCGCTAGCTTGATTTTCGCACCAACCAACGAAATTGAAGCTACCTCCTGTCACCCAACACGCGGAGGTATACAACAGCGGCGCATCCATGCTATGACGCATCACAAAAACCCAACAATAGACAACGTTGATATTTTTTGTTGAAAAACTTCTTTTAAAAAATAATAAAGGAAATCTAGAGTCAAAGAAAAGGGTGTGTAAACCGATTTGTCACATGATTATATCTACACTCCGTCCTCGGTCATTTCGATCTCCTCTGCAGCTCGGACTGGCCGTTTATTGTCACCATCAATTCGCGTCTCAACGTTTGGTTGATATTTTATCAAGCCTAGGTGTATGTGTATCATACAAAGAAGCATTACTGTACGAAGCTTCTAGTTTATTTCATCCCCAACCACTTGTTTCTCCACCACAAGATGGGTGTTTTGTGCAGTATGTTTGTGACAATGCAGACCACAATATTAGTTCTATTGACGGTTTGAATACATTTCATTCTATTGGCATGATAAAAATAATTTCTCCTTACGACAAGATTAATGATAGTCAACAAATAGTAAGATTATCAAAAATTCCAACCAAAATTGAAATGGCTAATGTTTCTCATATCCCTCTTAAATTGTATGACAATCATGGTGTACAAGGACTTGAAACTATAACCATTAAAAAACTGAATTTTGATCAAATAAAAGTTACGTCAATGTTCCGGAATTCAGATGTATTGTGGTGGTACGCAAAGTGGCATGCTGACGATGTGGTTGGCTGGAGTGGATTCATGGAGATTTTAACAAGAAAAATAACACACACCAAATCAACGATTCTTTTTCTATCGTTTATAAATCATTCAGCAAGTAATTATAACACTATTTTTACAACTTTACAATATATTACAAATTATGGGAACAAAGATGGCCATACAACATGACGTGTCGTAACGCTTGACCAACAACTTTATTTGAAAATACGAGAAATCATTGCAACGTTGACTGGGGAACCTGTTTTCTAACGTGTTTGTCAGACTTGGTGGTTTTCATTTACTCGTGTCATATCTTGGATCAATAGGTTATATCATGGCTGGGAGTGGCCTGAAGGAAATAATGAGTATTATTTTTTCTCCTAATTCCGGGGACAAAATATTGTTAGGTCGTGCTTACTCAAGAGCTGTGAGAGCTCATACATTAATCCAAATAGCTCTTTCTCAAATTATTTTCAAGGAAAGTCATTCAATAATGAACAAAAGGAGCAATATAAAGTCCATCTCGATAATTTTAACGAAGAATTATTTGAAAATATTGAATCTTCAAAGGTTATTGAAGAATTAAAATTGTTGTTAGAGGAAAAAATTGTTGAATTAAAGAACAGAGGGCCAACTGCTAAACTGTGGCTACAATACTTTGAGATGACAGCGCTTGCAAAAGAATTTATATGAGCGGAAAGAATGGGAGATTGGAAGATGCATTTAGTTTGTGTTAAAAGAATGCTTCCATATTTTCACGCAGCTGGGCATTATAATTATGCAAAATCGGCACATTTGTATGTACAAGATATGGAGAATTTAGAAAATACAATGTATAATACAGCTTTTCAAAAATTTACTAACAACTTTTTCTCAATAAAACGTTCCAATAAATATTTCTATGATGGAACTTGGAGTGACATGATAATAGAGCAATCTTTCATGAAATCGTCAAAATCAAAAGGTGACTTTACACGTGGTCGAAGTACAAATGAAAGTGTATTAAATAAATGGGTTGGTGAATTATTGACTGCAAGCAACATTAGCGAAGACCTCGAACATTTTTGTGGACTATATTTTCACTCTAGGGAGCAACATGTTGATGCAAGTGATGCTCGCATAAAAATAGATGTTAAAGATGTTAAAAAAATATTAGATTGGTTTAATTCTCATGATCCTTTTCCTTATACAGAGAGCATCATGTCAATTGCAACAGGAGTTACTGGTGATGAAAAAATAAACTGTCATGTATCTTGGAGTGTTGGGATGGCTGGAATGGATAAAAAAATTGGAAACACTTTTGGCGATGTTAAATTCCAGCGTGTGGATAGAGTACTTTCATTATTAACTGTCAATAGTACTGTAAAAATTCATGATACCGAAATAGCTGTTGATCCATTGTTATTGTTCCAAAGAATTATTGTCATAAAAAGAACTAACGAAGAACTTCGTAATTATTTAGAGTATGAACTGGCTCCATATCCTTTATCACTTTTCGATGAATCTGGTGTGCGTAAAACTACTAAGTCACTTTTTTATGACAATTTTGAGAAAGTTAAATCTCCACCTGATTTTCAAAATGCCACGTGTGTCATCGATGGAGGATTTATCCTGCGTAAAATTGTGTGGGATATGAATCGAACATATGATGACATTTGTGGGAAATATGTTGATTAAGTGCAAAATCACTTTGGCACTTTCATCAAGGTAAAACAGCAGCATTGAAACTCATGAAAAAAAGCAACGACTTACAAATTGCAGCTGGCTGTTTTAATAATTCTAATACTTCCCGTGAAACCATTTCCTTAAATGGAATTAAGTTTTTCCTCGCAGTTTATGGTGCATCAGTTAAGGAAACTACCATAAATAACCATCGTTACTCATGTTTCACTAAGTCAGTGGGAAAAGGCAAACCAGTAAAATTGAATTTATTGCCACCCACTTTTGAAGCAGCACAACAACTATCTTTCGTGTGTATTACCAAATACAAAAATGGTTGGGCAATGAATTAAACCCTCTGGACTGGGGATGGGTAGTGAGAGACAACCTGTTACGGCCAAAAACTACAACTCAACCTCCTGCACCTGATTGTATTTTACATATGATTTTTTGTAATTGCACAAAAGGTTGTGGGCCATTGTGCGCTTGTCGAAGATTAGGTCTGCGTTGTTCGGCAGTTTGCGGAAATTGCCAAGGTCTATCTTGTATAACTTCAGAGCTAGTTGAAGACGATCAGTTGGAAAAACAAACTATGGACGACACTGAAATTCCAGGATTGGATGAAACTAATCCGGCAGATTTTCAACAACATATGCAACAGCATATTGATGATGATGAATATGATGATGAAGATGAATAGACAAATTATTAATGTATAATGGATGATTACAATTTTATCATTGGTTTAAATATTACATCATGAAATAGTATATTATGATATAAATAAATAATATGGTGATAAGTGAAATAAATTGTTTTTTCATTTTTACATAATTTGATAGGCGTTTATCATGATAAATATTGATCTGATGAAAAAATGTTTGAGACGTTTTTTATGTAAAATTATTTTTTCTTTCATTTTTATTATAAGCATTTTTGTCGTAAAAACAATAGTTATTGAGAAAATTTTGAAAAACCATTTTTGAGCGTCTTTTCATTTGTGCCAACTGTAATTGGATTAGCATTTGTCATGAAAAATACTGTATTGACAAAAAAAGTCAAAGAACCTTTTTATGTAAAATTATTTGTTCTTTCAGATTGTATAGACATATTTTTGTTGTAAAATCAATAGTTACTGAGAAAATCTCGAAAAACCATTTTTGAGCATCTTTGCAGTGTTGCCAACTGTTATGCGTACACTTTTTTGTAGAGGACTTTTGAGGAGTTATTCATACTTAAATAGACCTAAAAACACACTAATACCTTTTGTATGAATTATTCCGTATAATTTCAGTGGACTATAATGTGTGTTTCCGAGAAACCCTGTGATGTCGCGTCGAGCAACCGCCGCCGGATGTCACTTTCGCACATGTCAACACTTTGCGAAAAATTTAATACTACTATAAAAACTACTAACAGTGGTAGTAACTTAAACATACTACCTGAACTCCGAAGTTCGATTGTAATTTCGAAAAAATGGTTGAGCTCTTAAATCTTAAAGAACCACTTTTTTGATTTTAAATAAGATGTGCACAAAATAAATACACATGTAATATGTAATAAGCTAACTCGTAAAGATGACGGGCAGTGGCATTAAGGAATAATTCAGTTGTGATAAATGATGTAGACTTGTTGTATTTTATTAGTTGCGATTTATTTTCAGATAGAAACACTTGTAAATGCTGTCATTTGAGTATACGCACAGAAATAATTCTAAGTAAAAAAAGTAATATCGGTTCTGAATATTCCAAATCCAAAATATTAATGCAGTAAGCTAACTGGCGTGAAGGCGCTGTGTCAGATTACGTCTGAAAACAGACTGTTTCGGGGTCTCCTATATAGTCCGACCTCTCTATTAGAGTATGTATGTTCCCACGGATGCGATGTCCGTCCACAATGTGGAAGGAGGGGGAGGGGGGTATTATAATTTGTGAGCGTGGGTGGGTACCAAAAGAATGTATTCGCCCCTACATAAAAATCTTATCGCCACGCCACTGGTCCACATTATATTTTCGGAAATGCTTACGGCCACGCTCATCCTGCCGGTTACATTTTGACTATCTGCTGAGTAGTATGAACAATTGTAACATATAGTGTACAGACTATATATGTGATATATTATTGTATATAATATGTGTAATATATCACAAAATATAAAAAATGTGTGTTATACTACACTGTTCTTAAAACATGGAACCTAAACCTCGTCTATTATTCACCCTTTTACTAGGATTGAGTGTTTCCCACTTCTGCTTCTTTTTAAAAAACCTGTTGATCCTATTTTTTTTATCATGTATATAATTTCTTGTTTGTGTAATTCAGCGAATTCATATTAAGAAGTTGTCCTATCGTATCTGAACTGGTTATATAATACAATTTCATCATTAATAATGATTCATTATTATTAATAGCTATCACGCTGACCGCTAGCTCCCAAACAAATGTAATTGATTCACGTGATTTAAAAAAAAAATCGAAATTTAAAGGTCCTTTAAAATTGAAAATCGACTTCCTAAAAAGCCTAGATATTTTGTCAAAGAGGTCATACCTGTATAAAAAATTTAAATCCGCAATCTAAAGTATATGTAATTTACCAGCGCTTATTGATCTAAAACGTATGATAAATACATGTGCTGCGAACCCCTTATATTTAGATACTGCGGTTTAGACTGTGCGTTGATCGATATATCTAACTTTGAACCCCTTTACAGTGTTATTAGTTATTTGTTAATTAGCAGATAAGAAAAAGAGTGGGAAATACCTGGGTGTAGAGCGGATACACGCACACATACTAATAAATAATAATTATTGTTACAGTTGCACGTCATGTACGCACACGATTTAAATATTGCTAACTCCTTAAATATATACTACCACGAAGTTTTATTATTTTGTTACTCCAGGGTGTTTTAATATAAAACAGAACATGGTTTAATACAATCGTTTCAACATTATTCCATAAAAAAATGTTTGTATATATTATAAGATAATATAATAAAATATATTGTATTATATTATGCAAAGGGCATACTCATATATACAAATAGTAAGTAATGTATAACTCAAGGGTGTTCAACTAACTTTTAATATTAATAACTACAGTCTTGATGCTTAAGTTTTTGGTTTCGTTTTAAAATCTAAGAAATATAACTTACTCAAAGTATAAACAACCATAGTACAAAATACGTTTTGGACATTTATAACATAATCTAAAAATAAAACAGAACAAAATTTATGTATGGGAAATTAGTCATTATAATGGTTCCAACTCATTAATAAATTGTTTTTAGATGGTTTAATAATTTAAAAATCAGATAAATAAAAATAAGTAAATAGCAATAAAGAACAAAATATTAGCACTAGACATTTTGATGGTGGAGTTTTTTAAGTGTAATGATGATAGTTGGCCACAGGCTGGTGGGCATACTGGTATTATTGTTTCTGTAAAATAAACAAATGAAAATAGTTAACAGAAGTAAGTAAATAGTTTTATTGTTTGAAAGTAGAATAACTATAGTTATAGTACAGAGTCATACAGTGGTGTAGAGGAATGGTGGCTGACATCAAATAGTTGAGGAGAAAAATGAAGAATATTTATATTATTTAATTATAATCCCACTACTATGTATACAATTTTGCCCGGACCGAAAAAAAAACCAAAACATATATATCATCAAAAATTATAAATTAAAATGTCTTTGTTATTCTATAAGACAGTGTTGAATTTGGATATATTTAAATACCTAAGACATGTTTAAAGTTAATTTTTAATAAATAATATTCTGATAATGATAAAATATAAGCATTTTAAATAACACGGATAATTTAATCCAACAATCTGGTAGGGTCACGCTAAGTATAAAAAAAAATGAGTGCCTTAAAATGCACACATAGACAATACAATCCACAATAACTCGTCAGGTATGACAGGAAGCAACACAATTCATGAAAAATTTTTTTTGAGATAGCATAGCAAATTTGTAGTAAATAATAAAATTTAAAAATATAATAGTCCACTATCATTGAAATAGATATATTAGTTATTACTAATAAAGAGTTTCCCAAGTAGCTAAGTTCATTTTTTTAGCAGACTAGTTCAAAGACTTGGCTATAAAATAATATCAAACTAACTTTCAAAAATAACTTTTAGAACCGTTATTTTTTACACAGAGTTTGGTGAAATGTTATTGTTGGGATATATTAATACAGCTACAACCAAACATTTTAAGTTGTATTTAATATCTTTTTATTTTATCCACACAATTTAAAACAATTAAGTTGAAATCCATAAGATCTTATGCATATATTAATGAAAACGATATTTACTATAAAGAGTAACTGTAACTTCAGTAGTTCCTAATACATTTGATGCTTTGCAGACATAATCCCCATATTGACGGTTTTCAATTGTGATGATTCGTATTGTAGAATCTGTTATTTCATCTGTGGTAGCAAAATGTGATATTCTAAAAATTAAATAAAAACCACTTTGAATTTCTTTCATAACATCATAAACTTTTTAGAGAACTCAAAACTTGAATATACCTATAATGTTGATTATTGGATAGTTGTACTCCATTATTTAACCAAATAATAGCTGGTGGAGGATATGCCTCAACATGGCACTCAAGATCCATGTCATACTGTAAAGCTTGTCCCAAACGACGTTTAAGAATAGTTATGACTGGAGCAAATTCAACCTCTAAGGCAATATTACGCCTGGCACCTCTGCCAACACCATTTTCAGCAACACAGAAATACGTTCCACGATCTTCTTTTTTAATTGAAGACATTTTCAAAACATTACCTCTAGAACATGAAACGTATGTGAATGTTTAATTTTGATATATATTTTTTAACACTATAGTTAGTACCTATATATTGATATATTATTAGTTAAAATTGCATTGTTAGCTCGCCTCCAGGAAACTTTTGGCCTAGGGTATCCACCGGCATAACATTCTAGTATTACTGATTGACCTTCATTTACGACCAAAGATCTGGTTGAGTTATCAGAAATAAATGGACGTCTACGTACAACTAACTCGGTTTCAGCTGATAATTTATTGCTTCTTCCAAGAATCACATCACAGCGATAGAAACCGGCATCAGTTTCTTGAATATCACTAATCTGAAAATATAAATTATTTCTAGTAAAAAAAATTCTATCAATTAATATAGCACGTTTAAAATGTCTTACATGTAATGAGTAACTATTGCTATCCCTATCATATCTTAATGATAATCTCGAATCCCTGATGATCAGTGTACTACCAGATGAAAACGTAACAGGGTCAGTAGATCTTTCTTTGTCAACCTTAATCCACAAAATATTGAAATCAGAACCATATAAGACTGTACATGTCAATTCAGTTGTACCGCCAATATCTGTTATACGTTTTTGTGTAATATGTGATATCATTGGCGTCCTTTGAGAATAAGCTATAACTAAAATTAAATTGGTATTAATAATTAGATTATGGAACATCCTAACATTTTTAAAATATAAATATAATATGTTATAATATGTTATATTTATACCTCTATTTGAAATACTATCAAAATGGGCTAACTTAGCCAATGTACACAGAATAGTCGATATCATATCGAAATGCAGAATGATTTAAACGGTTATATTATTGTTATATTCAATATTAAAAATAAAAATAAGAATTAATAAAGGCATCCAAACTTAATTTAAAATCAAACCTATTACTGCAACTGATTTGTATTCAAATTTTTCTTCAGATCGTATATAATATATATTTTATTAATAGACAGTAATATTATGAATTACAAAATAATTAGCAATAAATTACAACTTCGAGTTTGTATCCGGTCGAATGGCAGTGGCATATTTATTAAGAAGAAAACAGTATAATATGCAATTACATAACCGTAATTAATGGCAATTGATACAAATAAATCTATAGTATTCCTGTGGAATTAACATCATATTATATTATATATTTTAATAAATAACCTTTTCATCTTTCTGCATCATTTACAAATATCATTTGGTTAAATACATGCATATAAATTATATAGGTATTAAATGTCTAGGAATAGTTTTGGTAGGTACAAAACAATGCATTGAATCAAATTATACCGTCTGAGAAAATATACACTTCAATTATTAGAGAACAGCTAAAAAAAAAGTATAGCTATCTCGGTAGAGGGGTATATGATGAACACGGACAAATGGCCATCGACTCTTCGCTGTAAAACCATTTCGCCATCGCCATTTTGACGTAAGGCCATTCCACCGTTAGAAGATACCGGATAGGATGCAAATATAGTTCCCATATCCGGTGACTTGCGTTTGCAGAGTTTTTGTGTATGAGGTTTATTATAACTTATAATCGCGTTAAGCGATAAACGAACACAGGTACATAAGATAATAATTTAATAACAAATTTTTCTTAGCCCATAGTGCACTGTGTATTATGGAATTTATGTGTGCTCGTTAGTACCAAAATGGCAGGTGTAGAAACAACTCGTCGGCGTAATGTTTTCGTAGATAATGGTTTTATGTTCATATACGATGCATTTGTGCATACGGGAAAAAACGTTTCGGGCGATGTAGAAAAAGAAACGTATGCAAATCTAGAATCCACACATATTTAGATAATTTGACTGTGTTAAAACGAGTCAATGAGCACTCATGAATCAGATTCCGCGGCAGTTGAAGCAGATATTTTCTGTGACTAAAATTAAAATTCGATCTCGGCAAACGAAACAATCTACATCTTGACATAGAAAAGCCTTACTACTGCCTGGAGACCTCACATATATCGTAACTCCAAAAAATACTATGTCAAGGAAACATGCTTTCGTTTATCACAAACTTCCTCTCCGACAAAACCTTTCAAACTTAAGTTAACAATATGGTATGATGTTTGATCAACAAAACGGAGTCCCACAGGGGTCAACTTTGTTCGTTACGCTTTTTATTATCTCTATTAACGATATTACAAAATCAATATCTAATCCCGTCAAGTGTACACTTTATGCTGATGACTATAATATTTTTGTCGTAGTAATAAACTTTTTACAGTGCAATAACTATTGCAAAAATCACTAAATGACCTTCACAAATCTGGTTTCAATTTTTCAGCAGGCAAATCCCAATGCATAACATTTACACGGAAAAGAAAAGAAATAAAACTAAGACTCACCATGAACAATAATCAAATTCCTAACCAAAACACTGCTTAAGTCCTTGGAATAACTTTTGACTCGAAAACTCATAGATTCCACATATAAAAAATATTAGAAAAACTTGCGCACCAAGTTTTAACATAATGAAAATGCTAGCTCAGTTGGGGAGCCTCCTTTTCCACGTTAACAACTATACATCAATCACTCATTTTATCCAAACTCGAGTATAATTCATTTATTTTTATAAATAGCAACAAAAATGCGTTGAAAATGTTAGACACAATCCATAACGCAGCAGCAAGACTGGCAACTGGAGCTTTTCGGTCCAGTCCCATTGGAAGCCTACTTAATATATCCTATATTTTGCCCCTGTATTGCTAGTGCCAGGAAAACGCCATAATGCTTGCCGTAAAACTTTCTAAAAACAAAATGGTATCGTCTGTAAAATCACGCGATTTTTGACGAAAATAACCTTAACCTGAAGGACATACCTCCCAAACGCCCTTTTTCCCTCCATGGACTTCGATTTCTAATATGATTGACACTAGTCTAACCGATCTGCCAAAAACACAACTAGTCCACATATTTATATCCAAGAGTTCAAAAACATTTTAGCTCAGTACTCCAACTTTATAAAAATGTACACCAACGCATCAAAAACTGAAAGTAATGTGGGAATCGCTATCATATATAATGACGAAGAAGAAATAACATACAAACTTTCAGTAGAATGCTCCATATACACTGCTGAAGCAATTGCTATTCTTAAAGCCCTTGAATATTTACTGGAAAAACAAAAAAAATAACTTCGTCATCCTAAGTGACTCCCTAAGCAAAAAAACTGAATTGCTCAAACTAATTCAAGTAACATATTATACAGTTATATACCTACAAAATACCTACCTTTATTTTTTATAACATTAACATTATATTACCTCTTAATTCATAATTTGTTGTAATATATATCCCCATGGCCTTGCAAAGGGTTATCTTAAAAAAAAAAATACCACTGTCTTCTATACTTAACAAACGTAAATCTACATTTATAGCACTTCCTAAAAAACCTAGTGCTAAACATTGTAATGATTTTCGCACTATTAGTCTTATGAGCCATTTATCAAAGATCTTTTTAAAAATCATACATCAGAGAATTTTTAAAAGATGCGAAACTCAAATGAATTATACACAATTTGGTTTAAGAAATTCAGTTGGTACAAGAAAAGCCATCTTTAGCTTACAGGTGTTAATTCAAAGAGCTAGGGATGTCAATCACGATGGATATGCTTATTTCATTGACTACCAAAAAGCTTTCGATATAGTTTAAACACGATAAACTTATAAAAATACTAGAAGTGACTGGAATTGACAATCAAGACCTGAGTATAATAAGCAATTTATACGGGAACTTCTGCTATACGAGTAGAAACAGAAATGTTAAACGATATTCCAATAAAAAGAGGAGTGGGACAGGGATGCATCCTGTCACCACTTCTATTTAACTTATATTTGGAATTCATACTTTGTAAAGCTTTGGATAAAGTTAACGAGGGCATAAAAATAAATGGCGAATGCATTAACAACATAACATACGCTTATGATTCAGTTGTATTCGCGAATAACATGCCAAGCCTCCAAAACATTGTAGATAGAATAGTGAATATAAGTGAAAGTTTTGGGTTGTCTTTAAACATAAGCAAAACCAAATATATGATAATAACGAAAAAACAAAATTTAAAAGAAAAACTATTAATTAGGGTACAGCAAATATAAAAGGTTCAAAAGAATAAATAACTCGGTACACGAGTAAACGAAGAATGGGAACGTGAGATAGAAGTTAAATGTCGGATTGAAATGGCCAAAGGTGCATTCGTAAAAATGTCTAAGATACTTAAATGTCACGATCTTTCACTGGGCATTAAGACTAGAATATTAGGATGATATATCTTCCCTATTTTATTATATGGTGCCGAAACATGGATATTAACTGAAACATTGAGTAAGTAAATCGAGGCATTGGAAATGTGGCTGTACCGCCGTATCCTAAATATCTCATGGACAGATGGAGTATCCAACGTGTGCGTACTACAAAGAATGCAAAAGGAAAAAAAATTATAAAAACGTGGAAATTAGAATACCTGGGTCACATAATGAGAAATAACCATAGATCTTTGGATAAACATAGTTTATGATTCATGTCCCTGCAGGGATCCTTGATTTATCTCCACGGCTCTGCACCCCCCCCCCCCCCCCGCGAATTGGCTTGCCCTAAAAATAGTTTGATACCCCAACAATTTTTCATAATTTTCGACGCTGATCAGAACTATATCAAATATAAACATATTAACTAATAAAAAATCAACACTGACACCGGCAGTCTCCGATCAGAATTGTTTTTTAATCGTATATAATGAATAATTATTAACTGTTATATTTTATCTCTGAGTAAACTATACAGCAGGGCAACTTCCTCACCTCCATAAAGACCCATACGGGCCATAATTGTCATTAAATCAGGAAGCTAAAACTACTCATCTAACCATATAACAGTTTCGATTATAATAATTATGATTTATGATAGCCACCAAAATGAAATAGGTAATTTAATTTATAAGCTTTTCACTTATGAAATATATTTATTGTTTTAAAAATATATGTAACCGTATTTGTTGTGACGCGACCGGTTGTTTGTCACCGCCCACCTGTTGTTCGTAAAAATAGAACAAATATCAAAATCCCCAAATTAAAATCAATTTACAATCCGTAGGGTTTCAATAATACGCATATGCATTACGCCGTTTTTGTTATCTGTTTTCAACTTTGCTCCTTACATATAACAGTAATTTCATAATTTTAATTAGTTACTGTATACATTACAATTTCAAAAATGTAACATGAAGGTTATCATTATAAATCTAACGGTACTAAAAACAAAGTTGAATAAGTTTTCTTATACATGTGCATACACGTATCTACTAGGTATGAAAGTTTTTTGTTATTTAACCTTTTAACCATTTAGATATTATACTTGGTTCAGTCCAAATCCAAATGTCACATGTAGAGGAATAGTTAAGAGGAAAATTGATGGGACAATTGTACGCAGTAAACCACATACCAATGAACAATTTCTCCAAACAATTTAAAAAAACAGATTTCGGAAGGTACTTGTTGACCGTGCACAAAGCGAAACTACACTTCTAAAAATAACATACGATGAAAAAGCTATCAGGTATAGTATATTATGTATTACCCTTTTGATTACTTTTATAAATTCTGATTTTTGAATGTGTTGATTTAAAAATAATAATGATGTTTGAGGAGTGCATAAATGTATACAAGCTTATCTAAGGTCTTATGTGGTTATGTTAGCCTAACCTAACCTAGTTGAACTTGCATTGGTTGTGTATTTCAATCTAAATAGTAGTACAGCAAAAATTAGTTTTCATACTCCCAATAGTACCTATAAACATATATGAATAAATATAGGTGTGCGCAATGGGCGAGACAGTCTAGCGTTGGCTCAACTGGAAGTTTTTCAGGGGCATAAGAAAATTAACTTACAATACATTTCATTATAATGCATATTTTATAATAAATTGTATGTGTGTAAAGTTCATGGAAATGTTATCTGTCATGATAAAAAAACCATCATGACCAAATTTAAAAAATGAATATTGGTAGGTATCACTACACTAAATCAACAAACATAAGCATTGTGTACAATAACAATAACTATATAGTTATATTGTAATAATATTGAATTCTTATCTAAATAGACCATTATTACCAGAAGAGCCAGATCTGTATATAGGTGCCTAAATTCATTTTTTAACAATATAAATAATCTTACTCTTGTAAGTAAAGCAGTAAGTGTACATAATATAACGAAGATACAATTTTCAATATTATACTTTATTCATTGTTTAATCTTAAATTATTTTAATATTTTAACTTAAACAATGTGTTATTTTAATTAAATTTCATTGTTTTATCTGGAAAGTGAGGAAGATTATTTTACTCTAGAAGATATAATTGCAATGATGGTAGTTGCTGCTAGGCAACAGACAATTATAGTTGGAAAATATTCCTTTTTTACAGGTTCCAGCTGTTCTTCCTTCCTTGGAAAACCAACAGGAAATGTGTGTAGTATGTGCTGTGGCGGAGAAAACACACGCTTCAATACCAAACGGCCATACAGTTTTATGTCAAGACTGTTTAAATAGTCTATACCCTAAATGTTGTCCACTCTGCAATGAGTATTTTACTGGTTCTATAAGGATTTGGTAACTCATATTAAATACATAAAAACATTTTTTATGTATCATTTTCCAATATTTTGTTTTTTAAAAGGTTTTTAATAAATTATATATAATTTGTTTAGTTATACATTTATAATATATTTTATTGTTAAATAAACCTATAAAATATTTTGAATTGTTTTTTGTTTTAAATAATATTTAAAAAAGTAGCTGGTATACAATAGTGTTCTCGAACACAACAATATTTCCCAGGAATATGTATCAGTAGAATTTACCCAAGTACATTAACCTATATTCTTCTCTTCGTCTTTGGCAAAACTATTATCCAAGAAATTTGGCCACCACCACAATATCATGCCACCTGTCAAAATTGTGTGGTATATCCTTCCAGTTCTCAGTACCCAGCCTCTCCAAATCTTCCCTTAGCCCATCCAGCAATATTTTTGCTCATCTCTGTTAACTACATAGTAATATTACATAAATAATACCTTATAACTAGGGCCCGGATTTATATGCAAATACCTATTCTTCTACAATTCCCCTAGAATAATTTTTATTATAAATATCCACTTTTCGTAATGTGTAGATTCTATGGTTCAATTTTTTTTTCCATATTTTTGCATATTTGAATGAAAATGCATATTTATTGATAGTTGCATTAATGTTGCATATTCTACAGTTGTTCATAGAATTTACGTCTGTAAAGATACCTAATGTCGATTGTAAATAACACATTATACATCGATAAGTGATCGTCAATCGACATCATCGTTTTATCGATGGCCAACGAATGACGACAAATATTGGATTTTCTAGTGGTAAATTTATTATTAGTATAATTTATTACCCAAACACGTCCACGTTAGATAACAATATATTTACTGTACAATACGTATTGGGTAACACAGAATTTAGTTTTAGTATGTTCTTTATCGTGCGTAGTGTAGGTACAGTGTACGGTATATTTTGTTTAAAAAATCTAACTTGCTACTTTTATTTTTATATAATGCCTAATGTAAATAATGCTTCCCGGTACGTTAATGAATATCCAAACATATTTAAAACAGACAAAAATATTTTATTTTGCAATTTTTGTTGTGTAAATGTGTCATGTGACAGAAAGTTTCAAGTAGTACAACATTTAGAAACTGCAAAACATATTATATCGAATCGCAGATTGAAAGAAGAAAATACCACTCAACCTTTCACAAAAAAAACATTCAATAAGGTCAGAACTAATAATTAAAATACAAATGAGTTTAACAAAGATTTATGTAATTTTATGGTGGCTAACAATATTTCACTTTTTAAATAAAACAATCCACAGTTGAAATTGTTTTTAGAAAAATATCTAAAACTCAAATTCCCTCCGAAAGAACTATTCACCGTTATGCTGTGATGAAGTTTTATGTAAAATTAGGAATGAAATAGGGAACAGTCCAATTTGGGTTTCCATCGATGAGGCAATTGATGTACAGGGACGATATTATGTTGCTAGTGTCATAATTGGGAAATTATCATCTGAAGAATGTACAAAACCAATTGTTTTAACGGTTGAGCAATTACAAAAGGCAAATTTTCAAACAATTTCCCAATTATATAATGACTCCGTGAACATTTTATGGCCAAAAAAAATATTTCATGAAAAAGTATTTTTGTATGTAACAGATACTGCTCCGTATATGGTTAAATCAGGCGAAGCTATCAAAGTATTTTACCCTAAATTAATTCATGTAACGTGCATGGCTCATGGACTACACAGAGTAGCTGAAGTCATAAGAGAAAAATATCAAAGTATCGATCGATTCATTTCAAATACTAAAAAGATATTTTTAAAAGCACCTTCACGTGTAAATACTTTCAAAGAAATGTATCCCAATTTGAGTTTACCTCCACAACCAATATTAACTCGTTGGGGTACATGGCTTGAAGCAGCAATTTATTATGATAAATATTTCAATGAGGTAAAATGTGTTATTAACGCTTTAAACCAAAATGAAGCGAAGTGTATTGAAAACGCACATAGTTTATTTCATAATAAAGAGTTAAAAAATGTGCTCGCCGTTATTACAACACACTTTCAGTGTTTAATAGATGCAATAACAAAACTAGAGAAATCGAATGTTACTTTAAGAAATAGTTTATTGCTCGTAGAAAATATTAAAATTAAATTCGAAGGAGGGCCAGGAATAGATTTCGCTAGATCTAAATTTACAAATGTGTTGTCAAAAAATCGTGGATATTCTACATTGAAAAAAATCGACGGCGAGATAACTGAATGTGATGAAGACGAAGAACTGTCAGTTGACAATTTATCGAGTTTCAAATATGCACCAATTGTATCTTGTGACGTGGAAAGAATTTTTTCCAAGTACAAAAGCATGCTTCGAGATAATCGTAGGAGTTTTCAATTCGAAAACTTAAAATCCATATTTATTACTTCATGCTGGTACTCATCCAATAATAATAATTTAATTAATTTATAACACTTTTATACGTACACAACGTCATTAAAAGTGTTATTTTGCATTTTTTTATTAATAAATAATTTTTATACATAATATATTGTTAATTTGTAAAAAAAATCATGTTGCATATATTTTATGATATGAATCTGCATATTTTATAAATTTTTATTGCATATAAATCAGGGCCTTAATTATTATTAATATTCTATATTAGGTTAAATTCTTGATCACTATTTCCTATTTTTACATAAAATAGATTATTAACTAATGATTTATCGTAATTTATTCTATGTTGCTTATTTATGTATAGATCAACTTATAGATATGACAACTCTTTCTCGCATGAAAAGTGAGCATGTTTACAAACTTTTAAACAATTTTCCATATGGAATAATATTTAAGTTTGAAGAAAAACTAGAACAATGGCAAAAGAACATAAATATTTTAAATAATTGTCAAAATACAAATTCAAATGAAATGTTTTTAAACAAATCAAATAAAGAAACTCTTCCTAAACCTTATCAATCGTGTCATAATTTAAGAGTTGACGAAGTCCTCAATTTATCTACCCAAGGTTCCCTGATACTAGACTACTTTAAAACACACCAAACTGAATGATAGTATACGGGCCATATTAGTAGACATACTTATTGCACAAGTACTGTCCCAACAAATACCACTATCTGTAAGTTTAGAAGAATCACTAGCAAACTAAATTGTTGCTATGTTTAAAACGGAAGTTAAGGTAATTTGAGTGGTTCATTTTAGTATAACTATAAAATTAATAACTAATAACTAAGATTAGCTTACACTAATAACTATGAAACCTACAGGATACATATTTCATGAAAATTGGTTGTAATAAAAATCCCAAAGGAACATTATACTCCAAGTATTACAACTCTGTAAGAAATATGAAAAATACTCGATTAATACCTACAACAATCATCAAATACAAAATAATCAACAACAAAACACAGAAAAATGGCTGGTTTGAAAAAGAATTTGGTAAATCGTTAATATACTGATAATGTATACTACCTATTTATCTATAAAAACTTACTTTATTTATAGTGGTTTTAATTATTTACAGTATCTGAAAATGAAATAGATTCTATACTAGAATGTTGATGTATTGAAATACAATGACACTGCATTTCCAGAACTAGAATCGAACTGGAAAGCTACTGTAAATTATAGATTGAATGATATTAAGAATTCTGGATCGACTGCAGACATTTTAAAGAATTGGAAACAATATAAAGTTCTTAACATAAATTAGTAAGGTATTAACATTTTAAAGCACCCGTTATAGATCTAAATTATTTATAAAATAATATTTTAGATTGATATTGATTACAATGTTCTAATTCCTACTAATATTAATACATATCAAGACTTCAAAGACAAATCGGATAACATTTTTTTAGATTTAAACAGCCGACAAATATTGGATACCTTAAAAAATACAAATTAAATAAATATTAATGATAGTAAGATATATAATTAAACTTCTAATAACAATAAAGCATTTTTATTTACATAAACATTGTTTGTAGATGTCAAAAATTGTGTATTGATATATTTGCTGCATGCTCTTTTTGCTAAGTGCATGAAGTTGGCCCCCCGACTTTGTAATAGGGACTCCAAATTAGTGCCAATATTTAGCAACCTTTTAGCAACTAATTGCAACCTGCTTGAAAAAATTTGCAACTTCTTTTTTTATTACTCCTATCGGGAAACAAGTCCGGGGGGCTAGCCCCCCGACTTTGTCCCACTAACTTCGCATTTGTGCCAATATTTAGCAACCTTTTAGCAACTAATTGCAACCGGCTTGAAAAAATTTGCAACCTCTTTTTTACTACTTTTATCTGGAAACAAGTCCGGGGGGTAGCCCCCCGACTTCGGACTTGTGAAAATATTTAGCAACCTATTGACTTCTTTTTGTACTAGCTTGAGGGATATATAAGTTTAGATGTTTATAATTATTTTTTTAGAACTGCAAAATATAATATACTTTGTTTTGTATCCCAACTTCCAAAAAAAATGTATTTTAGGTTGTTTCACAATATTGTTTTTGTATGTGTTGTTTTTATGTAGTGTAAGTAGTGCAACTACTGAACCACGTATAGAATATTATGACTTCTTACATTCACGATTGAAACTCGTGGGTTACAACTTACAACATATATGATTTAAAAAGTTAAGTTAATTTTAAATTTTTAAATTCACTTTTAATTTTTTTTAGTTGATTTTTAACTTAACTGATTGTATTGATATAAACTTAATAGATAACGAGTTTTTTTTTAATGAAATCCAAGTTAAGTTATTTTATATATTAAAATTAATTAGTAAATATAATAAAAAATAAATATTATTGATGATGGATATACCTACTGCATAAATAATTATATTTTGTTATTTTAAATTATATTACTGGTTATTCATATACCTACATAAAAAAAAAAAATTATAATTTGATTTAAAGTTTTTAACTGAACTGAGTTAGAATATAAAAATAATTATTAACTTCCAATCTTTTTAAATGTCTTTATTTATTGTGTTAAAGTTAATTCCAGGCGTGGCAACATATTCGGTGTTACACAATCGCGCTACTTCTTTCTTTACTAACTTGAGTGATATAAAATTTCTGAAATTTTAAGATTACATTTTATTTTTTAATAAAGCTTACTTTTTATTTATCGCATATAAAAATTAGAAATATTCTTTGAATTTTGAATTTAATTTGCTTGGAATTATAGCAATTTACCTATTTGTTTTTTATCACAACAAAGTTAATGTAAATAAAAACAAATAATGTCATTTTTTTCTCGGAAACATTTCTTGGAAATTTCTAAATGGAAATCTCCTACTTACATCACTAACTAGCTTTGTCAAGAAACATGGTCGATGAACCAGCCACCTTAAAATGTCCTTCCATTTTGTACTTGTGAGTAGTGAGATATAATATAAGCATGCATATTGCATATTATTATCATGTACATGTTTTGTTATTTGGATTCAAGTTTAGATATTTATAATTATTTTGTTGTACCTACAAAATAAAACATAGTATATATTATATAATATACTATGTTTTGTATGCAAACTTCTAAATAATGATTTTTAAGGTTAATCTTTCAATTGTTTTTGTATTTTGAGAAACTGTGTGTGTACTCATACTATTTGAAAAAATACTTAATACATATGTACCTACTACGTTACGGTTTTCCTACAGCTACACTAGACTTAGTGTCTAGTGTCACTACTTTTCCGGACTTCATAGGTTAGGTTATAAGCTTCATGTACGTTGTGAAGATACCCCGCCCAAGCCGCCAATGCCATAGAGTTGATTAATTCAATAAAGTATAGGAAAAATATTATAAGTTTTACATGGACAATACAATAGCATAATTAGTAATAACACATTATATTTTATCAACTAAGGCTAGCACACTATGTAGTTTGGCAGGACCGAGTTAAAAGCACCCGGTAGACCGGAAAAACAAATCACATTTATTTCTAATCTTAAGTGCCACATTATAGAGTTTTGTCTTGACCGGTTGATTCTTGTCGCTAACCTACCGCAACGTGTCGTGATCGGGAGGGATGTGTAAACAAAACACAATATAATATCATACCACACAATATGACGATGACACACTGTCTGTCTTGGCAATTATGTACTTGCGTTTGAATTCATTTATTTTATTCATTTCGTACCCTATCGATATTAGAATATCAGTTTTTTAGTTTTGTCATTGTACATTGGTAATTTGCTTGCCGTGTTAGGAAAATGGACAAACAAAAAGTAAGTAATCGTTGTTGTTTATAAATTATAAATTTTATACCATTAATAAACCTAATTTTAGTTTTCTGAATTTTGAAACAAATTTTAAGCATACTCGGCCATTACTTAAACATTTTATAAGTAATATGCAAATGCTATAAAATCTTAACCCTGATTATAATTACTAATTAGCCATATTTAATTAATAAATAATCAATATAATACATTTAAATTGGAAATGGACCTACATTTAGAAGGAATTGAACCACTCACTAGTTTAAATTCAAGCGAAGATTCAAGTTCATTAAAATCATTAGATGAATTTGAAAATTGGGGTGGTTTAGGAAAACCTAATATTCCAGTTTTCCCCACAGGCAGTGATACTAAATCCAAGAGAAAAAGAAGAACAACGTATATGGATAAAACTCCTGAAATTGATAGGATGTTGCAAAAAAAAAATACCAGGTCAAACTTAAATACGTTACTTATAAATGGAAATATTTCAACACCATTGCACGTAGCCAAACAAAGATATATTGTTGTGAACACGTGCCCGTTTGATGCATTAGCTGTTATTATAACTATGGCATATACAGACTTTATAACATATAAGACTTTTATAGACTCAAGTGAAAACAAAATGTTGAAGTTTTGCAAAGATCTTGCTTTATATGGACCAACAAAAAAAAACTTACACTGATAGACTCGAATTATTAAAGCCATTATTTAAAAGCTCTGATGACATTACTCATTTAAAAGTGATAGATGCTAGATGTAATGTATCGTTCGTAGCAACGAAATTATTCGTTAACGCTCCATCAGCGATCGAAAATTTACGGTGTACAACAGATGGTTGTATTAATAATAATAAAGAGATTGAAAGCCCAACGATAATATTAAGATGTAAAGACATTAAAAATCTCCAGAAATCATTCGACAATTACACCATGGAACAAATGTATGATTGCTGTTATTGTGATAAGCCATTATCATCAAAAAGAACTTCAAAGGACCACCTACTAATTGAGACTGATATATTATATACTGATATATTCACTGAAAATCAAAGTATTCCACTGTCGACATTACCAATTCAATTAGAAGCTAATAATGTCAAGTATGTATAAAATTACAAATTATAGTATCATAATGGTATCCTAAAACTCAATATCCTTCTAATTAATGACCTCACAAATATTTTATTCTTTATTCTCAATAAATAACTAATGATCACTATTTGCTTAAAATATTTGAATATATATACATAATTTAACAATATTAAACTTTTTTAAATGAAAATACAAAAAAAAAATTGTTGTCATTTGCTTTGACTTATAGAAATATTTAAAAATAATTAATTTTTCGAACTTAAATTTTAGCGTATAATTAGAGTATAGTCACAAATTAAATTTTTCAGATATACCTACGTTGTATGGTGTAATAGGGTATCATACAGAACACTACATAACACATATACGGAGATCAGATGACCGCTGGGAAACACATAATGACCTTGAAAAGAAAATTAAGATATCTACATCAAAAAACTTAAACGCAACTCCAGATTTGGCCGTGTACATACAAATTTAATTAAAAAAACATTTTTATTTGAATATATCTAAGGATAGATTTTTTTCTTTATTCATTTTTTTTTTCAAGTAAAAAGGTATTTTACATGTATTCAATTTAATTTAATTTTTAAAATTTGTAGTATTAAATTTTTTTGTTTTAAATTTCAAAAAATATTTCAATAAACGAACAGACAAACAGTACAAAGTAACAGTTGCTAAAAGGTTGCTAAATATTGACACAAGTCCGAAGTCGGTGGGACTTGTTTCCCGATAAAAGTAGTAAAAAAAGAGGTTGCAAATTTTTTCAAGCAGGTTGCAATTAGTTGCTAAAAGGTTGCTAAATATTTTCACAAGTCCGAAGTCGGTGGGACAAAGTCGGGGGGCTACGTGAAGTTGGCCCCCCAGTTTAATTTTGCCGATTTTGGTCACGAAGTCATAGCTTGCAAATTTTTTCACATTGGTTGCTAAAAGTTGCTAAAAGGTTGCTAAATATTGACACAAGTGCGAAGTTGGTGGGACAAAGTCGGGGGGCTAGCCCCCCGGACTTGTTTCCCGATAGGAGTTATAAAAAAAGAGGTTGCAAATTTTTTCAAGCAGGTTGCAATTAGTTGCTAAAAGGTTGCTAAATATTGGCACAAGTGCAAAGTTGGTGGGACAAAGTCGGGGGGCTAGCCCCCCGGACTTGTTTCCAGATAAAAGTAGTAAAAAAGAGGTTGCAAATTTTTTCAAGCAGGTTGCAATTAGTTGCTAAAAGGTTGCTAAATATTGGCACAAGTCCGAAGTCGGTGGGACTTGTTTCCCGATAAAAGTAGTAAAAAAAGAGGTTGCAAATTTTTTCAAGCAGGTTGCAATTAGTTGCTAAAAGGTTGCTAAATATTGGCACAAGTCCGAAGTCGGTGGGACTTGTTTCCCGATAAAAGTAGTAAAAAAAGAGGTTGCAAATTTTTTCAAGCAGGTTGCAATTAGTTGCTAAAAGGTTGCTAAATATTGGCACTAATTTGGAGTCCCTGTTACAAAGTCGGGGGGCCAACTTCATGCACTTCTTTTTGCTCCCACTTCCAGAAAACTTACCAGAGATGAACAAGGAAAAAAGAATCTTATCAAGTATTCAATTAAAGATTCACAAGACAGTTTCATAGTATTTGGTGAATCCGTAGATGTAATGCAGCAACACTTAGAGCAACTTAAAAGTCGAGGGGACCCTATCCAACCTTTCATTTTAATTGTAGGAACTATTTTTTATCCCAAAGAAATATTAGTATATTTCGACACAATCATGTACAATTTACATTCTATACTAAGGTCTATAGAAGTATGTTACAAAATTGTCCACTTGTTTAACTTGGAATACCCAAGTCAGTCATCTATTGTTTGGTTATTCGTACAAAAATACTTTTTTAGTGTAACATATCCATATGATACTCCTCACCCAAAATTAGTTCAAATATTATCTGATTTAAAAAATTAATAATTTTTGTAATTTTTCTATTTTTTAAAACTTAAGGAAGCTGAATATTTTATTTATTATTTATACTGAAAAGTAGGTAACTAGAGTTAGGTTAGTTCAAATGTTGCAGGTTACTTATGTAATAAATACAATTTAAACACTTAAAAAATATATATTAACTTTTTTTATTTAATTGATAAAACAACCATTTTCACAGGATAATGGCCATTTTAATAAGAATATTTATCATTCAAATTATATTTCAAAATATGATTTTAATAATGTAACTCTTGACAACAATTTTGAGTTGTTAATTCAAAAATTAACATTATTATTTAAACAATAACATTGTTGTTGGTTAGTATTAATTATGATTATGATGATAAGAATATTGTCACTGTTACAAGAGTTGTATTTTCATTTGAAAATAGTAGTTGTTAATTCAACAAGACCAGTTAATAATATAAGACTGATATTCAGAATAATATTATCGTATTTAATTAAACATTTATTGGTTTGACAATAATCTTATGGGTTGAATAGTGACAAGATTATTGTCAAACCAACATAGTTTTGTTTTAATATGATCAGTATTTTTTTTTCAGTGTTAAAGAAAAATTCCGCCCTTAAATTATGTACAGTCCATTTTCTTGATAAAATAATATTTTACGTATTTCCTTATAAAAGTATTCTCACCATTCACCAAGAATAAACCAACCAACTAACTGGTTATCTTATTATATAGGTATATTAAAATACAATTTCATGTTTGGGGCTATGATGCTGTTATAATTTAAAAAAAAAAATTTTCCGAAAAAAAATTACTTTTAAATATTTATCCGACAAAATATACGGGTCCGACTAAATATTTTCCAATATTTTACGCGCCTCCTTTCTGTAGAATGGGTGAAGTTCCGAACTTCAAAATTATTTTCAAAATAAAAGATTTGGTAAGAACAAAGTGGAGGGGGGCTGCGTGAATTTGTCTCTCCTCAATTAATAAAGCTCATTGCGGTGAAATTAAGAAGTTCTACAAACTGGTATGATTAAATTAATTAATGAAAATAATTATAAAATACAATTTATATAAATGTCTAATTATTACAATAATAAAAAAAAATAACACCAAATTAAAATTTTAAAAAGAGGGTCAAGTGGATGTCGCTCTGCTGTACAGTAGGTTACAAGTAGATCACTGTACAATGGTTGGTATTAAATTTGAATTCAATGATATAATATCATTGTATATACGAAAAACGATTCTAAGCAGAGACGGTATGTCAGTCTAGGATATTTTAAATTATATTGATATTGTTATTATACGGTAGCTGCTAAGTTGAATTAATATTATTCATATTATTTAATTATTAACCTAAAATTATCAGTGATGCTAGAAAAATATTATAATATATACTTTTACTCGTTAAAATTGATTTTAATATGTAATTTCGTCCAAATTTGAACTTAAAATGTCTGTAAAAAATAACTGTGTTTATATATTTTTTAGATTTTTTGAATACAGTATGTACTATTTATTAGAATCTTTATTTTAAATTTTCAATCCTTAGTTAAGAAAACTGAACATTTTATAATTGTTTAATTACAATGATTGATAAGTTTCGAGATTTTGATAAATTTTGTCAAAATTCGAACTTTAAATGCTTATAAAAAAAATGTGTGCCTATGTATTTTTAATATTTTTCAATTGCTATAGTAACAATATATCAGGAGCCTTGTATTAAATTTTCATTATTTTTGGACCAACAAATAAAAATGTATTGGTATTTATATAAAAAAAAATTGAAATGACCTAACCTAACCGTAAAAATCTCAAAAACATTCAAAATATATTCAAAATTAGATGGTGTATAGAAAATTCTAATATAGACATTCAGAGAAATTTTCATGCATCTACAGTTATTAGTTTTTGAATTGCAACAAAATAAGAAAATTGCTACATGAGAAATCGAATGAATATCTATTCTAATCTTGTACAAATTTGAACTTAAAATGCTCATAAAAATGTATTTTGACTTGCTTATAAACATTTTTTTATTGATAAAATTAGGTAAACTTATGAGGAATCTTGTATAACATTTTCAAATCTTAGATTCAAAAAGAAAAATTTTTATAAATTTCTAACTCAAAATAAATTGCACATTTTCGTCATTTTTACGTATTTTGTAAAAATTTGAACTTTGATTACCTATAAAAAAAATTGTGACTACAGATTTTTAATATTTTTCATTGCCGTTGAAACTATATATTAGAAGCCTACTATTAAATTTTCAAGATTTTTTACCCAACAAATAAAATTTTATTGACATTTATAGAAAAAAAAACTAAAAAAATTGGAAACTGAAAATGTCCGTTAACAGCTCAAAATAAGTCAGAATATTTTGAAAATGCTATGGTATGTAGAAAATGCTTATATAAACATTCGGTCAAAATTTCATGTCTCTACGGTCATTTCTTTTAGAGTTATACCAAAAACCAAAATCGATTTTGTCGAAAATTGGTTTTCCGTAAAAATTCACGTTTTTTCCTTAATTTTTCATTTGTTTTTCACGGTGCTTTTGAAAACTACAAGGAAATTTTAACTTTTGACCCCCTCGAAGTTCCAACTAGATTCACTTTCCTATTAGAAAAGGTATTATTAAAGAAAAACGAAGCATTTTTACCGTCCTAAAAGGTGATGACAGACACAAAAATAAAAAAAATAATTAAAAAAATAATACACATCATTGTAAAATCAATACATTCATCGCTCCGCGCAGAATCTAATAAAAAAACACACATCATTATTAAATCAATACATTCATCGCTCCGCTCAGAATCTAAAAATAGTAAAAATTACAATTTTTAAAAACCCCGGAGTGAGAGGTTTCAATTTTTTTTTGAAGTCTATTATATGAACCATGTGTAGGGGGAGAAACTTCTGGTGGACTACGCGAAGTTCCCGCACCGAAATATGATTATAGTACCCAAAGTAAAGAATTACAAAATTCTGAAAAGTGTGTTACAAATAGTTACAAAATATTGGCATTGGTCCGGAGTCGATCAGACAATTTCGGGAGGCCAACTTCACGCACGTGTTACTGATAGGTAGGTACCTTGAGTAATTTTAACTGTTATTGGCTTCAGACACAAATATCACAAGACAAATATACTGCAGCAAAGGATACTAAAAATTGTGCCCAAGTTTAATTTCTCATGGCAAAATTATGATTATACCAAAGATGTATTAGCTAGTAAAATATATTTATGTTAAAACGTTGGAAATTATATGTATATAATATATGGTAACCCATCATAACCGCTAATCCAAAAAAGCGACGGCAAAATAGCTAAGTATACAATAGCTGCAGAAAGCCATAATAGCGAATGTTCAAAACAGCCAAAGTATATTATTTTAAAATTATTACTCTTATTATTTATTTGTAGCAATAGAATTACGTTATAAATATATATCTATATATAGATAATGACAATCAGTTGTATAGCTGGGTTATCCAATATTATTGCCCGGTCGGACCAGATATAATAATAAAATATGTGGATTAGATATGAGCACAATATTCGACAGCGACAGTGTATGTTTAGCCACACAGTTTCGCAGTTGCATGCTTCGTATATTATATAGTTTCACATATGTCGTTTAAAAATATAGAATATTTAATTTCACAAAAAAATAAACCACTCGTAAAATACGATGGGTTTTTGTATCGTAGGGATTGTGAAAACGGCGAAGTTTCATACTGGAGATGTGCGAAAATAACTAAAACTGGTATTCTCCATTTTACATAATTTTACTCAATTTCCTACAAATTTGAACGTAAGACATCTATAAAAAAACTGTAAATAAATAAATAATACAATTTTTAGAGAGAAATCTTGTTACACATTTTCAATTCTTAGCTAAAAAAATGTAATATTTTATGAAATTTTATCTAAATGTTTAATTTCAAATCATGTGGAAGATTTTATCTGGAGACAGTACACAGATGGAGTAACCATCTAAGTCCTAAGTTTGTTTATAAATCAAGTAATAAATGCAAATAAAATGCATACAAATTTATATATTTTTATAGTTAAAAACATTGTTTCTAAAAATGAATTTATTAGCTTATTTACAATTAATTCCATAAACTTACTATACCTACTTAATTTCCTTAAAATTATAATTTTTTTTAATTAAAAGCAATTTATACTGTACAAAATGCATTTAATTTGCATTTATTAGTTGATTTATAATTAATTCCATAAACCTATATAAAAGTGTTACCACTATACTTACTATTACATAGTTTTCTTTGAGTTGGTTCGCATATTTAATTTTTATAACTACCTATATAAATTAATAAATAAAAGAAATAATATTAAAATATTATTATTGTTAATCATAATATTTCCACAACTAACTTTGTTTTTATTATTTGTTAATAATATTAACTAATGCAATACCTACTACCTACAACAGCAAAAGTGTATTGAATTTATTAGCTTATCTACTTTAATCAACCCTATAATTATTAAATAAATCCTAATTAATATATATTCATTACAATAATAATAAAGCAGTAATTTAATATATTATATTCATTACATTTTAACTTTGCACCTTGTGTTATAAACTAAGACACAGACTATACAGGACTACAATACAAATTAAATGTTTCCTACATAAGTAGGTAATTTAAATAACCATTAAATAAATAATCAATACATCATTCAAAATATAAAGTTAAATTAGAAACCAAAACATTAAAAAAAAATATTATAATATTCACTAACTTGCTTTGAATGGATTTTCAATTTTGAACTGACAGACAAAAATTCCTCTCAGTGGCTGTAAGAATTGAAAATTCTTCAACTCACTTGCATGATATACTGGATTTGAAATTTAGATGCATTTATTTATGCATTTATTTTTTTAATTCCTATTCTATTCTTTTAGAGGTAATTAAAATTATTATATAATATATATATAAAAATAAATAATTTGATATGAATAAAAGTAATAATACAATACTACAATAGTACCTATAATAATAATACAATCAATCTAATTTATTCAATAGTATATTAAAATATAAATTATTATATTAATTCAATGTACAGCTAAACCTTTTTGGGAATACTTTTAGACCAATGTGAAATGTTTCAATAACACAATTGTATCAATTATCCATGTTTCAAATAAGAGGCTTCTACTATATTATTATTATTATTATTATTACTTTTATTATTATTGTGTATTAAACGCATAAAAAAATTTTTTCCATAGTTTAACAAATATGGTAATATGTAGGTGTGTACAATAAGCTAGCACACATAAATAATTAAATACAGAAATAATTTAGATAGCAATAATTCAGAGTATTCATATAATATAGTTCAGTAGTATTTCAATAAAACTAAAAGTAGAAATAGTGATTATAATATTCATTATATTTTATATTTTTTAAATTATATCATCCATCAAAAGAATAATTTGAATAAATAAATAATTAATATAATTTTTTTAATAGTAATCAATTATATTATAATAATACAACACATATGATTACATACCGATATCAACTATGTTCAACATAAACTATATAATACTTTAAACACTAGATATACCTATAGCTGCCTATAGAATATAATATAATTATTAATTATATTTAAAAAAAATTGTATTTAAATAAAATGTGTTATACTTAGATAATATTCTAGAAGCCTAGCGACATCTATTAACCGTGACACAGTTATTGAACTACCTAGTCAAACTTTTTCTTTGTCAGCAATGAGATCATTTTTTATAACTAGGTACCTAAAAGATTCAAACTAGGTACTAAGACATTATTGGCCCATTGTTGTTCTATGATAAGTTTACAGGCACCAGAAGCATGAGAAACTTATTTGAAATGACGCTGAGGTTGAAGGACTTGTTAAAAAGGTTTTTAAAATTTTAAATATCAAAATAAATGCTGATGTCGAGGTATTTAACTGCAAATTTGAAAAAATTGAATTATTATTGGTTGCATATTAGTTGTAGTACATTATATAGGTATTACATTTAAAAAAATTCTACAAAACGAGATAGTACCTACAACCTATATTATTTAATAGGACTTGAATTCAGCTTCAGCAGGTGCAAAAGCATATTATTATTGCACCTGTTACAATATAATACCATGAAGCTTCAAGCACACTGTCATGCACCCCAAAACAACAAAACTCATAGGGTGTCAAATGTCAATCTTTCATACTTACTAAACTATATTTTTGGTAGGTGCCTTACATTCAAAAGAGACATTAGAAACTTCAAAATAATATTTTGCATATTAGGCAACCTAAGTATAATATACAATAATTAACACAGTTTTGTTCCAAACCATCAAGTCGGTCGTCGGTCGGTTGAACAAATGACTAAATACTTGTTATTCAGCCATGATCGCACTGTTTTTGTTGTTATGGTGTACGAATCATACAATAGTTTTGAAGAGAGGATATTATAATTTTTTTCAGATTTGACAACGCACACGAAACGTGTTCATGCATAGACCGTAGTCGATTGTATGACAGCTCGACCTGCGTTGGTCAACAACGGATTTGGGTTCATCTGACTTCAACGTCACCTCCTGCACCGTTAACGTGGTAAAAATTCTCTAGCGCGGTCTAATAAAGTGCGTAGAACAATTAGTAGTAGATGGTAAGTGGTACTCACCGAGGTGGGTGCACAGCACGACGAGGAATCCATAGACGTTCTTCATCTCGGAGAACTTGAATAACGAAAATGTAGAGTATCAACAAACGCCGGACGGACGAGAAAAATACAATATAAAATAAACGTCTTCCGCTTCTGTGGAATGCAGAAATGCAAAAATTGTTGTTCCGGTACAAAACACGTGTAGGTGGAGTCCGTCTGGCCAACGAGCGTATGTCGTTTATCAAGAAACGCATTCGTCAACTACTCGATGTAGATGGTTAGGCGCAGCACAAGTAGGGGCTCCAAAAAGTAGTAGGTAGTCACAAAAATTCGCAATGTCATAATGGTAGTACTGTATTTGAGATAAGTAATGACTACGGCATGGACGGTAACGACTATGGACCAAGATATACGTAGTAACAACTAACGGCATTTTTCATTTTCTTAATTTCTTTCATCTTGATTTGTGAATCAACTATAATATTATAACAACTGCGGCAGTGCAGCGACGTCTCCAGCCCCTGTTCTCGATCTGTGGGTACATTAATAAATTATAATACGCGATTAACAATAGCTGTAGTTTAGTGGCTTGTACTTTGTGACTGATTTAAAACATCATTAATATAGAGTAACTAAACTATAGCCTAATAGTCTGTACTATAGACTATAGTTAAGTTATCATGATTTATAATATAAATATTACTTATATCCCTCATATATAAAAAGAAATAGTTTTACGCGTATTATGATTGAATGAATAACTAACAGATAATATTTAGCAACTACAAACTGTTAAATTTTGACGTAGGTATATATTGACCGACTTTACAAATTATTAATTCGAATTTAGAGTAACAATAGCTAATTTAAATTTATATGTGATCGTATTTTTTTTTGTCAATGACGCAAATAGGCTGAAACAACAATTTGTAATTTTTTTATTATAATTTATAATGCAAATTTTTATGGCATAAGTATGTCGACTAAAAACGCTTAGTGTGTTTAATGTTTGTTTATTCACACTGTACTAGGTACCTATTACCTACTAGTGTGTGTGAACTATGAGTCTAAGTTGTGGATAAAATTGTGTATGTGACACTCATTATTTAATCATGTATAGTTTAATAATTGTATGCGATGATTGAAATAGCAAATAACTGAAAATTCTACATCATCGCTTACTTATTGAAATATAAAAAAATATAAAAGAATAAATTGTGGTTTGGAATTAAAACGCTGGCCATGAGCAAGACAATGGCATTATTAGGATGAAGGAGCTAAAAGTCTCCTCCAAAATGTTAAATTAGTTCTTTTTTTTTCAGTAATCCATAAATATACTAGATTTCTAGTTACCTACTAATGAATAATATTTGTGTTGACATTTTTATATGTAATAATCTATAAATAATTGACAAAGAGGTTTTTTGTATTTTTCCGTAACTATTAGTTTATATTTAAGGGTACAGAGATCATAGTTTGTTGTATCTGCATGTGTTTTTTGCTGGCTGATCAATTAGTTCAAGTATATTATAATTTTAAGGGCATAGATTTTCTGTTTTACAATTTTTTGGTATAAATAGGTGTTTAATTGTTAATGGAATTTTTAAAATTAATATTGTAAAATTAAGTTTATGAATTATAAGAATTTAATCTTGTGGCCGTGTCACAAATTTTTATTTTACATCTTGGCTTGTATTTGTATTTTGCCATATTTATTTTGCAAAACTACATAACATCTATTATATATTTATATGTTAATGGTAGATAGATGTGAAATGTAAATAGATTTAAAATAAACTTATATAAATTTCAATGTGACTTTATGTGAATTCAAGAATAAAAATAATATGATAGGTATTTACTTAATTTTGTTTTTTCATACCCATCATATTGCTTTCTAAAAGAATATTTTTATTACACTTTTGAAGTATTCAAGTTCAAGCCCTAGACTTGAGATCATTTTAAGACTGTTAAAATGCAAATAATTTTAAATTTACTTTAAATATCCACAGAAAATATAAAATAGTTATTTGTAAGTGAAATTGTTCTTCTACTGAAAAAAATATTACTAACAATGTAAAAGGAATAAAAAATACAAATTATTGCTTAAATTTATAATGTAATTGGGCTTTAGGACATTTCAACATATATAAATATGATATTTGAAAAAAAATAAATTCTTAATTAATATAATTAAATGTATATATAGTCTTTTTCAAGTATTACAAGAGCTGTAGACAGATGTATTTTTAAAATTACAATGTACTTAGTATAATGCAATATATTTGTTATTGGGTATAAATTAAAATACCCAATATTAATTATCATCATATTTTTTGATAATTATGGATAATATATTTTTCTGTTAGTTGTTATAGTGAATATATTAACTCAATTACCCATATAAATTTAATTTTTATATTGATGTATATATTTTTTTTTCATTAAGAAGCCAAGCGAAGTTTAATTTCTAATTTTAGTGAATTTTAAAACAAAGCCACAATTAAAACTCCAATGAACAAGATATCATTAAATATCAAAAAATAAATTATCTAGCATCCAACTGCAGTTTGATAGGGATTGTACCTACTATACTTAGTATGGTACTTTAATAAGTTTTATTTAACATTTTATCAAACTATTTGCCAAAAAATATGTTTTCATTTTATTTAGTTTGTAAACTATTCATCTATTCTTACTTATTACCCTAATAACTAATATAGTTAAATGTTAATATACTTTATATTCAATAAATCATTAGGTACTGATTTCTTATGCCAATTTATTCATTTGGTCAAACTTTTTTTAAGTTTTTGATTTCAATTTCCCAATTAAATATGTCCAGCCTGACATAAAATTGTAAGCATTAAAATATTCATTATAATCATTTTAAACTACATATAATTTTATATTATTGAGACCTTTGTTAATTTTAACAAATTATCAGTATAAAAGATTATTATTGATTTAATTGATTTATGTACTATAAACAAGATATTATTCAGTTATTACTATTTATTAGGTATTTACATAAAAAAATTATAAACTAAAAAACCAAGTATATACCTCAAGTCTCACAATTTTTTTTTTTTTTAAATATTTATATTATTGATCCGTGAGTTGCAAACTCACTATCTACCGCAACCATAACATAACTTAAAAACTTTTTTGCAAATAAATGCAGATATTAAACTAGTCTATAATTAATAAATAAAAGTCAAAAATAAATACTAAATTTATGCCACATTTAAATTGCATTGTCACAGTTCATTATATAGGTAGATACTGTAACAGCTCCTCGTCCGCCGATATGATAATATTTTTCTAATCATTAACAAATAAGCCTTACTGCCTTAGTCTTATCGACATAGCGTAATCAACATAAAACTATTCCTAGCACCACCTACTTTTTTAGTGTCGAAATTGTTTAAAATATGTTTTCTTTTACCTGTTACTCCTACACCAAATATTTCACAATTGTATGCACTGGTTGGTTACTTTATTTTTATAAATTTGCTATCCACTTTTAGTTATAAAGTTCCCGCACGGATGCACATTGTATATACCTACTATAGTTAACAGTTACCGTGATATTCTACATTTTTTTATTACTGCACAATTTTATTCTTGAATACGAGCACAAATTGAACACTGTTAACTAGCACTACACATTTACGAATTGTACCGATATGAATTAATGTGTGTAATGTGTATATAATATATAATATAATATTAACTATGGGTTTTTGTGTGTTTTAAACATAAACATATTAGCACGCACAGAGTAGGTATCAGAAAAAAATTCATGGTATTGTTAAAATAGGGAAAAGAAACCCACTGATAAATAATTTTATACAATTGCAATATAAATAAAACGAAAACATACGAAAGAAACATGCATTACGTTAAATCAGTAGTATGTGACTATATTATAATACGTGTCTGTCTTTTTTTTTTTTATATACGATGGATCACTATTACAGTGTTAATAAAAAATAAGAATGCGTAACATCAGCACTAAGTACGAATGTACAATAACTTCTGATTATTATTATAATTATTATTATAATCTACAGGGTGACAACATTACTTACCGACTATAATATACAGAATAGTGACTACTGACTAGTAACGTAAATTACAATTTATTATTTCAACCACTTATAATATATAGGTGTCTACAAACGACTACTACAGTGTAGTGTCTACCTACCAATATTATTATTTATTGTATTAATGCCTGCATTTAAGAGAATGACGGTAAAATATTTATTGTCTCTTTCAGATCTACAAACAACAAAAACAAAACATATTTATGTAAGATAAAAATATTCATTTAACTTAATATTCGATTTTGAATTTTAATAATACAATTTTTTTGTAAATTGTAATCGATATTAAATAGCTACAACACAATATTTCGACAAATTGATATGTTGAACCCTCAAAAATATTATTTACTATAATATATTTTGTGAACCTAATAGGTAATTTTACTCGAAAATGATGAAAAAACGATTTTTCGTGAATGCGTTTTGTCTGTGTTACGCCTTACGCGGAAGGAAGAGAGAGAAAACAATATATAGTGCGCTGATATCCTTTTAAGATAAGGAAACCAAGGGCACACGTAAGGCTCAGACTTTGAGTTCAGTTGGTGCAAAACCAATTGTGGTTGTACCTTCCCAGTCATAGTTATTAATTTCAATGGGTAGATACATCATACAAACGTATAAGGAACAACATTCACTTAAATTACAAAGCGGTATTAAATATTTGTTTTAACTTTTAAGTGTATGAGTTATGAGATAAAAATCAAACTGCTAAAAAAAAAAATTGTGAAAACCATTATTTAAGATAACCTTCCGAAGTTAACGATTTTCCATATTATGTGAACCACGGTGTAGTTAACGCTGCAGAAGTTTGATTTTTTAACTAACTTATTTTAATGAGTTTATAATTATGGTTTATGTGTATTTAGTGTTATTAGTGAGTTAAAATTGGTTCGATCTCAACATAGTAACTGTATATAATATAATATAGATATACTATATAAATAATAATTAGTAAGAAAGTATGACAAGCAGACGGTAATCGCTCCCTACGACTACTATGATATAGTAGTAAGCTCTAGTCATTACTTATTTTTTTTTTTTTATTACATAAAATATTTTATTTAAAATCTGAATTTATAGTAATACAATGAGCAAATAAAATAAAATTTGACCATTGGGGCGGCAATGACGGACACAAAATGTTTTTTAAAAAAAAAACACTATTGTAAAAATAATACATAATATATTGCTCCAACCAAAATCTTAAATGCATTTTATACATACAAAAAAAGCAATTACAAAATATAATGGGTCTTCACAAATAACACTAATGTGTTTATTTACTTCGACAAACTTAACTTCGAACTGGCTTTTTTTTTAACTTTTGGCATTTTGAAATAACAACAAATTCGACGAATGAAGAACCACACGGTAAAACGATGAATCATTTATCAGTTGAAATAAATAATAATAATATTATATTTTAACATATTATAAATTATAATTTATAAGTATAGTACCTAGAGAGCTATATAAGTACTTTGATAAACGCTTAATTAACAAGCGATGATAAATACTTTATCCACAGCCACTATCAGCGATAAACCGATAATAATAAAGCATTGTACGGACTTCAATGACGAAGAAAAAATTAACGAAAAACGATAAAATCTAATATCATTAATCATAATTAATGATTACAAATAAACAATAAACTAAATATAAATTATACATTATGTAACATAAAAATTGCAAATAACGTTATTCGAAATAACATTTGAGTTTCTTTTTACCTAACATTACTAATGTTTTTAAGTCTTGTAGTCTATACCTATAAGTAGGTATATAACTATGAACAATTCAAAGTTGGCAAACCTATGTTAACAGTACTATTTATTTTATAAATAAGTACTTTATCCCTGTTTGATTTATAAAAATTGAATTTAATAAAATATTAGGTACCTAGCTTATTTCTGTAATTCAAATTTCAATAAGATATAGAACTGCGATCGTGTGGTTTGGTGTAGGTACCTAAATACTATAACTAAATACTTGTATAACACTATTATGCCATTTCAAGTTGTATTGTTAAAAATATTTTTTTGAATAAAATCTATTATTTTATAATATTCAAGCAATATTTGACTCCTAAACTAACGATAACTTGCCAGTTATTATAGCGCTACTTATTAAAAACCCTAAGATAATTGCAGAAAATAACCTAGCCTGACAAAAAGTTTTACTAATTTTATAGTTATTACTTTACAGTGTGGTTAATTACCTGTCTATACTAAAAAAACAACGTACCTAATTTATTTTAAAAAAAAAATTAAACGGAAAACAAGAAATTAAAATGTTTTAAAAATATAATAATGATACACGGAAGAAATCAAATATCGTTTGAAACTACAATAACGATAAACATTAAAATTATAACGTTTAAATATCCAAAAACGTAAAAACGTTATTTTTTTAAAGCTTAAAAGATACAATTATTTAAGAACATTTTTGTTTTTTATAATCTACTTATACGATAATGTAAAAAAAATTTAAATAGTTTTTAATGTAATGATTCATTCATTATAAAATAAAACAACAATCCGTGTTTGTTTGTAATTTGTATTTGTGTTCAATAGATTCGTACAATCTTTCCATGATATTTGTGTTGCCCAATTTGAAAAACGTACGAAAATGGGTGGTGTAGAAAATAGAAATTTAAGTGCAATTAGACGAATAATCAAATACACCGTACAATAATTGTATGCAAAATGCTAAAATAATAAAACATCCACAATCAATATAAAACATTATATTGAGTGCCTTACCTGACTCGCAGTTGTCTCTGGGTTATGCTATAGCTGTTTTTGGTGATACAGAGTATTATAGGTACCTACTTCAAAATACACAAATCGAAATAATGAACACACGCTGATTATTGCTCGTCATAAGGAGTCCAGTTGTCGCTCGTAGGATTCGGTATTGGGAAGTTGTTACTGAGATGGCTTCTATATTTCTCTTCGGCGGCAAATACCTTTTTTCGACCATTCCTTTTCTCTAGAAGCATATAAAGAAGCCGCACGCCCTACGCCCTACTGTGGCAAGTACGTGCTGTTTGGCGATTTCTTAATCTGTGGTCGTATTATACATATCGTATTTTTTTTTCGGAGACAGTGGTTTTATTGTGGATGTCCGATTTCTACTAACGACAGTCTGGCCTTTATTTATTATTCTATTACATTTTAGTTTATTTGTTATAATGATGTGTAAGCATATCAATACAAAAGAGACCGAGCCACTTTGTTTCCAATTATTAAAATTTCAAAGATAAACTGAACCTGGGACACCATTAAATCAAGCGTAGATAGCATACGACAACGTATACAAATTCGTAAAATTCGTTTTCATTAATGTGTAGATAACATAGGACATTGCTACCGAAATTAAAATATGATAAAATATAAAATATAATGTAAATTAAGTTTATAATAAAGTCATTTTTTATTTTACGATTCTTTTCCTACGTGCAGTTTTACACAATATAATATGTACCAATACAGCCATAATTTATGGCCCATAAAGTCGGATCGTAATATTTTGGCCACTCAATAGATTCCAATATTTTAAAAATTTTAAATTGAAATAACTTAACATAAAAGTTTTTATAAGATATATTTATACATAACAGATTTTTCATACATTCTTAAACTCGAAAAAAATAAATAATATCAATAAAAATGTCTAATTATGTTTTTTTTACATGTTCAGTTCCGCGATTATAGGTATCTACTTATAGGCTATATTGTCGGCTCTCGGTATAATAAAATACGTCTGTTCGATTGCATGCCTATACGGCGACCAACGCTTAACAATAAACTTTATAAATTATAAATAATTAATTATATATTTTTATTAAATAATATTTAAATAGTTAACCAAAATAAAATATCGTAAATAAAATCATAATTCATATCTAACTAAAAATAAATCCGAGTGAGTGGTAAAGATTTTATTTGTTCAATCACTCTGTAGGTTATTACTACACTTTATACTCTATATGCATCAGAAAATATTTTATAACAAACAGTTATACTTTTATGTTACTAATGTTGTTACATTTATTATATCAAGTACCTACATTTAGTAGCATATCAAATAACATTTTAACAATAATAATATATTATTAATTATTATTATGATATAGAAATCGTAAATTCGTAAACGTCAATTCGGCCCGAGGAAAAATATTAAAAAAATACCAATGTCTACTAAAATAAAAGAAAAAACAACTATTAAATCTTATATAGGGTGGACGATTTTTTCGGTATTTGACAAAAGGTCTACTTAAAAAAAATGAATAACCGTAGGTTCTTGAAAGTTTCACCAAAAATTAAATTCATAATTTTCTATAGATGAAACAATTAAAAAATATCTTGTCCTTTTTTGAACAACATTTGATATTTTTTATATTCTGAGCGGAGCGAATAACTTCTATTGTACTATTGTATTAACAATGATGTTTTTTTCAAGCTGGATATTAAATAACAAATTTAACAAAGTTTGGATCGTATAAGAGTTGGAATTTTTTACGGGCAACCAAGTGTCAGCTAGTATAATATTAAGTGTAATAATATAATAAAATGCATATTATATAGATTCATTAATAATCGACGATTAGTTTTAATATAATATTATAAATTGTTTCGGAATTTATTATAAAACTATAAAAATTGTCTACCATAAACAATAATAAAGTTTACCGGAAAATAACATTCATTTTTTATGAGAGAATTAAAAATGTTTACGATATTGGATATTCACCGGTAAATTAACGATTTTCCCTCTATAGATTTTTGATACTTTGTTGTATTTCAAAAATAAAAAACCGTGTTCACAAAATTTTTACCAATTATGTGACCATTTGGCATTTACCATACATGATAAAAAATTACAAACTATATTTTGACTCTTCCAGAACTATTTACGAGTATAGCCATAATAATTTTTTCAATTTTTTTAATTGATTTTCCATTTAGAAATGCATAATAGTTTTATTTTTAAAGCTAACATTAGATATTTTATTAGAAGATTCCCATTAAGTTTTTCTACTTCTATCATAAAAAAAAAGTTCACCGGAAAGTTACCAATACTTTAAGCCGTGAGATATTTTTGATTTTCATTAATTTTTTTTTTAATTATTAAATTTTATTATTTATACAAGTATGCTAGGCTGACTCAACGTCTCCACTCAGAATCGTTTTCCTATGAATGATTTATCATTTAATTCAAATAAAAGCATCCATTCAACGACATGGTCGACAACTTATGTAGGTACAGTAGAGCGGTACTCGCAATTGTCCACCTTTTGGATACGGAGCGTAGCAGTGAATGTATATTGATTTTAATGTATGATGATTAGTAATGATGTTTTTTTTGTGTCTGTCATCACCGTTTGGCGCAGTTAAACGTTTTCGATTTTCCCGATACAATAAAATTAAATTCTCAATAGTTTTCAAAAGCGTAGGGGAAAACGGAAATTTTGGACAAAATCGATTTTGGTTTTTTATGTAACACTAAAACAAATTACCATGGATTCATGAATGTAAACACTGAATATTAGCATTTTCAAAATATTTTGAGTGTTTTAGTTTTTTTCTATAAATATCAATCAAATTTTATTCGTTTGGTTAAAAAGCTTGAAGGTTTAACACAAGGCTCCTAATATATTATTACAATGACAGTTGAAAAATATTAAAAATACAGGCACACATTTTTTTTTTGTATGAAATAATGTTCGGATTTTGACAAAAGGCGTAAAAATCACGAAAATGTGCAAATTATTTTGAGTTAGAAATCCATAAACATTTTTCTTATTAAATATAAAATTTGATAAGGTAATTCAAGATTCCTTATAAGTTTGTCCACCTTTGTCAAAAAAATATACGCAAGAAAGACCAATTAAATTTTTATGAGCGTTTGAAGTTCAAATTTTTACAACAATGGATATTCAGTCGATTTCTTGTAGGCAGCGAATATTATTATTTTGTTGCAATTCAAATACATCGTATACACTTGAAATTTTTATCATAATATGTTTATCTTATCGATTCCTATATTGATAACATTTTTAAAATATTTTGACTTTTCTAGATCGATTTACAAACATTTTCAATTTCCAATTTTTTTTAGTTTTTTTCTTTAAATGTTAATTTGTTGGGTCAAAAAGCGTGAAAAACTAATATAAGGCTTCATATAAATATTGTTACAATAGTAGTTGAAACATATTAAAAAAAAATACATAGGTATGCAATTTTTTTTTTAAAGGATTTAAAGCTCGATTTTTGACGACACGGAAAAAAAACTAAAATATTATAGTTAAACAAAATATAGTAAATATAACGAAATAGCTAAAAACTTAATAGGTAAAATAATTTACTTGTTATAACTATATAAATATAGTTGTTTGTTATGTTAATGTTTACTATATTTTATAGTTATAAAGCAGTTTTTAATGTTTGAATTAACTAAAAAATATAGGTACCTAGTTAAAATAGTTTACTAATATTCATAGGTAAAATAACTATAAAATAAAGTATAAAATCCTAATATTAATAGTTATAAGGACTATAAAATTAAGTATAATATATTATGCTATGTATAAAATAACATTGTTCGGGAAAAATACGATTTTCCACATAAGTAAATAGTTCATTTAAAGCCGTTTACAGTAACTGTTTAGTCGTTAAATGTCTGTACTCGACATTCGCGTTGTCCGGAGAAAATGGTACAGTTTTGATAAGTTTAAACGAACTAAGGTAATAGGTTAAGGTAATTATTACCTATAATACTCATTAATCGTTACATATCTCTGACGTTCTTCTTTGAAAACATTAACGATTTACCTAATGTTCGTCTGGATTTTACACGAGTGTAAAATCGAAAACATTTAATACCTAGGTATTCGACGCTAGAGTATACGCGGTATGAAGATAAAAAGTACAACCAATACAGTGGCGTAGTTGTCGCATAGGCAACAGAGGCTTTTGCCTCGGGGCGCAAAATTCTTTGAGGGCGCACTGATATGTGATGGAGGCGCTTGTGGTTGTCAATTATTTAGTGACAAATTATAGTTGTGTTATGAGCATAAATATCAATCACAGTTGAACAGTTCTAGACTTCTAGTGTATAATATTTATAATATTATAAATTGTAATGTATAGAAATATAGAATCTATAGTATATTAAATATATAATATAAATTTTATTCGTTCCATTATATAGTGATACGTAATATTAGCGTTATAAGCGTATTGTAATGTTCTAAAATCTAAACGTAACAAATATAAAATGCTAGATTTATATTTAAGTATTTTCCACAATGCCACATGCCCACATTGTAATGATTGCATATATACGTCATTATACATATGTTTAATCGCCTAAATGCACTCCACCGTATATATTTCTCGTCCATATTTTTATGTTACAGTAATCCCTATAAGTTGTTTACGTGGTTTTAATTTTCTCGTTCCGCCACATAAATGCAAGCCGAATCAGTCGAATGTTTCTGTGCGTGTGAAGAAGTGTTCAAGAAATATTTGTCCATACTCCATATTGTTTTAAATTTGTCAACACAATTTTTGACTATATTTTGTTCATTTGAAAAAAAGGTATGTACTTTTAAACCACTTTTTATAGTAGGGTATTTTGAATTTTGAATTTTTATTATCATTAATATAATCACGATTTTTAATATATTTCAACTGCTAATGTAAAAATATGTCAGAAGTCTTGTATTGAATTTTTACGCTTTTGTACCTACCCAACGAATAAAACTTTATTGATATTTATAGAAAAAAAACTAAAAATATTAGAAACTGAAAATGTCCTTAACCAACTCAAAACTGAACTGTTTGCTCAGAATCTAAAATTGGATTTTATACTTCGAATATTATTCATAAAAACAATATTGTACCTAGTGAATAGTGATTTTACTTATTATATGTATTATTATTTTTATTATTAGATCTATATTAGCATATTATATATTTGGCGTTTGCGTTATCGTCGTACATCGGGTCTACCATGACGACGACCAATTATTATAATATTTGTTGTATTATTTATAGATTGTGATGTTTCGTTATCGACGTAGGTATATAATATTGATCACGATTAATTTTTGATCTATGATATTCTTTTCTTTTTTAGCCACCCGTCAAGTTTGGCGCGTAGGTACTGTACATTACAATTATACAGATTATTATGCTTAAGAGGATGTCAGCGCAATATTTGTTTTCTCTCTCAGTCACGCACATCATAAATAAAACTTTTTCACCAAAAATTGTATAGCATTTTGTAATAGCAGAGCGGTACCCACTAGGCCCGCTTTTTTTATATGATTTTTGAATAATCTTAGAGTATAATCAACTATTACAAAAACTATAGAAGATAATATTTTTGAAAGTATTTGAGAGATAGGTCAATCGGTTTTATATTTTATGTTTAATTGATTTTGTATTCGACTGACGACTCAAAATAAAATAAAAATGTTGTCATATCAATATTTTTAGTAACAAAAAAATATCTTTTTTTAGATTTGATGATGGATAAAAAAAAAACCTAGTTGTAGTGAAAATCGTAAACGAGCTAATGAAATACAACACAAAATATCGAAATTACCAAAAATAAATGATCATACTTCTTTTGGATTAGAAAATTTTATTTTAAATCTTTTAGAAGAAAAAAATATAAATTTATCTAAGTGCAGGGGTCAAGGTTACGATGGTGCTAACGTAATGAGTGGTGTATATAACGGATTACAGGCCAGAATTATAAAAAAAGAACCTACTGCACTTTTTGTACATTGCGCCTCCCACAATTTAAATTTAGTTTTAAACGATACAGTAAGGCACATTCCTGAAGCATCAAGATTTTTCGATATTGTTGGCCACGTTTATACTTTTTTTGGAGCCAGTATAAATAGATGGAAATTAATCGTGAGTGCCATAACATTAAAAAAATTATGTCCAACCAGGTGGTCATCAAGAAATGACTCGTTGAAAGCATTACAATCAAACTATTTCAATATTTTACAATCGCTTACTGAAATTATATTAAAAAGTAAAAATTTAGAGGAACGTACTGAGGCACAAGGATTAAAAATGAAATTAGAAAATTTTGAATTTATCGTACTCATTGTAATTTTTTCAAATATATTGCAAAGCATAAATCATGTTACGAAATTATTACAATCCGATACATGTGATATGATGGAAGCGGAGTACTTTATTGAAAATGCTACAAGCGAAATAAAACAGTTGCGTACAAATTATATCGGTGTTCACAATGAAGCTCAGACGTTGGCTGAAAAATGGGGTGTAAAAGTACAGTTTAGCAGCAATAAGAGACAGAAAATTGTTAAAAGACACTTTGATGAATTGTCCGAAGACACTAGGTTTCAAAATTCAGAAGAAAAATTTCGCATATGTGTTTTTAATGCAATTTTAGATACCACGATAACTCAGCTGGAAAAAAGATTAAGTAGTTTCCAAAGTGTTGTTAGAAAATTCAGAGTTATTGAAATTTTTAAGCGTTTCTACAGATAATGCCATACGTGAAGAATCTAAAATATTGATGAACCAATATCCAAACGATTTAAGTCAAGAGTTTACGTTTCAGATTACAAGTTTCCGCTCAACGTTACGAAATAAAATATATTTATGTAAGGATATAAAACAACTTGCAACATTATTAATATGTGACTACAGTTCACTTATAACAACTTTTCCCGACGTTTACTCTGCATTTATAATATTTTTAACATTGCCGGTTACAACAGCAACATCGGAAAGGTCGTTTTCAAAGTTAAAAATTATTAAAAACTACTTAAGAAGTGCTCTTAGCCAAGAACGTCTCACGGGTCTTGCTTTACTGAGTATTGAAGCTGAAAGAGCACGAAAATTAAACTTTGATACGCTAATTGACATTTTTGCTGAAGAAAAGGCCAGAAAAAAAAAATTTGATTAGTTTGTTTTTTATTGTGATGTACCTAACCTTTTTTTTTTACTGTTTGATTATTATTAAATAATATTTTGTAAATTTAATATTTATTCTATAGAAGAAAAGAAAACAATTGTAATTTTATATAATTACCAGAGAAAAGTATTTTATACAAATGTGTAATATATCAATATATGTAGAAAAAGTACAAAGAATATTGATTTTGGGTAATCGGTAATCGTGAAGTTATTTTTATTTGAATCAAAATGTTCAATGTGATATAAGTGTAATTGAGTTAATCTTAAATAAAAAAAAAAACAAACATAAATTTGGTCGCAGTTATGTTTTAATGACTAAAGTCGAAGAGTCTAATTTATATTAGGTAGGGTGAAAAATATATATTGCCTTAGGGCGCTCACGAGGGTAGCTACGCCACTGAACCAATAAGTCATTATAATGCGTCTGTTATACGTGTATTATATATTATATATTTCAGCATATAATATGTGACAAGTAATTTGTTTTGCCAATGTATTATTTCATATATTTAGATATGGATGAATTCATGGTTGAATGACGTGGGGCTGAAACATTTAGTCAACAAGTTTGAACTGTTTGAAGGTAAAGTATTTTGACTTTAAAATTAAAACTCAAATAGGGATAACCAATATTGTTTTTCTTTTTTTTATTTTATTGTCGTATGAGTAAATTATTTAATACTTTAATATAGAGTATTAATATTATTTTCTATTATTAAGTAGTTATAAGAATAAAACCAATTTTAATTTGATGAGCATGAAATATTTTACTACACTTTTCAAACAAGTTTTACTAACTTACTATTGAGGACGTGTATGTGTTTCTCTGTCTTACACATACGGAACAGTAAATCTAAGTATTGGACTCTTTCTACAGTTTATTCATAGTTGTCATACCAAATTTACATTTTCGAATTAGTAGACGCAAGTATAAACTGTATTCGCGTGAAAAGTTTATTTTTATATGTTTTTTTAAAACAATTTATATGTATTTTAAATTTTAAATAATTCAAGTAGGTACTTAAGGCCCCTGCAAACGTGTCATTTTTAAGGAGTTGTGTTTAGGCAATTAATTCGTTCCTGCGATAACCGATCGTCTTTGTGTGTGTAGTAAATGATTATTAGTGAGTGTATACTCCCTTACCATCACCTGCGCCCGCATCAATTGACAATTCATTGTTATTTCTTATCTGGTTATGGTCGGTCGCGGACTCGCGAGTCGGACAGCAAGTAAATATTATGAAAATAATTATATAATAATGTACAATAAAATAGTATGATGTGTTTATGTATATTATATTATATTATATTGTACATAAAATAGTACTTTACACAATTTATATTACCTACATTTAGTAATAATGGTTCCTAACTAGTATATATAATTAATAATACTAATAAAAAAAAGAAAACAGACGGATAAGGTGGGTAGTTAAATTATTTATTTTTATTTGAAAATAATACTACATAAAACAAAACATGTTACTTGTCAGGAGAAAATTTTGGATCAATTATTTCTGGCAATAAATTATCTAAGTAGAACTCTGATAATGCTGTTTCCATTTTGTTATCCTAGAATTTATCATCGCGAACAGAGTAGTTCCGTAAAATATGATTAGTGCATTCGATTTTATTGACAATTATAAAAAAAAAAACTAAAAAAATTGAAAACTAAAAATGTCTGTAAACAGCTAATTATGAACTTAAAACACTCATAAAAATTTATTTTTAATTGCTTTTAGATATTTTATTTTTGATAAAAGTAGAAAAACTTACGTTAAATCTTGTGTTAAAATTTAAAACCTTAGATTTAAAAAAAAAAATTTTTATGAATTTTTAACTCTAAATAATTTGCAAATTTTCGTCATTTTTACGTATTTTGTCAAAATTTCAACTTTAAATGCTTAGAAAAAAAAATTGTGACTACAGATTTTTAATATTTTTCATCTACCTTTGAAATAATATATTAGGAGTATTCTATTAAATTTTCAAGAATTTTTAACGAATAAATAAAATGTTATTGATTTTTTAAAAAAAAAAAACCAAAAAGATTGGAAATTTAAAATGTCTGTAAACAGCTCAAAATAAGTCAAAATATTTTGAAAACGGTATGGTATATAGAAACTGCTTATATAAACATTCAGTAAAAATTTCATGTATTTACCGTAATTTTTTTTAGACTTACACCAAAAACCAAAATCGATTTTATCGAAAATCAATGTTGCGTAAAAATTCCCGTTTTTTCCTTAATTTTCCATTTGTTTTTCACGGTACTTTTGAAAACTACTGGAAAATGTTTACTTTTGACCCCCCAAAGTACCAACTAGATTCACTTTCCTATCAGAAAAGGTACTATTGAAGAAAATCTAAGCACTTTTACTGTCCCAAAACGTGATGACAGACACAAAAAAAATAAAAAATAAAAAAAAAACACACATCATTGTAAAACCAATACATTCATCGCTCCGCTCAGAATCTAAAAAACACACATCATTGTAAAACCAATACATTCATCGCTCCGCTCAGAATCTAAAAAAAACACACATCATTGTAAAACCAATACATTCATCGCTCCGCTCAGAATCTAAAAATAAAAAAATATAAAACACACATCATTGTAAAATCAATACATTCATCGTTCCACTCAGAATCTAAAATGTATTTGATAAATAAAAAATGTAAAAAAAAAACATGTAGGAACCGACATATGTATTTTTTTACCTGCTAGGTATCGTGTAGGAAATTACATTCGCCCTAATTAATAATTTACTAACCACGCCAGATAATGCATTATAATTAGACCTATATGATCTTTTTGACCATGCTCCATCAACTACAACACTAATTATAGAGATTCCATCTTTTGATATATCTCGTTCTCATACGCTATCTTGGCTTCTTCTTTTGCAGCTTCATGAGTTGCATCCCTTGCAATATAATTTATTTTTTGTCCTACTTCTTCATGCAGTTTTTGATAAGTTGGGTTGGACATACAAGGCATATTTAAACAAGCGGAAAATTGTTCAATATTGGAATAACCTTGACCATTATAAACCGTTGACGTTACAATAGCTAAATTAATAGGAATAATTTTATCCGTAAATCATTTAGGTAAATTTACGGTAAATGGTTCAGTTCGTATGACTTCTTCCTTACGACAAATCTCACAAATAAAACGAAACTCGCTTAAAAATCCGTGTTGGATTTCTTTTACTAAACGTAAATTTAAAAACGAACAATCAAAAGGATGGTGACTAATTTTTGCAATTGTATTAAAAATATGTTGTATGTCTACTATTCTCCGGCCACTGACAACATGTTTTCTAAGTAAATATAACAAATGTTTCAAAATATAATAATATAGTATTATAGATTTTCTTTTCTCAACGCTAATATATTGCCTTTATTTTATTTTTTTTTACTTAAATATGGCCTGAATTTTTTACCGAGATAATTTTTTTGATTCATTTTTAATATTAAATACACTATTAAAAACAAATGCAAATTACAACACTTCCGTATGCTCAGGACAACGATCGTAGGTATAATAAGACAAAATATTGTTCATAGATAAAATGTTTACGCTCATTATGACAATTGTAATTTGTAATCCATAATCTGGTACCTATTTAGTATTTTTGTCAATAATACGTATTTACTATTTATCGTCATTCGTAGAATTAGCAATAACGAAAACACTAATTATGGCAGTGGTCGCCGCCCGCCGGGCGGCTAAATTTACGTACGCCGCACGCACGCACATGCACAAGTCATTGAAGTTATTAGATCAAAATATTCAAAATCAATTTATGAACGTGAAATAGCCGTCGCACTGACAAAAATTAAGGTACTTCTAGTGGTTCGATTTAAAAAATTTAAAGACATTTGTGTTGGTAAACAAGTTTACTTTGCATCGGTCGGAGCACTTTTTCAATTTTAGCAAAATTCTTGACGAGAATAAATATTTTACATTTTATAAATTTATAAATTTTTGGTATTGAATATATTAAAAAATATCTAAAATATAAAAAATGTGCTCCGACCGATGCAAAGTAGACTTGTTTACCAACACAAATATCTTTAATTTTTTTAAATCGAACCACTAGAAGTACCTTAATTTTTGTCAGTCGCTAACGTCGTTTTGATGAAAAATTAATAGGGTTTGCAGGGTTTGCATTTTAAATTAAAAATATGGAAAAAAACGCAGATCAAAAATTGAAATTTCATTTTACTTTAAATAGTGGTAAAAAAAATACGTTTACAAAAGAACAAATATTGTACATTATTCAAATGCATTTTTTAGCTTCTATAATTATAATTTTGAAAATCGGGCCTTGATCCAACTTGCAAAATGTTCTTTTCTTTCAAATAAAAAAAAAATTATTAAAATCCAACTATTTTACAGGGCGTGAAAGTTTGTCCTGCAAGACATGTACTAAAAAACGCACCGGCTCCGACGCGCGACTAACCTAACGAAAACGAAGTAAAAAAAAATTAAGATAAATTGATAAGAAACCTTTATTTTACAAGTAATATCCAATGTCTTTGGCAATTTAAAACAAATTACTTACCTATAAAAAATGTATGTGATATATAATTTCCAGTGGCCGTACAATTTTAAAAGTTATTCTGCTTGGAAAAATGTCTACATCATTAAATAGTTATACCAAATATACGTTTAAATTAACGAATACGTTTACAAACTAAAACTATTGACTTCAAATAATTATTGTTCAGTACTTACTTGTAGAAAGGTGGACATCAATTATAAACATAACCATTAACCATAATAAGTTTATAATATTTGGACGTTTGGTATACAAATTACTACTATAGCATTTTTGAAAAAAAGAAGAATTTGCTTTATTATAAAATATTTAATGATGTATTTTAAATATAAGAACTCTATTATAAAATAAATTTTAAATATAAAAATATAATTGAACAATGAACATATATACTTATATAATATCAATTCGTAATAATACAAGTACATAATATACGCATTTTAAAAATGGAATCGAACACTTACATAAATTATAAACATAAAATAAAATAGTGTTACTATATTTATATGATTAATATCAGTAACATAAAAACTGATAATATAGCATTAACAAGTACTAAAATATTCAAATGCTTTTATACTTAAAACAATTTACATTTTTTTTTAGCTCAATTATCATTAACGTTTTTAAATGAGGTACATAGTATATTAATTACAAACATAAGCTATTTCTAAAAAAATATTTTCTATGATGTATGTACATCACACTCATAATTATACACATACACTTCTTAGTAATTGATTCAGTTAGGTCAATATACAAAAACAGAATCTATTATTATTTCAGGAGTAAAAGGAGTTACATTGGGGCCATTGAGACATAATTATTGACAGGAGTTGAATTATGAAAATATATTTATTTATTTTATACAACCATATTGCTAAAAAAAATGATTCGAATTCGCAACAACTCATAAAAATGTTGGGATAGTCAAGGTAAGGGACCACACACGAATCTGTTATTAAGGAAGTACTGCACCCAGCGCGTACGTGACACAATATATTAATGACTATTAATAGAGTCACGCCACGAGGAAAAGATAATTCCTAAAGTAGTAAAAGAGCCGTGGTGAATACTTAAGTGGGACCTTGACACCTTGCAAAAGACAATGGAATATGACTGTCCGCCTAATATATAAGGACGCTCCGAGAAGGAGTCGACACACCATTTCTGCGTGACGACTAGTTGACAGTATTCATGCTAGAGATATTTGTCTTAAGTTGTAACATTACTCTGAGTGTTTAAAAAGTGTTAAATACTAACCTAAATAAATAAAAGTCATAATAATAGTTAATTTGACTACGTGTTAATTCATTTGATTCGACCCTTGTCAACCAAGCTCCATATCTGGATCACAACAAAGAAGTCAAAGAATTGTACAACAACACCTGGTCGATAATCTTTGATTAATTTCTCTTTATCTACTTGTGTAGCTACACCGAAAAAAATATCATTTGTAATATTTATAATATGATATTGTCGAAGTTCAACAATATTAATCTTGTCATCTAGATAATAACTTGTGTAATTAACTATATATTTTGTAAAAACAATTATAATATATTGACAATATGATAATAATCATTATTGGCGCAAAAATGATTAATAATATTATTGTTGAATAAACAATAACTATTTTAGCCAAAAAATATCATAGGGTATATTAACAATATGGCATTGTTGATGTTTGACAATATTGATATTGTCATTTAGATAATACCTTGTGTGAATTACAAGATATCTTGTAAAAACAGTGTAGTATATTATCAATTTGATAATCAGTATTATCAATATGAAAATAATATAAAATCGTCAAAAGCTCATAACCCTACTTTTTACAATCCATGTCCCATTGCCCATTGCCCACTCGTATAATGTGTTTTACTATTTTACATTTGATTTGTGTTTTTGTCTTTTGAATTCCTGAGTGGCGGTATCACATATATATGTGAGACATTGAGACTCCGTAAATACGAGTAGAATATCAATATAATACTTTGATACACTATAGAATAAGAAATTAGTCGACCTACTGCTGAAGAAAATAGAACACAAAGACTCATTGATAAAAAAAAAAAAGGGGACCATGCACTGAACTTCCAGCAGAAGATGTTCGTTTGGATGGTATGGATCATTATCCCTTTCACGATAAAAGAAGTCGCTGCAAGTATCCAATATGTAAAAATAAAACTTTCTTTTATTGTACCAAGTGTCAATTATCTTTATGTATTAATGACAAAAGAAATTGTTTTTTGTTATTCCATACTCAGTAATTTTAATGATTATTAATTTATTAGTTTATTGCTTTTGTTATACAATTTAAGTATTTTGTTTTATTTATTGTTTACTCATATGTATCAAGTTTTACCAAAGAAGGTTTTACTAAAGAAGTCTTAAAGTTATGTTTTTTAGTCAATAAATTTAAGTGAGTATATTGTTTTTGATTGTTTTCAATTTTGTGCTAATAGTATTTAAAATGTTTTACCAAAGGAGGTTAGACTGAATAATTTTTTACAATAGGATATTATAATCTTAAAAAGATTTGTTTCATGTTTTTTTTACTTCTAATATGTTCAAGTTTATTAATGATATAAGAAATTGTTTTTTATTACATATCGTCGCTTAAGAAGCAACACCACCTATCTCATATTTTGGTCAAATTGAGTTTGCTACACTGTCTTATTGGAAATTTTGCGCGGAATCGACTGGTGATATCAGATTTAGAATAAAATCAATAGATAATGCATTAAACGATAAAATGATAACACAGCATATCTAAAATCTTAAGACAACACCACCTATCTCCGTACAAATTCTATTGTGTCACACGTCTGCATATTGAAATCAGGTAAGTTTTAATTTAATTATGTGTTTCATCGTAACATTTTTAGTTTTATTCGTTAATTGTTGAACCAACTCATAATTAATTTCATAGTTTATGTGAATTGCTTCACACAATAATGTTTACTAAGGGTTCTAAATACTATGTTTAGATAGGTAGTGTTGTGTTATCGAATTGTATGAGATAGACATTGTTGTTTGTGTTGCACTATTGAGATAGCTTGTGTTGTAGTTTAAATTATATGAGATAGGCCTTGTTGACTTACATTATAAGAGGTGTAAAAATATACATTTAGTTACCTACTTCCGTATATTATTTATTTCTATGGTTTTTATTTAAATGTATAATAATATTTTTAAATTTGTTATTTTATATCCAAGGTGGTGGGTGTATAAGTATAATAAAACTATTAATGCAATTCTAGCCATGGCAAACGAGGACTCAGATCATGATGGCACTGTATCAAGTGGAGAATGTTTGAGCTCGGATGATGAATGCTATACAGTAGATGACATTATGAATGCCTTAAAAAACGGTACTGGTCATACTACAAAAAACAATAATAATTATAAAATCCCGATCGATCGACGTGAACAGGAAAATAATGCAATTATTAATATTGAGGATCTAGAATGCGTAGTGTATGATGAAGCCGGTGTTCTTAAGAATGTAAATGATCTGTGTAACTATGTTATTAATAATGAGGGCTACGTTGACAATACAAATCATTTAGAAGACAATGACGTTAATATAGTAAACTTAACTGATATAATATCTAACCACGATACTTTGTCCTTCGAGAACTGTAATGTTATTAGCTCTAGTAGTTGCGATGCCAATGATTCTGTAGTACACGACAAGATCAACTCAAACGACCTATCAGTTGGTAATATTTGTACAGATCATACACAAACAACAGGATTAAACAATAATTTAAACAATAATTTAAGTGAAACAGGACCTAAACAACGAAAAAATATAGCCGAACCAAAGGAATGGGACAGGAATAAATCGAAAACTCTTCGTATGAAAGGTTGTGCATATTTGGGATATAGAAGAGAAAATCCAAAGAACACCAACAAAATACTGCATGACGTTATGCGAGAGTCGAGAAGGATGGGAGCCACGTGTGATTCTCCAACCTGCAAACGTTGGAAAAATAGATGTTGCAATTCAATTTCCGAAGATGAGAGGGGAAAAATATTCCATGAATTTTGGAAAGAAATGAATTGGGACTCAAAAAAGATGTTTGTTTGCTCAACTGTAGAAATTGTGGAAACCAAACAAAAAACAGTTGAGGGTGGTAATTCTAGAAGAGACTCAAGTTTTTTTTACTTTCTACGTATAAATGGGAAAAAAATACCAGTATGTCAGTCAATGTACCTCAATACATTGGGGTTAAATAAATCTGAGGTCCGATATTGGATTCAAAATTTCAAAAGTACAAACCTCCCCACTATAAAAGGCAATGAATTTATTGAAGAGAATGAAAACGATAGTGACAATTATGCCAGAGAAGAAGACAGATCACTAGTGAGAAAACCGTTGCAGAAATTAATAGTTACATTGCAAAATTTCTTTGACTCATTGGCTACTCTTCCGTCGCATTATTGTAGGAAGACGTCCAAAAAGCTTTTTCTTCAAACAGATGTCAAGTCTTGGACACAACTGTACAACTTGTACACAGAAAAATGTAAAGAAAATTCTGAAGCACCTGTGTCCAGGCATACGTTTGATAGAGAAAAAAAGGGGCGTAATATCGACATTTATATTCCTAAAAAAGATCGCTGTGATACTTGTACTAGTTTTGAAAACCACCACATAACAAACGAGTCATATGAAAAACACCTTAAAAGGAAAGAATCAGCAAGGAATGAAAAACAGAAAGATAAAGATGCTGCGAAACAAGAAATCTGTCATACTGTCTGTTGTGATCTGATGGCAGTACAATGTGTTCCAAATATTAGAGCCTCTTCTGCTTATTACAAATTAAAATTAACAGCTCACAACTCCACTGTTTACAACTTGGCTACACATGACGCCATGGCATACTGGTTTGATGAATCTGAATGTTCAATGTCTGCTTCCATTTTTGCATCTTGTCTTATTGACTATCTAAGCGAATTGCTCGATCAGTCATTGAAAACTATAATTGTGTACTCTGATGGCTGTGGCTATCAGAATCGGAATTCGATACTTTCAAATGCATTGCTCCATCTGAGTGTGGTCAGAAAAGTAACTATAATCCAAAAGTATCTGGAAAAGGGGCACACTCAGATGGAATGTGATAGTGCTCACAGTACGATTGAACGAAATTATAAAAATATAGATGTTTATCTTCCAAGCCAGTATTCAATTCACACCATAGCTGCAAGGAAATTTCCGATGCCTTATCGTTCAAGACTCCTGGACCACACTTTTTTCAAAGATTTTTCTGATGAAAAAACGATGGTGTACAAGTCAATAAGACCGGGTCATCGCCCAGGTGACCCCACAGTAAATGAACTTCGTTGGATTCAATATGAACAAACTGGTCTGATATACTATAAAATCAATTTTGAAGACGATCTTCAACTACTTCCCACAAGACCTAAAAATGTTATCCATTACAATTCCTTTCCAAATCTATACCAATCAAGACCTAAAATATCAAAAGATAAATGGAATGATTTACAATCGTTAAAAGCCTTTATGCCATCAGACACACATGCTTTTTACGACAGTTTGATTTGTGAAGACGAGAGCCAAAGAACATTAAAACGGCAACAGGCAGCGGAGAAGAAAAACGAAACCAAAAAAAAGACCAATGAAGTTACCAAGAAAAGAAAAACTCAATGAAACATATTAAGACTGACTTTAATTCAAAGATTTTATTAAGTTTTTTATATTAATTTTAACATTTTTATTAGTTTATAATATAATATTAAGAGAAGTGCAAGAAGCCAAACTATTATGTTTTAACTTTTTTATTTTACTGTTTACCGTTTTATACTATGTTTTATTTTATTTTATTTTGTTCACTATTAATTAAAATTTAATAATAAAACAGCTATTAACTATTAACTACTATGTTTTAATTTGATTAGTTTGTTTTCTGTAACACCACCTATCTACACTAAATTGACACGACAACACCGCCTATCTCTAATACTTTGGCTAATTTATTGTTTTTTTGTCGTTTTGCAGTTAAAATCACAATAAAACTACTTAATATAGGTATAAATGTTAAAATAATTATAAAATGTACCATCAATTACACAAAAATTGATATTTTTGATCTCCTGAAAAATTAGCAAAACTGAGATAGGTGGTGTTGCTTCTTAAGCGACGATATACTCATTAATTTTAACGGTTATTTATTAAGTATTTTGTTTTATTTATTGTTTACTCATATAGTCATATGTATTAAATTTTACCAAAGAAGGTTTTACTAAAGAAGTCTTAAAGTTATCTTTTTTTGTCAATAAATTTACGTTTATTAAAATACATATTTTGAAAATAGTTTCTTTTATGCCTATTTTAACAAACATAAACAAAAATATTGGTTATTGACAATAATGCATGGTGTGCCAAATATGTCACAGACAAAAATATTCGTAATTGTCGTTAATGCATGGTGTGCCAAATATGGCACAAAGAAAATTTTTATAATTGACTATATTGCATGCTGTGCCAAATATGGCACGTTTTAAACTTTAACTTATAACTTCTTAACTTTTAACTTTGTATTTTTTTTACTATTTTTCCTCTAATCAGAGATAAATTTCCTATAGAAAAATTTTTATCCCATTAACAGTTAAAAAATCATGCAGCAAGGGGTTAAGTTGTAACATTACTCTGAGTGTTTAAAAAGTGTTAAATACTAACCTAAATAAATAAAAGTCATAATAATAGTTAATTTGACTACGTGTTAATTCATTTGATTCGACCCTTGTCAACCAAGCTCCATATCTGGATCACAACAGGAAAAAATTGGTGCCGAAACCAGGGATCTTCATATACATCATATCAACACGACGAAGATTTCTACCCGAATCATTCAAGGGAAATCTGATCAACTTCTCAAGAATAATTCAAAACATCTGCCGTGGACCAGCGAGTTTCTAGAAGTGTCGACATAAATTCAATGAAAAATTCAGTAATGTACAATAGTTGGTAAGCGTAACTCATATGTCAGATAGTCCAGTAAAACGTAGTAGTTTAAATATAACGTTAGAAGATAGTCCTACGAAAGTAGAATTATCCAAATCACAGATTTTTGATATTGTAGTAGGTACTCCGAAAAGCAAAAAAATGTTAGGAGACAATACTATAGTAACACAGATACCACAATATCAGCTTACTCTATAGGGTTCGATAAAGCCATGGAGCATGTGGCGCGTATGGTACCCGAATTTAGTGGGGGTATCAATGAAAAATTAATATTTTTTATAAATGCATGCGAGCTAATAGCGGAAGTAACTCCGATAGCTAATAAAGACATAATGTTGAGAACTATCTTAACTAAAATAAAAGGGCAAGCTTACGAGGTGATAAAATATGAGGAGATCACCAGCTGGGAAATGCTAAAAACTTTGTTGAAAAATACGTATGATAAACCTATAAACGCGGCGTACTTACAGATAGAACTATTTAGCGCAAAACAACGTTATAAGGCAGGCATGTCAAACACGCGGCCCGCGGCTCATTTTTGTGTGGCCCTCAGCTACCAATATTAATGAAAAAAATATTTATTTATTTTTAATAATATTATTTGTGTCACGGACTGGTCAGAATGTCAGAATGGTTTATTTGGTATACATTATTATACTGTCTTATCTTCTGATAAACTATTATAGAATAGGGATTATTGATGGTTTATATATATTTATATCTATATACATTATAGATTAATAATTTATACCGTCAGTTTGCGACACGCGTGCCTCTTCCACTGTTCACATCTTTACGACTAGTCGTTCGATAACCACCGTGTGTTCGAGTTTAAATTTTGTTACGTGTATTCTACTGTAAATTTAATCTTTAAAAATGTCTCTATCAAAACCAAGTGGTAGTAATAAACGAAAAATTACAGATGAACATCGTCAGTTTCAAGAAAATTGGGAATTACAATATTTTTGCAGTGAAATCAATAATAAAATACTTTGCTTAATATGTAAAAGTGTTATTAGTGTTCCAAAGTCATTGGCGCAAATAGGGGGGGGGGGGGCTTGGGGGGCTTAGAATTCGGTCAAGTCCCCCCAGTTCAAAATCTAGTAATTAGTACTAATTTTTATATTCTGTAGTACTAAACATATATATATTTTAAAAACTTAACCAAATTACAAAATGCAATTATTAAAAAAAAATTGTTATTATGATAGTTTTTTTTATAAATCTTTATAAAAAATACAATAACATATCTTCCATGCCTCGTGGTCAAACTGATAATTGATAACTGATAAGTAATTATAGGTGATAAACTATGAGGGGCTGTATCACAATCACGGCTATAGTACTATCTATATCTGTGGTTGCTGTTGACCTCCACACTGTCGACGCTTTACGCGCCATTTTTTGAACGGAAGCACGGAGCATTTTGTTATCATCAATAATTATTATTTGCTACCAGTTACCACGGACTAAGATATATTATATTTATTACCTACTTGTTAGGTTATATTTTAATATTTATTGGAATAATGGAATCTCTATTATGCCTCTATGAAGTATCATGGTCTATGACTCTATGACTATTTTATACATGTATAACTTATTTCAGTTTTTAACCCACGTGATTTCAATGTTCAGTGTATTTTTTACTAAATAAGTAAATAACCATGAGTAAGTTTTTTGAAATTTTCAAGAAAAAGAAAATAGTTACAACTGGTGACAATAATATACCAGTTGAAGAAGAAAATGAATCTCACTCAAACTCAATGCTTACTGATGTTCAACCATGTTGTAGCAGAAAATCTAATGTTATTGATACGAATACATCATTGACCGATACTAGGGACAAAAATGAATCATGTTCTGATACTGATGTAACGGATTTAGGTAATTTGATATCTGGACCTATGCAGCCATTATTAAAGGTATGATTAATAATAATAATAATAATAATTTATTAATTACATATAGCACATACTTATTGCATATGATTGTAAATATAATTATACACCTAATACAGTCTCACAGTGATATATTTATACATAAAATATTTATAAAGATAATGTATAATATTATTTATATCCATCATGTTTGACTACAATACTATTTGCTTTATTAATATTTAATAGGCTTATCCTGTAACACAATTTAGCAAACAAAATAGAGCTTTCTCTGCTACTTATTTTAAAAAATTTGACTGGCTAGAGTATAGTGTCAAAAATAATGCTATTTATTGCTTTGCTTGTCGCAATTTCATCTCTAATAGTGCAAATAATGATGATACATTTGTAACAATCGGTTTTAGTAATTGGAAAAAAGTGAGTTTTTTTTTACATTTCTTTAAATAATAAATAAAATATTGAAATTCACTTTTTATTTAGCTTTGTGGTAGCAGAGGTATCCAAAAAAGCAAGCAGTCTAAATTAGAAGCTCATGCATCTACAAAATCCCATATAACTTGTGCTGCAAAATGGTCTGCTTTTAAATCAAGTAAAGTTACTGGAAGTGTAATTTCTCAGATATCCAGTGCTAATAAAAACTTAATTGTGCAAAATAGAATATATATCAAAACTATAATTGATATTGTATTGTACTTATCGCGTCAAGGGATGGCATTTAGAGGGCACAATGAAAATATATCATCTATCAATCAAGGTAATTCTATTATATTTATAAAACAATAAACTAAATCAATTTGTTATTATATAATTTTGTTTTATGTAATTCTAAGGAAACTTCAAAGAGGCCTGTAGACTTTTTGCAAAGTATAATCCTGAGTTTTCTCTTATACATGCTAAAACAACTAATTATACCAGTTGGTATATTCAAAATGATATCGGAGAGATTTGTTCCAAAAATGTAAGAGATGTAATTGTTAATGAAATCAAAGAAAGTAATATGTATGCAATTATGTGTGATGAAGCCAGGTAATTGTATTTTTAAATATAGTTATTTAGTTATTATTGACTGTCATGCTATTATGCTAGTAATTGTTTTTATTAAATTATAAATTTTTCTATTTTTTTTTTTTAAAGGTGTTTCAAAGAAGAACAATTGGCATTCTGTGTCCGATATCCAAAAGGTTTAACTGTCAATGAGAGGTTCCTTGGATTTATTGATGTGTCCAAAAGTCAAAAAGCTGAGGCTTTAGCTTCTAAAATTTTTGAATTTATCGATTCATTAAATTTAAATTCCATTCCTATTGTTGCTCAGTCTTACGATGGCGCAGCTGTAATGTCTGGATGTAAAAATGGTCTACAGACAAAAATAAGACAAAAGCACCCAGAAGCCATTTATGTTCATTGCATGGCTCACAAATTGAATCTTGTGGTTGTTGATACTTGTAATTATATTAAAGTAAGTACATTTATTAGGCGTATTGACTGACTATTGAGTATAGATTATGGACCATAGTAGATAGTACTTTTTGTTATAATAAAATATTTTGTGTTATTTCAGTATGCAAGAAATGTATTTAATACAATCGAAGCAGTTTATGTCCACTTTTCTCATCCTTCTATTAACTCAAAACTAGTACTTCTACAAGAAAGTTTAAAAATAAATAAAAATTCACTAATGCGAGTGTCTGACACAAGGTGGATTTGCCGTTTTCGAAACTGCCAATCAATAATTAATAATTATGAAGCAATCATTCAAATTTTAAGAGAAGAAATTGATTTAAATAATGATAAAAATGTTGCTCAGGCAGTCGGTATGAATAAATATCCTATAAAAATAAAATACATACTTTTTATTATTAGCATTGTTGCATTGTTATTGTAAATATAGTTTACACTTTACTTTTTTTTTGTAAATCATAATTTCATACAAAATTCTTTTTTTCCAGGTATTTTAGCCACATTACAAAAAGGACCATTTATTATTTACTTGTTTATACTACACCAAGTTTTAGTTGTTATAAATGTGCATAGCAATCAACTACAGCAAAAATCAGCTACGCTTGGAAATACTGCAACGACAGTAGTAGGAGTTATAAAAGCATTTGAACAAAAAAGATGTGGAGAAGAATTTACCAAATTATGGTTAGAAATACAAAGCTTTGCTAACAAACACAGTATTTCACTGGTTATTCCATCTCAAGGTATGACTACTGTGAATATAATATTTCTTAAACGGTTTAAATCAACACACAAATATTGTTTTACAGGATCAAAAAGAAAAAAAACTGTACCAAATTCATTCGAAAATTTCTACTTAACAACTACTTCTAGTTTCGAATCTGCTGCAAATGTAAATGATGCAAATTGTTCTGTAGAAGAATTTTGGCTCATTAATGGATATTATGTAGTACTAGATAGCTTAATTTTAAACATGAACGACAGATTTTCTGCAGAAAGCTTAAAATTAGCAGTGTCAGTTGACCAATTATTTAAGATGAACTTTGAAAACAGCATGGATTTTTTTGATCATTTTATGGTAAGTCTGTCCATTTATAACTTAAATGTTGTTTAAATTAATTAATTAAACAGATAATTTTAATTAACATTGAAAAAATATTTATAAATATTCAAAATTACTGGAAAATATATTATAATTTATGTTTCTGAATTGTAATTATGAATATAAAAATAAACTTCATATTTTTCAGTACTATCAAATCTAATTGATATTGTTTATTTTGTTTACAGAGACTAACAGGAAGCTGTAAAAAATCATTAGAAGCTGAGATGACCGTTGCTAAATCTTGCTTACTAGCAAAAAATGTAAATTTTGATATAACAGACGTGATTGAGCTTATTAGTCCATCAGTATATCCTAACCTGTACAAATACTTGCAACTCGCGACAACGATACCCATCAGCTCAGCTACATGCGAACGATCATTTAGTGCCATGAGAAGGGTGAAAACTTGGTTGAGGTCAACTATGGATCAGACTAGGTTCTCAACTCTATCTATTCTACATATTGAGAGGGATTTATCTAATAATATAAATACAGAAGATATTTTAAATGTATTTGCCGAAAAAGAACGAAGAATTTTGTTAAAATAAATATATTCTAAAAATGTAATACTTTGTATTTTTATATATCCGTAACGATAGTTGCTCAGTGGGTGGGGAATTTTATGGAGAGCGTTTCCCTCCAACATTTGTTTTACTTATATTATGGCTTTTTTGGAGGGGGGCTTGAGCCCCCCCAAAAAATTTAGTCAATTTGCGCCTATGAGGCATGAAATATGGTTTCAGTCATTGGAAAAATGGCCATATGGCTTTAGTTAAACAACTACTGCTCATATAATGGCATCATTAAAATTAAGTTAAACTAAAAGCGTGTTATTTATTACTCTTACCATCATTATTAGAAGAACATAATAAACAAGTATCCTTTATTAGAGAATTGGTAAAACAGCTAATTGAAATAACAATGTTTTTAGGACAACACAGTCATTCCTTCAGAGGTCACAATGAAAATTGGAAAAATAATATCAAAGGTGATTTTAAATATATGGTTGTGTAATGATATGCTCACACATCATAATTGTATATATTGCTTAATTCAATAAAATAAATAACAGTCAAGTTGTCGCACGCAGAGAACCGTTAAAAAATCTAACAAACACCATTAATCACTGATGAAAGGAACGATTTGCATTATTTGGTGGTCGCGTAGAGACTCACATCTGGTTCTAATAACCTGGCACAACATGTGTGATCTATTTCGTGTGCCGCTAGAGACAAGGGATGGTCCACTCAGGGTCTCTGCCACAAGGATAACGGTAAAACTCTTTGAAACGCAGAGGCTTTTGATGAAGCCGCCTGCGACTCTGGCCGGCTTGACCACGTCGTCACCTCTCATCAGTGCAGGCGCACCACTCCAAGACATAACAACCTCCCTCGAGTGCATGAGCACCGATCACCCCTACAACAACTTCCTCAACACCGGATCCTGCGAGCGACAACTGACTTGTTTCTTTAACGAAAATACATCAGTGTTACATTTATTTTGGATTCGAGTGTTTAAAACTTTACAACCTTATTAAGTCACCTGAGCAAATCACTTACAGCTGCGAATAAGGTAAGGTGCATGCGCATCATATGATTAATATTAATTTATAGAACTTATTTATCTATACTGTATCACCTCGGTGTACTTGATCATATTCTCGAATACACAACCTCGAGAGCCCTCCGACGATCAGGAGGAAGGTAATAGCGTAATACCGATAATTGTGAATACAAGTATTGACAGGCGTCTTATTTTATTTTACTCTTATCTTTATTAATTTTTTATTACTTTTATATTTCGTTTATTTTTGCGTTATTACAAAGTGGCGCCCAACAGAAGTTCAGTTTATTTTACAAAAAATAAACTGAGAACTGATCAAGTACACTTAACAGATAATAGACAATATTTTTATACATCATATTACTACATATTAAGTAAAACAAAAAACTAAAACAATAAGAATATATTTATATGTATATATACTATATAGATATACAACTAGTTAAAAACGGGATATAATTAAATTAAATTTAAAGAAAACCTTATTTATTTTCTTTAACCCGTAAATAAAAAAAAAAAAACTTAAAAACATTAGTAAATCTTAGAGAATTTACAAATACTTAATTAGAAAAAAAAAAAAAAACTAAGAATATTTATATCATATATTTATATACATATGTGTATGTTATAACTAGAATATATATTAATATTATTTTTATTAGAATAAGTACAAATCTATTATACCTAAGTTAAAAAAAAAAAAAAAAGAAAAAAAAATATATATATAATCAATCTGATTTAATATATACAATACTCATACTCATATCAACACATTCTTTTTTTTTTTTCAATTATTTAATAATTGAAATCATCATTCATAATATTACGTTGATATACATTATATGATAAATATATGTTATACAATCAACAACCAATACTTCTGCATTTCAAGTAAAACATTTTTGTCTTTACTATTCCTTTTGCTTTTACTACAATATATATATATATATATACATAATAATAACAAAATATAAAGCATAATTGTTTGTAAAAAGTAAATATTATTACAAAATATAATTATTCATTTGCAACAATTTTTTTTCTCCCAAAAAAAAAAAAAAAATATAAATATTTTAATTAATTAATCAAAAAAAAAATATTTTCCTTACGAAACAAATTAATTTATTAATACAAATTTACACATGCAAAATTTAGAAAAAAATCAATCAGAAAATAATTATAAATTCCCAGACATAGATTTTAACAACATCTCAACTGGTTGGATTAACAAACTTAACAAAGATAAATTAATTACTGAATTGTCAAGAAGACAATTAATAACATCTGGTCTAGTTCCAGATTTAAAAAACAGGCTCCATAAATATCTAAAAGGGGAATCTACCCACGACGATTTCGAAAAACCAATAGATAATATAACATTTATCTCAGACCCAGTTAGTAACTCCGTTGATAATATAATAAAAAATAATATGACTGACAATAAAAAACCCTATTTTAAACCAACAAATTTCTCAGGTTCAATTTCGGAAAATATTGACTCATTTTTAAAGAAGTATAATAGAGCAGCCATCATAAATGGTTGGTCGGAATCTGAAAAGGCTCAATATATTCCTGTATTTTTAGAAGGCTCCGCTCTTATGTTCTATGACAATATTGTAGATAGTGGGGAAGATATTAAATGGGCGGATTTAGAAAAAAAATTTAGAATAGAATTTGAACCAATAGCTCAAAATGATATGCTCCGTCTAATGCTTGAAAAACGGAAGCAATTACCAGATGAACCTACAGTTTCATATATTAATGAAGCTGAATCTTTATGTAGACGTATCGATAATAATATGTCTCAAGAAGAGATGGTCCGGAATATCATGAAAGGCTTAAACCCCGCTATAACTCGATACATAGGAATAATGGGTAACGAAAATTTATTAGAATTAAAAAGTAACGTTCGCAAATATGAAATGATCCAATTTATGACTGAAGGTGAAACACCTAAATCTCCATTTGATTACGAAACAGAAATAATAAAATCTAAAATTCAACAAATAAACACAAATAAAAATATAAAAGAAAATGAAATTGACAAATTACGCGATGAAATAAAAGACATAAAAACCATGTTCAGCCAACTTTTAAACAATGGTGAAAATAAACCACGTCAGGATAATATGGAACAAAAAAATCACTTCGAAATTAATAAAAAATTTAATCAAAATGACTTTAATAACCAACAGTGGCACACGCAAATACCACAAACATATAATGCAAACTCACCATATAATAATACACCATATTTGAGCGCAGGTCCAACACATTACAATCAACCATATTTTCCACAAACTCCAATAAATAATAACATGCAACATAGAAATCAATATGTACATAAAAACGAAGTCCCTAATGCTCAGAAAAAAAAATGCTCAATTTGCTCTAAAACAAATCATTCGGAAGAAAAATGTTTTTTCAACAATAAATCAAGCTCCACCACTTGTCAAATTTGTAATAAACCTGGACACATGGCCATTAACTGTAATTTGTACATTAATAAATCAAAAAAACTAAATACAAGGTTAAACACAGCTGATAATTGTTCACCTTCTATTACAGCACCACCTGCACAAAAAATTAATAAAATTAACTCTACACCCGACGCTCTTTTTATTGAAGCCAAATTTAATAACACCATTTTACCAATAACAATTGACACGGGCGCAAATATATGCTGCATTAGACAAGCACTATTACCTGATAATTATACTATAACACCTACCGCAGTACAACTATCAGGACCGGACAATAAACCGTTATGTGTAGCGGGTATAAGTAAAATACAAATACAAATTAACAATAATTACTTCGATATAAATACACACGTTGTAAAAAATCTATCCAGCACAATTATACTCGGAAATGACTTTCTAATAAAAAATAATGCACTAATTGATTTTAAAGACAACAACATAATCTTAAACAATAATATAAATGTTCAACTAAAAGTCAATAATACAAACGCACTAAATTGCATAAACAATACTAACAATATTAAAGAAATAAAAGATAGCATATTTAACTGCCCAGATAACTTTGCAATAGCTCACTGCATATCTTCAGACCTAATAATGAGCAAAGGAATAACGAACTTAATATGCAAAGTGTATGGTGATACTAAACCACAACTATTATTACAAAAAATAAATGTAGGAAACACCATACCCATAAACAATAATAATAAAACTATATTTCATTTAATAACAAAAGAATCACATTATCATAAACCTAAATACGAAGATCTAAAAGCTTCAATACATAACCTAAAACTTCAAGCTATAAAATCAAATATTTCAAAAATTGCAATGCCCAACCTTGAATCAGAAGCGCATAAATTTAACTGGTCCATAGTAAAACAATTAATATATTCAGAATTCCAAAACACTAATATTGAAATACATATATATTATAAAAATGAAAAAGATATAATACATAAATCAAAAGAATACACTGACACAATTAATAATATTCACACACATTGCGATAATAATAATAATGACAACAAAATCGAAACAAAAATAATTGATACACAGTGTGTAACCGAAGGTCAAGCCTATCATATATTTTCTAAATTCAAACCAGGAGAAAACGTTCTCAGTGATGGGAATTGTGGACTCTATGCCGTTTGTAATGCATTAAATGATAATAAAAATAATAAAATAACTTCAATTTTAGAAATATTAGAATTGCTAGGGCTAAACGAATTACCAAACTATTGGTGGTCTGACGAAGAGTTAGCCGCAATAGCACATTTTTATAAACATGACACTTATATATATAACGATAACGACAACACGGGTATAATATATGGGGATGGCAGTAGATCGCCTATAGTATTATATAGCGTTAACAAAAATACTCACTGGATCCCAGGCACGGTGACATCAAAAAAATCCAATAAAATGCCCAACAACATAATTCACATACAAGAAACACCGACAATCAATTTACAAACACATAAATTAAATACCAGGGACACGAAAAATGATAACAAAGATACAATTAATAATATACGAATAATCCCAAACGACGAGATTTTAAAAGAAAATAACGAAATAAAAATCAACCCTAAAATAACGGGTTCACTGCAGCGTTTAGACGCGGCGTCTAAACACGATATAAAGCAGCATCCCAACACATTGTTATACCCAAAAGGACCGCCGCTTGCCGGATCAATAGAAATCACTGGTAATAAACCAATCAAACAAACCGATTACCAAACAAAAAACATTGCGGTCACAGATTCAATAAATAAAGTCACAAAACGATGTCTAACAGATTCCGAAGGCACACCTTTCTCAATTTCGCCTAAATTAAGTATAATAGAACACAACAAAGTTATTCAGTTACTAAATGAATATATACACATTTTCTCAACAGATACTTCTAATATAAAAGCCGCTAATGTAAAACCTTGCGAGATCAAAATGAAACCGAATTATAAAGAACCAAAATTCAATGCGCCCCATAGAGTATCACCACAACAGAGACAAGAATTAGAAATGCAAATTAACAAACTACTAAAAGCAAATATAGTAAAACCAGTTATCTCAAAATTTGCAGCACCGGCATTCCTTGTAAAAAAAAAAGAGATAGGCTCATATCGCTTAGTCGTATCTTACAAAGAGCTTAACGACAGAGTAGAATGTGACCAATATCCAATACCTCGTACTGCAGACTTGTTCAGAGCCTTAGAAGGGTCAAAATACTTCACTTCTCTTGATTTAAATTCGGGTTTTTTTCAAATTTCTGTGGCAGACAAGGACCAATACAAACTAGCATTCACCTCTGTATTAGGTTTATTAACTTTCACAAGACTCCCACAAGGTTTTAAAAACAGCAGTGCTATATTTCAAAGAGAATTAAACAAAGCATTTTCAAATATATTATACAAATCAATTATAATTTATATCGATGATTTAGTGTCTTACGGCAATAATTTTGAACAAGCAATAAAAAACTTACGTAATGCATTCGAAATTATTGATAAAATGAATTTCTCTCTAAAAACAAAAAAATGTAATTTCTTTTTTGATAAAATCGAATTATTAGGTCACGAAGTATCAACTATTGGCATACAACCCTTAGACAGAAATACAAAAGCAATAATTAAATTTCAAAGACCTAAAACAATTAAAGACGTTAGATCATTTATCGGCATGTGTTCTTACTATAGGAAACATGTCAAAGACTTTGCTAAAATTGCACATCCACTTAGTGAATTAATAAAAACAGGAACAAATAAAATAACATGGCTTGACCAACACGAGGAATCATTTAACAAATTAAAAAAATGTTTAATCTCAGAGCCTCTAATAATACATTTTGACGATAATAAACACGTATACTTAACAATAGACGCGTCTATAATGGGTTTAGGCGCATGTATTGAGCAACCCGACGACACAAATACACTACACCCCGTAGGATATGCGTCTAGAAAACTTTTAGACTCCGAAAAAACTTATTCTTCCACCACCCTTGAATTACTTGGGCTATGTTTTGGCATTCAATATTTTCGAGAATACTTATGGGGACGTAGATTTACGGTATTTTGTGACAATATAAGCCTACAATATTATAACGACTTAAAAATACCCTCTGCTAGGATAGCTAGATTAACATTAAAATTATTAGACTTTGATTTCGAAATAATATATAAAAAGGGTAAAGAAAACAAAGTAGCAGACTCACTTTCCAGAAATG